>CM072221.1:3843374-3865874 GCA_036851935.1 Coregonus suidteri
CCCTCCCTCCATCCCTCCCTCCCTCCCTCCATCCCTCCCTCCCTCCCTCCCTCCCTCCATCGCTCCCTACATCCCCTCCCTCCATCGCTCCCCCTCCCTCCATCCATCCCTCCCTCATCCCTCCCTCCATCGCTCCCTCCCTCCATCCATCCCTCCATCCCTCCCTCCATCGCTCCCTCCCTCCATCCATCCCTCCATCCCTCCCTCCATCGCTCCCCTCCCTCCATCGCTCCCTCCATCCCTCCCTCCATCGCTCCCTCCCTCCCTCCCTCCCTCCATCGCTCCCTCCATCCCTCCCTCCATCCATCCCTCCATCCCTCCCTCCCTCAATCTCCCTCCCTCCATCCCTCCTTCCATTGCTCCCTCCCTCCCTCCCTCCCTCCCTCCCTCCCTCCCTCCCTCCCTCCATCCCTCCCTCCCTCCCTCCATCCCTCCCTCCCTCCCTCTATCCCTTCCTCCAACCTCTCCCCCCACCTCTAAGCACTCCAACCGACCCGGCTCCCCAACCTTGTGGTCGGAAATCTACATTCCGAGAAGAGAAGAGAAGAGAAGAGAGAGGAGGGGGCGGAATGCCTGAATGGAATCCATTGTTCAATAAATGAACAGATAAGAGTTCTAGAACAGAACGGGAAGTGTGTGGTTCCAGGATGAGTCACTAATGTCACCTTTTTTCCCTTTATAGCACACTACCTCTGACCAGGACCCATAGGGCTCTGGTCAAACGTAGTGCACTATACAGGGAATAGGATACCATTTGGGATGCATCCCCAGTGTGTTGACAATCAGATATAAAGATATTCTGTCGTTGTATAAATAGTGTTCTAAGTGCAGATGGATTGATGACTGAATTGAATAGAGTGTTATCATAATTCAGACTTTAATCAATTTTAATGTTCTTTCGGGTAGACTGTAAAAGAGATAGATTGGTGGAGAGATAAGGCCATTTCCATGTAAACCCCTGAGGACCCATGAGCACCAACATGTTGAGTTTATAGGAGCATGTCAAATTGGGTGACAAATGAAAGCTAAGAGTCTATATTTTGGGGGGAAATGAAGGCATGGATACATTTTCCCACCATTTTTCATCTTAAAAATCAGTCAAAAGTAAAGGCTTTGATTTCTGGTCAAACAGATGGAAAAGGGGTCTTAGAAAACATCTACCAGAAAAAGTCTTAAAAGGTATCAGAAATGCATCTAAACACAATAATGTTGACCTAAAGACCCCAGCAACTAATATCAACACTTATATTTCGTTTTGGGGAAATTGAGGTCTTTCTGTAAGTTTAAGAAACATTGCCTTGTGCTTTGTGCTTCCGTTAACAAAGATTCTATTTTCTCTCCCTTATAGGATAATGAAAGTTCACAGAAGTAACAAGTAATGGTAGACCTACCAATTACTTAAAATTGATATCAGTAAAATCACAATGTTTATGAATTATTAAGTGATTAACACTGGCATACTGTTATGTTCAGCTGATAACTGTTTCCTTTCTCTTTGTGGACAAACCAAGAATGTCTGGACAACCCCTCCCTTTCTCTCTCAGTACTGTACAGTGAGTAGAGTATGACAGAATATAGTACAATACAGTACAATACAATACAGTACAATACAATACAGTACAGTACAGTACAATACAATACAATACAATACAGTACAATACAGTACAGTACAATACAATACAGTACAGTACAGTAAAATACAGTACAATACAATACAGTACAGTACAATACAGTAAAATACAGTACAATACAATACAGTACAGTACAATAGAGTACAGTACAGTACAGTATAATACAGTACAGTACAATACAGTACAATACAATACAGTACAATACAATAAAGTACAGTACAATACAGTAAAATACAGTACAATACAGTACAATACAGTACAATACAATACAGTACAGTACAATACAGTAAAATACAGTACAATACAATACAGTAAAATACAGTACAATACAATACAGTAAAATACAGTACAATACAGTACAGTACAATACAGTACAATACAATACAGTACAATACATACAGTACAGTACAGTACAGTACAGTACAATACAGTACAGTACAGTACAGTACAATACAGTACAATACAATACAGTACAGTACAATACAATACAGTACAGTACAATACAGTAAAATACAGTACAATACAATACAGTAAAATACAGTACAATACAATACAGTAAAATACAGTACAATACAATACAGTACAGTACAGTACAGAACAGTACAATACAGTACAGTACAATACAGTAAAATACAGTACAATACAGTACAATACAATACAGTACAGTACAATACAGTAAAATACAGTACAATACAATACAGTAAAATACAGTACAATACAATACAGTAAAATACAGTACAATACAATACAATACAATACAGTACAGTACAATACAGTACAATACAATACAACACAATACAATACAGTACAGTACAGTACAGTACAATACAATACAGTACAGTACAATACAGTAAAATACAGTACAATACAATACAGTAAAATACAGTACAATACAATACAGTAAAATACAGTACAATACAATACAGTACAATACAATACAATACAGTACAATACAATACAATACAGTACAATACAATACAGTACAGTACAATACAGTAAAATACACTACAATACAATACAGTAAAATACAGTACAATACAATACAGTACAATACAATACAGTACAGTACAGTACAGTACAATACAATACAATACAGTACAGTACAGTACAGTACAATACAGTACAATACAATACAGTACAGTACAGTACAGTACAGTACAATATAATACAGTACAGTACAATACAGTAAAATACAGTACAATACAATACAGTAAAATACAGTACAATACAATACAGTACAGTACAATACAGTAAAATACAGTACAATACAATACAGTAAAATACAGTACAATACAATACAATACAATACAGTACAATACAATACAGTACAGTACAATACAGTACAGTTCAATACAGTAAAATACAGTACAATACAGTACAATACAGTACAATACAGTACAATACAGTACAATACAATACAGTACAGTACAATACAGTAAAATACAGTACAATACAATACAGTAAAATACAGTACAATAAAATACAGTAAAATACAGTACAATACAATACAGTACAGTACAATACAGTACAATACAATACAGTACAATACAGTACAGTACAGTACAGTACAGTACAGTACAGTACAGTACAATACAATACAGTACAGTACAATACAATACAGTACAGTACAATACAGTAAAATACAGTACAATACATTACAGTAAAATACTGTACAATACAATACAGTAAAATACAGTACAATACAATACAGTACAGTACAATACAATACAGTACAGTACAATACAGTAAAATACAGTACAATACAATACAGTAAAATGCAGTACAATACAATACAGTAAAATACAGTACAATACAATACATTACAGTACAATACAGTACAGTACAATGCAGTACAATACAATACAATACAATACAATACAGTACAGTACAGTACAGTACAATACAATACAATACAGTACAGTACAATACAGTACAATACAATACAGTACAGTACAATACAGTAAAATACAGTACAATACAATACAATAAAATACAGTACAATACAGTACAATACAATACAGTGCAATACAGTACAGTACAGTACAATACAATACAATACAGTACAGTACTATACAGTACAATACAGTACTATACAATACAGTGCAATACAGTACAGTACAGTACAGTACAGTACAGTACAGTACAGTACAGTACAGTACAATACAATACAATACAGTACAGTACAGTACAATACAGTACAGTACTATACAGTACAAATACAATACAATACAATACAGCGCAATACAATACAGTACAATACAATACAGTACAGTACAATACAATACAGTACAATACAATACAGTAAAATACAGTACAATACAATACAGTACAATACAGTACAATATAATACAGTACAATACAGTACAATACAATACAATACAGTGCAATACAATACAGTACAATACAGTACAATACAATACAAAGCAATACAGTACAGTACAGTACAATACAATACAGTACAGTACAGTACAATACAGTACAGTATTATACAGTACAATACAATACAATACAGCGCAATACAATACAGTACAGTACAGTACAGTACAATACAATACAGTACAGTACAATACAGTACAGCGCAATACAATACAGTGAGTAGAGCAAACAAAAGTAGAGTATAGGAGAGTACATTGTAGTGTACTAAACTCTACTTTACTGAACTATATTCTAGTACCCTACTCTACCCTACTATACTCTAGTGCTCTACCCTACTATACTCTAGTGCTCTACCCTACTATACTCTATACTCTAGTGATCTACCCTACTCTACTCTAGTGCTCTACCCTACTATACTCTAGTGCTCTACCCTACTATACTCTATACTCTAGTGCTCTACCCTACTATACTCTAGTGCTCTACCCTACTATACTCTAGTGCTCTACCCTACTATACTCTAGTGCTCTACCCTACTATACTGTAGTGCTCTACCCTACTATACTCTAGTGCTCTACCCTACTATACTCTAGTGCTCTACCCTACTCTACTCTAGTGCTCTACCCTACTATACTCTAGTGCTCTACCCTACTATACTCTAGTGCTCTACCCTACTATACTCTATACTCTAGTGATCTACCCTACTCTACTCTAGTGCTCTACCCTACTATACTCTAGTGCTCTACCCTACTATACTCTATACTCTAGTGCTCTACCCTACTCTACTCTAGTGCTCTACCCTACTATACTCTAGTGCTCTACCCTACTATATTCTAGAGCTCTACCCTACTATACTCTAGTGCTCTACCCTACTATACTCTAGTGATCTACCCTACTATACTCTAGTGTTCTACCCTACTATACTCTAGTGCTCTACCCTACTATACTCTAGTGCTCTACCCTACTATACTCTAGTGCTCTACCCTACTATACTCTAGTGCTCTACCCTACTATACTCTAGTGCCCTACCCTACTATACTCTATACTCTAGTGATCTACCCTACTATACTCTAGTGCTCTACCCTACTATACTCTATACTCTAGTGATCTACCCTACTATACTCTAGTGCTCTACCCTACTATACTCTAGTGCTCTACCCTACTTTACTCTAGTGCTCTACCCTACTATATTCTAGTGCTCTACCCTACTCTACTCTAGTGCTCTACCCTACTATACTCTAGTGATCTACCCTACTATACTCTAGTGCTCTACCCTACTATACTCTAGTGCTCTACCCTACTATACTCTAGTGATCTACCCTACTATACTCTAGTGCTCTACCCTACTATACTCTAGTGCTCTACCCTACTCTACCCTACTCTACTCTAGTGCTCTACCCTACTATACTCTAGTGTTCTACCCTACTATACTCTAGTGCTCTACCCTACTATACTCTAGTGCTCTTCCCTACTATACTCTAGTGTTCTACCCTACTATACTCTAGTGCTCTACCCTACTATACTCTAGTGCTCTACCCTACTATACTCTAGTGCTCTACCCTACTCTACTCTAGTGCTCTACCCTACTCTACTCTAGTGCTCTACCCTACTATACTCTATACTCTAGTGCTCTACCCTACTATACTCTAGTGCTCTACCCTACTATACTCTAGGGCTCTACCCTACTATACTCTAGTGCTCTACCCTACTATACTCTAGTGCTCTACCCTACTATACTCTAGTGCTCTACCCTACTATACTCTAGTGCTCTACCCTACTATACTCTAGTGCTCTACCCTACTATACTCTAGTGCTCTACCCTACTATACTCTAGTGTTCTACCCTACTATACTCTAGTGCTCTACCCTACTATACTCTATGCTCTACCCTACTATACTCTAGTGCTCTACCCTACTCTACTCTAGTGCTCTACCCTACTCTACTCTAGTGCTCTACCCTACTATACTCTAGTGCTCTACCCTACTCTACTCTAGTGCTCTACCCTACTCTACTCTAGTGCTCTAACTACCCTACTCTACTCTAGTGCTCTACCCTACTATACTCTAGTGCTCTACTCTACCCTACTATACTCTAGTGCTCTACCCTACTATACTCTAGTGATCTACCCTACTATACTCTAGTGCTCTACCCTACTATACTCTAGTGCTCTACCCTACTATACTATAGTGCTCTACCCTACTATACTCTAGTGCTCTACCCTACTATACTCTAGTGCTCTACCCTACTATACTCTAGTGCTCTACCCTACTATACTCTAGTGCTCTACCTTACTATACTCTCAACTAGCTCTCACAGTCTCGCGTCAGAATTAGACGTTCATCCATGTTTCTCAAACGTCAAATTTCGAAGTTCTTCCAAACGTCAAATTTCGAAGTGTTTAAGGTTACGTTTATATTTGACTAGTTCTTCAAAGTAGATAAGGCATGCTTTCAAGACTGATCATTACCAACTACTAGAACTGTCAATTGGGCAGAGCTACCTCACCAACTGTATCTATCCCTTCTCATTGTTGTTTTGTGTAAATGATCATTGTAGTCAATTTCCAAGTTTCTGCACTGAACTAGGTTGAATATTTGCCTAATCAAAACTACATCTCCCTTCAGCCCAGCGTTCCACGTTGTTCTTGACTTGATTTCTCTCATGGATGATTTGATTTCTCTTTAGAGAAATGGCGCATTGGGCTCACAAAAAAAATGAAGTAAATGGAATTCAAGTAATTTAACGACGTCGATCAATTAGTTGTTTTACAACCCAAAAAATAAAACAACATTTTGGTTAATCGCTCAGCACTATGGTGGATGAACTTCACTTCAAAGGTATTTTCCTGGATGGAGAGAGTGAACTCAAGTGTACCTAAGACCTTTCACCCATCTTCCAGATACAATATTACATTACATTCCTGGTCGAATCTGTTCACCGCTCCCAACTCTCACTCACAAGTTCACGACGGTCTTTCATTTCTCTTTTTGCTGTTTCTTTTTCTACATAAGCATTGGTGCTTCCATCTCATCTAACCACATTGCTTCCATGGTTTACATTTGCATCTCTTCTCCCAGTTTCCAATCCTGTCTGTTTTCCAATCCCACAGATTCAGAATCAGCAGACAGAACCCAAGTTCTATTTATAAGCTGGAGATCATGGAGGCTGTTGAAACAGAGATATTTCAATTTATACAGAAGCCAGAAGGCAACGACTAGGTCCAACTGGCATAGACACCATTGAGAGGGAGATGGATGAAGGAAAGGGGTGATGAAGAGAGAGAGAAAGAAGGGGGAATGAGAGAGAGAGGGAGAAAGAGATGGATTGACTCGAAGACACCATTAACCCCCTGTGGTAGGTGTTAAATAAAAGCACAGACATAGAGACGCAGAGTTGACTTATTATAGCTATAGTATCTTATTGTAGCTATAGTATCTTATTATAGCTATAGTATCTTATAGTAGCTATAGTATCTTATTATAGCTATAGTATCTTATTGTAGCTATAGTATCTTATTATAGCTATAGTATCTTATTGTAGCTATAGTATCTTATTATAGCTATGGTATCTTATTATAGTTATAGTATCTTATTATAGTTATAGTATCTTATTATATCTATAGGATCTTATTATAGTTATAGTATCTTATTGTAGTTATAGTATCTTATTATAGCTATGGTATCTTATTATATCTATAGGATCTTATTATATATATAGTATCTTATTATATCTATAGTATTTATTTTAGCTATGGTATCTTGTTATAGCTATGGTATCTTATTATAGCAATGGTATCTTATTTTAGCTATGGTATCTTATTATAGCTATAGTATCTTATTATAGTTATCGTATATTATTATAGCTATAGTATCTTATTATATATATAGTATCTTCTTATAGCTATAGAATAATATTATAAATATAGTATCTTATTATAGCTATGGTATCTTATTATAGCTATAGTATATTATTATAGCTATGGTATCTTATTATAATTATAGTATCTTATTATAGCTATGGTATCTTATTATAGCTATAGTATCTTATAATAGCTATGGTATCTTATTATAGTTATAGTATCGTATTATAGTAATGGTATCTTATTATAGTTATGGTATCTTATTATAGCTGTGGTATCTTATTATAGCTATAGTATCTTATTATAGCTATAGTATCTTATTATAGCTAAGGTATCTTATTATAGCTATAGTATCTTATTATAAATGTAGTATCTTATTATTGCTATGGTATCTTATTATAGCTATAGTATTTTATTATAGCTATGGTATCTTATTATAGCTGTGGTATCTTATTATAGCTATAGTATCTTATTATAGCTAAATATTTTATTATAGCGATGGTATCTTATTATAGTTATAGTATCTTATTATAGTAATGGTATCTTATTATAGCTATAGTATCTCATTATAGCTGTGGTATTTATTATAGCTATAGTATCTTATTATAGCTATAGTATCTAATTATAGCTATAGTATCTTATTATAGTTATAGTATCTTACTATAGTAATGGTATCTTATTATAGCTATAGTATCGTATTATAGCTGCGTTATCTAATTATAGCTATAGTATCTTATTATAGTTATAGTATCTTATTATAGCTATATATCTTATAATAGCTATAGTATCTTATTATAGTTATAGTATCTTATCATGGCTATGGTATCTTATTATAGTTATAGTATCTTATTATAGCTATGGTATCTTTTTATAGTTATAGTATCTTATTATAGGTATGGTATCTTATTATAGTTATAGTATCTTATTATAGCTATAGTATCTTATTATAGCTATAGTATCTTATTATAGTTATAGTATCTTATTATAGCTATGGTATCTTATTATAGTTATAGTATCTTATTATAGGTATGGTATCTTATTATAGTTATAGTATCTTATTATAGCTATAGTATCGTATTATAGCTGTGGTATCTTATTATAGCTATGGTATCTTATTATAGTTATAGTATCTTATTATAGCTATATATCTTATAATAGCTATAGTATCTTATTATAGTTATAGTATCTTATCATAGCTATGGTATCTTATTATAGTTATAGTATCTTATTATAGCTATGGTATCTTTTTATAGTTATAGTATCTTATTATAGGTATGGTATCTTATTATAGTTATAGTATCTTATTATAGCTATGGTATCTTATTATAGCTATAGCATCTTATTATAGTTATAGTATCTTATTATAGCTATGGTATCGTATTATAGCTATAGTATCTTATTATAGTTATAGTATCTTATTATAGCTATGGTATCTTATTATAGGTATAGTATCTTATTTATAGCTATAGTATCTTATTATAGCTATAGTATCTTATTATAGCTCTAGTATCTTATTATAGCTATGTTATCTTATTATAGCTATGTTATCTTATTATAGTTATAGTATCTTAATATAGCTATGGTATCTTATTATAGCTATAGTATCTTATTATAGCTATGGTATCCTATTATAGCTATAGCATCTTATTATAGCTATAGTATCTTATTATAGCTATAGTATCTTATTATAGCTCTAGTATCTTATTATAGCTATGTTATCTTATTATAGCTATGTTATCTTATTATAGTTATAGTATCTTAATATAGCTATGGTATCTTATTATAGGTATAGTATCTTATTATAGCTATGGTATCCTATTATAGCTATAGCATCTTATTATAGTTATAGTATCTTATTATAGCTGTAGTATCTTATTATAGCTATAGTATCTTATTATAGCTATAGTATCTTATTATAGCTATAGTATCTTATTATAGCTCTAGTATCTTATTATAGCTATAGTATCTTATTATAGCTATGGTATCTTATTATAGGTATAGTATCTTATTATAGCTATAGTATCTTATTTTAGCTATAGTATCTTATTATAGTTATAGTATCTTAATATAGCTATGGTATCTTATTATAGCTATAGTATCTTATTATAGCTATGGTATCTTATTATA
The DNA here is from genome assembly GCA_036851935.1 of Coregonus suidteri. Lineage (NCBI taxonomy): Eukaryota > Metazoa > Chordata > Actinopteri > Salmoniformes > Salmonidae > Coregonus > Coregonus suidteri. The sequence continues at coordinate 3,853,365 of CM072221.1, forward strand.
GTTATAGCATCTTATTATAGTTATAGTATCTTATTATAGCTATAGTATCTTATTATAGCTATACTATCTTATTATAGTTATAGTATCTTATTATAGCTATAGTATCTTATTATAGCTATAGTATCTTATTATAGCTATAGTATCTTATTATAGCTATAGTATCTTATAATAGCTATAGTATCTTATTATAGCTCTAGTATCTTATTATAGCTATGTTATCTTATTATAGCTATGTTATCTTATTATAGTTATAGTATCTTAATATAGCTATGGTATCTTATTATAGCTATAGTATCTTATTATAGCTATGGTATCCTATTATAGCTATAGCATCTTATTATAGTTATAGTATCTTATTATAGCTATAGTATCTTATTATAGCTATAGTATCTTATTATAGCTATAGTATCTTATTATAGCTCTAGTATCTTATTATAGCTATGTTATCTTATTATAGGTATAGTATCTTATTATAGTTATAGTATCTTATTGTAGCTATGGTATCTTATTATAGTTATAGTATCTTATTATATCTATAGTGTCTTATTATAGTTATAGCATCTTATTATAGTTATAGTATCTTATTATAGCTATAGTATCTTATTATAGCTATAGTGTCTTATTATAGCTATAGTATCTTATTAAAGCTATGGATCTTATAGGTATAGTATCTTATTATAGCTATAGTATCTTATTATAGCTATAGTATCTTATTATAGTTATAGCATCTTATTATAGTTATAGTATCTTATTATAGCTATAGTATCTTATTATAGCTATGGTATCTTATCATAGTGATAGTATCTTATTATAGCTATAGTTTCTTATTATAGGTATCCAGGAAAAAGAAGACTGGTTGAACTTTTTATCTATTTCTATGTACCTTTAAGTGTGAAGCAACAGCATAAACAAGCAAAATCAGTTGAAGACTTGTACACAAAGGTGGTCCACTAACCCTGTGGGTGTGGTATCCTCCGGACTATAATCTTCTTATCATACATATCTGTATTGGGAAAGAAAGAAAGCACACCCCTCTTAGTGAAGACTCCCTGCTCAAACACACGACATACCCTGACTTTACTCACGTATACAAACACATACATCTGATAAGACATGACAGTGATTACATAACCAAAGAAGAGAAGTGGAGAGAGAGAGAGATAGAGAGAGATAGAGAGAGAGAGAGAGAGGGGGGGGGGGAGGGAGGGAGGGAGGGAGGGAGGGAGGGATTGGGAGAGAGTATGAGAGTGAGAGAGACAGGTGAAATGCATCATGGGTCACCAGCAGTTCAGCAGTAAATGCAGAGAAAGGAGTGAACAGTGCCAATCTGTTTCTTTCATCTTTCATGGAGCCTTAGATCCACCTCCAAACACACACAAAGACACACACAGAGGCACAGCCACACACGCACACACACACACACAGACACACACAAATACAGACAGAAACACACAGGCACAGTAACAGGCACGCACACACACACACACATAGACACACACACACACAGGCACACATACACACAAACACACACAGATACACACAGACACACACACACACACACACACATGGGCACAGACACAGACAGACACACACAGGCACACACTGACACACACACACACACACACACACACACAGACACAGACACACACACACACACACACTGACACACAGACACACAGAGACATAGACACACGCTGGGGGAACCTCAATAACCTGTCACTTCGGCTTAGACATCTCAGTAGCTCTGGAGGATGATGAGAGGAGTGTGTGTGTGTTTTGTGTGTGTGTGTGTGTGTGTGTGTGTGTGTGTGTGTGTGTGTGTGTGTGTGTGTGTGTGTGTGTGTGTGTGTGTGTGTGTGTGTGTGTGTGTGTGTGTGTGTGTGTGTGTGTGCCTGCATGCGTGTGCTGGAGGGACCCCCTCTCTGCCTCAACTAGCTCTCACAGTCTCACGTCAGAATTAGACGTTCATCCATGTTTTTTGTGTTGAAGGTTAAGATTAGGCATTAACTCCGAAAGGTTAAGGTAAGGGTTAAGGTTTGGGATAGGCTCAAAACTAAAATATCAAAACAACTTTCTATTGATGGATTCGAACCTGTGGAATCAGAGGCAGGTGCTTACACCACCGTCCCCGTCCACAACACCCCAGAAAAACCTAAACCTACCTGAAGGTAACAGCGCTCACTGTTTCCCCCTAGTGGCCGGTTTCCACGTCATCTCCCGACGTCCTCAGACATGGATGGACGTCGAATACTGACTTGTATCACGGGTGACCAGGCTGATCTGCCTGGAGGGGAGTAGCTGTCAAGGAGGGTAGATAGTTAGTTCTCTGTGAACTCCGCTAGACAGACGCACCTCCATTGGGTTCAGTTCAGGATCCCTCCTCACATTCCCCCTTCTTTTTCTTCTCTCTCTTCACTCATTCTCATCACCTTCTCTCTCTCGCTACCCCCTCTTTTATTTTGTCTTGTGTCTTTCTGTCTCTCTTTCTATCTCTTTCTGTCTCTCTTTCTGTCTCTTCACGTCTCTCTTTCTAGGTGTGCAGGTGTATAGCGTTCTAGGTATTCAGGTGTATAGCGTTCTAGGTGTGCAGGTGTATATCGTTCTAGGTGTGTAGGTGTATAGCGTTCTAGGTGTGCAGGTGTATAGCGTTCTAGGTGTGCAGGTGTATAGCGTTCTAGGTGTGCAGGTGTAAAGCGTTCTAGGTGTGCAGGTGTATAGCGTTCTAGGTGTGTAGGTGTATAGAGTTCTAGGATTAGTTCATAGATGCCTTAGCTGTCTGCAATATACCAGATTACAGAATGATTCTTTAAGCACGCATTGACACACACATACATACAGTTGAAGTCGGAACTTTACATACACCTTAGCCAAATACATTTAAACTCAGTTTTTCACAGTTCCTGACATTTAATCCTAGTAAAGATTCCCTGTCTTAGGTCAGTTAGGATCACCACTTTATTTTAAGAATGTGAAATGTCAGAATAATAATAGAGAGAATGATTTATTTCAGCTTTTATTGCTTTCATCACATTCCCAGTGGGTCAGAAGTTTACATACACTCAATTAGTATTTGGTAGCATTGCCTTTAAATTGTTTAACTTGGGTCAAACGTTTCAGGTAGCCTTCCACAAGCTTCCCACAATAGGTTGGGTGAATTTTGGCCCATTCCTCCTGACAGAGCTGGTGTAATTGACTCAGGTTTGTAGGCCTCCTTGCTCGCACACGCTTTTTCAGTTCTGCCCACATATTTTCTATAGGATTGAGGTCAGCGCTTTGTGATCAAATATCAAGATCAAATACCTTGACTTTGTTGTCCTTAAGCCATTTTGCCACAACTTTGGAAGTATGCTTGGGGTCATTGTTCATTTGGAAGACCCATTTGCGACCAAGCTTTAACTTCCTGACTGATGTCTTGAGATGTTGCTTCAATATATCCACATAATTTTCCTTCCTCATGATGCCATCTATTTTGTGAAGTGCACCAGTCCCTCCTGCAGCAAAGCAGCCCCACAGCATGATGCTGCCACCCCCGTGCTTCACGGTTGGGATGGTGTTCTTCGGCTTGCAAGCAACCACCTTTTTCCTCCAAACATAACGATGGTCATTATGGCCAAACAGTTCTATTTTTATTTCATCAGACCAGAGGACATTTCTCCAAAAAGTACGATCTTTGTCCCAATGTGCAGTTGCAAACCATAGTCTGGCTTTTTTATGGCGGTTTTGGAGCAGTGGCTTCTTCCTTGCTGAGCGGCCTTTCATGTTATGTCGATATAGGACTCGTTTTACTGTGGCTATAGATACTTTTGAATCTGTTTCCTACAGCATCTTCACAAGGTCCTTTGCTGTTGTTCTGGGATTGATTTACACTTTTCGCACCAAGGTACGTTCAACTCTAGGAGACAGAACGCGTCTCCTTCCTGAGCGGGATAACAACTGCGTGGTCCCATGATGTCAAGCAAAGAGGCACTGAGTTTGTAGGTAGGCCTTGAAATACATCCACAGGTACACCTCCAATTGACTCAAATGATGTCAATTAGCCTATCAGAAGCTTCTAAAGCCATGACATCATTTTCTGGAATTTTCCAAGCTGTTTAAAGGAACAGTCAACTTAGTGTACTTCTGACCCACTGGAATTGTGATACAGTGAATTATAAGTGAAATAATCTGTCTGTAAACAATTGTTGGAAAAATTACTTGTGTCATGCACAAAGTAGATGTCCTAACCGACTTGCCAAAACTACAGTTTGTTAACAAAAAATGTGTGGAGTGGTTGAAAAAAACGAGTTTTAATGACTCCAACCTGAGTGTATGTAAACTTCTGACTTCAACTGTATATATACACACTGTACAGCCACATGTATTCCCAGAGGGGTTCTGTGACACGGGATGTCAAACAGGAGGTGATTCTCTGAGTTGAGAGGTCAGGGTTTATGACCCCTAGCTTCCCTGCTGTTTAATATTCTGTAAGAGAGGGACATTGATGAACATCAGAGAGACTCCTCGGAGAGAGATGGAGAGAGTCAGACAGAGAAATGTGTCAGTATGTGTTGACAGTTTGACAGTTTCCCAGCTCTTTGACTGTTCCTGTGGGAGACTGTTGCTGTGGGAGACTGTTGCTGTGGGAGACTGTTCCTGTGGGAGACATTTCCTGTGGGAGACATTTCCTGTGGGAGACAAGGAGACAAGGACGTATACCATTTTTCCAGAAACTTTTCTAGTTGTTGTTATTGTCTCAGACAGACAGGTTTTATATTTATTTTACCACATTAGTCTCATTGAGATTAACAATCTATTCTACAAGAGACACCTGGCCAAAATAGCAGCTCACAAAGTTGCGTACACGTTTACATTTAAAACACACAGCACTACAGTTTAAAACACAGCCATGTACACATTGAACAGCCAGATGGTTTGGGGAAAGTGTGGTGCAACTAGGGGTCCAGACATTGACAGTCCCCCACTTCATTTTCCATCATAGCGTTTAACCTAGCTTTAAAGTCAGTCGTCATTAGCCCGGGTCCGTTCCTGGTTTTCTTCTCCTCTCTTCCTTAAAGTTCAGAGTATAACTTCACTAGGTCATCCTCTGTGTGTCCTGGGGTTGGGAGGTAATCCCTACAACAGTATGTGACCAGATCTTTGGGGATTAAAACCTGTCTAATCCCATCTCTAATCTGACTGATTTAATGCAGTACCACACACCTGCTGATCTGGACACACTGATTAGGGCTGGGGATGGGGCAGGGCTAGGTGGGGAGAATAACTAATCTAAGATACCAACACAGCTGGAATTTATACTTTCTTTATTCCTTCTCTCTCTCTCTCTCTCTCTCTCTCTCTCTCTCTCTCTCTCTCTCTCTCTCTCTCTCTGTCTGTCTGACTCTGTTTCTCTCTCTCTCTGTCTCTCTCTCTCTCTCTCTCTCTCTCTCTCTCTCTCTCTCTCTCTCTCTCTCTCTGTCTGTCTGACTGTTTCTCTCTCTCTCTGTCTCTCTCTCTCTCTCTCTCTCTCTCTCTCTCTCTCTCTCTCTCTCTCTCTCTCTCTCTCTCTCTCTCTCTCTCTCTCTCTCTCTCTCTCTCTCTCTCTGTCTCTCTCTCTGTCTCTCTCTCTGTCTGTCTGACTCTGTTTCTCTCTCTCTCTCTCGCTCTCTCTCTCTCTCTCTATCTCTCTCACTCTCTCTCTCTCTCTCTCTCTCTCTCTCTCTCTCTCTCTCTCTCTCTCTCTCTCTCTCTCTCTCTCTCTCTCTGTCTGTCTGACTCTGTTTCTCTCTCTCTCTCTCTCTCTCTCTCTCTCTCTCTCTCTCTCTCTCTCTCTCTCTCTGTCTCTCTCTCTCTCTCTCTCTCTCTCTCTCTCTCTCTCTCTCTCTCTCTCTCTCTCTCTCTCTCTCTCTCTCTCTCTCTCTCTCTCTCTCTCTCTCTCTCTCTCTCTCTCTCTTCTCTCTCTCTCTGTGTCTGTCTCACTCTGTGTTTGTCTCTCTCTGTTTCTCTCTCTCTGTGTCTGTCTCACTCTGTTTCTCTCTCTCTCTCTCTCTCTCCCTTTCACTCTCTCTCTCTCTCTCTCTCTCTCTCTCTCCTCTCTCTCTCTCTCTCTCTCTCTCTCTCTCTCTCTCTCTCTCTCTCTCTCTCTCTCTCTCTCTCTCTCTCTCTCTCTCTCCCTCTCTATCCTCTCTCCCTCTCTCTCTCTCTCTCTCTCTCTCTCTCTCTCTCTCTCTCTCTCTCTCTCTCTCTCTCTCTCTCTCTCTCTGTTGCTCTATCTCTCACAAACACATACTATGTCTCAATTTGGAACACAACACACACCCCTGACTCATTAGCGACTGATTGATTCCCAGACTCGGTGCATCTTGTAGTGGTTACGGTCTGTCTCTGTCCCCAATGGCAGCCCATTCCCTATATAGTGCACTACTTCTCATGAAAGCCTTATGGAAAGTAGTGCACTATATAGGGAATAGGGTGTCATTTGGGACGCACTTTTCTGTTTCTGTGCTGTGGTCAGAGAGATATTTCATCCTCCGGGCTAGAAGCTACAAACAAATGTGTTTTTGGACCTGTTCTTGCCCCCAAGCACTCTGTGTGTGTGTGTGTGTGTGTGTGTGTGTGTGTGTGTGTGTGTGTGTGTGTGTGTGTGTGTGTGTGTGTGTGTGTGTGTGTGTGTGTGTGTGTGTGTGTGTATGTACAATAAACTCTTTGAAGTGTTTCTACAGGCGAAGACATCTGCATTCCATCGCTGGGTTCCATCGTACTGTTGTTTGTAGAAATGTGTGTGTGTGTGTATGTATGTGTGTTCATGTGTGTGTGCGTATGTATGTATGTGTGTGTGCATGTGTGTGTGCGTGCGTGTATGTGTGCGTGTGTGTGTGTGTGTGTGTGTGTTTGCTGCGGTTCCCTCTCTCTCCCTGTCCTCGCCTTCCATGAAACACATGCAAGCTCGCACCGACACACACGGGCACACAAATACACACACATGCACGTACGCACGCACGCACGCCCACACACACACACACACACACAGAGTCTTTCAGTCTGTGGTCAAAACATCCAGAGGGTCTTTCATGATGATCAGAAGAACCTTGTGGAACACTGGAACCTCGTAGTCATTGAACCATAGAAGTTTAGAACCTCAGAATGTCAGAACCACAGAACCTCAGAACCTCAGAACTATGAACCTCAGAATTTAGGAACCTCGGAAGCACATAAATTCGGAACTACGGAACTACAGAACCACTGAACTTCAGAACTTCTGAATTTTGGAACCACAGAATCATGAAACCATGGAAACCACAGAACAGAGAAACCACAGAGTTGTTTGGTTGTTTGTAGGTCTGTCCCTCAACTATTTCTACAGTCAAGTAATTGATTGAGAACTATTAATTGACCGATCGATTGTTTGAGATCGAATAAAGGAAGAAACGTTAGTCTTAATTTTCACATTATATTTTATTACAGGAGTACATTTTAAGAATCACGGTAACAAAAATATGAAAAAACATTCATATTTAAACTAATTAAAATAGTTGGGGTCTGGAAAATGAAATGCACATATTATAAACAGGTAGACAGACAGACAGACAGACAGACAGACAGACAGACAGACAGACAGACAGACAGACAGACAGACAGACAGACAGACAGACAGACAGACAGACAGACAGACAGACAGACAGACAGAAAGAAAGACAGACTGACTTACAGACAGAAAGAAAGACAGACTGACATACAGACAGATAACCAACAGAGGATGTATCCCAAATAGCACCCTGTTCCTTATTTAGTGCACTACTTTTGATCGGGACCCATAGGGAATAGGGTGCCATTTGGGACACAGACAGACATAAGAACCAATGTAGTCATGTGGTACTTCAATAATGAACATACCTCGCAAGTGCTTATCTTCTTAATTGTAATAATAATTATTATTATAATAATAACCCAAAATAATAATAATTATTACAATAAACAATATTAACATATTCAACACTGTTTTACAATATATAACTGAAATAATTCATATACTAAATATAACAATATTTACCAACAAACAGACTTTTGTCATTTATACTTGAACTCTATTCTGGAAATATAATAAAAATAGCGACTTAAAATAATAATATTTTACTACAACGACAAATATTAATAGTCAATAATAACAATAATAACAATAATATTAGGATATTAGATAGACCAGGCATTACCCCATGGCTTACTTGCTAAACAGAATAATCATAAACATAAACAGCCCATCCCTATTTGCTTTTCACAAAATCAAATAAAAAAAACAAATAAAATAAAAATAAAACACAAAATGGCGAGGAATCTCACTTGCAATCTATATATCGTAGCAGTTCTATAACTCTCGGTTAGAAACACAGAAGCAGCTCACTGTACTTATAGTATGTGTAGACAATCAGTGGTGTTGTTGGTCACAGAATATACACATCTATAACATAATAGACGTTATATATCTGTAGAAGACAGTTGTAGGACAGAGTTTATAGAAGCTTTTCCCAACAGAGTCTCTGGGTCCTAGCTCCCTCCATTTAAAACTCCCAACTGTCCAAGGATTCCGGAATGTTGTTTTTCGGAATGTTCCGGAATGTTTGTGAATTCCGGAATGTTCATAAAATTCTAAGTGTTCTTTTTGATGAGTCATAAAGGAAGGAGTTCTGTTTTGGAAGTGTTTTCCCTCCATCCCCATGATGGGCATTTCCTGGTGTTGGTGTTAGTAATAAGTTCTGAGACTGATTCTGATTATGCAATCGGCGCAAGTTGTTGAATCTAGTTAGCTAATAAAGTTAATATTTTTTGCATTTTAGTGTTGATAAAGAGGAGCAGCATGTCAAAATGTTACCTTCGCGTCCCACAGAGGTCAACGACACTCTGCTCCAAGGAAATAAACAACAACAACAAAACAAAAACAAAGCAACTCTCAAGCAGCATGTATGTAGGTCTTCTCTCCTCCTTTATCGCTCCCTCTTTCCCCTTTTCTCTCCTTCTCTCTCTTTCTCCAACTCAGCTTTGTTTTGTTTTGTCCGTAAGAAGTCCAGTCGTCAGGCCGACTGACAGACACACATCATATGACATCATAGCACAGGCTGAGGGTTGGAAGAGGAAGGAAGGTGATTCATATTCATTAATAACAACTTATAGTCAGTTTCTTATGTGCAGGTTGAGTAACAAATAAAGAAATAAAGTCCTTAAAATCCATCCAATGAAAGATCCGCTTCCACACCTGAGTTATTAACACACGAAAATAGCATTCCAGCTTTTGAATATCTCCTTCGCATCACCCCTGAAGTCCTCTAGCAAGGGTCTCTGTTCCAACTCTGGTTCTGGACAATCAAAGTCCATTTTCTGGGTTTTGTACCCATCCCAGCGCTAAGACACAGCCCAGCCTCATTTACCTAATTGTGATAGGTGATAGGTTGAAAGCGTGATTGTTTGAGACAGGTAGGTTAGTGCAGGGCTGGAGGAAAACTCTGAAAAACGATTTAGCTTGCCAGGACTGGAGCTAAAGCACCCTGCAATACATGTATCACAAATATGCCAATCTCTCTCTCTCTCTCTCTCTCTCTCTCTCTCTCTCTCTCTCTCTCTCTCTCTCTCTCTCTCTCTCTCTCTCTCTCTCTCTCTCTCTCTCTCTCTCTCTCTCTCTCTCTCTCTCTCTCTCTCTCTCTCTCTCTCTATCTCTCTCTCTCTCTCTCTCTCTCTCTCTCTCTCTCTCTCTCTCTTTCTCCCTTCATCCCACTATCCAAATACACTCCTCTACGAATCTGTTTCCTAATTGTGCATAACTTCTCCTAATGTTACTTTCTCTATTTTTCATTCATTCATTATATTACATTACTTTTCATTTTATTTATACATAGTTTTGTATATTTCTTGGAAAACAAAAGGAATAGAGATTATAAACTTTTTTGGCAGCTTCTGTGCTTCTTTCTCTCTCAGGAAGTTCTGAGACTGACAACAATACGACAAAGATAAGGAATCGGAATTCTGAAGGTTCCTTTTTAGAGTTCAAAGGAGACCTCCAGCATTCCAAGACATCAGCAGAATGAAAAAAAGGAAACAAAATCACTCCCCCTTCCTTCCTACTTCCCCTTGCTTCGTCCAATCCAAATCTACCATCTACACCGCGGCTCCCAGCAGCTCTTCCGTCTTGATGTCGGCTAGGAGATCGGATGAAATCTCATTCTGGTTAGAATCCAGACCATAGAACTTCACCTTCAACCCGTCCACCGGATGAACCACCGGCACCGTCACCACTCTGGGAAAATTCCGGGTCGCCAGCTCAAACCGGCTGGTGCTGGCCAGCTCGATGGCCAGTATACGGAGGAAGAGAGTGGCGAGCTGTTTCCCGAGGCAGGAGCGGATGCCGCCACCGAACGGGAGGTAGTGGAAGCGTCCCTCCTTGTCCTCGCTGCGTTCCTGGGAGAAGCGGTCGGGGTCGAAGGCGTCCACGTCCTTGAAGACGGAGGAGGTGTCGTGGGTGTCTCTGATGCTGTACATCACACTCCAACCCTTCGGGATCTGGACCCCCTGGGGACAGAGAGAGAGAAATGTGGTAGAGTCATTTAGAAACGGCATGTTTTCACTTTTCATCCAAGTTAATCAGAGAAGAGAAGTCAAGAGAAGACAAAAGAGAAGAGAAGTCAAGAGAAGACAAAAGAGAAGAGACCAGACAAGACCAGACTGGACAGGACAGGACAGGACAAGACAAGACAGGACGGGACAAGACTGGACCAGACAAGACAAGACCAGACAGGACAAGACAGGACAAGACCAGACAAGAAAAGACAGGACAAGACCAGACAAGAAAAGACAGGACAAGACCAGACAAGAAAAGACAGGACAAGACAAGACCAGACAAGAAAAGACAGGACAAGACAAGAGAAAAGTCAAGAAACAACACAAGACAAGACAATAGACAGATGACACGAGAGAGAATATAAAAATATATAATACTCACATCTAGTTCGAAGGTCTGCAGGGCCGTCCTATAGCCCCCAGACACGGGCGTGAAGAGCCTCAGCACCTCCTTGATCACACAGTCCAGATACTTCAGACTAACGATGGTATCCAGGTCCAGTTCCCGCTCACACAGACAGCCGTTATGGAGGATCCCCCTGGCCCGGAGCTCCTCTCGTAACTTCTCTAAGACGGCAGGGTGGCGTAGGAGCTGCATGATGAGAGAGGTGGAGGCGCTGGCGGTGGTGGCAAACGCAGCGAAGATCAGCTCAATGGTCGCCTCCTGCAGATGGAGAGAGAAGATGGGTTCATCAGGATGAGGTCATCTGTAAGGCCAACTAATATTAAAGGAGCTGATGGTGGACTATAGGAGAAAGAGGGGAGAGCACGCTTCCATCCACATCGACGGGGCTGTAGTGGAGCGGGTCGAGAGCTTCAAGTTCCTTGGCGTCCACATCACTAAGGACGTAACATGGTCCAAACACACACACGCACAGTCGTGAAGAGGGCAAGGCAGTGCCTCTTCCTCCTCAGGAGGCTGAAAAGATTTGGCATGGGCCCTCGGATCTCTAATAGGCGCACAAGGCAACACTTCATAGTGGTTTTTGAGCCACTGTCTTTTGTCTGTTGCGCATTTGACATAGGAGTGTTGACTTATTCTTGGCCTTAAACTCAAAGGAGACTTAGAGAGGTAGAGGGCCAGAGAGAGAGAGAGAGCGAGAGAGAGAGAGAGAGAGAGAGAGAGAGAGAGAGAGAGAGAGAGAGAGAGAGAGAGAGAGAGAGAGAGAGAGAGAGAGAGAGAGAGAGAAGAGAGAGTGTGATCGTGAGAGAGAGAGAGAGAGAGAGAGAGAGAGAGAGAAGAGAGAAGAGAGAGAGACAGAGAGAGAGAAAGAGAGAAGAGAGAGTGTGATCGTGAGAGAGAGAGAGAGAGAGAGAGAGAGAGAGAGAGAGAGAGAGAGAGAGAGAGAGAGAGAGAGAGAGAGAGAGAGAGAGAAGAGAGTGTGATCGTGAGAGAGAGAGAGAGAGAGAGAGAGAGAGAGAGAGAGAGAGAAGAGAGAAGAGAGAGTGTGATCGTGAGAGAGAGACAGAGAGAGAGAGAGAAGAGAGAGAGAGAGAAGAGAGAGTGTGATCGTAACAGAGAGAGAGAGAGAGACAGAGAGAAGAGAGAGTTTGATCGTGACAGAGAGAGAGAGAGAGAGAGAGAGAGAGAGAGAGAGAGAGAGAGAGAGAGAGAGAGAGAGAGAGAGAGAGAGAGAGGTTTCTACCTTGAGTTCCTGCATGGTGAGTTCGGTGCCGTTCTCTTTAGCGCTCTCCAGTAGGATATCAAGTGCGTCTCTATAATCCTTCCCCTGGGAAGAGAGGGGTTTCTCCCTGATGGCTTTTTCTATCCCCTTCTGGAGTGTGTCCCTGGCACGGATACCCTACAGAAATACAACACACAGAGACATGGTGAGTGACTTATAGTCGATCTCGATCATTCACATTCATGTCTTTGAAAAACCTATGGAGGGAGTGCTTACTGATGCTTACATATTCAATGCTTCAATTCCC
>CM072221.1:3870874-3878374 GCA_036851935.1 Coregonus suidteri
GGTAAGCTTTTGGTTTTACTAATTTACTGCCACCGGGGCCCGCCGGTGTAACTGCTTACTGACTGTACGCTGTGACGTTACTGCATGATTGTAGCGGGTTTACTAACGCGTTAGTTCTATTAGCTATGCTGACTATGACGTTACATTAGCTAATATGGTGACAACGATGTAGGCTGTGTGTAGCGGTTATGATATGGTTTGGCTTGGAAAAAAGGTTGTGCATTGAAGTCCACAAGCGAAGGGAAGTGGAGGAGAGCGAGAAGGAATACAACTTGTCTGTGTGTTTACCCGTGATCAGGGGTGTATTCATTCCGCCGATTCTGTTGAAAAATGTTTCTTAAACGGAAGCAAACGGAACAAAACGGGGATAAACATACCTGAATTTGTCCAATAGAAAATCTTGTTTGAAACTGTTGGACTAATGATTACATCCTATATCAGCTAGATGCAGGCGAGAGTGTGCAAGACGGGATTGAATTTGTTACTCTCTGTCCGACCTGTGTGCACCTACGTTGTAAACTTTCATTCATAGGCTAGGTTGTAGCAACCTCATGATGCGGTATTGGGAAAATTTGAGTATCATCTAGTAGCCTAAACCTATCGATGTTACATTGAACTGGGTGAATTACATTTACATTTACGTCATTTAGCAGACGCTCTTATCCGGAGCGGCTTACAAATGGATGGAATATGAATGGAATATGAATGACAGTAATCCAATATGCTGTAATAGAAATAAGGCCATGCTCATGAAAAACAAATCGTCCTGCCTCATCTTAAATGGCACTGACCGCCATGAGATAAATGCTGTTGCCCTCTGCTAGCAATGAGATAAATGCTGTTGCCGTCTGCTGGCCACTAAAGAATCTGCAGCCACTCACACACAAGCTGGTGATGAGGAGGACAACCAGAGCAACTACTGTGGCTTATCTGTCTGTCTGTGTGTGTGTGTGTGTGTGTGTGTGTGTGTGTGTGTGTGTGTGTGTGTGTGTGTGTGTGTGTGTGTGTGTGTGTGTGTGTGTGTGTGTGTGTGTGTGTGTGTGTGTGTGTGTGTGTGTGTGTGTGTGTGTGTGTGTGTGCGCGCGCCTCTCTCTCTTACCTACCCAGAGAGAGAATAGAGAGAAAGGAGAGAGAGAATACCCCTTCAGCCTCACCATCTTCTTCTCTACTGATACCGTCCTCTCCCCCCTTCGTCCCTCTCTCTCTCTCTCTCTCCCCCTCCTCTCTCTCTCGCTCTCTCTCTCTCTCTCCCCCTCCTCTCTCTCTCTCGCTCTCTCTCTCTCCCTCCCCTCATCTCTCTCTCTCTCTCTCACCCCTCATCTCTCTCTCTCTCTTTCTCTCTTCTTACCTGCCTCCTCTCTCTCCCCCTCCTCTCTCTCTCTCTCTCTCCCCTCCTCTCTTTCTCCCCTCTCATCTCTCTCTCTCTCTCTCCCCTCATCTCTCTCTCTCCCCCCTCATCTCTCTCTCTCTCTCTCTCTCTCTCTCTCTATCTCTTACCTCTCTCCTCTCTCTCTCCTCCTCATCTCTCTCTCTCCTCATCTCTTCTCTCTCTCTCTCTCTCTCTCTCTCTCTCTCTCTCTTACCTGCCTCCTCTCTCTCTCCTCCTCTCTCTCTCTCTCTCTCTCCCCCCTCATCTCTCTCTCTTCTTCCTGCCTCTCTCTCTCTCTCCCCCCTCATCTCTCTCTCTCTCTCTCTGTCTGTTCAGTGCCAGGCCCATTCTGCCCTCCTCTCTCTCTTTATCTCTCTCTCCTCATTCTCTCTCTCTCTATCCCCCGGGCGCAGCGCACATCCGCGCGCACACACACACACACTTATCTCACACACACCCTATCCTGCACACACACACACACACACCACACACACACACACACACACACACACACACACACACACACACACACACACACACACACACACACACACACACCCTGCCCACCCCACACCCTGCCTCTCTCCCCAGTCATTGTCCCATCTAGAGACAGAGTGGGTCTGTGTGTATCTCTTGGTTCCTCAAGGGAGGGATCTCATGTTTCGTCTGCTGTACCCAGGGAGGGAGAGGGGTCAGTGGGGTGTAATCTGGGCCATACTCCCCTGGCTCTGGAGGTCCTGGAGGCCCCCTGTACACAAGCCCCTATAATGACCTGCAATTAGTCTGACTGCTCTCTGACGCACAAAGAGCCTCATTCTATACCTGGACCATGTGTGTGTGTGTGTGTGTGTGTGTGTGTGTGTGCGTGTGTGTGTGTGTGTGTTTCTTACCTTTCTCCTCTTACGGTGTATATCTCCTATGGAGTTAGCCAGTGAGTTGGGTCCTAGTAGGGTTGAGGTGCTCTGAGGCCAGTCCACGCTGACCAACGTATGCTCTCCCATTAGAACCTTCCGGACGTTCTCCGCACCGGTGACCCGGATCAGGGGGCGTCCCAACAGGTGGGTCTTAAAGACGTTGCCGTACTTCTGCCTCCGCGATGCGTGGAATGCCGAACCCTGAAAGGGGGAGAGGGGGAGAGAGAGGGTGACTGGAAACATTGTTCTTCTTCTTCTGAGTATAAGGACTGAGAAACACACGCTAACTCAAAGACCAAGGACTGAGTCTGGAAAACAAAGCTCCAGTTCAGTTTCATGACCTGATCAGGCACTGTGAGAGGTGAATTTGTTGGCACCATAGCGGTATTCTCACAAACTGGTAAACATATACACTTCGAAATTTGACGTTTGAGAATCATGGATGAACGTCTAATTGTGACGTGAGACTGTGAGAGCTGGTTGGCCCAATCAGGTCTGACGTCTTAGATCATGATGAAATGATGGGTTCAGTGGGGGGAGGGGCCAGGGGGATATGATCTAATGTTTGTGAAGGGAGGCAGAGAAGGAGGACCAAAGAAAACTGGGTGAGAAAGTTTCATTTCAAGACGAACATCCATCATCAATGACTTCTGGTTTAACCCATGCACACAACATTGCACCTTTATTGCCCAAAACATGGGTAATACACACACACACACACACACACACTACACAACACACACTACACAACATACTACCAGAGCCTACCAGACGAGCTAAATGCCTTTTATGCTCGCTTCGAGGCAAGCAACACTGAAGCATGCATGAGAGCACTAGCTGTTCCGGACGACTGTGTGATCACGCTCTCCGTAGCCAATGTTAGCAAGACCTTTAAGCAGGTCAACATTCACAAGGCCGCAGGGCCAGGCGGATTACCAGGACGTGTAATCAGAGCATACATGGACCAATCGGCACGTGTCTTCACTGACATTTTCAACCTCTCCCTGACCGAGTCTGTAATACCTACGTTTCAAGCAGACCACCATAGTCCCTGTGCCCAAGAACTCCAAGGTAACCTGCCTAAATGATAGCACTCACGTCGGTAGCCATGAAGTGCTTTGAAAGGCTGGTCATGACTCACATCAACACCATTATCCCAGAAACCCTAGACCCACTCCAATTCGCCTACCTCCCCAACAGATCCACAGATGATGCAATCTCTATTGCACTCCACACTGCCCTTTCCCACCTGGACAAAAAGGAACACCTACAGTGGGGAGAACAAGTATTTGATACACTGACTCCATATTGGTCCAGACCTCCAGCGCTCCCTCTCTCTGTTACTTTGTCTCTGCTATCTCAATGTGTGTAGCAGTGTTCTGTTTCTCTATATCACTGTACTGGATATACAGTGGGGAGAACAAGTATTTGATACACTGCCGATTTTGCAGGTTTTCCTACTTACAAAGCATGTAGAGGTCTGTAATTTTTATCATAGGTACACTTCAACTGTGAGAGACGGAATCTAAAACAAAAATCCAGAAAATCACATTGTAATGATTTTTTAAGTAATTAATTTGCATTTTATTGCATGGCATAAGTATTTGATACATCAGAAAAGCAGAACTTAATATTTGGTACAGAAACCTTTGTTTGTAATTACAGAGATCATACGTTTCCTGTAGGTCTTGACCAGGTTTGCACACACTGCAGCAGGGATTTTGGCCCACTCCTCCATCATACAGACCTTCTCCAGATCCTTCAGGTTTCGGGCTGTCGCTGGGCAATACGGACTTTCAGCTCCCTCCAAAGATGTTCTATTGGGTTCAGGTCTGGAGACTGGCTAGGCCACTCCAGGACCTTGAGTTGCTTCTTACGGAGCCACTCCTTAGTTGCCCTGGCTGTGTGTTTTGGGTCGTTGTCATGCTGGAAGACCCAGCCACGACCCATCTTCAATGCTCTTACTGAGGGAAGGAGGTTGTTGGCCAAGATCTCGCGATACATGGCCCCATCCATCCTCCCCTCAATACGGTGCAGTCGTCCTGTCCCCTTTAGAGAAAAAGCATCCCCAAAGAATGATGTTTCCACCTCCATGCTTCACGGTTTTGGGATGGTGTTCTTGGGGTTGTACTCATCCTTCTTCTTCCTCCAAACAATTGCGAGTGGAGTTTAGACCAAAAAGCTCTATTTTTGTCTCTTCACACCACATGACCACATGACCTTCTCCCATTCCTCCTCTGGATCATCCAGATGGTCATTGGCAAACTTCAGATGGGCCTGGACATGCGCTGGCTTGAGCAGGGGGACCTTTCATACGCTGCAGGATTTTAATCCATGACGGCATAGTGTGTTACTAATGGTTTTCTTTGAGACTGTGGTCCCAGCTCTCTTCAGGTCATTGACCAGGTCCTACTGTGCTCCCTTCCTTCCTCTCCTCATCCCTTCCTTCCTCTCCTCCTCCTCCCTTCCTTCCTCTCCTCCTTCCTTCCTTCCTTCCTCTCCTCCTCCTCCCTTCCTTCCTCTCCTCCTCCCTTCCTTCCTTCCTCTCCTCCTCCCTTCCTTCCTCTCCTCCTCCTCCCTTCCTTCCTCGCCTCCTCCTTCCTTCCTTCCTCTCCTCCTTCCTTCCTTCCTTCCTCTCCTCCTCCTTCCTTCCTCGCCTCCTTCCTTCCTTCCTCTCCTCCTCCTCCCTTAGAAGAATCTCCTCCTCCCCCTTCCTTCCTTCCTCTCCTCCTCTTCCTTCCTTCCTCTCCTCCTCCCTTCCTTCCTCGCCTCCTCCTTCCTTCCTTCCTCTCCTCCTTCCTTCCTTCCTCCTTCCTCTCCTCCTCCTCCCTTCCTTCCTCGCCTCCTTCCTTCCTTCCTCTCCTCCTCCTCCCTTCCTTCCTTCCTCTCCTCCTCCCCTTCCTTCCTTCCTCTCCTCCTCCCTTCCTTCCTCTCCTCCTCCTCCCTTCCTTCCTCACCTCCTCCTCCCATCCTTCCTCTCCTCCTTCCTTCCTTCCTCTCCTCCTCCCTCGCCTCCTTCCTTCCTTCCTCTCCTCCTCCTCCCTTCCTTCCTCTCCTCCTCCTTCCTTCCTTCCTCTCCTCCTCCTTCCTTCCTCTCCTCCTCCTCCTTCCTTCCTCTCCTCCTTCCTTCCTTCCTTCCTCTCCTCCTCCTTCCTTCCTTCCTCTCCTCCTCCTTCCTTCCTTCCTCTCCTCCTCCTCCTTCCTTCCTCTCCTCCTCCTTCCTTCCTTCCTCTCCTCCTCCTTCCTTCCTCTCCTCCTCCTCCTTCCTTCCTCTCCTCCTTCCTTCCTTCCTTCCTCTCCTCCTTTCTCTAATGCCTCCATCACCGTGTTTGGCCCCTGAGGCCCCTGGCAGAGGATTATGGAGAGGGGCGTAGCAGGGAGCTAAAGAGCTCACACACTCTCTCTCACACACACACACACACACACACACACATACACTGAAAGACATACACACTGTGCCTGCCCTCTTTCACCTCTAATAGCTAATCTGGTATTTAATAAGAGGGAGGATATGACCTATAAATAAGAGAGAGAGAGAGAGAGGGAGAGAGAGGGAGGATATGACCTATAGATAAGAGAGAGAGAGAGAGAGAGGGAGGATATGACCTATAGATAAGAGAGAGAGAGAGAGAGAGAGAGAGAGGGAGACAGTTGGATAGAGAGAGAGAGAGAGAGAGAGGGAGGATATGACCTATAGATAAGAGAGAGAGAGAGAGAGAGGGAGGATATGACCTATAGATAAGAGAGAGAGAGAGAGAGAGGGAGGATATGACCTATAGATAAGAGAGAGAGAGAGAGAGAGAGAGAGAGAGAGAGAGAGAGAGGGAGACAGTTGGATAGAGAGAGAGAGAGAGAGAGAGGGAGGATATGACCTATAGATAAGAGAGAGAGAGAGAGAGAGAGAGAGAGAGAGAGGGAGGATATGACCTATAGATAAGAGAGAGAGAGAGAGAGAGGGAGGATATGACCTATAGATAAGAGAGAGAGAGAGAGAGAGAGAGAGAGGGAGACAGTTGGATAGAGAGAGAGAGAGAGAGAGAGAGGGAGGATATGACCTATAGATAAGAGAGAGAAAGAGAGAGAGAGGGAGGATATGACCTATAGATAAAGAGAGAGAGAGAGAGAGAGAGAGAGAGGGAGACAGTTGGATAGAGAGAGAGAGAGAGAGAGAGAGAGAGGGAGGATATGACCTATAGATAAGAGAGAGAAAGAGAGAGAGAGAGGGAGGATATGACCTATATATAAGAAGAGAGAGAAAGAGAGAGAGAGAGAGAGAGGGAGGATATGACCTATAGATAAGAGAGAGAGAGAGAGAGAGGGAGGATATGACCTATAGATAAGAGAGAGAGAGAGAGAGAGAGAGAGACGGCTACCCAAAGAGAAGTGTGTCACTGCACGACAGGGGAGTTACATTATTTTATATTTTAGTCATTTAGCAGACACTCTTATCCAGAGCAACTTACAGTTAGTGAGTGCATACATTTTTTTTTTTTATATACTGGCCCCCCGTGGGAATCGAACCCACAACCCTGGTGTTGCAAACGCCATGCTCTACCAACTGAGCTACACGGGAGTTAGAGACAGAGATGCACTTTCTCCTCTACTGTGAGAAATAGTCCTCACCAAGAGATTAATTATTTCCAGAAATTACTACACTTATTCAAAATGTTAACTTATTAAACCCAGAGGAGCAACGGCTCCTCTTTGCCTGCCATAGCCTGAGGGACAATGAATAATAACACCTGCATAGTAAACAGTAACTTACTTATTGTTAGTATTATTGTTATTATTATTATTGTGATTAATGTTCAAATAGCAGTGGTAAGGGTAGCAGTTTAATGATAGTAGTAATGGTGGTGGTGGTAGTGGTGGTGGTGATGGTAGTATTAGTAGTATTAGTAGTAGTATTAGTAGTAGTATTAGTAGTAGTATTAGTAGTATTAGTAGTAGTATCAGTAGTAGTAATATCAGTAGTATCAGTAGTAGTAGTAGTAGTAGTAGTAGTAGTAGTAGTAGTAGTAGTAGTAGTAGTAGTAGTAGTAGTAGTAGTAGTAGTAGTAGTAGTAATGATGATGGTAGTAGTAGTAGTAGTAGTAGTAGTAGTAGTAGTAGTAGTAGTAGTAGTAGTAGTAGTAGTAGTAGTAATGATGATGGTAGTAGTAGTAGTAGTAGTAGTAGTAGTAGTAGTAGTAGTAGTAGTAGTAGTAGTAGTAATAG
>CM072221.1:3888374-3933374 GCA_036851935.1 Coregonus suidteri
TGGTCATGGGGCTCTGTTCACAAACACAAACAGACCCCACAGAGCCCAGGACAACAACAACAACAACAACAACACAATTAGACCCAACCAAATCATGAGAAAACGATAATTAAAGATAATTACTTGACACATTGGAAAGAATTAACAAAAAACAGAGCAAACTAGAATGCTATTTGGCCCTAAACAGAGAGTACACACTGGCAGAATAGCTGACCACTGTGACTGACCCAAACTTAAGGAAAGCTTTGACTATGTACAGAATCAGTGAGCATAGCCTTGCTATTGAGAAAGGCTGCCGTAGGCAGACCTGGCTCTCAAGAGAAGACAGGCTATGTGCACACTGCCCACAAAATGAGGTGGAAACTGAGCTGCACTTCCTAACCTCCTGCCAAATGTATGACCATATTAGAGACACATATTTCCCTCAGAATACACAGATCCACAAAGAATTCGAAAACAAACCCAATTTTGATAAACTCCCACATCTACTGGGTGAAAAACCACAGTGTGCCATCACAGCAGCAAGATTTGTGACCTATTGCCACAAACAAAAGGGCAACCAGTGAAGAACAAACACCATTGTAAATACAACCCATATTTATGTTTATTTATTTTCCCATTTGTACTTTAACTATTTGCACATTGTTACAACACTGTATATAGATATAATATGACATTTGAAATGTCTTTATTCTTTTGAAACTTCTGAGTGTGTAATGTTTACTGTTAATATTTATTGTTTATTTCACTTTTGTTTCCTATCTACTTCACTTGCTTTGGCAATGTTAACACACGTTTCCCATGCCAATAAAGCCCTTAAATTGAATTGAAAATTGAATTGAATTGAGAGAGAGAGAGAGGAGAGAGAGAGAGAGAGAGAGAGAGAGAGCGACGAGAGAGAGAGAGAGAGAGAGAGAGAGAGAGAGAGAGAGAGAGAGAGAGGAGAGAGAGAGAGAGAGAGGAGAGCGAGGTCTAACCCTGGAAACAGTGTGAAGAGATTACGGTTTGTTCAGAGAGAAGGAGAGAAGGAGGGAAAAGAGAGAGGGAACGAGGGAGCAGGGTGTTCTAGGGGTGAAAGAGGGGGCAAGAGGGGTAGTGCCAGTCACCACACTAATCTGGAATCCCCAGGGGTGAGGAGAGGAGGGAGAGGAGGGGGAGGACAGGGAGAGAGGAGGGGGAGGGAAGAGAGGAGGGAGGAGAGGGAGGGAGGAGAGGGACGGAGAGAGAAGTTGTAGGGTTGTGGTCAGTCTGGTTGTAGATTTGTGGTCAGTAGTCTGTATTGTCTAGTTGGGGGGTTGTGGTCAGTAGTCTGTATTGTCTAGTTGGGGGGGTTGTGGTCAGTAGTCGGTATTGTCTAGTTGTAGGGTTGTGGTCAGTAGTCTGTATTGTCTAGTTGTAGGGTTGTTGTCAGTAGTATGTATTGTCTAGTTGGGGGGTTGTTGTCAGTAGTCTGTATTGTCTAGTTGGGGGGTTGTGATCAGTAGTCTGTATTGTCTAGTTGTAGGGTTGTGGTCAGTAGTCTGTATTGTCTAGTTGGGGGGGTTGTGGTCAGTAGTCGGTATTGTCTAGTTGGGGGGTTGTGGTCAGTAGTCTGTATTGTCTAGTTGGGGGGTTGTGGTCAGTAGTCTGTATTGTCTAGTTGGGGGGTTGTGGTCAGTAGTCTGTATTGTCTAGTTGGGGGGTTGTGGTCAGTAGTCTGTATTGTCTAGTTGGGGGGTTGTGGTCAGTAGTCAGTATTGTCTAGTTGTAGGGTTGTGGTCAGTAGTCTGTATTGTCTAGTTGGGGGGTTGTGGTCAGTAGTCTGTATTGTCTAGTTGGGGGGTTGTGGTCAGTAGTCTGTATTGTCTAGTTGTAGGGTTGTGGTCAGTAGTCTGTATTGTCTAGTTGTAGGGTTGTGGTCAGTAGTCTGTATTGTCTAGTTGGGGGTTGTGGTCAGTAGTCTGTATTGTCTAGTTGGGGGTTGTGGTCAGTAGTCCTATATGTCTAGTTGGGGGTTGTGGTCAGTAGTCTGTATTGTCTAGTTGTAGGGTTGTGGTCAGTAGTCTGTATTGTCTAGTTGGGGGGTTGTGGTCAGTAGTCTGTATTGTCTAGTTGTGGGGGGGTTGTGGTCAGTAGTCTGTATTGTCTAGTTGGGGGGTTGTGGTCAGTAGTCTGTATTGTCTAGTTTGTAGGGTTGTGGTCAGTAGTCTGTATTGTCTAGTTGGGGGGTGTGGTCAGTAGTCAGTATTGTCTAGTTGTAGGTTTGTGGTCAGTAGTATGTATTGTCTAGTTGGGGGGGTTGTGGTCAGTAGTCTGTATTGTCTAGTTGGGGGGTTGTGGTCAGTAGTCTGTATTGTCTAGTTGTAGGGTTGTGGTCAGTAGTATGTATTGTCTAGTTGGGGGTTGTGGTCAGTAGTCTGTATTGTCTAGTTGGGGGTTGTGGTCAGTAGTCTGTATTGTCTAGTTTGGGGGTTGTCGTCAATAGTTTGTATTGTCTAGTTGAGGGTTGTGGTCAGTAGTCTGTATTGTCTAGTTGGGGGGTTGTGGTCAGTAGTTCTGTATTGTCTAGATGGGTAGGGTTGTGGTCAGTAGTCTGTATTGTCTTAGTTGTAGGGTTGTGGTCAGTAGTCTGTATTGTCTAGTTGGGGAGGTTGTGGTCAGTAGTCTGTATTGTCTAGTTAGGGTTGTGGTCAGTAGTCTGTATTGTCTAGTTGTAGGGTTGTGGTCAGTAGTCTGTATTGTCTAGTTGTAGGGTTGTGGTCAGTAGTCTGTATTGTCTAGTTGGGGGTTGTGGTCAGTAGTCTGTATTGTCTAGTTGTAGGGTTGTGGTCAGTAGTCTGTATTGTCTAGTTGGGGTTTGTGGTCAGTAGTCTGTATTGTCTAGTTGGGGGGTTTGTGGTCAGTAGTCTGTATTGTCTAGTTGTAGGGTTGTGGTCAGTAGTCTGTATTGTCTAGTTGTAGGGTTGTGGTCAGTAGTCTGTATTGTCTAGTTGGGGGTTGTGGTCAGTAGTCTGTATTGTCTAGTTGTAGGGTTGTGGTCAGTAGTCTGTATTGTCTAGTTGTAGGGTTGTGGTCAGTAGTCTGTATTGTAGGGTTGTGGTCAGTAGTCTGTATTGTCTAGTTGTAGGGTTGTGGTCAGTAGTCTGTATTGTCTAGTTGGGGGGTTGTGGTCAGTAGTCTGTATTGTCTAGTTGTAGGGTTGTGGTCAGTAGTCTGTATTGTCTAGTTGTAGGGTTGTGGTCAGTAGTCTGTATTGTCTAGTTGTAGGGTTGTGGTCAGTAGTCTGTATTGTCTAGTTGTAGGGTTGTGGTCAGTAGTCTGTATTGTCTAGTTGTAGGGTTGTGGTCAGTAGTCTGTATTGTCTAGTTGGGGGGTTGTGGTCAGTAGTCTGTATTGTCTAGTTGTAGGGTTGTGGTCAGTAGTCTGTATTGTCTAGGTTTGTCAGTAGGTTGTGGTTGTAGGGTCTGTATTGTCTGTTAGTTGTAGGGTTGTGGTCAGTAGTCTGTATTGTCTAGTTGTAGGGTTGTGGTCAGTAGTCTGTATTGTCTAGTTGTAGGGTTGTGGTCAGTAGTCTGTATTGTCTAGTTGTAGGGTTGTGGTCAGTAGTCTGTATTGTCTAGTTGTGGGGTTGTGGTCAGTAGTCTGTATTGTAAGGTTGTAGGGTTGTGGTCAGTAGTCTGTATTGTCTAGGTTGTGGGGTTTGTGTCAGTAGTCTGTATTGTAAGGTTGGGGGGTTTGTGGTCAGTAGTCTGTATTGTCTAGTTGTGGGGTTGTGGTCAGTAGTCTGTATTGTCAAGTTTGTAGGGTTGTGGTCAGTAGTCTGTATTGTCTAGTTGTAGGGTTGTGGTCAGTAGTCTGTATTGTCTAGTTGGGGGGTTGTGGTCAGTAGTCTGTATTGTCTAGTTGGGGGGTTGTGGTCAGTAGTCTGTATTGTCTAGTGTGGGGTTTGTGGTCAGTAGTCTATATTGTCTAGTGGGTAGGTTGTGGTCAGTAGTTCTGTATTGGTCTAGTTGGGGGGTTGTGGTCAGTAGTCTGTATTGTCTAGTTGGGGGGTTGTGGTCAGTAGTCTGTATCCTCTGTAGCTCAGCTGGTAGAGCAGTAGGCGCTTGTAACGCCAAGGTAGTGGGTTCGTCCCCGGGACCACCCATACACAAAAATGTATGCACGCATGACTGTAAGTCGCTTTTGGATAAAAGCGTCTGCTAAATGGCATATTATATATTATATATATATTATTATTATTATATATTATTATTGTCTAGTTGTGTCAGGTCTGTGGTCAGTAGTCTGTATTGTCTAGTTGGGGGGTTGTGGTCAGTAGTCTGTATTGTCTAGTTGGGGGGTTGTGGTCAGTAGTCTGTATTGTCTAGTTGGGGGGTTGTGGTCAGTCGTCTAGTAGAGGGAGTTGGTAGGTCATTAGTCTGTATTGTCTAGTTGGGGGGTTGTGGTCAGTAGTCTGTATTGTCTAGTTTGGGGGGTTGTGGTGTGTATTGTCAGTAGTCTGTATTGTCTAGTTGGGGGGTTGTGGTCAGTAGTCTGTATTGTCTAGTTGGGGGGTGGTGTGGTCATTGTCTATGTTGTATCAGTAGTCTGTATTGTCTAGTTTGGGGGGTTTGTGGTCAGTAGTCTGTATTGTCTAGGGTTGGGGGGTTGTGGTCAGTAGTCTAGTATTGTCTAGTTGGGGGGTTGTGGTCAGTAGTCTGTATTGTCTAGTTGGGGGGGTCAGTGTGGTCAGTAGTTAGTATTGTCTAGATGGGGGGTTGTGGTCAATAGTCTGTATTGTCTAGTTGGGGGGTTGTGGTCAGTAGTTAGTATTGTCTAGTTAGTCTGTATTGTCTAGTTGGGGGTTGTGGTCAATATTGTCTGTATTGTCTAGTTGGGGGGTTGTGGTCAGTAGTCAGTATTGTCTAGTTGGGGGGTTGTGGTCAGTAGTCTGTATGGTGTCTAGTTGTAGGGTTGTGGCCAGTAGTCTGTATTGTCTAGTTGTAGGGTGTGGTCAGTAGTCAAATATTGTAAGGTTGTAGGGTTGTGGTCAGTAGTCTGTATTGTCTAGTTGGGGGGGTTGTGGTCAGTAGTATGTATTGTCTAGTTGGGGGGTTGTGGTCAATAGAAGAAAGACAGAAAGAAAGAAAGAAAGAAAAGAAAGAAAGAAAAGAAAGAAAGAAAGAAAGAAAAAGAAAGAAAGAAAGAAAGAAAGAAAGAAAGAAAGAAAGAAAGAAAGAAAAGAAAGAAAGAAAGAAAGAAAGAAGAAGAAAGAAAGAAAGAAAGAAAGAAAGAAAGTTAAGAAAGAAAGAAGAGAAAGAAAGAAAGAAAAGAAAGTAAGAAGAAAGTAAGAAAGAAGACAGAAATAAAGGACTGGCAGTGACAAGGAGAACACAGAGATGACATTAATGATATGCAGGTGAACCGATGACATCACTCGGAACACACACTTATACACACTGCTCAGGCTTTCACTCTGAAACCCTTCACATACCACACATGCATGCCTGTGGTGAAGGGGTGAGTTTCAGTGCGAGAGAATGAACGGGACCACCACCGGGGTATGCACCGGGGGTAGATGCAGGCCATGAGAGAGAGAGAGAGAATGAGAGAGAGAGAGAGAGAGAGAGAGAGAGAGAGAGAGAGAGAGAGTAGAGAGAGAGAGAGAAGAGAGAGAGAGAGAGAGAGAGAGAGAGAGAGAGGAGAGAGAGAGAAGAGAGAGAGAGAGGAGAGAGAGAGAGAGAGAGAGAAGGAGAGAGAGAGGGAGAGAGAGAGAGAGAGAGAGAGAGAGAGAGAGAGAGAGAGAGAGAGAGAGAGGAGAGAGAGAGAGAGAGAGAGATGGAGAGTCGATTTACCGGGAGCTTGCACGGTAACACACACATATACACACCAATTCCCCGTTATAGCCCTGGCAGCAGGTAGAACTGTCAGGAAGTTTCCCTCGAGGTAAATGAGAAGTGAGGGGAGTTTGACGGGATCAATCAAACACACGCACACAATACACAGTACATACACACACACGGTACATACACACACACACACACACACACACACACACACACACCACACACGCCAAACTGTTGGAGAGGAAAAAGTCATTATTGGACTTTACTGTGTCGTCAAACTGAAACTGCTTCGAGATGTGCACATCACGTGCATATTCCCCACTCTCCTTCTCCATATTCTCATATCGACTTTCTCGCGCTCTCTCTCTCTGCCAGGTGAGTGTGCAAGCCAGCAACAAGCATCTCAGTGCTTTTAGATATATTTCAAAGCTTTTAACTTGGAACTATTATAGAATGGCATACGGGGAGAGCACACCCTCCCGGTACTGGTGATCTGTTTCTAATAGTGGTTACAGCTGAAAACTAAACTTTCCCAAATAAACCCAGAGAAACGTGGCATTGTATTGCCCGGTTTTCCAGTTTCCCTTCAACGTAACTGCGTTTTAGTCGAACTGACAAATCAGATGTCCGAGCGAGAAAGAGAGAGAGATTTCATGTCATGAATGATTTGTCTCTTCCTCTCCATAAACTTGGCCATGGCTCGTCAGGCGCATTCCGGGAACGCGTCTCACGGTGTATAAATGAAAGCGCACGCAGGGAGCGGAGCACGGAGAGTTCAAGTCCCACACGCGGGCTACATGCCGCCTTGTCTCGTTCTCTCTCTCTCTCTGTGTGTCTCTCTCTCTCTCTCCCTCTCTCTCCCTCTCTGTCTCTCTCTCTCTCTCTCTCTCTGTCTCTCTCTCTCTCTCTCTCTCTCTCTCTCTCTGTCTCTCTCTCTCTCTCTCTCTCTCTCTCACTCTCTCTCTCTGTCTCTCGTCTCTCTCTCTCTCTGTCTCTCCCTCTCTGTCTCTCTCTCTCTCTCTCTCTCTCTCCTCAAGCTGTCTCTGCTGTCTCGTCTGTCTCTTAGCCGAGGGGCTAATGTGCAGCCTCGCGGAGTCTCATGATTCTATCACTCTCTAAACTGGACTCTCTCTCTCAAAATCACTCTCTCACAACCTTTCTATCGCTCTCTCTCTCTTTCTAAGACTCCGACGGGACTCGCTAATCAATCTCTGACTGATGCGAGGTCCATGGAAGCTGAACGTTGTTACGTTAGCCGAGTTGAACACTGGGAATGCAAAGCCAAGTTAATTCAGGCTTATCGTTCCATGATTCTATCACTTTATAAAACGTGGACGCAGCCAAAATCACTCCCTCACAACCTTTTTATCGCTCTCTTTCATATGACGCCGACGGGACGTATTAAGAATCTACTGACTGTGCGATGGGTCCATGGAAGTTGAACGTTGTGTTTAGGAGTTTGAACACTGGAATGGAAAGCCAAGTTATTCAGGCTTATGGGGTTATGATATCTAACCTACACTAAAGTGGCCAACCTAAATACATAAACCATGGATAGTTTGATTAACTAGTAAAAAAAAAGCTATTTTCGAGTTTCAGTAACTTGACACTTCTAAAACGCTATTCTATACCGTTGGTGAAAAATGTATGCACTCACAAACTGTAAGTCACTCTGGATAAGAGCGTCTGCTAAATGACTAAAATATAAATGTAAAATGTGAAAATATGCGCTAAAGTTCTGGAGCGTCTCGTGGACAGCCAGGAGAAGAGAGGTGACAGCTCGGGTCAGTTCGGCTGGGGGGGGGGGGGGGGATAAGACCAGACAGAGAGATCAACTGTCACCTTAACCCCTAACCATGAACTCAATCTTATAGCACAAATAGTTTCAAAAATGCGATTTTTACGCACATGGCCATGTAGTGACATCGAACGTGAGTGAATTGAATGACTAATTGGATGTGCAACAGATATTGTCATCCAACAGTTCTCCAACAGTAGATGGACAGAGCTATGCAGAGAGAGATGGGCTAGAGAGACAGAGACCCACACATGCAGAGAGACATGTCTAGAAGGTCCCACAGGAAGACAGAAACACGTGTGTAAAAGAGACCCACAATCATCCACAGACCACAAACAAACGGTCACAGACGAGAGAGACATGAAGGAGAGAGAGAGAGAGAGAGATGAGAGAGAGAGAGACAGAGAGGAGAGAGAGACAGAGATGAGAGAGAGGATGAAGAGAGAGAGAGAGAGAGAGAGAGAGAGAGAGAGAGAGTTATTTTAACGGTCTTACCTGGAAGAGCCAGTGGCAGGTTTCTCCTATGATGGGGAACCCCATGGAGCCTTTAGGCATCGGCAGCTTGCAGCTCTTGTCCCGCGTCGACGTCCAGCGAAGCTGCCAGAGCTGCTGGGATACGACCAGGAGGAGGGCCATGGACACCACGCAGGCTGCTAGGGTAGCCAAGGCCGAAACCAGGTCAAAGTTATCGAATAGCATGGCGAGGAAGGTTCGGTGTCTGGATGACTGTGGTGGTGGTGGTGGTGGTGGTTGGAAATCACTGATCTCACCACGGTGTGGTTGGGGGAAGTTGGGTTATAGGGATGGGATTTGGAAATACTCTGATGATGATCAATCAATGTATCGATGGTTATCGATAAAGGGACTTGATTGATTATAATTGATTGATTATGAAATATAACTATAAAAAATATTGAAATAGAGCAAATGTTGTTGAAATAGATCCAATTCAGTTTGAATGGAGTGGGTAGGCCTATGGGTATCTCTACAAGTGATGCGCTACCCTATCTCCCCCTCTCTCACAGTTCCAAATGTTGGCTATCAATCAGTGTGTAAAAAAAAGCATTTAAAAAAAGTCCTAAAGAACTTCTCAAAACGTAACCTTCAATGACTTGAATGAAGGAGATTATTAAACGAGAGTGGAAACTGATGAATTAACGTTTGAAATCTCATTTTGGTTTGATTTGGAGGTCAATTGCCCTAAATAAGAAAATAAAAAAATAATGGATAAAAAAGTCAGTTTGACAAGCATTTGTCCCGCTCTCAGAGCGCACGTGGAAACAGTGAGCGAGTCTCGGAAAGTTTTCTGAAAATAAACTGGGGCTTTTCTTTTAAAAGTTTCAAGAAATGGAAAGAAAAACTCTCTATTCCGAAAAAAAAAAAAAAAAAAAGCTTCTTATACCTTCTTAAATCTCTCACAAACTTGTAAACTAAAGTGTTGTTCACGAGCCAGATGAAGAGAAAAAAAAGGAAAATAAAAATGTTTAAAAATAAGAATAATCCGTTTTTGCCGTTAGTTGTTGCAGCAGAGCGCCTGAGCTCAAGGAGTCTTCTGATGCTACTTGGGGCTATGGTTAGTCGTCTCTCTCTCTCTCTCTTCCACTGGTAACGTTCGTTCTCTCACTCACACACTATCTGTCGTCTCTCCCTCCTTCTCTAACTCTCTCTCTCTCTTTCACATACACTTTTCTCGGTGTGTGAGTAGCGCAGACAGCCTCTCTCAGTATGTGTTTATATAGTAGCAGGCAGCCTGCGCGCCGGCAGGCGGCCAGTGTTGGAGAGAGAGAGCGGCCCCCCAGCACCCCAACCCACGTCACTACGAGACGGCTAGGCAAGCTAGAGGCTTCCCCCTCCCCTCCGTCCTCCCCGGCTCCACCACCATCCACCCCCCACCCCTCTCTCTCGCTCTCTCTCTCTCCCCGAGGCGGGGTGAAAAGTGAACGAGAGGAGGGGTAGGAGCGTGCGGGAGCTGGCGGCCCACCCGAGGGAGAGAGACAGAGAGGGACGGGGGGGCTAAAAAGGTTAGGGAGAGGAAATGGGGTTAAAGGTTTTTTCAGGGCTTTTTTTTACTCGGATCTGACCACTGCGAACCTCTCACCTCTCTGATAAAGGAGAGTTGGATTCATATACTTTTATGTTGGCGCGACATATTCCCTATAACTGTGTGAATGGGCATATCACGATCGTTTTTTATTGATTAATTTATGTATCTATACTTATTTAATTATTTATTTATGTATTTATTACAAACAAGTCGTCAATGAACACACCTGAGATTCCCAAACGCGTCAGTGGTGCGGGAGGGACAGAGACCGTTTAGAATGTCGTTTGATTGAAACATAGCCCGTGGCGCAAATCCGAGAGGATTTCTAGAAATTACAATATTTTTCGTTCCAATATTCCCTGTCGGTCACTCATCGATGTTCTCCGTTTCACCCACCGGTTCCAGGGACGGTAATGATTTAAAGACAACCGATGGAAGCGTGAGTAACGGGACTGTTTCGGTGCATGGAACTGAAGTGCCAACTCGAGCCACATGAGGATATACTCTTCAAATGACACGGAAAGCCTATAAAGGAGGAAGATATATGTTTCTGAATTCATTCATTCATGTATAACGCCTGTAGCTATCCAACCACCTGACCTACCATAGTGGATAAGATGAGTCCCCCTCGCAATGTCAAGTCAAGTGACATATACAGTACTATCTTATAATAAAACTATATAAAACTCTGGCGCCCAAATGTTCTCTGCGCAGCCTTTCCCTTCTGTGTTTCTCCATCGAGGCATGAAGAAGGAGTTGAGGGGACATGGTTTCAATTATGTCCGCATTCTGATCAACATTATTATTCCGTGATTACGTAACAGCAGCACGCCGCTCTGACCCCGCAACTCAACTCTGACCCACATGTTGCTGCCTGCGCAAGCTCTGGTGCTGCGCACACACACACACACACACACACACACACACACACACACACACACACACACACGGAGATGGACACAGAGATGCACGCAGGCAGGCACCCAGGCACAAACACACACACACACACATTGTAAGCCTGCGGCAGCGCAGAGGATTCAATATACGTTTGAGAGAATACATGCACATGGGAGTCCCCTGGCTGCATTAATTGATAATAGTGAAATATCCAGACAGATCGCTAAAAGAGTGACTTCGAAATTTGACATTTATCCATGTCTTGAGGATGTCGGGAAATGCCTTCAAACCCGGCCACTAGGGGCAACATTGAGCACTATTACTATCAAATAGGCTTGGGTTTTGCTAGGGTGTTGCTGGAAGATGGTAGCGTACTAGCTCTGGATCATAAGATTGTGTGTTTAACCCTATCCAAAACCTTAACCCTTACCTTAACCATTCAGAATGATTGCCTAAACGTAAAGTTTTAACCCTATCCAAAACCTTAACCATCGAAGTTTTGAGCAACTTCGAAATTTGACATTTGGAGGAACATGAATAAACGTCTAATTCTGAGTGAGACTGTGAGAGCTGGTTGCAAACATCATCCTTAACATTTACATATAGACAACATTATGTTAATACACAATTAACTGTTCTGTGTAACCTTAGTAGAGTTGTACAGTTTATACACACACACACACACACACACACACACACACACAGCAACCATGCCATTCATTCCAAATTGTCTGTCTGTCTGTCTGTCTGTCTATGCTAAAAATGCTCTGGACAGCCATGGTCTGCCATCTCTCTCTCTCTTTCTCTCTCTGTCCATCTTCTCTCAGTTATTCTCTCCTAGCCAAAGACAACGTGCCCCGTGTTTGAACTGAATGAAGCGAGAGGCTTTCTGTGCCTTCTTGTTTTCATGGTGTTTTTCTAAGACATACCAGGAATCTCTCTCTCTCTCTCGCGCTCTCCCTCTCTTTGCTCTGCATCCCATCGACGTTCTCACTCTCCGCTATGCATCTCTCTGACCGTCCGTGTCTCCGTGTCAGTGATGGAAGTATTTCAGTATTTCTCCCGGCCCTACACTGCCGCCTAGCGGGCACAAAGCACACTGCAGGCGGCTTGACGCAGACGGCGAGGCCGGTGTTTGCTGCTAGGGTTGATGAAAGTTCAAGTGAGTGAGATGGAAACTGTCAAAAGATACCCAGAACTTTGATTGCTATATTTACCTATTCTTTTCAGCTATATTAAGGACAATATCATTAGCATATCAGTACCTTTGATAGCCAATGGTTATTTATGTATTTTCTAAATCATATGACTAAGGCTACATATTGTAAAGTATCCTTTAGGTTATTAAAATAAGACAATATCTAAAATGTTAAGTTATTAACCTATTCTTCTCATTCAAACATACACTCAACTAGATATACACTGAGTGGACAAAACTAATGCTAATTAAAAGACCATTAAAATCTCTCTCTCTCTCTCTCTCTCTCTCTCTCTCTCTCTCTCTCTCTCTCTCTCTCTCTCTCTCTCTCTCTCTCTCTCTCTCTCTCTCTCTCTCTCTCTCTCTCTCTCTCTCTCTCTCTCTCTCTCTCTCTCTCTCTCTCTCTCTCTCTCTCTCTCTCTCTCTCTCTCTCTCTCTAATTTCATGACACAGACTGACCAGGTGAATAAAGTGAAAGCTATGATCCCTTATTGATGTCACCTGTTAAATCCACTTAAAATCAGTGTAGATCAAGGGGATGAGACAGGTTAAAGAAGGATTTGTAAGACTTGAGACAATTTGAGACATGGATTGTGTATGTGTGCCATTCAGAGGGTGAACGGGCAAGAAAAAATATGCCTTTGAACGGGGTATGGTAGCAGGTGCCAGGCGCACCCGTTTGAGTTTGGAAGGAACTGCAACTCTGCTGGGTTTTTCACGCTCAACAGTTTCCAGTGTATATCAAGAATGGTCCACCACCCAAAGGACATCCAGCCAACTTGACACTGTGGGAAGCATCGGAGTCAACACGGGCCAGCATCCCTGTGGAACGCCTTTCACACC
This sequence comes from Coregonus suidteri, assembly GCA_036851935.1. Lineage (NCBI taxonomy): Eukaryota > Metazoa > Chordata > Actinopteri > Salmoniformes > Salmonidae > Coregonus > Coregonus suidteri. The sequence goes on from CM072221.1 coordinate 3,900,962, forward strand.
TTGTAGAGTCCATGCCCCGACGAATTGAGGCTGTTCTGAGGGCAAAAGGGGGTGTAACTCAACATTAGGAAGGTGTCCTTAATGTTTTGTAACATATATTTATAAAGATATAATATCCATGTCCTAGTCTGAAGTAGACTTCAAGGCTGGCTCCCAAATGGCACCCTACTCCCTATACAGTGCAGGGGGCTGGTCAAAAGTAGTGCACTAAATAGTGAATAGTGTGCTATTTGGGACACACAACACTAACATATCCATGTCCTAGCCAGAACAGGACCCCTCACATATAATACCTTCACTATAACTACTCAATACCTTCACTATACCTACTCAATACCTTCACTATATCTACTCAATATCCTTCACTATATCTACTCAATACCTTCACTATATCTACTCAATACCTTCACTATACCTACTCAATACCTTCACTATAACTACTCAATACCTTCACTATACCTACTCAATACCTTCACTATATCTACTCAATATCTTCACTATATCTACTCAATACCTTCACTATATCTACTCAATACCTTCACTATATCTACTCAATATCTTCACTATATCTACTCAATACCTTCACTATACCTACTCAATACCTTCACTATATCTACTCAATATCTTCACTATACCTACTCAATATCTTCACTATATCTACTCAATACCTTAACTATATCTACTCAATACCTTCACTATACCTACTCAATACCTTCACTATATCTACTCAATATCTTCACTATATCTACTCAATACCTTAACTATATCTACTCAATACCTTCACTATATCTACTCAATACCTTCACTATATCTACTCAATACCTTCACTATATCTACTCAATACCTTCACTATACCTACTCAATACCTTCACTATATCTACTCAATACCTTCACTATACCTACTCAATACCTTCACTATACCTACTCAATACCTTCACTATATCTACTCAATACCTTCACTATATCTACTCAATACCTTCACTATATCTACTCAATACCTTCACTATACCTACTCAATACCTTCACTATATCTACTCAATACTCTCACTATATCTACTCAATACCTTCACTATACCTACTCAATAACTTCACTATACCTACTCAATACCTTCACTATATCTACTCAATACCTTCACTATATCTACTCAATACCTTCACTATACCTACTCAATACCTTCACTATACCTACTCAATACCTTCACTATATCTACTCAATACCTTCACTATATCTACTCAATACCTTCACTATACCTACTCAATACCTTCACTATACCTACTCAATACCTTCACTATACCTACACTCAATACCTTCATACCTTATACCTACTCAATACCTTCACTATATCTACTCAATACCTTCACTATACCTACTCAATACCTTCACTATACCTACTCAATACCTTCACTATACCTACTCAATACCTTCACTATACCTACTCAATACCTTCACTATATCTACTCAATACCTTCACTATATCTACTCAATACCTTCACTATACCTACTCATACCTCACTATATACCTACTCAATACCTTTCACTATATCTACTCAATACCTTCCACAGAAGCTATATCAATCTACTCCTACCAATACCTATTCACTAATCTACTCATACCTTCACTATATCTACTCAATACCTTCACTCAATAAGACAACTACCTACTCAATACCTTCACTATATCTACTCAATCACCTTCACTATACCTACTCAATACCTTCACTAATACCTACTGAGGAATCACCCCAGAATCCTTCACTACGGGAGGATCTACTCAATGATTCACATATACCTACTCAAATTGGTACACACTTCACTATAGGACTGGAAATCCTGCCAGTGCCCCGCAATCCCCCAAGAAAGCCATTCACAGTGGGCCCTACCTTTCAATACATGATTCACTATAACTACTCAATACCTTCACTATATCTAGACCAAAACACGAGCTCTTTCAACTACTACCTACTCAGGAGATATGCTCACTATACCCTACTCAACACCCCTTCCCCTATACCTACTCAATATGCCTTCACTATACCTACTCAGGACAACTTCACCGCATATACCTACTCAATCTTACCTTCACCTCCTTACCTACTCAATACCTTCACTATACCTACTCAATACCTTCACTATACCTACTCAATACACTTCAGGCAACAAAGGAGTACTCAATACCTTCACATTAGGTCCTACTCAATAGCCTTCTTCTATACCTATCCCATAGAAAATCTGTGGACTAGCCTTCTATGCATACCTCACTCGACTACTCAATACTTAATGACTTGGAGAAGATCAAAGAGGAGTGGGACTATCCCTCCTACTCAAAACCTTCACTACAAGAAACTCTCTACTCAATCAACAAGGGTTTTGCCACTATAAGTTGTGCCGACTACTCAATACCTTCAACTATATTTCCCCTTAAACTCAATCAAATTCATAGACTATACTATTCTACTCAATACCTTCACTATACCTACTCAATACCTTCACTAAACCTACTCATATAGACTTCACTTCTTACTCAGTGGGCCTTACTATAAACTCAATACCTTCACTATACCTACTCAATACCTTCACTATACCTACTCAATACCTTCACTATACCTACTCAATACCTTCACTATACCTACTCAATACCTTCACTATACCTACTCAATACCTTCACTATACCCTACTATCACTATATCTACTCAATACCTTCACTATATCTACTCAAATACCTTACCTACTCAATACCTTACTCAATACCTACTCATACTATCACTATACCTACTCAATACCTTCACTATATCTACTCAATACCTTCACTATATCTACTCAATACCTTCACTATATCTACTCAATACCTTCACTATACCTACTCAATACCTTCACTATACCTACTCAATACCTTCACTATACCTACTTAATACCTTCACTATACCTACTCAATACCTTCACTATATCTACTCAATACCTTCACTATCCCTACTCAATACCTTCACTATACCTACTCAATACCTTCACTATATCTACTCAATACCTTCACTATACCTACTCAATACCTTCACTATACCTACTCAATACCTTCACTATACCTACTCAATACCTTCACTATACCTACTCAATACCTTCACTATACCTACTCAATACCTTCACTATACCTACAATCAATTCACTATACTACTCAATACCTTCACTATCCCTACTCAATACCTTCACTATACCTACTCAATACCTTCACTATACCTACTCAATACCTTCACTATATCTACTCAATACCTTCACTATACCTACTCAATACCTTCACTATACCTACTCAATACCTTCACTATACCTACTCAATACCTTCACTATACCTACTCAATACCTTCACTATACCTACTCAATACCTTCACTATATCTACTCAATACCTTCACTATATCTACTCAATACCTTCACTATATCTACTCAATACCTTCACTATATACCTACTCAATACTTCACTATATCTACTCAATACTTTCACTATACCTACTCAATACCTTCACTATACCTACTCAATACCTTCACTATATCTACTCAATACCTACTCAACTCAATACTTCACTATATCTACTCAAATACCTTCACTATATCTACTCAATACCTTCACTATACCTACTCAATAACTTCACTATACCTACTCAATAACTTCACTATACCTACTCAATAACTTCACTATACCTACTCAATACCTTCACTATACCTACTCAATACCTTCACTATACCTACTCAATACCTTCACTATACCTACTCAATACCTTCACTATATCTACTCAATACCTTCACTATACCTACTCAATACCTTCACTATACCTACTCAATACCTTCACTATATCTACTCAATACCTTCACTATACCTACTCTCAATACCTTCACTATACCTACTCAACTCACTACCCTACTCAATACCTTCACTATATTACTCAATACCCTTCACTATACCTACTCAATACCTTCACTATATCTACTCAATACCTTCACTATACTCTACTCAATACCTTCACTATATCTACTCAATACCTTCACTATACCTACTCAATACCAAAACATATACAGCTTAAAACACCACCCACACCATCATGGCTGCATTCCAAAAGGAAACCTATTCCCAGGGCTACCCTTAGCCCATACACAGCCCACGCTATGTCCCCTGAAAATAACGTATTCAATTCATTCAATCCGATGTCACTATGGCGGACATTCAGTTTGACATTTTTCACATACACTACCGGTCAAAAGTTTTAGAACACCTACTCATTCAAGTGTTTTTCTTTATTTTTTTACAATTTTCTACATTGTAGAATAATTGTGAAGACATTAAAACTATATATATAACACATATGGAATCATGTAGTAACCAAAAACGTGTTAAACAAATCAAAATATATTTTATATTTGAGATTCTTCAAATATCCACGCTTTGCCTTGATGACAGCTTTGCACACTCTTTGCATTCTCTCAACCAGCTTCACCTGGAATGCTTTTCCAACAGTCTTGAAGGAGTTCCCACATATGCTGAGCACTTGTTGGCTGCTTTTCCTTCACTCTCTGGTCCGACTCATCCCAAACCATCTCAATGCCTTGGGGTGTGTTGGGTCATTGTCCTGTTGAAAAACAAAATGATAGTCCCATTAAGCCAGGGATGTCAATCATACGGCCCGCGGGCCAGAACCGGCCCGCCAGATGGTTCAATCCGGCCCGCGAGACGACGTCCATTTTTTTTTTTTAAAGGAACAGATATTCCAAATTTGTCCAGCAGAGTTCGCACTGAAATAACGAGAGATCCTGAAATAAATAGCACGTGACAGCAACGCGCCCAGAATGCGCCATCTGCTGATCTTGCCTTATCGTTATTAAGCTCGTTGTCAAAATTACCCACATTACCAAAATGTCTTTGTCAAAAAGGAGAAAAGTTGACATAAAGTGCAGAGTTTTCCAAGAGAAATGGACTGATTCATATTTATTCACAGAAGTGAATGGGAAATCTGTGTGCTTTGGTGTGTAATCAGCAAGTTTCAGTGCTCAAGGAATATAATATTCGGCGCCACTATGAGACTCATCATGGTGAAAAATACAACCATTTGCGAGGACAACTGAGAATAGAGAAGATAAATGAATTGTTAGTGGGTCTGAAGAAACAGCAGTCTGTTTTTACCCGTAGCCGAGAGGTCAGTGATGCAGCGGTGAAAGCTAGCTACCTTATTGCTAATGAGATAGCGTTAGGATCCAAGCCATTTTCTGAGGGTGAGTTCGTGAAAACATGCATGCTAAAGGCTGCAGAAATCGTTGTGAGCCCTGAAAAGCGACAGGCCTTTGCCAACATTAGCCTAACGAGAAACACTGTCGCAGATAGAATTTCAGATCTCTCGGCAGACTTGGAGAGCCAAATTAATCACAAAGTCAAGTCATTTGTTGCATTTTCGGTTGCAATTGATGAGAGCACTGATATTACAGATGTTGCTCAACTGGCCATATTCATTCGTGGTGTTGATGCGACTTTGACAGTCACCGAGGAGTTCCTTGACGGATACTACAACAGCGGATGACATTATGAGCTCTCTCGTTGGAGCGCTGGACAGAGTCGGAGTGGACTGGTCCCGTGCCGTCAGCCTGGCTACAGATGGTGCGCCATCAATGATTGGGAGAAAGGCAGGCGTTGTGACAAAATTCAGAGATAAAGTACTGGCCGCAAATGGAGGACAAGAGTTTTGGACATTTCACTGTATTTTGCACCAGGAAGCATTGTGTTGCAAATCATTAAAAATGGATCATGTCATGGAGGTGGTTGTCCGCACTGTTAATTTAATCCGAGCAAGAGGTTTGAATCACCGTCAGTTTGACAGTCTTCTCAGTGATAAAGACATTACGCATGGCCTGCCATACCACACTGAAGTACGGTGGTTAAGCCGAGGTGCCGTGCTGAAGCGTATCTTTGAGCTACGAGAGCAAATTGAACAGTTCATGGAGAAAAAAGGCAAACCAGTGAAGGAACTTAAATGCCCAGAATGGGTGCAGGATCTTGCCTTTCTGATGGATATTACAGAGCACCTGAATAATCTTAACAAAATGTTGCAGGGCCGCAAAAAAGTTGTCACTCAGTATTATGACAGCATACGCGCATTCAAGTTGAAACTGTCACTCTGGGAGACACAACTATCTAGCGGTGACACCTCTCATTTCCCTGGTCTAAGAGATGTGCGTGCGACCGGACTTAATGCTGACATGGCTCAATACAAAGACAAGATTACAGGATTGCTGCGGGAGTTTGAGCGACGGTTTCAGGTCTTCGGTGAACTTGAGACAGAATTTGCCATTTTTTCGCTCGCCATTTCACAGTCAAGGCTTCTGATCTGCCCGCTGACATCCAACTCGAAATAATTGACTTGCAGTGTGATTCAGGTATGAAGGACAAATTTGCCTCTGTGGGCTTGGACACATTTTTTATCAGTATCTCTTGCCAGGGTGCCCCAAATTAACAGCCCTGGCTGCAAAGGTTTTATGCATGTTTGGGACTACCCATCTTTGTGAACAGGTTTTCTCTGTAATGAACATCAATAAAACAAAGCTGCGCTCAAGGCTAACACACAAGCACTTAAATGACATTATGAAATTGGCTGCTACTCAGGATTTGACACCTGATATTGATGCAATCGCGAAGGCTAAAAGATGCCAAGTTTCAGGAGCAGCCGGTAGGCCGCAGTGAGAGAAAGAGAGGGGAGGGGGTTAAACAGCGAGTAGGTCAAGTCTAATTGTAAGACTTGTAATGCTCTTTTAAGAGACGTTTTGCACTCTGAAGAATACAGTTCTGTGAAAAAATAACATTTACTGTGGTAATGTAATATTTTAAAGACCATGAACATTGTGATAACGTTCTTCATAGCTCCCACTTTAGTTTGTGCATAGTGTGGTGAGTCAGTTCAGGTGGTCAGAATGTATACTGTACATTAAAATTAGTTAAGTTAATAAGTTAATAAAACAAGTTGTTTTAATCAAAGTAAAATGCCATTTTTTCAGTTCCATAGGCCTATCTGTGAATAAATGTTTTGTGCCTTTGTAGATCCACTGTGATCTGTGAGTTATAATGCACATATGTAGGCTAAATGATAAATTAAGGCATAATATTGAAAAACAAAAGGTAAAGATTTGGAGTTGACGTTATTTATAGGTTATTTTGCTATTATTTTACTGGCCCGGCCCACTTGAGATCAGATTGCGCTGTATGTGGCTCCTGAACCAAAATGAGTTTGACACCCCTGCACTAAGCCCAAACCAGATGGGATGGTGTATCGCTGCAGAATGCTGTGGTAGACATGCTGGTTAGGTGTGCCTTGAATTCTAAATAAATCACAGACAGTGTCACCAGCAAAGCACCCCCACACCATAACACCGCCTCCTCCATGCTTTACAATGGGAAATACACATGCGGAGATCATCCGTTCACCCACACCGCGTCTCACAAAGACACGGCGGTTGGAACCAAAAATCTCCAATTTGGACTCCAGACCAAAGGACACATTTCCACCGGTCTAATGTCCATTGCTTGTGTTTCTTGGCCCAAGCAGGTCTCTTCTTCTTATTGGTGTCCTTTAGTAGGTTTTTTTTTTGCAGCAATTCGACCATGAAGGCCTGATTCACACAGTCTCCTCTGAACACTTGATGTTGAGATGTGTCTGTTACTTGAACTCTGTGAAGCATTTATTTGGGCTGCAATTTCTGAGGCTGGTAACTCTAATGAACTTATCCTCTGCAGCAGAGGTTACTTACAAGCCCTTAACCAACAATGCAGTTTTAAGAAAGAATACCAAAACAAATCACAAAAAAATACAATATAAAATAATACGAAATAAAAGTAACAAATAATTAAAGAGCAGCAGTAAAAATAACAATAGCGAGGCTATTTACAGGGGGTACCGAGTCAATGTGCGGGGGCACCGGTTAGTCGAGGTAATATGTACATGTAGGTAGAGTTAAAGTGACTATGTATAGATAATAAACAGAGAGTAGCAGCAGCGTAAAAGAGGGGTGGGGGGGGCAATGCAAATAGTCCGGGTAGCCATTTGATTAGCTGTTCAGGAGTCTTATGGCTTGGGGGTAGAAGCTGTTGAGAAGCCTTTTGGACCTAGACTAGGCGCTCCGGTACCGCTTGCCGTGCGGTAGCAGAGAGAACAGACTATGACGGGTGGCTGGAGTCTGATAATTTTTAGGGTCTTCCTCTGACACCGCCTGGTATAGAGGTCCTGGACAGCAAGAAGCTTGGCCCCAGTGATGTACTGGGCCGTACGCACTACCCTCTGTAGTGCCTTGTGGTCGGAGGCCGAGCAGTTCCCATACCAGGCAGTGATGCAACCAGTCAGGATGCTCTCGATGGTGCAGTTGTAGTACCTTTTGAGGATCTGAGGACCCATGCCAAATCTTTTCAGTCTCCATAGGGGGAATAGGTTTTGTCATGCCCTCTTCACGACTGTCTTGGTGTGCTTGGACCATGTTAGTTTGTTAGTGATGTGGACACCAAGGAACTTGAAGCTCTCAACCTGCTCCACTACAGCCCCGTCGATGAAAATGGGGGAGTGCTCGGTCCTATTCTTTTTCCTGTAGTCCACAATCATGTCCTTTGTCTTGATCACATTGAGGGAGAGGTTGTTGTCCTGGCATCACACGACCAGGTCTCTGACCTCCTCCCTATAGGCTGTCTCGTCGTTGTCGGTGATCAGGCCTACTACTGTTGTGTCATCAGCAAACTTAATGATGGTGTTGGAGTCGTGCCTGGCCATGCAGTCATGAGTGAACAGGGAGTACAGGAGGGGACTGAGCACGCACCCCTGAGGGGCCCCCGTGTTGAGGATCAGCGTGGCGGATGTGTTTTGACCTACCCTTACCACCTGGGGGCGGCCCGTCAGGAAGTCCAGGATCTAGTTGCAGAGGGAGGTGTTTAGTCCCAGGGTCCTTAGCTTAGTAATGAGCTTTGAGGGCACTATGGTGTTGAACGCTGTGCTGTAGTCAATGAATAGCATTCTCACGTAGGTGTTCCTCTTGTCCAGGTGTGAAAGGGCAGTGTGGAGCGCAATAGAGATTGCATCATCTGTGGATCGGTTGGGGCGATATGCAAATTGGAGTGGGTCTAGGGTTTCTGGGATAATGGTGTTGATGTGAGCCATGACCAGCCTTTCAAAGCACTTCATGGCTACCGACGTGAGTGCTACGGGTCAGTAGTCATTTAGGCAGGTTACCTTAGTGTTCTTGGGCACAGGGACTATGGTGGTCTGCTTGAAACATGTTGGTATTACAGACTCAGTCAGGGACAGGTTGAAAATGTCAGTGAAGACACTTGCTAGTTGGTCAGTGCATGCTCGTAGTACAGGTCCTGGTAATCCATCTGGCCCTGCGGCCTTGTGAATGTTGACCTGTTTAAAGGTCTTACTCACATCGGCTACGGAGAGCGTGATCACATAGTCATCAAGAACAGCTGATGCTCTCATGCATGTTTCAGTGTTACTTGCCTCGAAGCGGCATAGAAGTGATTTAGCTCGTCTGGTAGGCTCGTGTCACTGGGCAGCTTGCGGCTGTGCTTCCCTTTGTAGTCTGTAATAGTTTTCAAGCCCTGCCACATCCGACGAGCGTCAGAGCCGGTGTAGTACGGTTCAATCTTAGTCCTGTATTGACGCGTTGCCTGTTTGATGATTCGTTGGAGGGCATAGCGGGATTTCTTTTAAGCATCCTTGAAAGCGGAAGCTCTACCCTTTAGCTCAGTGCGGATGTTGCCTGTAATCCATGGCTTCTGGTTGGGGTATGTACGTACAGTCACTGTGGGGACAATGTCATCAATGCACTTATTGATGAAGCCAGTGACTGATGTGTACTCCTCAATGCCATCGGAAGAATCCCGGAACATATTCCAGTCTGTGGTAGCAAAACAGTCCTGTAGCTTAGCATCTGCTTCATCTGACCACTTTTTTATTGACCGAGTCACTGGTGCTTCCTGCTTTAGTTTTTGCTTGTAAGCAGGAATCAGGAGGATAGAGTTATGGTCAGATTTGCCAAATGGAGGGCGAGGGAGAGCTTTGTACGCGTCTCTGTGTGTGGAGTAAAGGTGGTCTAGAGTTTTTTTCCTCTGGTTGCACATTTAACATGCTGGTAGAAATTAGGTAAAACAGATTTAAGTTTCCCTGCATTAAAGTCCCCGGCCACCAGGAGCGCCGCCTCTGGAAGAGGGTTTTCTTGTTTGCTTATGGCCTTATACAGCTCATTGAGTGCGGTCTTAGTGCCAGCATCGGTTTGTGGTGGTAAATAGACAGCTACGAAAAATATAGATGAAAACTCTCTTGGTAAATAGTGTGGTCTACAGCTTATCATGAGATACTCTACCTCAGGCGAGCAAAACCTAGAGACTTCCTTAGATATCGTGCACCAGCTGTTGTTTACAAATATACATAGACCGCCACCCCTTGTCTTACCAGAGGCTGCTGATACAGTGAACCCACCAGCTGTATGTTCACGACTCAGTGAAACATAAGATATTACAGTTTTTAATGTCCCGTTGGTAGGATATTCGTGCCTGTAGTTCGTCCATTTTATTATCAAGCGATTGTAAATTGGCCGATAGTATCGATGGCAAAGGCAGATTAGCCACTCGTCGCCGGCTCCTTACCAAGCACCCCGATCTCCTTCCGCGATATCTCCTTTTCTTTCTACTGCGAATGACGGGGATGAGGGCCCTGTCGGGTGTCTGGAGCAAATCCCTCTCGTCCGACTCATAAAATACAATTATTCGTCCAGTTCAAGGTGAGTAATCGCTGTTCTGATGTCCAGAAGCTCTTTTCGGTCACAAGAGACGATAGCAGCAACATTATGTACAAAATAAGTTACAAACAATGCGAAAAAAAACACAAAATAGCACGGTTGGTTAAGAGTCCATAAAACGGCAGCCATCCCCTCCGCCACCAGCACTTGAAGAAACTTTCAGTTCTTGAAATGTTCCGTATTGACTGACCTTCATGTGTTAAAGTAATGATGGACTGTCGTTTCTCATTGCTTATTTGAGCTGTTCTTGCCATAATATGGACTTGGTCTTTTACCAAATAGGGCCATCTTCTGTATACCTTGTCACAACACAATTGATTGGCTCAAACGCATTCAAGAAGGAAAGACATTCCACAAATTGACTTTTAAGAAGGCACACCTGTTAATTGAAATGCATTCAAGGTGACTACCTCATGAAGCTGGTTGAGAGAATGCCAAGAGTGTGCAAAGCTGTCATCAAGGCAAAGGGTGGCTATTTGAAGAATCTGAAATATAAAATGTATTTTGATTTGTTTAACACTTTTCTGGTTACTACATGATTCCATATGTGTTATTTCATAGTTTTGATGTCTTCACTATTATTCTACAATGTAGAAAATAGTAAAAATAAAGAAAAACTAGCCAACACTGTTACGTGACGATGTTAGATCATTGTTAGGCTGTGTGTGTGTGTGTGTGTGTGTGTGTGTGTGTGTGTGTGTGTGTGTGTGTGTGTGTGTGTGTGTGTGTGTGTGTGTACGGTACAACAGTGGAGGGGTTAAGTTAGGCAACCCAAATCCAGCTCACCTTATCTCTACATTCCTTCCCAATGTCCATTTAAGACCTTAAGACATTACCCACACACACCCACACGCACACACACGCACACACACACGCACACACACGCGCACACACACGCGCACACAAACACACGCACACACACACTTAATTAAATGTGAATACCCACACACACCTTCTTGTGTGTGTGTGTTCTAATGTCCCGCTGAGCCATTCAAGACATTACCCAAACACCTCTGTTGCTAAAGGTTGTCTAAGGGTCACGAGGAAATGAAAAATGTGTCTGGAACTAAATCCACCTTAAGATCGAAACATACAAACATGTGGTCCCAAAACACACACAGCTTAGGACCACACGGAGAGAGAAGAGAAGAGAAGAGAAGAGAAGAGAAGAGAAGAGAAGAGAAGAGAAGAGAAGAGAGTAAGATAGAAGAGAAGAGAAGAAGAAAAGAGAAGAGAAGAGAAGAGAAGAGAAAGAGAAGAGAAGAGAGAAGAGAAGAGAAGAGAAGAGAAGAGAAGAGAAGATGAAGTGGGGAGGAGAAGAAGGGGTGGAGTGGGGAGGAGAGGAGAGGAGTGGGGGAGAGGAGAGATGAAGAGAGGAGAGGAGAGGAGAGGAGAGGAGAGGAGAGGAGAGAGAGGAGAGGAGAGGAGAGGAGGGTGAAGTGGGGAGGAAAGGAGAGGAGAAGAAGGGGTGGAGAGGAGAGGAGAGGAGAGGAGAGGAGGAGAGGAGAGGAGAGGAGAGGAGAGGGGAGAGAGGAGCGGTGGAGTGGAGGAGAGGAGAGGAGAGGAGAGGAGGAGGAGAGGATGAGGGTGGGGAGAGGAGAGGAGAGTGGGAGAAGAGTGGGGAGAAGGGGAGAGGAGAGGAGAGGAGAGGAGAGGAGGAGAGGAGAGGAGAGGAGGAGAGGAGAGGAGAGGAGAGGAGAGGAGGAGGGAGAGAAGAGGAGAGGATAGGAGGAGAGGAGAGGGTGGAGTGGGGAGGAGAGGGAGAGGAGAGGAGAGAGGAGAGGATGAGAGGAGAGGAGAGGAGAGGAGTGGAGAGGAGAGGAGAGGAGAGGAGAGGAGAGGAGAGGAGAGGAGAGGGAGAGAGGAGAGGAGAGGAGGGTGGAGGAGAGGAGAGGAGAGGAGAGGGAGGAGGAGAGGAGAGGAGAGGAGAGGAGAGGATTAGGAGGAGAGGATAGGAGGGAGAGGGAGGATATGGGGAGGAGAGGAGAGGAGAGAGACAGCTGTAAAGGACAGAGGAGACCAGAGGGGGACAGCTGGGGATTTACCAGAGGATTGGAGGTCGGTCAGGGAGTATTGTAGAGCTCTGTGGGGTTTTTAACAGTTCTCATTTTAGAACTTCTCTGGAATTCTCTGACGGTTCTCATTCTAAAACTGCCTCACTTCTTCGTTATTCTATTAAATAGGAACTTGTCCGAGCCAGAGCGGCTCATAGGGTACAAGCACATCCCCTGGACAAGACGCTAGTCCTCTGAACAGGAAAGTTAGATAAAACACACAACATCATGGACAGAACAGAGCGTTTCTCCGTTCTCTCAGACGGATAGAGAGCAACTGAGCAGACCATCGTTTCTCTGGGAATGACGGAAAAAGAAAGACATCTTGAAAGAGGAGTACCTCTGATCCTGGGTTGGAAAATATTCCTTACTTCCTATTTAGTGCCCTACTTTCGACCAGAGGCCGGGTTAGAGTCCCGCTCCTTGAAAGCGGCAGCTCTACCCTTTAGCTCAAGGCGGATCTGGGGATAGGGAATAGGGAAGAGATGTAGCCGTGGACTCCAGTTGCCAGAAGATGATGGAGGATTCAAAAACACCCTGTCTCCCCGACGTCTTAGGGATTTAGAGGGGATCAGTACCTCTGTCAAGACTCACTAGACGACAGTGACACAATGGAGAGGACATTCCATACTGATCATACACACTCACACAAGCATGCACACACACACACACACACACACACACACACACACACACACACACACACACACACACACACACACACACACACACACACACTGTGAGATGACACCATTCTCCTGACTGTGTTCGGTTTTGAGCTCCAGCATAGTGATGGATGGCATGGATTACCCCTCTGACAGTGGGATTCACCACCACCGCCTGGCACGCACGCATGCACGCACACACACACACACACACACACACACACACACACGCACGCACGCACGCACGCACACACACACACACACACGCACGCACGCACGCACGCACACACACACACACACACACACACACACACACAACACACACACACGCACGCACGCACGCACGCACACACACACCCACACACACAGACGTTCTGGTGATCTCTTCAGCATTGCCAACCCCATCACCCTGTATAAGTGCCAGCCTCCAGGCCAACATCCATCAGTCACCCAGCCCCTGGGGAGCAGGCAGCCTTTCCACCCCAGCCTTGAGCACTGCTGCCTGGGAACAGAGAGAGAGGAGAGGTGGGGGAGGCCTGGAGGACCAGAGACAGGGTCTGTTTAGTTGTTGTGCGGTGTCTTAAAGTACATGATGGGAACATATTTGGACCAGGCTTTAGCGCCTGGATATTACCAGCGGATTACTTAGAACAATGACACACACACACACAGTACAAAATACAAGGTCATATCCATGTTTCTCTCTCTCTCTGTTAGGGTCAATCTGATGTTAATTGATAACACATGTATCTTTGGATTTTCCCAGCTGAGCAATCTCCACGGAAACGCATCCTTACTCCACAGGAAAACATCCCAAGGTAGAAGCTTGACCATCTGCTAGGGCACCAAGACCATGAACCAAAACAGCCAGTTAAATTGATTTGAAAACCGAAAAACAGTAGCTATAGTATGTGTGTGTGTGTGTGTGTGTGTGTGTGTGTGTGTGTGTGTGTGTGTGTGTGTGGTTACCGTGCCCTTTTGATTATAACATAGAACTACTGGCCTGTTGAGTCATTGTTCCTAGTAATCCACTGATAATATCAAGACGCAGAAGCCTGGTCCAAACAGACCCTGTCTCAGGTCATGTTTGATTAGGAGTCAATCTGATGTTAATTGATAACACATGTATCTTTGGATTTTCCCAGCTGAGCAATCTCCATGGAAACGCATCCTTACTCCACAGGAAAACATCCCAAGGTAGAGGCTGCTCCTCCCATCTGGTTTAGCAGCTCCTCCCATTTGGTCCAGCTCCTCCCATATGGTCTAGCAGCTCCTCCCATCTGGTCTGGCAGCTCCTCCCATCTGGTCTAGCAGCTCCTCCCATCTGGTCTAGCAGCTCCTCCAATTTGGTCCAGCTCCTCCCATCTGGTCTAGCAGCTCCTCCCATCTGGTCTAGCAGCTCCTCCCATTTGGTCCAGCTCCTCCCATCTGGTCTAGTAGCCCCTCCCATCTGGTCTAGCAGCTCCTCCCATCTGGTCTAGCAGCTCCTCCCATTTGGTCCAGCTCCTCCCATCTGGTCTAGCAGCTCCTCCCATCTGGTCTAGCAGCTCCTCCCATCTGGTCTAGCAGCTCCTCCCATCTGGTCTAGCAGCTCCTCCCATCTGGTCTAGTAGCTCCTCCCATCTGGTCTAGTAGCTCCTCCCATCTGGTTTAGCAGCTCCTCCCATTTGGTCTAGCAGCTCCTCCCATCTGGTCTAGCAGCTCCTCCCATCTGGTCTAGTAGCTCCTCCCATCTGGTTTAGTTAGCTCCTCCCATTCTGCGTCTAGCAGCTCCTCCCATCTAGCTCCTCCCATCGGGTCTAGTAGCTCCTCCCATCTGGTCTAGCAGCTCCTCCCATTTGGTCCAGCTCCTCCCATCTGGTCTAGTAGCTCCTCCCATCTGGTCTAGCAGCTCCTCCCATCTGGTTTAGCAGCTCCTCCCATCTGGTCTAGCAGCTCCTCCCATTTGGTCTAGCAGCTCCTCCCATCTGGTCTAGCAGCTCCTCCCATTTGGTCCAGCTCCTCCCATCTGGTCTAGCAGCTCCTCCCATTTGGTCCAGCTCCTCCCATCTGGTCTAGCAGCTCCTCCCATCTGGTCTAGTAGCTCCTCCCATCTGGTCTAGCAGCTCCTCCCATCTGGTCTAGCAGCTCCTCCCATCTGGTCTAGCAGCTCCTCCCATCTGGTCTAGCAGCTCCTCCCATTTGGTCCAGCTCCTCCCATCTGGTCTAGTAGCTCCTCCCTTGCCTCCCTCTTTCTTTGAGGATTTTCTGTTTATCTTTTGGGCATTTAGGTTCTTGCTTTACAGAGCGTCCGCACCAGGCCTAGAATTTTTCGTGATTTTAGGGGAAAGGCCATTTGGACTTCAAGAGGTGCCCAATCTGCCAGGGCGCCAAGTCCACCTGCTAGGACACCAAGGCCATGAACCAAAACAGCCAGTTAAATCGATTTGAAAACAGAACCAAAAAAACAGCCAGTAACGATTTGAAAAAAAAAAAAAAAAACAGTAGCTATTCTCTTCAGAAAAACACAAGTGTATGTAAATGTTCATAAATAATTATCCTACTTGTGAAAGTGTAGGTGGTATTGGCTACAGCCTGTCAGGTCAAAGTGTAGGTGATAGTCTATGGTATTGGCTACAGCCTGTCATGTCCAGACAGATGCTGACATGAGGGAGGCCCCTGAACATGTAACCAAACTTTAATTAGACTTTTAATGACATACAGTTTATATAGGCTAAACACCAGTGTGTGTGTGTGTGTGTGTGTGTGTGTGTTTGTGTTTGTGTGTGTGTGTTAATAATAATAATAATATGCCATTTAGCAGACGCTTTTATCCAAAGCGACTTACAGTCATGCGTGCATAATTATTATTTTTTTGTGTATGGGTGGTCCCGGGGATCGAACCCACTACCCTGGCGTTACAAGCGCCGTGCTCTACCAGCTGAGCTACAGAGGACCACACTGTTTGTGTGTGTCTGTGTGTGTCTGTGTGTGTGTGTTTTTTTTAAATCTGATTTTAACAGAACTACTGGCCTGTTGAGTCATTGTTCCTAGTAATCCACTGGTAATATCAAGGCCAATGCCTGTCGCGCACCGCAACATCACCCACTTTACAATCTGAGCGGAGGCTTTTAAACGTAAAACAAAAACAAAAAACGCTTGTATTAATTTGGGATCTATCGCAATATTTATTTCTCACACAGAAGGACAAGCTGACCAACAGAATAGGTAAACTTTTGTACTATGGGGGATATTAGATTGACATAGGCTGGTGCTTTTGCTGTTTGTTACTCGTCTTGTTGGCTGACGAAAAATTAATGCGGACATTTCTAATTTCGAGGCTCATATTGAAAATGTTAGATGAGAAAGACGTCACACCCGGACGAGTCTGTCTTCGCTAGAGGCCTAAAGCTGCAACGGACCCGATCACGTGACGGACATTGGCTAATAATTGAGATATTAGCCGAGTCCGTCACGTGATCGGGTCCGTTGCAGCTCCGCAGTAGGCCTCTAGCGAAGACAGACTCGTCCGGGTGTGACGTCTTTTCTCATCTAACATTTTCAATATGCGCCTCGAAATTAGAAATGTCCGCATTTATTTTTCGTCAGCCAACAAGACGAGTAACAAACAGCAAAAGCACCAGCCTTCAGAGCACCGCGCGATTGGCAGCAGGGAGAAGGGAAATATAATTATATTCACCCAAGGGCACAACGGCCACTTTGGCCGCAATTACATGGGATTGTTCAAAAGCCAATTTATGCTTGATCTGAAAATGTGGTTGGAGGCTTTGTATGGAGGGTGTGACACAATTGCGGAGCCTCTGGAGACATGTAGAAAGCTCTGTACCGCATCGCCGTGCGCCTCTCAAATGTTGTAACAATGCGGAGGGCTCCAAATGGCTTCACATTGACATGATTGGTTGACGGTAGGTGGGAGCGGTATGTCCTGTATAAACACAAACTCACTTCCTTGACCACTTCCTTCATAATAGCTCAGGTCTGCACCACTAAGCGGAAGAAGTATGAAAGCCCCTGACATCTGCGGAGGCTGCCCCTGTAGTAAATGCTGCAAGGTCACTTCAGATGTCGGATTGACCATGCAGAGCCTTTTAGGGTTCTAGACAATTCTTTGCTTCCTTTCTGTTCTGTGTTAAGACATTTTAACTCCTTATAAATACAATGGAAGGAGATCAGAAAAATATAAACTAACCTTTCTCGCTTATTTATTTTATTCTATTTTCTATGGGTTTGTGAGACGCTCCAAAACGTCAGGGGGATCCGAAGGACACAGAGGGCGAACACACACAGACAGAAACAAACACTCACTGACACACACGACAGTGCTTTGGAGATACAGAAGCTATTTATAGTATGATGTCAGTTATTTTTACGCTCGTCAAAACGTTCCATTGCTGTGTGAGTGTTTGCTGCAGTATTTTAGAGCAAAATACAAACTTCCTCTTTCCTTTCATGGTGTGTCTGGGTAATCTGTGACTCTCCATCGCTCTCTCCCCCATCTCGCTCATCTCTCCCCCATCTCGCTCATCTCTCCCCCATCTCTCCCCCCATCTCGCTCATCTCTCCCCCCATCTCGCTCATCTCTCCCTCATCTCGTTCATCTCTCCCTCATCTCTCCCCCATATCACCCCCATCTCGCTCATCTCTCCCCCATATCACCCCCATCTCGCTCATCTCTCCCCCATCTCGTTAATTTCTCCCTCATCTCTCCCCCATATCAGCATCACCCCCATCTCGCTCATCTCTCCCCCATCTCGTTCATCTCTCCCTCATCTCTCCCCCATATCACCCCCATCTCGCTCATCTCTCCCCCATCTCGCTCATCTCTCCCCCATCTCTCCCCCATATCACCCCCATCTCGCTCATCTATCCCCCATCTCGCTCATCTCTCCCCCATCTCGCTCATCTCCCCCCCCACCATCTTTCTCATCTCTCCCCCATATCACCCCCATCTAGACCGCTCTCACCCCCCTCCCCCCCCCCCCCCCCCCCCCCCCTGTGCCATTAAACCCCTACAACTCATCCAGAACGCCGCAGCCCGTCTGGTGTTCGACCTTCCAAAGTTCTCTCACGTCACCCCGCTCCTCCGCACACTCCACTGGCTTCCAGTTGAAGCTCGCATCTGCTACAAGACCATGGTGCTTGCCTACGGAGCTGTGAGGGGAACGGCACCTCCGTACCTTCAGGCTCTGATCAGTCCCTACACCCAAACGAGGGCATTGCGTTCTTCCACCTCTGGCCAGCTGGTCCCCCTACCTCTGCGGAAGCACAGTTCCCACTCAGCCCAGTCAAAACTGAGAAAAAAAATTGAAAAAATAAATAATAATAATAATTGTAAAGTGGTTGTCCCACTGGCTATCATAAGGTGAATGCACCAATTTGTAAGTCGCTCTGGATAAGAGCGTCTGCTAAATGACATAAATGTAAATGTATAGATTGCAAAATAGTTGGGAAGAGATTTTTGATGTACCGATCCCATGGCATAGTGTTTATGAACTGATACGCAAAACGACACCGGATTCAAAACTTAGAATTGTTCAATTTAAATTATTATATAAAATTCTTGCTACCAATAGAATGTTAGTTATATGGGGGATACAATCTTCCCAGCTCTGCAGATAGCACTACTGGGTGATCTGAAAAGTCAAATCGATCAATAATATAATAATACTTTTAGCAAAAAAAAATATTTTCAATTTACAATCTGTAGAAACAATGAGAATAGAAAGGTTCAGAACTTTTGTGAAACATCACAGTACAGTTGAAAAATATATGGCAAATAGAAATCCAATATGGATGGAGTTAAGAGATAGATGGGAGGGGTTGAATGGAGCTGAAGGATGGGACTAATAACAACTAATAACAACAAGATAACTAATAATGTAAAGCATACTGTGTCCATAATAAGTATATAGGTTATAGGTTGGGAGCTTTTGTGAAAGAGCACAGTTAGAAAGATATGGCATATAGAAGCAAACCGGGTAGACATCAAATCAAATCAAATTTTATTTGTCACATACATGTGTTTAGCAGATGTTATAGTGGGTGTAGCGAAATGCTTGTGCTTCTAGCTCCGACAGTACAGTAATATCTAACAATTTCACAACATATACCCAATACACACAAACCTAGTAAGGAATGGGATTTAAGAATATATACATATATGGACGAGCAATGACAGAGCGGCATGGACTAAGATACAGTAGAATATTATAGAATACAGTATATACATATGAGATGAGTAGTGCAAGATATGTAAACATTATTAAAGTGACTAGTGTTCCATTTCTTAAAGTGGCCAGTGATTTCAATAGGCAGCAGCAGCCTTTAATGTGCTAGTGATGGCTATTTAACAGTCTGATGGCCTTGAGATAGAAGCTGTTTTTCATTCTCTCGGTCCCAGCTTTGATGCACCTGTACTGACCTCGCCTTCTGGATGATAGCGGGGTGAACAGGCAGTGGCTCGGGTGGTTGATGTCCTTGATGATCTTTTTTGGCCTTCCTGTGACATCGGGTGTTGTATGTGTCTTGGAGGGCGGGTAGTTTGCCCCCGGTAATGCGTTCGGCAGACCGCACCACCCTCTGGAGAGCCCTGCGGTTGTGGGCGGTGCAGTTGCCGTACCAGGCGGTGATACAGCCCGACAGGATGCTCTCAATTGTGCATCTGTAAAAGTTTGTGAGGGTTTTAGGTGCTAAGCCAAATTTCTTCAGCCTCCTGAGGTTGAAGAGGCTCTGTTGCGCCTTCTTCACCACACTGTCTGCGTGTGTGGACCATTTCAGTTTGTCAGTGATGTGTACGCCAAGGAACTTGAAGCTTTCCACCTTCTCCACTGCGGCCCCGTCGATGTGGATAGGGGGGTGCACCCTCTGCTGTTTCCTGAAGTCCACGATCATCTCCTTTGTTTTGTTGATGTTGAGTGAGAGGTTATTTTCCTGGCACCACATTCCCAGAGCCCTCACATGAAAATGATCGGAGAGGTTGAGGAAGTTCAGGAGTAAAATCAAACAAAATATAATTATTGTAAAATGGACTGTGTCCATAAAATGTATATAGTATAAGCTGGAAGTAGATGCCTAAGCATTGTCGTTCACTAGTTTACTCCAATTAGGGAAGGGGTGGTGGGGTTGGAAAGTAATAAAGGGAAATATATTTAAAAGAAGGATATGTATATGTATGTGTATGTATGTATGTATGTATGTATGTATGTATGTATGTGTGTGTATGTACAGTGAGGGAAAAAAGTATTTGATCCCCTGCTGATTTTGTGCGTTTGCCCACTGACAAAGACATGATCAGTCTATAATTTTAATGGTAGGTTTATTTGAACAGTGAGAGACAGAATAACAACAACAAAAATTCCAGAAAGACGCATGTCAAAAATGTTATAAATTGATTTGCATTTTAATGAGGGAAAAAAGTATTTGACCCCCTCTCAATCAGAAAGATTTCTGGCTCCCAGGTGTCTTTTATACACTCTTAAAGGGAGTGCTCCTAATCACAGCTTGTTACCTGTATAAAAGACACCTGTCCACAGAAGCAATCAATCAATCAGACTCCAAACTCTCCACCATGGCCAAGACCAAAGAGCTCTCCAAGGATGTCAGGGACAAGATTGTAGACCTACACAAGGCTGGAATGGGCTACAAGACCATCGCCAAGCAGCTTGGTGAGAAGGTGACAACAGTTTGTGCGATTATTCGCAAATGGAAGAAACACAAAAGAACTGTCAATCTCCCTCGGCCTGGGGCTCCATGCAAGTTCTCACCTTGTGGAGTTGCAATGATCATGAGAACGGTGAGGAATCAGCCCAGAACTACACAGGAGGATCTTGTCAATGATCTCAAGGCAGCTGGGACCATAGTCACCAAGAAAACAATTGGTTACACACTACGCTGTGAAGGACTGAAATCCTGCAGCGCCCGCAAGGTCCCCCTGCTCAAGAAAGCACATATACAGGCCCGTCTGAAGTTTGCCAATGAACATCTGAATGATTCAGAGGAGAACTGGGTGAAACTGTTGTGGTCAGATGAGACCAAAATCGAGCTCTTTGCCATTAACTCAACTCACCTTGTTTGGAGGAGGAGGAATGCTGCCTATGACCCCAAGAACACCATCCCACCGTCAAACATGGAGGTGAAAACATTATGCTTTGGGGGTGTTTTTCTGCTAAGGGGACAGGACAACTTCACCGCATCAAAGGGACGATGGATGGGGCCATGTACCGTCAAATCTTGGGTGAGAACCTCCTTCCCTCAGCCAGAGCATTGAAAATGGGTCGTGGATGGGTATTCCAGCATGACAATGACCCAAAACACATGGCCAGGGCAACAAAGGAGTGGCTCAAGAAGAAGCACATTAAGGTCCTGGAGTGGCCTAGCCAGAAAATCTGTGGAGGGAGCTGAAGGTTCGAGTTGCCAAACGTCAGCCTCGAAACCTTAATGACTTGGAGAAGATCTGGGAAGAGGAGTGGGACAAAATCCCTCCTGAGACGTGTGCAAACCTGGTGGCCAACTACAAGAAATCTCTGACCTCTGTGATTGCCAACAAGGGTTTTGCCACCAAGTACTAAGTCATGTTTTGCAGAGGGGTCAAATACTTATTTCCCTCATTAAAATGCAAATCAATTTATAACATTTTTGACATGCTTTTGTCTGGATTTTGTTGTTGTTATTCTGTCTCTCACTGTTCAAATAAACCTACCATTCAAATGATAGACTGATCATGTCTTTGTCAGTGGGCAAACGTACAAAATCAGCAGGGGATCAAATACTGTTTTCCCTCACTGTATGTATGCATGTATGTATGTATGTTTGTGTGTATATATATATATATATATATATATATATATATTTGCGAGGGAAAAAAACAAATGGCGGATTGGAAGTGATGCAGACATTTACATTGATGGAAGTTACAATCTATCTGCAATATTAAAGCTGATCTACCCCGTAAAAAAAATAAAAACACCAATGAGTGTTAATTTAACTCCTGAATCAACACAAGAAATGAACACTGAAAATCCCACACCTGGTAACACTGGCCAGTTTGCTGTGTCTCTGACCTGGTAACACTGGCCAGTTTGCTGTGTCTCTGACCTGGTAACACTGGCCAGTTTGCTGTGTCTCTGACCTGGTAACACTGGCCAGTTTGCTGTGTCTCTGACCTGGTAACACTGGCCAGTTTGCTGTGTCTCTGACCTGGTAACACTGGCCAGTTTGCTGTGTGTCTCTGACCCTGGTAACACTGGCCAGTTTGCTGTGTGTCTCTGACCTGGTAACACTGGCCAGTTTGCTGTGTCTCTGACCTGGTAACACTGGCCAGTTTGCTGTGTCTCTGACCTGGTACCACTGGCCAGTTTGCTGTGTCTCTGACCTGGTAACACTGGCCAGTTTGCTGTGTCTCTGACCTGGTAACACTGGCCAGTTTGCTGTGTCTCTGACCTGGTAACACTGGCCAGTTTGCTGTGTCTCTGACCTGGTAACACTGGCCAGTTTGCTATGTCTCTGACCTGGTAACACTGGCCAGTTTGCTGGGTCTCTGACCTGGTAACACTGGCCAGTTTGCTATGTCTCTGACCTGGTAACACTGGCCAGTTTGCTGTGTCTCTGACCTGGTAACACTGGCCAGTTTGCTGTGTCTCTGACCTGGTAACACTGGCCAGTTTGCTGTGTCTCTGACCTGGTAACACTGGCCAGTTTGCTGTGTCTCTGACCTGGTAACACTGGCCAGTTTGCTGTGTATCTCTGACCTGGTAACACTGGCCAGTTTGCTGTGTATCTCTGACCTGGTAACACTGGCCAGTTTGCTGTGTCTCTGACCTGGTACCACTGGCCAGTTTGCTGTGTCTCTGACCTGGTACCACTGGCCAGTTTGCTGTGTCTCTGACCTGGTAACACTGGCCAGTTTGCTGTGTCTCTGACCTGGTAACACTGGCCAGTTTGCTGTGTCTCTGACCTGGTACCACTGGCCAGTTTTCTGTGTCTCTGACCTGGTAACACTGGCCAGTTTGCTGTGTCTCTGACCTGGTAACACTGGCCAGTTTGCTGTGTCTCTGACCTGGTAACACTGGCCAGTTTGCTGGGTCTCTGACCTGGTAACACTGGCCAGTTTGCTGTGTGTCTCTGACCTGGTAACACTGGCCAGTTTGCTGTGTCTCTGACCTGGTAACACTGGCCAGTTTGCTGTGTCTGACCTGGTAACACTGGCCAGTTTGCTGTGTCTCTGACCTGGTAACACTGGCCAGTTTGCTGTGTCTCTGACCTGGTAACACTGGCCAGTTTTGCTGTGTCTCTGACCTGGTAACACTGGCCAGTTTGCTGTGTCTCTGACCTGGTAACACTGGCCAGTTTGCTGTGTCTCTGACCTGGTAACACTGGCCAGTTTGCTGTGTCTCTGACCTGGTAACACTGGCCAGTTTGCTATGTCTCTGACCTGGTAACACTGGCCAGTTTGCTGGGTCTCTGACCTGGTAACACTGGCCAGTTTGCTGTGTCTCTGACCTGGTAACACTGGCCAGTTTGCTGTGTCTCTGACCTGGTAACACTGGCCAGTTTGCTGTGTCTCTGACCTGGTAACACTGGCCAGTTTGCTATGTCTCTGACCTGGTAACACTGGCCAGTTTGCTGTCTCTGACCTGGTAACACTGGCCAGTTTGCTGTGTCTCTGACCTGGTAACACTGGCCAGTTTGCTATGTCTCTGACCTGGTAACACTGGCCAGTTTGCTGTCTCTGACCTGGTAACACTGGCCAGTTTGCTGTGTGTCTATGTCACAATGGAACCCCATTACAACCCCAAAGCAACTTGTTCTGCACAGATGTTGGCAAATCGACAACATATCTGTGTCTTGGCCAATTTCAGTTCGAACCAACACGGGGACACTAGTTTTGTTCCAACCCAACACGAACACACCGATTCAACCAATCAGCAATCAAGGTCAGGTCAGAGAGGGTGACTGTCCTTCTGAGGCCAAGAGAAGAGACAAACACACACACGGGGGAGAGAGGGTGGGGGAAGAGGGGGGAGGAGAGGGAGGGGGAAGAGGGGGGAGGAGAGGAAGTTATTGTAGGTACACTTTAAACAAAAAAAAGCATCCTGGTTCTTCTCTAGGTCGGACTGCAGTCTGTCTGGTCTGGTGTCTGGTCTGGGGTGGCGTCTGGTCTGGGGTGGCGTCTGTTCTGGCGACTGGTCTGGTCTAGTGACTGGTCTGGTCTAGTGACTGGTCTGGTCTAGTGACTGGTCTGGACTGGTGTGGTGTCTGGTTTGGGGTGGCGTCTGGTCTAGTCTAGTGTCTGGTGACTGGAGTGGTCTAGTGTCCGGTGACTGGAGTGGTCTAGTGTCCGGTGACTGGAGTGGTCTAGTGTCCGGTGACTGGAGTGGTCTAGTGTCCGGTGCCTGGTCTGGTCTAGTGTCTGGTGACTGGTCTAGTCTAGTGTCCGGTGACTGGAGTGGTCTAGTGTGGTGTGGTGTCTGGTCTGACATCTTGTGTCTGGTCTGGGGTGGCATCTCTGGGGTGGCATCTCGTCTGGCGACTGGTCTGTGTCCGGTGACTGGTGAGGTCTAGTGTCCGGTGACTGGTGTGGTCTAGTGTCCGGTGACTGGTCTGGTCTAGTGTCCGGTGACTGGTGAGGTCTAGTGTCCGGTGACTGGTCTGGTCTAGTGTCCGGTGACTGGTGTGGTCTAGTGTCCGGTGACTGGTCTGGTCTAGTGTCCGGTGACTGGTGAGGTCTAGTGTCCGGTGACTGGTCTGGTCTAGTGTCCGGTGACTGGTCTGGTCTAGTGTCCGGTGACTGGTGAGGTCTAGTGTCCGGTGACTGGTCTGGTCTAGTGTCCGGTGACTGGTGAGGTCCGGTGACTGGTGAGGTCTAGTGTCCGGTGACTGGTCTAGTCTAGTGTCCGGTGACTGGTGTGGTCTAGTGTCCGGTGACTGGTCTGGTCTAGTGTCCGGTGACTGGTGAGGTCTAGTGTCCGGTGACTGGTGTGGTCTAGTGTCCGGTGACTGGTCTGGTCTAGTGTCCGGTGACTGGTGTGGTCTAGTGTCCGGTGACTGGTCTGGTCTAGTGTCCGGTGACTGGTGTGGTCTAGTGTCCGGTGACTGGTGTGGTCTAGTGTCCGGTGACTGGTCTGGTCTAGTGTCCGGTGACTGGTGTGGTCTAGTGTCCGGTGACTGGTGTGGTCTAGTGTCCGGTGACTGGTCTGGTCTAGTGTCCGGTGACTGGTGAGGTCTAGTGTCCGGTGACTGGTGTCTGGTCTAGTGTCCGGTGACTGGTGAGGTCCGGTGACTGGTGAGGTCTAGTGTCCGGTGACTGGTCTAGTCTAGTGTCCGGTGACTGGTGTGGTCTAGTGTCCGGTGACTGGTCTGGTCTAGTGTCCGGTGACTGGTGAGG
This sequence comes from Coregonus suidteri, assembly GCA_036851935.1. Taxonomy (NCBI): domain Eukaryota; kingdom Metazoa; phylum Chordata; class Actinopteri; order Salmoniformes; family Salmonidae; genus Coregonus; species Coregonus suidteri. The sequence goes on from CM072221.1 coordinate 3,926,865, forward strand.
TCCGGTGACTGGTGTGGTCTAGTGTCCGGTGACTGGTCTGGTCTAGTGTCCGGTGACTGGTGTGGTCTAGTGTCCGGTGACTGGTGTGGTCTAGTGTCCGGTGACTGGTGTGGTCTAGTGTCCGGTGACTGGTGAGGTCTAGTGTCCGGTGACTGGTCTAGTCTAGTGTCTGGTGACTGGTCTGGTCTAGTGTCCGGTGACTGGTGTGGTCTAGTGTCCGGTGACTGGTCTGGTCTAGTGTCCGGTGACTGGTGAGGTCTAGTGTCCGGTGACTGGTCTGGTCTAGTGTCCGGTGACTGGTCTGGTCTAGTGTCCGGTGACTGGTGAGGTCTAGTGTCCGGTGACTGGTCTGGTCTAGTGTCCGGTGACTGGTGAGGTCCGGTGACTGGTGAGGTCTAGTGTCCGGTGACTGGTCTAGTCTAGTGTCCGGTGACTGGTGTGGTCTAGTGTCCGGTGACTGGTCTGGTCTAGTGTCCGGTGACTGGTGAGGTCTAGTGTCCGGTGACTGGTGTGGTCTAGTGTCCGGTGACTGGTCTGGTCTAGTGTCCGGTGACTGGTGTGGTCTAGTGTCCGGTGTGACTGGTCTGGTCTAGTGTCCGGTGACTGGTGTGGTCTAGTGTCCGGTGACTGGTGTGGTCTAGTGTCCGGTGACTGGTCTGGTCTAGTGTCCGGTGACTGGTGTGGTCTAGTGTCCGGTGACTGGTGAGGTCTAGTGTCCGGTGACTGGTGTGGTCTAGTGTCCGGTGACTGGTCTAGTCTAGTGTCCGGTGACTGGTGTGGTCTAGTGTCCGGTGACTGGTCTGGTCTAGTGTCCGGTGACTGGTGAGGTCTAGTGTCCGGTGACTGGTCTGGTCTAGTGTCCGGTGACTGGTGAGGTCTAGTGTCCGGTGACTGGTGAGGTCTAGTGTCCGGTGACTGGTGAGGTCTAGTGTCCGGTGACTGGTGAGGTCTAGTGTCCGGTGACTGGTGTGGTCTAGTGTCCGGTGACTGGTGTGGTCTAGTGTCCGGTGACTGGTCTGGTCTAGTGCCCGGTGACTGGTGTGGTCTAGTGTTTTGTGTGGTCTAGAGTTTTGTGTGGTCTTCTGTCTGGTCTAGTGTGTGTCTAGCAGTTTATAGGAGATCAGCGGAGCGCTTAGGGTTTAGAAAGAGATCACAAAACACTGTTCTCAACCTTCCTCTCCCCTTTCTCCCGTTCTCTCTCTCTCCCCCTTTCCCTCTACACCCTTCCTCTCCCCTCTCACCCGTTCTCTCTCTCCCCCTTTCCCTCTACACCCTTCCTCTCCCCTCTCTCCCGTCCTCTCTCTCTCCCCCTTTCCCTCTACACCCTTCCTCTCCCCTCTCTCCCGTTCTCTCTCTCCCCCCTTTCCCTCTACACCCTTCCTCTCCCCTCTCTCCCGTTTCTCTCTCTCCCCCTTTCCCTCTACACCCTTCCTCTCCCCTCTCTCCCCGTTCTCTCTCTCCCCCTTTCCCTCTACACCCTTCCTCTCCCCTCTCTCCCGTTCTCTCTCTCCCCCCTTTCCCTCTACACCCTTCCTCTCCCCTCCTCTCTCCCGTTCTCTCTCTCCCCCTTTCCCTCTACACCGTTCCTCTCCCCTCTCCCCCGTTCTCTCTCTCTCCCCCTTTCCCTCTACACCGTTCCTCTCCCCTCTCTCTCTCTCCCCCTTTCCCTCTACACCCTTCCTCTCCCCTCTCTCCCGTTCTCTCTCTCTCTCCCCCTTTCCCTCTACACCCTTCCTCTCCCCTCTCCCCCTTTCCCTCTCCCCCTTTCCCTCTCCCCCTTTCTCTCCCCTCTCTCCCTCTACACCGTTCCTCTCTCCACTGCTCTCCTAGAGACTGTTTGGAACACCCCGTCATAACATGAGGGTCTCTCCACACAGTGGAGAGTTTTGTATTGCTGCAGACATGGTTCACCACCTTCCACTGAACACCTAACTCTCAGCCGCAGTTCCCGACACACACACACAGCTCCGGAATCTTTCCACGCTGTCTGTGTCACCCACACACACACACGAGAGAGGACACCCTTATTCTTGAGAGGTCATAAGGTTACTTCCATCATGAACTAGAAACCTGAGAGAGATAAAGATAGATTTTTGTTTTGTTTTTTTACAAGACGTCGTCACATTCGAGTGATGCACGCGCATCCCCGCACCAAAAAGCTCTGTAGCAAGTCGGGACCTTGACAAGGATATTATTCTTCTGGCTTCATCTAGGATATTTGACCTTGCCAGGTAATCGATACTCATGATGACGTCAGCGATGTTTGTCCACGATAATCATCTTGATCGCATGTTTGATAAAATTGCATGAGCTGCATGTGATCGTATCCACTGCTAGGTTAAACAAAGAGCCTTTTCAACTTTTCATGACGCATCCGGGAAGTGGGTCTGTTTTAGTCCAGGTCTAGGAACAATAAACTGATCAAAACATTCTCTTCACCATCATAAATACTAAAACAATCAAACAATTTCATAGCCAGTAGTCTGTTTTATTCAGTTTGTCAATGTTTGTAATATCTTTATTAGTAACATAGGATCATTACGATCACATTAGTGGCTTAAAAATATAAGGCTGTACATCGCTTCTGTCTCAGAGAAACAAATCAATAAAGTTTCTACATACAAAATATGTCTGGTACACTCTCTGGACTGGGTGACCCAAAGACTGAACCCGACAGACACACACATGCAGACAAAGGCAAACACACACACACACACACACACACACACACACACACAGGCAAATTCCCACAACCACCATCATCCATTGGTATAAAAACAACACAAGGCGCAACACCCTCCACCAGCAAACTCACACACACACCAAAAATCAATCATGGCAATATATTTCTCCCCCTTAGTATATGTGGGGAGAGAGTGGAAGAGCATTTAATCTTCCTTTTCAACTACATGTATGTCCCTTTACATTGGGCAGAGCAGCAGGCACACGTTACGTATGCATGCAGACGCCGAGACAATTCTAACATGCTGCCGACTATAGAATCCAAGCAAAAACTAAGTAATAATATTCTCTCTCTCCCTCCCTCCCTCTCTCAAGGCCAGGATCACCCCCCTCTCCTTGTCTGCATAGGGACCTGATAAAGGTGAGAAAGTATGTTTGGACATCTCAAAACACAACACACACACACACACACACACACAGTTGTTATATGTAACTTGTGTTCCAGTAACTCGGGTAACTGTATTAGAAGCAGTTTAGACACATACTACCGTTACAGCATCAATAGATGAAACTTAACTCCAACTGGATTAGAGCAAGAGTACGTCGTCTGACGCGTCAAACGGTATTATTTGACGTTCATCTTTTTGACACAGTACGACCCAAACGGTGTTCGAAGACACTTAAGAGACAACACCCCAAAATGAAATCCACTCATAAAAAAAATACTGGAAGACATTGTAGAGTCAGAAGACATTGTAGAGTCAGAAGACATTGCAGAGTCAGAAGACATTGTAGAGTCTAGAGTGGCTGTGCATCCTCAACCAATGGGATGTCTGGGTTCAGGCCTGGTGGGCGGAGATAGGGTTCCTTGGCTAATAATATATTTTCATTCAGGTCTGGTGGGCGGAGATGAGGTTGCAGTAACCAATTGGATTGCAAGGTGGAGGTTCCTTGCCAATAGGATCACTCCATTTCAGGTCTGGTGGGCGGAGATGAGGTTGAAGTAACCAATAGGATTGCAAGGTGGAGGTTCCTTGCCAATAGGATCACTCCATTTCAGGTCTGGTGGGCGGAGATGAGGTTGCAGTAACCAATAGGATCACTCCATTTCAGGTCTGGTGGGCGGAGATGAGGTTGCAGTAACCAATAGGATCACTCCATTCAGGTCTGGTGGGCGGAGATGAGGTTGCGTAGCTGTTTGACCACAGTGTCGATGAGTTTCTGTTTGTCTCGTTCGTTCTTCCTGAACTGAGCAAACATGTTGTTCTTACGACTAGTGTCTTTCATCCTGGATGGAGAGAGTAGAGAAGGGAACGAGGGAAGAGAGGGAGTAGAGAAGGGAACGAGGGAAGAGAGGGAGTAGAGAAGGGAACGAGGGAAGAGAGGGAGTAGAGAAGGGAACGAGGGAAGAGAGGGAGTAGAGAAGGGAACGAGGGAAGAGAGAGAGTAGAGAAGGGAACGAGGGAAGAGAGAGAGTAGAGAAGGGAAACGAGGGAAGAGAGACAGTGGAGAAGGGAACGAGGGAAGAGAGAGAGTAGAGAAGGGAACGAGGGAAGAGAGAGAGTGGAGAAGGGAACGAGGGAAGAGAGAGAGTAGAGAAGGGAACGAGGGAAGAGAGAGAGTAGAGAAGGGAACGAGGGAAGAGAGGGAGTAGAGAAGGGAACGAGGGAAGAGAGAGAGTAGAGAAGGGAACGAGGGAACAGAGAGAGTAGAGAAGGGAACGAGGGAAGAGAGAGAGTGGAGAAGGGAACGAGGGAAGAGAGGGAGGAGTGTGAGAGGGAGGTAAACAGATTAAATCGGTTTTACAACTGCTTCAGACTGTTCACTCGTTTTACAACAAGATGCACAGAGGCCATCCAATCAAATACAAAACATTTCAATAGACACACACACCGGGACACACACACACACACACACACCGGGACACACACACACACACACACACACACACACACAGGGACACACGGACACACCGGGACACACACACACACACAGGGACACACACACACACACACCGGGACACACACACAAAGGGACACACACACACAAAGGGACACACACACATACACGGACACACACACACACACACACAGGGACACACACACAAAGGGACACACACAGGGACACACACACACACACACACACACACAGGGACACACACACACACAGGGACACACACACACACAAGTCCTCACAAGTATAGTAAGACATAGCTGTGTGTTTGTGAGAGAGCGAGAGTAACACAGTAAACTGATAAGGTCTGTTACAGTAACAGTAAACTGATAAGGCCTGTTACAGTAACACAGTAAACTGATAAGGCCTGTTACAGTAACACAGTAAACTGATAAGGCCTGTTACAGTAACAGTAAACTGATAAGGTCTGTTACAGTAACACAGTAAACTGATAAGGTCTGTTACAGTAACACAGTAAACTGATAAGGTCTGTTACAGTAACACAGTAAACTGATAAGGCCTGTTACAGTAACACAGTAAACTGATAAGGTCTGTTACAGTAACACAGTAAACTGATAAGGCCTGTTACAGTAACACAGTAAACTGATAAGGCCTGTTACAGTAACACAGTAAACTGATAAGGTCTGTTACAGTAACACAGTAAACTGATAAGGTCTGTTACAGTAACACAGTAAACTGATAAGGTCTGTTACAGTAACACAGTAAACTGATAAGGCCTGTTACAGTAACACAGTAAACTGATAAGGCCTGTTACAGTAACACAGTAAACTGATAAGGCCTGTTACAGTAACACAGTAAACTGATAAGGCCTGTTACAGTAACACAGTAAACTGATAAGGCCTGTTACAGTAACACAGTAAACTGATAAGGTCTGTTACAGTAACAGTAAACTGATAAGGTCTGTTACAGTAACACAGTAAACTGATAAGGCCTGTTACAGTAACAGTAAACTGATAAGGTCAGTTACAGTAACACAGTAAACTGATAAGGTCTGTTACAGTAACAGTAAACTGATAAGGCCTGTTACAGTAACACAGTAAACTGATAAGGCCTGTTACAGTAACAGTAAACTGATAAGGTCTGTTACAGTAACACAGTAAAAACTGATAAGGTCTGTTACAGTAACAGTAAACTGATAAGGCCCTGTTACAGTAACACAGTAAACTGATAAGGCCTGTTACAGTAACACAGTAAACTGATAAGGCCTGTTACAGTAACAGTAAAAAACTGATAAGGTCTGTTACAGTAACAGTAAACTGATAATGCCTGTTACAGTAAACACAGTAAACTGATAATGCCTGTTACAGTAACACAGTAAACTGATAAGGTCTGTTACAGTAACACAGTAAACTGATAAGGCCTGTTACAGTAACACAGTAAACTGATAAGGCCTGTTACAGTAACACAGTAAACTGATAAGGCCTGTTACAGTAACACAGTAAACTGATAAGGCCTGTTACAGTAAACACAGTAAACTGATAAGGCCTGTTACAGTAACACAGTAAACTGATAAGGCCTGTTACAGTAACACAGTAAACTGATAAGGCCTGTTACAGTAACAGTAAACTGATAAGGCCTGTTACAGTAAACACAGTAAACTGATAAGGCCTGTTACAGTAACAGTAAACTGATAAGGTCTGTTACAGTAACACAGTAAACTGATAAGGCCTGTTACAGTAACAGTAAACTGATAAGGCCTGTTACAGTAACACAGTAAACTGATAAGGCCTGTTACAGTAACACAGTAAACTGATAAGGCCTGTTACAGTAACAGTAAACTGATAAGGCCTGTTACAGTAACAGTAAACTGATAAGGCCTGTTACAGTAACAGTAAACTGATAAGGTCTGTTACA
>CM072221.1:3938374-3948374 GCA_036851935.1 Coregonus suidteri
GAGGAGGAGAGGAAGGGGGGGAAAGGGAGGAGAGGGGGAAGGGAGGAGAATAAGGTGGGGAAAGGGAGGAGAAGAAGGTGGGGAAAGGGAGGAGAGGAAAGGGAGGAGAGGAAGGTGGGGAAAGGGAGGAGAGGAAAGGGGAAAGGGAGGAGAAGAAGGTGGGGAAAGGGAGGAGAGGGGGAAGGGAGGAGAAGAAGGTGGGGAAAGGGAGGAGAAGAAGGTGGAGAAAGGAAGGAGAGGAATGGGAGGAGAGGAAAGGGGAAAGGGAGGATTCGAAGGTGGCTGATTTGGACCACCGGTTCCAGTCCATTACATTTTCCTTTGACCGTGTATTGACCCAGTCACGACCCAACACACACAGGACCAGTTCCTGACCTGGGTTTAACTCCTTTCCCCAAAACAAAAACACACACACACATGCTAGTGTAGATAAGGAAGCTCCTAGTATCATATTGTTAGACTGCTCTGTGTTCAGAGGAAGTAACCTTAAAACTATACACGACTTAGCTTGCTCAGGTATTGAGGATTTGCATCTGAATCTGACAGAGGATCTCTTTCTTCCCAAATCACTCTGTTCATATCAGAGAGATAGAGAGAGAAGAGGAGAGAGAGAGGAGAGAAGGGGGGGAGAGGAGAGAGGAGGGAGAGGAGAGAGGAGAGAGACACTGTACATAGCCATAATATGACATTTGAAATGTCTCTATTCCTTTGAAACTTGTGAGTGGAATGTTTACTGTTCATTTTTTATTGTTTATTTAACTTTTGTTTATTATCTATTATACTTGCTTTGGCAACGTTAACATACAGTTGAAGTCGGAAGTTTACATACACCTTAGCCAAATACATTTAAACTCAGTTTTTCACAATTCCTGACATTTAATCCTAGTAAAGATTCCCTGTCTTAGTTCAGTTAGGATCACCACTTTATTTTAAGAATGTGAAATGTCAGAATAATAGTAGAGAGAATGATTTATTTCAGCTTTTATTGCTTTCATCACATTCCCAGTGGGTCAGAAGTTTACATACACTCCATTAGTATCTGGTAGCATTGCCTTTAAATGGTTTAACTTGGGTCAAACGTTTCGGGTAGCCTTCCACAAGCTTCCCACAATAAGTTGGGAGAATTTTGGCCCATTCCTCCTGACAGAGCTGGTGTAACTGAGTCAGGTTTGTCTGTAAACAATTGTTGGAAAAATTACCTGTGTCATGCACAAAGTAGATGTCCTAACCGACTTGCCAAAACTATAGTTTGTTAACAAGAAATTTGTGGAGTTGTTAAAAAACAAGTTTTAATGACTCCAACCTAAGTGTATGTAAACTTCCACAAGTTTTAATGACTCCAACCTAAGTGTATGTAAACTTCCGACTTCAACTGTATGATTCCCAATGCCAATAAAGCCCTTTGAATTGAATTTAATTGAGAGAGAGAGAGAGAGACAGAGAGAGAGAGAGAGACAGAGACAGAGACAGAGACAGAGAGAGAGAGAGGGAGACAGAGAGAGAGAGAGAGAGAGAGAGAGAGAGGGAGAGAGAGAGAGAGAGAGAGAGAGAGAGAGAGAGAGAGGGAGACAGAGAGAGAGAGAGAGAGAGAGACAGAGAGAGAGAGAGGAGAGAGAGAGAGAGAGAGAGAGAGAGAGAGAGAGAGACAGAGAGAGAGAGAGAGAGAGAGAGAGAGAGAGAGAGAGAGAGAGAGAGAGAGAGAGAGAGAGAGAGAGAGAGAGAGAGAGACAGAGAGAGAGAGAGAGAGAGAGAGAGAGAGAGAGAGAGAGAGAGAGAGAGAGAGAGAGAGAGACAGAGAGAGAGAGAGAGAGAGAGAGAGAGATAGAGAGAGAGAGATAGAGAGAGGAGATAAGAGAAGATGAGTGCAGCTGTTGCAAAAACAAGATGAAAGGTGAGAAGAGGTGAGGGGAGGGTTATTAGGGTGAGGTAATCATGCACCCTATTCCCTACATAGTGCACTACTCACACTACCTTGGTATGGTGGAGCACACAAACCCCCTCACCCTGATTCACCCCCTCACCCTGATTCACCCCCTCACCCTGATCCCTGATCCACCCCCTCACCCTGATCCACCCCCTCACCCTGATCCACCCCCTCACCCTGATCCACCCCTCACCCTGAATCCACCCCCCACTCACACCCCCCTGATCCCTGATCCACCCCCTCACCCTCCACCCTGATCCACCCCCTCACCCTGATCCACCCCCTCACCCTGATCCACCCCCTCACCCTGAATCCATCTGTCTCACACACACACCTCTTAGTCTCTGCCTTCACCTCCTGTTGAACTTCTCTCTCTGCCATGTTATCGTTCTGCTCTACACAAACTCCCCAGGGTGGAGGAGAGGGGGGAGGAGGGAGGAGGGGGGAGGGGGGAGGAGGAGGGGGGGAGGGGGAGGAGAGGAGAGGGGGAGGAGGGGGGGAGGAGGGGAGATGGGGAGGGAGGGAGGAGGGGAGATGGGGGAGGGGGGAGGAGAGGGGGAGGAGAGGGGTGGGGGGGGAGGGGGGAGGAGAGGGGGGGGGGAGAGGGGAGGAGTTTGGGGGGGAGGTGGGAGGAGGGGGGAGGCGGAGGTTGGAGGTGGAGGGGGAGGAGAGGAGAGGTGGATGAGGGGGAGGAGAGGAGAGGTGTTGTGAGGGGGGAGGAGAGGAGAGTTTGACTTGGGGGGAGGAGAGGAGAGGTGGATGAGGGGGGAAGAGAGGAGAGGGGGAGGAGAGGAGAGGGGTATGAAGGGAGAGGAGAGGAGAGGTGTGATGAGGGGGGAGGAGAGGAGATGGAAGGAGGGGGGAGGGGGGGAGATTAGAGATGGGGGAGAAGAAAAAGTGAAAAGAGAAGAAAAAAACATGACGTAGCAAAGAATGTTCTGATCTCCCTTTCCTCCTCCCCCATCTCTATCTAGCCCCCCCCACCTCCTCTCCCATCTATATCCAGCCCTCTCCCCTCCCTCTCACCCCTCCCCCCCTCTCTCTCCCCTCCTCTCCCATCCCCTCCTTTCTCTCTCCAGCCATCTCCCTTCTCTTCTCTCCCCTCCTTCTCTCCCTCTCACCCCTCCCCCCTCTCTCCCCTCCCTCCCCTCTCTCCCTCCTCCTCTCCCCCTCCCATCCCCTCCTTTCTCTATCCAGCCATCTCCCCTTCTCTTCTCTCCCCTCCTTCCCTCCCTCTCTCACCCCCCCCCCCTCTCCCCTCCTCCTCTCCCCTCCCATCCCCTCCTTTCTCTATCAGCCATCTCCCCTTCTCTTCTCTCCCCTCCTTCCCCTCCCTCTCACCCCTCCCCTCTCTCCCCTCCTCCTCTCCCCTCCCATCCCCTCCTTTCTCTATCCAGCCATCTCCCCTTCTCTTCTCTCCCCTCCTTCCCTCCCTCTCACCCCTCCCCCTCTCTCCCCTCCTCTCCTCTCCCCTCCCATCCCCTCCTTTCTCTATCCAGCCATCTCCCCTTCTCTTTCTCTCCCCTCCCCTCCTCTCCCTCTCACCCCTCCCCCCCTCTCTCCCCTCCTCCTCCATCCCCCTCCCATCCCCTCCTTTCTCTATCCAGCCATCTCCCCTTCTCTTCTCTCCCCTCCTTCCCTCCCTCTCACCCCTCCCCTCTCTCCCCTCCTCCTCTCCCCTCCCATCCCCTCCTTTCTCTATCCAGCCATCTCCCCTTCTCTTCTCTCCCCTCCTTCCCTCCCTCTCACCCCTCCCCTCTCTCTCCCCTCCTCCTCTCCCCTCCCATCCCCTCCTTTCTCTATCCAGCCATCTCCCCTTCTCTTCTCTCCCCTCCTTCTCTCCCTCTCTCGCTCTGTGTTTGTCTAACAGTTCTAATGGTTATTCCAGCTGCTAGATTTATTTGTAGGGAACGTTTTGGGAATCGTTTTTTCTGTGTTTATGGCCATAGGGTAGGGACACAGGGAATTGTTATGTGTGTGTTACTCTGAGGACAGCCAGGGTCAGTGAGTTAGACACACAATATCACTTAGAGTTAAGGGCAAAGGTCAGGGATGAAGTGGCCTGTAATACTACCGACGTGGTCATCGTTGTGGTACAAGCCCAGGCTATTGTACCCAGAATGCTAAGACCCTTACGGAGGCTTTTTCTGCTTCTCTATTCCGCCCTCTTGCTCTCCCAGGGTTGACCCTTGACCCCAGATGACCCTTTAGACAACGCCTTGTCAGTGTCGAGGTTCATTACAAGGGCTTCTGTGAGAAAGGAATCCCCATGTCTTATCTACATAGATTGTCAGCTACTGTCAGTGAGTGAAAGTCTCTACATCTCTCACCCCCTTTTCCTTAAAATCACATCCAGGCTGGCAGGGATGTAGCTCAGTTGGTAGAGCACGGTGTTTGCAACGCCAGGGTTGTGGGTTCGATTCCCACGGGGGGCCAGTATGAAAAAAATAAAAATATAATGTATGCACTCACTAACTGTAAGTCGCTCTGGATAAGAGCGTCTGCTAAATGACTAAAATGTAAAAATGTAAATGTGTTAAGACACTACATCACTTAGCCGCAGTGTGTCTGGGGGAGGTAATGACAGACATCCAGTCTGATAAGACATCAGTAGTTACTGCTAAGGAAGAGTGGTCTCCATCTCTCTAGGTCCTGTTTCTACTTCCTGTCTGACCTCTGGACCACTTAAAAAGAAGAAGGTCAAAGGTTATCTAAAAGAGGTCTCTCTCTCTCTCTCTCTCTCGGTCCTGCTACTTCAGCTGCCAAAGTTGGACTTTTTGAGTAGAAGGTCAAAGGTTATCTCAGGTCTAACATACTAACTCTACCGTTCACCTGTCACTCAACAGGAATTTACACTAACTTTCACCATCTCAACACGCATTCTCTTTTCTCTAGCTCTGTCTCTCGCGCTCTCGCTCTCACACACACACTCTTAAGTCTTCTTAATTCTTAAATTCTTAAGTCCACCTGTCATACTGTGACAAAAACCAGAAGCCACTCCCCCTTTCTGAGGGTGATTGTGGGCGTGACCTAACAGCAATCAGAATATTCAGTTGAACCTTGATTTTCGGAACTCTTCACATGGTTCTATCAGAGGCCTTCACATGGTTCTCTATCAGAGGCCTTCACATGGTTCTCTATCAGAGGCCTTCACATGGTTCTCTATCAGAGGCCTTCACGTGGTTCTCTATCAGAGGCCTTCACGTGGTTCTCTATCAGAGGCCTTCACGTGGTTCTCTATCAGAGGCCTTCACATGGTTCTCTATCAGAGGCCTTCACATGGTTCTCTATCAGAGGCCTTCACATGGTTCTATCAGAGGCCTTCACATGGTTCTCTATCAGAGGCCTTCACGTGGTTCTCTATCAGAGGCCTTCACATGGTTCTCTATCAGAGGCCTTCACATGGTTCTCTATCAGAGGCCTTCACATGGTTCTCTATCAGAGGCCTTCACATGGTTCTATCAGAGGCCTTCACATGGTTTCTCTATCAGAAGGCCTTCACATGGTTCTCTATCAGAGGCCTTCACGTGGTTCTCTATCAGAGGCCTCACATGGTTCTCTATCAGAGGCCTTCACATGGTTCTCTATCAGAGGCCTTCACATGGTTCTCTATCAGAGGCCTTCACATGGTTCTATCAGAGGCCTTCACATGGTTCTCTATCAGAGGCCTTCACATGGTTCTATCAGAGGTCTTCACATGGTTCTCTATCAGAGGCCTTCACATGGTTCTCTATCAGAGGCCTTCACGTGGTTCTCTATCAGAGGCCTTCACGTGGTTCTCTATCAGAGGCCTTCACGTGGTTCTCTATCAGAGGCCTTCACGTGGTTCTCTATCAGAGGCCTTCACATGGTTCTCTATCAGAGGCCTTCACATGGTTCTCTATCAGAGGCCTTCACATGGTTCTCTATCAGAGGCCTTCACATGGTTCTCTATCAGAGGCCTTCACGTGGTTCTCTATCAGAGGCCTTCACGTGGTTCTCTATCAGAGGCCTTCACGTGGTTTCTCTATCAGAGGCCTTCACGTGGTTCTCTATCAGAGGCCTTCACATGGTTCTCTATCAGAGGCCTTCACATGGTTCTCTATCAGAGGCCTTCACATGGTTCTATCAGAGGCCTTCACATGGTTTCTATCAGAGGCCTTCACATGGTTCTCTATCAGAGGCCTTCACATGGTTCTCTATCAGAGGCCTTCACATGGTTCTCTATCAGAGGCCTTCACATGGTTCTCTATCAGAGGCCTTCACATGGTTCTCTATCAGAGGCCTTCACATGGTTTTCTATCAGAGGCCTTCACATGGTTTTCTATCAGAGGCCTTCACATGGTTCTCTATCAGAGGGCCTTCACATGGTTCTCTATCAGAGGCCTTCACATGGTTCTCTATCAGAGGCCTTCACATGGTTCTCTATCAGAGGCCTTCACATGGTTCTCTATCAGAGGCCTTCACATGGTTCTCTATCAGAGGCCTTCACATGGTTCTCTATCAGAGGCCTTCACATGGTTCTATCAGAGGCCTTCACATGGTTCTATCAGAGGCCTTCACATGGTTCTATCAGAGGCCTTCACATGGTTCTATCAGAGGCCTTCACATGGTTCTATCAGAGGCCTTCACATGGTTCTCTATCAGAGGATCTCTAGTGGCACAGCTAGCACTGCGACGCAGTGCCTTAGACCACTGTAACTCAGTTAAATCTTTGAAATTGTTGCATGTTGCGTTTATAGTTTTGTTCAGTATAGTTAAAGCTAGCTAGGCTAATTGAAGCTGCATGCACTTTCTTTCTCATCCTACGCTGTTATAAACAACGACTCCCTTCAGAATATAACGTAGCCTACCTTGATGGTCATTGGTCATTGTAGCCCATCCGTCTCCTTTAACTTTTAACTCCATCTTCCATTGATTAGATACCTCCTCTATGACTGTATCCTATTGCTGCTTTGATGACTTGTGATTGGCCAACAACATGCTACAAGCTCCACTCTCGTGAAAAGCTTAGAGCAGCAGCATAAATTAGAGAATTTCTCTCTCTCTCTAGCAGTCGCATTCGGATCTATATTGGTCTTTCCGGACAAGTCAGTTAAAATGTCACATACCCGAGACCCGTGACAATCATTTCAGACCCGACCCAGACCTGTGACATTATTTAGAATTCTGCATCCGGACCCGCTCGGATCGGGTCTCGGGTATTCAGGTACAGGTGGATCCGTGAAGACCTCTAGTCTGTACGCTCTTAAGGAGAAAGGATTAGCGCTAGACAGAGGGTTACATTGAAGGTTAAGATGGGATCGACTTTCCGGTGACCGCTGTTGACCAGGTCACATCTGTTGTGTTGTTACATGCAAAGTCAAAATCTTGCCTCCTCAGCCCTCTGTTCAGACTAACCCTACCTAACGTAGCAGATGGAAAAGAAACACCTGCAACTAGATCCGCTACATCCTGGTCTTGACGAGAAGAACAAAAAAATACTGGTCGGGGGGAGGTTCTCTTCTGCACTCTTCAACCAATCCACTTAAATGTGGAGGAGGGGTTAAGATGGAGTGTCACCTTGTTAACGTCCAAAATGGAAGTCGCCGTCACAGGCTCTCTTTCCGTTTCCCCTGAAAACCAGAACATCTGGTTGTTGGGGACTGGGCAGACGCTAGGCTAACCCTAAACAGGAAGGTCAGAGTTCATCTAAAGGTTAAGATGGTGACCGGAGCCTTTGGAATGACCGTCGCTCTGCCTGTGACTGAGTTGACCTCTATTGACAACTGTTGACCGCTGCTATGGCCGGGTCAGGTCTTTGAGTTATCAGCTCTACCCCTTTCTCTACATCCCCCTCTTCCCCCTGGCTCCAGCCAAAACAACCCCCTCTTCCCCCTGGCTCCAGCCAAAACAACCCCCTCTTCCCCCTGGCTCCAGCCAAAAACCAAACCCCCTCTTCCCCCTGGCTCCAGCCAAAAACAACCCCCCTCTTCCCCCTGGCTCCAGCCCAAAACAACCCCCTCTTCCCCCTGGCTCCAGCCAAAACAACCCCCTCTTCCCCCTGGCTCCAGCCAAAACACCCCTCTTCCCCCTGGCTCCAGCCAAAACAACCCCTCTTCCTGACTGTGTATTGAGTCCGAGGCTCCAAAGTAACCTTTCTGTCTGTCGAGTTATTGCCTGGGCAACGGGGCCAAACGGCGGTCACCGCAACAACACAAAGCAGCTATTTGATTGGTGGAGTCGACCGACGGTCACAGCATCCGACCAACACAGTCAAACAGCGGTCAGTACAGGAAACAATGGTCAAGCATTGCTCTCCATCTCACACACACCGACTCCGGGACAACATGGGTTACTCTCCCTCTCACACACAAACAAACCCTCTCTCGCTGTAAAGTACTAAAGACTCAAATCCTCTCTCTGTAAAGTACTAAAGACTCCAAACCCTCTCTCTCTCTGTAAAGTACTAAATACCCCAAACCCTCTCTCTCTGTAAAGTACTAAAGACTCCAAACCCTCTCTCTCTGTAAAGTACTAAAGACTCCAAACCCCCTCTCTCTGTAAAGTACTAAATACCCCAAACCCTCTCTCTCTGTAAAGTACTAAAGACCCCAAACCCTCTCTCTCTGTAAAGTACTAAAGACTCCAAACCCTCTCTCTCTGTAAAGTACTAAAGACTCCAAACCCTCTCTCTCTCTGTAAAGTACTAAAGACTCCAAACCCTCTCTCTCTGTAAAGTACTAAAGACTCCAAACCCTCTCTCTCTGTAAAGTACTAAAGACTCCAAACCCCCTCTCTCTGTAAAGTACTAAAGACTCCAAACCCTCTCTCTCTGTAAAGTACTAAAGACTCCAAACCCTCTCTCTCTGTAAAGTTCTAAAGACCCCAAACCCTCTCTCTCTCTGTAAAGTACTAAAGACTCCAAACCCTCTCTCTGTAAAGTACTAAAGACTCCAAACCCTCTCTCTCTGTAAAGTACTAAAGACCCCAAACCCTCTCTCTGTAAAGTACTAAAGACTCCAAACCCTCTCTCTCTCTCTCTGTAAAGTACTAAAGACCACAAACCCTCTCTCTGTAAAGTACTAAAGACCCCAAACCCTCTCTCTGTAAAGTACTAAAGACTCCAAACCCTCTCTCTCTGTAAATTACTAAAGACTCCAAACCCTTTCTCTCTGTAAAGTACTAAAGACTCCAAATCCTCTCTCTCTCTGTAAGGTACTAAAGACCCCAAACCCTCTCTCTCTCTGTAAAGTACTAAAGACTCCAAACCCCCCTCTCTCTGTAAAGTACTAAAGACTCCAAATCTCTCTCTCTCTCTGTAAGGTACTAAAGACCCAAACCCTCTCTCTCTATAAAGTACTAAAGACCCCAAACCCTCTCTCTGTAAAGTACTAAAGACTCCAAATCCTCTCTCTCTGTAAAGTACTAAAGACTCCAAACCCTCTCTCTCTGTAAAGTACTAAAGACCCCAAACCCTCTCTCTCTCTGTAAAGTACTAAAGACCCCAAACCCTCTCTCTCTGTAAAGTACTAAAGACTCCAAACCCTCTCTCTCTCTGTAAAGTACTAAAGACTCCAAACCCTCTCTCTCTCTGTAAAGTACTAAAGACCCCAAACCCTCTCTCTCTCTGTAAAGTACTAAAGACCCCAAACCCTCTCTCTCTGTAAAGTACTAAAGACCCCAAACCCTCTCTCTGTAAAGTACTAAAGACTCCAAACCCTCTCTCTGTAAAGTACTACAGACTCCAAACCCTCTCTCTCTCTCTCTCTGTAAAGTACTAAAGACCCCAAACCCTCTCTCTCTGTAAAGTACTAAAGACCCCAAACCCTCTCTCTCTGTAAAGTACTAAAGACTCCAAACCCTCTCTCTCTGTAAAGTACTAAAGACCCCAAACCCCTCTCTCTCTGTAAAGTACTAAAGACTCCAAATCCTCTCTCTCTCTGTAAAGTACTAAAGACTCCAAACGCCCCCTCTCTGTAAAGTACTAAAGACTCCAAACCCCCTCTCTCTGTAAAGTACTAAAGACTCCAAACCCTCTCTCTCTCTGTAAAGTACTAAAGACTCCAAACCCTCTCTCTCTGTAAAGTACTAAAGACCCCAAACCCTCTCTCTCTC
>CM072221.1:3950874-3958374 GCA_036851935.1 Coregonus suidteri
CCAGTCCCTCCTGCAGCAAAGCACCCCCACAGCATGATGCTGCCACCCCCGTGCTTCACGGTTAGGATGGTGTGTTCTTCGGCTTGCAAGCATCCACCTTTTTCCTCCAAACATAACGATGGTCATTATGGCCAAACAGTTCAATTTTTGTTTCATCAGACCAGAGGACATTTCTCCAAAAAGTACAATATTTGTCCCCATGTGCAGTTGCAAACCATAGTCTGGCTTTTTTATGGCAGTTTTGGAGCAGTGGCTTCTTCCTTGCTGAGCGGCCTTTCAGGTTATGTCGATATAGGACTCGTTTTACTGTGGATATAGATACTTTTGTACCTGTTTCCTCCAGCATCTTCACAAGGTCCTTTGCTGTTGTTCTGGGATTGATTTGCACTTTTCGCACCAAAGTACGTTCATCTCTAGGAGACAGAACGCGTCTCCTTCCTGACCGGTATGACGGCTGCATGGTCCCATGGTGTTTATACTTGCGTACTATTGTTTGTACAGATGAATGTGGTACTTTCAGGCATTTGGAAATTGCTCCCAAGAATGAACCAGACTTGTGGAGGTCTACAATTTTTTTCTGAGGTCTTGGCTGATTTCTTTTGATTTTCCCATGATGTCAAGCAAAGAGGCACTGAGTTTGGTAGGCCTTGAAATACATCCACAGGTACACCTCCAATTGACTAAAATTATGTCAATTAGCCTTTCAGAAGCTTCTAAAGCCATGACATCATTTTCTGGAATTTTCCATGCTGTTTAAAGGCACAGTCAACTTAGTGTATGTAAACTTCTGACCCACTGGAATTGTGATACAGTGAATTATAAGTGAAATAATCTGTCTGTAAACAATTGTTGGAAAAATTACCTGTGTCATGCACAAAGTAGATGTCCTAACCGACTTGCCAAAACTATAGTTTGTTAACAAGAAATTTGTGGAGTGGTTGAAAAACGAGTTTTAATGACTCCAACCTAAGTGTATGTAAACTTCCGACTTCAACTGTAACTTTGGAGAAAAAAAAAACAGATATATGATTTGTAGGCCATATCGCCCAGCACTACTCTGAAACATTGTCACCCGCACACACCAGAGTAGAGCTAACCGTATTCTCACCCCTCTTTGGCTCGGTGCCTTATCCTCGACTAGTGACCTCAAGCTGCAAAGATGTAAGAGAAGGGCCATGAGGGTGAAACCGCTATTGGCATAGAGAACACCTCATTCCAATAAACACTGACTTGACTGAGATTCAGAGAGAGAGAGAGACAGAGTCAGAGAGAGAGACAGAGAGGGAGAGAGAGAGAGAGAGAGAGAGAGAGAGAGAGAGAGAGAGCGAAAGAGAGCGAGAGACAGAGTCAGAGAGACAGAGACAGAGACAGAGACAGAGAGAGAGAGAGATCGAGAGAGAGAGAGATCGAGAGAGAGAGAGAGCGAAAGAGAGCGAGAGACAGAGTCAGAGAGAGAGAGAGAGAGAGAGAGAGAGAGACAGAGACAGAGAGAGAGAGAGAGAGAGAGAGAGAGAGAGAGAGAGAGAGAGAGAGAGAGAGAGAGAGAGAGAGAGATCGAGAGAGAGACGAGAGAGAGAGACAGAGGAGAGAGAGAGACAGAGACAGAGACAGAGACAGAGACAGAGACAGAGAGAGAGAGAGAGAGAGAGAGAGACAGAGAGAGAGAGAGAGAGAGCGAGAGAGAGAGAGAGAGTCAGAGAGAGAGAGACAGAGACAGAGAGAGAGAGAGAGAGAGAGAGAGAGAGAGAGAGAGAGAGAAAGAGAGAGAGACAGAGTCAGAGAGAGAGAGAGAGAGAGAGACAGAGAGGGGACAAAGTGCCACAGAACCAAAATATAACTAAATAAAACCAGAGAGATTGAGGTGGAATTGGTTTTGAGGAGTTGAGACTCTAAATCCTAAACTGAGGGTGTTGAAGGGTCAGGTTATCCCTCTCTCTCTCTCTCTCTCTCCTATCCCTCTAAAACAAGCCCTGTCAATACAAGCCAGAGAGTGACAAAGAGAGATAGTAGCCCAGCGCTGGGTTTAATGGTTAGGGTGTGTGTGTGCGCTGGCTCCAGCCCGGTGTACGCTGGCTGACCTCATGGTGCTTAACAGCCAGAACCAACCCAGGTGAAAATGACTGAGAAAGAGAGAGGGAGTTAGGAGAGGGGGGGGGGGGGGGGGGGGGGGGGGGGGGTAGACACCAAGTATCCACAAAGCGTCTCAGAGTAGAAAGTTGGTGGTAAGTGCTGAGAATATAAATATTTTACTCCTCCTCTGATGGGTAAAAAAACAAGCTAGGCATTAAACCTCTTTAGTCATAAGAGTCCAACCTAGTCGACAGATATTTAGGAGACCTCATGAGCTGACCTGACCAGTTCAGAGTTACCAGCAGGTGTCTTCATATAGACAGGGAATTGCTTTGGAGTTGTTGAAAGAATGTTTTGATATTTATATAATTGAGCTCAGGTGCATCCTGTTTCCACTGATCATCCTTGAGGTCAATTCAATTGATTGGACATGATTTGGAAAGGCACACACCTGTCTATATAAGGTCCCACAGTGCATGTCAGAGGTCCGAGACAGGACTGTGTCGAGGCACAGATCTGGGGAAGGGTACCAAAAAATGTCTGCAGCATTGAAGGTCCCCAAGAACACAGTGGCCTCCATCATTCTTAAATGGAAGAAGTTTGAAACCACCAAGACTCTTCCTAGAGCTGGCCGTCCGGCCAAACTGAGCAATCGGGGGAGAAGGGCCTTGGTCAGGGAGGTGACCAAGAACCCGATGGTCACTCTGACAGAGCTCCAGAGTTCCTCTGTGGAGATGGGAGAACCTTCCAGAAGGACAACCATCTCCGCAGCACTCCACCAATCAGGCCTTTATGCTAGAGGCCAGACGGAAACCACTCCTCAGTAAAAAGGCAAATGACAGCCCGCTTGGAGTTTGCCAAAAGGCACCTAAAGACTCTCAGACCATGATAAACAAGATTCTCTGGTCTGATGAAACCAAGATTGAACTCTTTGGCCTGAATGCCAAGCGTCACGTCTGGAGGAAACCTGGCACCATCCCTACGGTGAAGCATGGTGGTGGCAGCATCATGCTGTGGGGATGTTTTTCAGCTGCAGGGACTGGGAGAGTAGTCAGGATCAAGGGAAAGATGAACAGAGCAAAGTACATTTACATTTACATTTTAGTCATTTAGCAGACGCTCTTATCCAGAGCGACTTACAGTTAGTGAGTGCATACATTATAAATTTTTTATTTTTCATACTGGCCCCCCGTGGGAATCGAACCCACAACCCTGGCGTTGCAAACGCCATGCTCTACCAACTGAGCTACATCCCTGCCGGCCATTCCCTCCCCTACCCTGGACAACGCTGGGCCAATTGTGCGCCGCCCCATGGGTCTCCCGGTCGCGGCCGGCTACGACAGAGCCTGGATTCGAACCAGGATCTCTAGTGGCACAGCTAGCACTGCGATGCAGTGCCTTAGACCACTGCGCCACTCGGGAGGTTAGTACAGTACAAAGTACAGAGAGATCCTTGATGAAAACCTGCTCCAGAGCATTCAGGACCTCTGACTTAGGAGAAGGTTCACCTTCCAACAGGACAACGACCCTAAGCACACAGCCAAGACAACGCAGGAGTGGCTTCGGGAGAAGTCTCTGAATGTCCTTGAGTGGCCCTGCCAGAGCCCGGACTTGAACCCGATCTAACATCTCTTTAGAGACCTGAAAATAGCTGTGCAGCAACGCTCCCCATCCAACCTGACAGAGCTTGAGAGGATCAGCAGAGAAGAATGGGAGAAACTCCCCAAATACAGGTGTGCCAAGCTTGTAGATTCATACCAAAGTAGACTCGAGTCAGTAATCGCCGCCAAAGGTGCTTCAACAAAGTACTGAGTAAATGGTTTGAATACTTAAGTACATTTAATATTTCAGTATTTTTTCTAATACATTTTCAAAAATGTCTAAAAACCAGTTTCTGCCTTGTTATTATGGGGTATTGTTTGTAGATTGATTAGTTTTTTAATTTTTTTTAATCCATTTTAGAATAAGGCTGTAACATAACAAAATGTGGAAAAAGTCAAGGAGTCTGAATACTTTCCGAATGCACCGTACACGCAACAGTATATCTTGTGCTTTTAACAATGATTTCACATGATGTGCCTAAATACTTACAACCACTAGGCTAATAAATAATATCAACTTTTTTCTTTAGATTATTTCATTAACCTACATCATGTTATTTCAAGCCATCCATTTGGAGCGCAACATCATGTTGTTAAAAAAAAAACATGTCTAAATTGGGCATGCCTATAAACTGGGCAATTGAAGGCAACAAGGCATCTAGGGGCTCCTCTCCTCTCCTCTCCTCTCCTCTCCTCTCCTCTCCTCTCCTCTCCTCTCCTCTCCTCTCCTCTCCTCTCCTCTCCTCTCCTCTCCTGTTAACTGATCGTGTTAGGTAAAAATGATAGACCTTTTTCAAACGTTGTCTGTAACATGATCGGCAAGTGACTCGAAAGCTAAGTTCTTAAACGGGAGTGACGAGTGTGTTGATAAAATAAATGTTGACAATATTACTGTTAACAAACATCTGAATTGATTTTTTTTTTAAAGTTATGCATGCCAACATTTTAGGCAATAATTAGGAGTAGGCGTGGTGTCGTCAGACAAATTATATCAAAGGTTTTACCATTGCAACATTTTATGTACAGTCACATTCACCTTGGTTGGTCTGAATCGTGCTGTAGAGATCACAGCTGGCAATGCCTCATCGTGATTGTTGCAAATGATGGGGAATAACCAATGACGATGAGGCGTCGCCATCTTTCCTTTGCAAGCAGTGTGGAACCAGGGGGGTTGGTTATAGATGTGAGATGTGAGATGGGGGGGGGGGGGGGTCCCAAGCAGTGTGGAACCAGTCATTGAGGTCAGGTAAAGACCGCAGGAGAGGGAGATGGAAGCAGTCAATGAGGTCAGGTAAAGACCGCAGGAGAGGGAGATGGAAGCAGTCAATGAGGTCAGGTAAAGACCGCAGGAGAGGGAGATGGAAGCAGTCAATGAGGTCAGGTAAAGACCGCAGGAGAGGGAGATGGAAGCAGTCAATGAGGTCAGGTAAAGACCGCGCAGGAGAGGGAGATGGAAGCAGTCAATGAGGTCAGGTAAAGACCGCAGGAGAGGGGAGATGGAAGCAGTCAATGAGGTCAGGTAAAGACCGCAGGAGAGGGAGATGGAAGCAGTCAATGAGGTCATGACCAACCACCCAGCTGCCACTGCTACGTCATGACCCAACCACCCAGAGAACGTGTGTGAGAAAGAGAAGGACAGACATTTTATTTCTCTCTATCCATCCCTCAGACGGGCTGCAGGCGGGCGCGGGCGGGCGGGTGGGCGGGCAGGCGGATGCACGAGGTCAGCATACCAAGATGGAATCTCTATAAGGCCTAAGGAGCACTGGAATTCAGGATGTGTGTGTGTCAGTGTGTGTCAGTGTGTGTGTCAGTGTGTGTGTCAGTGTGTGTGTCAGTGTGTGTGTCAGTGTGTGTGTCAGTGTGTGTGCCAGTGGTTCCCATAGGACCACGGGGGAAGCATTTAAAAGTCCATCTACCGCTCATCCTCCTCTCGTCCCTTCATCTTCCTCTCGCTCCCTCGCTCTTTCTCTTTCCTTCAGAGGATCAGATCACGGATGAACAGACATGTCAGGCCCCCTACCAGCCGGCTTTACCCTCCTGTCTCTGTCCCACTGTGGAGCTCCCAAAACTAAGCCCCCAAAACCCCAGAAAAACGTTCCCTTCTGCACCACTCTCTCTCTCATGGCTGTCAGATCTCTGTGTCAGGTCAAAGTCCGTGATGCCCTTACATAAACACTCTTGGACCCTCATCCCTTAACCGTCCTCTGCCTGAACCCATCTCGTCTCACACACGCATGTCTCGTGCCCCTCGACTACCTCCTCTGTGTACCTCCTCTGTGACCGCACAGGAATATGACAGCGCTCTCCGTCTCTCCTCTCCCTCCCAAACGCTCCCTCTCCTCCTCTCTCCCCCTCAGTCTCTCTCCTCCTCAGTCTCCCTCCTCTCTCCTCTGGTGAGCTCTCTCCCCCCCTCAGTCTCTCTCCCCCTCAGTCTCTCTCCTCTCTCTCAGTCTCTCTCCTCTCTCTCTCTCCCTCAGTCTCTCTCCTCTCTCGCCCTCAGCCTCTCTCTCTCCCTCAGTCTCTCTCCCTCAGTCGCTCTCCTCTCTCTCTCTCTCAGTCGCTCTCCTCTCTCCCCCCAGTCACTCTCCCCCTCAGTCTCTCTCCCCCTCAATATCTCTCTCCCCCTCAAATCTCTCTCCCCTCAATCTCTCTCCCCTCAATCTCTCTCCCCTCAATCTCTCTCCCCCTCGTCTCTCTCCCCTCAATCTCTCCCCCAATCTCTCTCTCCCCTCAGTCTCTTTCCCCTCAGTCTCTCTCCCCTCAGTCTCTCTCCCCCTCATGTCTCTCTCTCTCAGTCTCTCTCCCTCTCTGTCTCTCTCTCCCCCTCAGTCTCTCATATCTCTCCCCTCAGCTCTCTCTCTCTCTCCCCCTCAGTCTCTCTCTCTCCCCCTCAGTCTCTCTCTCTCCCCCTCAGTCTCTCTCTCTCCCCCTCATCTCCTCTCTCCTCTCTCCCCCTCTCTATCCCTCAGTCCTCTCTCTCCTCTCTCCCCCCTCTCTATCCCTCAGTCTCTCTCCTCTCTCCCCTCTCTCTCTCCCATCCCTCTCTCTCTCCTCCCTCTCTCCCCCCCAGTCTCTCTCTCTCCCCCTCAGTCTCTCTCCTCTCTCCCCCCCTCTATCCCTGTCTCTCTCCTCCCTCTCTCTCCCCCCCAGTCTCTCTCTCTCCTCCCCCTCAGTCTCTCTCCTCTCTCCCCCCTCTCTCCCCCTCAGTCTCTCTCCCCCCCTCTCTAAGCCCTCATCTCCTCTCTCAGTCTCTCTCTCTCTCCCCCTCAGTCTCTCTCTCTCCCCCTCAGTCTCTCTCTCTCCCCCTCTCAGTCTCTCTCCTCTCTCCCCCCTCTCTACCCCCTCAGTCTCTCTCCTCTCTCCCTCAGTCTCTCTCCTCTCTCCCTCCCCCTCTCCCCCCTCTCTATCCCTCAGTCTCTCTCTCTCCCCCTCAGTCTCTCCCCTCTCTCCCCCCTCTCTATCCCTCAGTCTCTCTCCTCTCTCCCCCCTCTCTATCCCTCAGTCTATCCCTCTCCCCCTCAGTCTCTCTCTCTCCCCCCTCTCTATCCCTCAGTCTCTCTCCTCTCTCCCCCCCTCTCTCTATCCCTCAGTCTCTCTCCTCTCTCCCCCCTCTCTATCCCTCAGTCTCTCTCCTCTCTCCCCCCTCTCTATCCCTCAGTCTCTCTCCTCTCTCCCCCTCTCTATCCCTCAGTCTCTCTCCTCTCTCCCCCCTCTCTATCCCTCAGTCTCTCTCCTCTCTCCCCCCTCTATCCCTCAGTCTCTCTCCTCTCTCCCCCCTCTATCCCTCAGTCTCTCTCTCTCTCTCCCCCCCTCTATCCCTCAGTCT
>CM072221.1:3963374-3988374 GCA_036851935.1 Coregonus suidteri
TGCCTCCGAACGCCACACACCCCCCGCCTCCCAACGAGATACAAAAACAACATCTAACATCCGCCTTTATTCATTCAAGTATCAAGTATCCCACACACACTCCTACACTCATCTAATCCAACGTTTAGGGATGAAGAGTCTCCATCTGCAGTTTTAAGGAAAACCAGAGGCCTCAACTAGGGCCAGGAGTTGGTAAGGTCATGTTGTCAGGAAAAACTCCTGATCCTATTATGCATGTGTACACATTGACAGTGACACTGAGTCTGGGGGGTTTATGGAGACAAGGAGGGAGTTGGTGAGAGATAGAAAGACAGACAGACAGACGGAGAAATCAAGAAATATTAAGTTGGAAGGTTTATTGTAAACAGGAGCAAACCCTGAAATACCACAGGAAAGAAAAGGGGTAAACAAAAGGGTAAGAAAGAAACGAATAAAATAAGTGGAAGAGAGAGAGAGGCTCTCAAACAGCAGAGAGCTAGAGGGCAATAGAAAAGAGAGATGGGGGGCAATAGGAAAGAGAGAGGAGGGGGGGGCAAATAGAAAGAGAGAGGGGGGAAAAAGAGAGAGGGGGCAATAGAGAAGAGAGGGGGGGCAATAGAAAAGAGAGAGGGGCAATAGAAAATAGAGAAGGGCAATAGAAGAGAGGGGGGGGGCAATAGAAAAGAGAGAGAGGAGGGGCAATAGAAAAGAGAGAGGGGGGGCAATAGAAAAGAGAGAGGGGGGCAATAGAAAAGAGAGAGGGGGCAATAGAAAAGAGAGAGGAGGGGGGGCAATAGAAAAGAGAGAGAGGAGGGGCAATAGGAAAGAGAGGAGGGCAATAGAAAAGGGAGGAGGGGCAATAGAAAAGAGAGAGGGGGGCAATAGAAAAGAGAGGGGGGGGGCAATAGAAAAGAGAGAGGAGGGGCAATAGAAAAGAGAGAGGAGGGGCAATAGGAAAGAGAGAGAGAGGCAATAGGAAAGAGAGGAGGGGGGCAATAGAAAAGAGAGAGAGGGGGGGCAATAGAAAAGAGAGAGGAGGGGCAATAGGAAAGAGAGAGGGGGGGCAATAGGAAAGAGAGAGGGGGGGGGGGCAATAGAAAAGAGAGAGGGGGGCAATAGAAAAGAGAGAGGAGGGGGGGCAATAGAAAAGAGAGAGGGGGGGGCAATAGAAAAGAGAGAGAGGGGGGCAATAGAAAAGAGAGAGGGGGCAATAGAGAAGAGAGGGAGGGGCAATAGAAAAGAGAGAGGAGGGGCAATAGAAAAGAGAGAGGAGGGCAATAGAAAGAGAGAGGAGGGGCAATAGAAAAGAGAGAGGGGGGCAATAGAAAAGAGAGGAGGGGCAATAGAAAAGAGAGGGGGGCAATAGAAAAGAGAGAGGAGGGGCAATAGAAAAGAGAGAGAGGGGGCAATAGAAAAGAGAGAGGGGGGGCAATAGGAAAAGAGAGAGGAGGGGCAATAGGAAAGAGAGAGGAGGGGCAATAGGAAGAGAGAGAGGGGCAATAGAAAAGAGAGGGGGGGCAATAGAAAAGAGAGGGGGCAATAGAAAAGAGAGGGAGGGGCAATAGAAAAGAGAGAGGAGGGGCAATAGAAAAGAGAGAGGGGCAATAGAAAAGAGAGGGGGGCAATAGAAAAGAGAGAGGGGGGCAATAGGAAAGAGAGAGGGCAATAGAAAGAGAGAGGGGGGCAATAGAAAGAGAGAGGAGGGGCAATAGAAAAGAGAGAGGGGGGCAATAGAAAAGAGAGAGAGAGGCAATAGGAAAGATAGAGAGAGGCAATAGGAAAGAGAGAGAGAGGGGCAATAGAAAAGAGAGAGAGAGGGGCAATAGAAAATAGAGAGGGGGGGCAATAGAAAAGAGAGGGGGGCAATAGGAAAGAGAGGAGGGGCAATAGGAAAGAGAGGAGGGGCAATAGAAAAGAGAGGAGGGGAGAGAGAGGGGGGCAATAGAAAAGAGAGAGAGGGGGCAATAGAAAAGAGAGAGGAGGGGCAATAGAAAAGAGAGAGGAGGGGCAATAGAAAAGAGAGAGGAGAGGAGGGGGGCAATAGAAAAAGAGAGAGGAGGGGCAATAGAAAAGAGAGAGAGGAGGGGCAATAGAAAAGAGAGAGGGGGGGGCATAGAAAAGAGAGAGGGGGGCAATAGAAAAGAGAGAGAGGGGGCAATAGAAAAGAGAGAGGAGGGGGCAATAGAAAAGAGAGAGAGGAGGGGCAATAGAAAAGAGAGGAGGGGCAATAGAAAAGAGAGGAGGGGCAATAGAAAAGAGAGAGGGGGGGCAATAGAAAAGAGAGAGGGGGGGAATAGAAAAGAGAGAGGGGGGCAATAGAAAAGAGAGAGGAGGGGGCAATAGGAAAGAGAGAGAGGCAATAGGAAAGAGAGGAGGGGCAATAGGAAAGAGAGGAGGGGGCAATAGAAAAGAGAGAGAGAGGGGGGGCAATAGAAAAGAGAGAGGAGGGGCAATAGGAAAGAGAGAGGGGGGGCAATAGGAAAGAGAGAGGGGGGGCAATAGGAAAGAGAGAGAGGGGCAATAGAAAAGAGAGAGGGAGCGATAGAATAATGAAAAACAAAGACCTACTTGTCTCAAGTCAGAGAAGGCGAGCAGCAGTGTGTCTCCTTGGAAGCCGGGTACCGGCCCTGCTCTGGCAAACCCTGTGGGAACGACAGAACCAATGAATAAAGGAGAGAGAGAGGCGGGGGGGGGGGGGGGGGGGGGGGGGGAGACAGAGAGAGAGAGAGGAGAGAGAGAGAGAGAGAGAGAGAGAGAGAGAGAGAGAGAGAGAGAGGCGGGGGGGGGAGAGAGAGAGAGAGAGAGAGAGAGAGAGAGACAGAGAGAACGGAATGAAAGAACGGTAGGAATTCGCCATGCACCGTGAGACTGGCAGACGGATGACAGGAGAGGGGGAGGGAGGGGAGGGAGGGGGAGGGAGGGGAGGGTCCCTGTTGGGGAGTCATGTCTAGGTCTTCCAGGGCCCGTATTCATAAAGCGTCTCAGAGTTGGAGTGCTGATTTAGTATCAGTTTGGCCTTTTAGCTCATAATGAATTAGATTACATGGACAAGGTGGACCTGATCTGGGATCAGCACTCCTGGAATTTGACCTTGGGATGAGAGAGTGTGAGAGATGAGTTTCAGTTGTTTTTGCGGGTGGGGGGGGGGGGGGGGGGGGGTTACATTTTGGTATTTTAACTTGTTTGATGGGGGTCGAAGGTTGAGGATGAGGGGTGAGGAAAGAGGGATTCAATCTTGGTTGTCTGTTCTTCTGTGGTCGCTTAGAATTTGATGGGTTACTAAGGGTTAGTGAGGAAAGAAAAGGTGAGAGTTTAGTTGTTGGTTCCTGTGTTTTCTTAGGCCGGTCGGGTTGAATTTGGGTTTGAACTTGAACTTGGGTTAATCCGGAACAGGCATCAGAGCCAGAAATGCTAGGACGAGGAGCGAGGGCTAAATGCTAGGGCGAGATGGGTGGGAGTTTGCTTGTTCTGTTTTTTTTTTTTTTTTTTTTGGGGGGGGGGGGGGGGGACAGGGGTCGTTTTGAGTTTAGATGTGCTTCTTGGCTCTGGGTATGAAGTGGTAAACAGGGTGTGTGTGTGTGTGTGTGTGTTGGGGTCAGGCCTGGGCAGGGGAAAAGACAGCCGTGGTAATGGTTGATGGGACGGTGTATAGATCCCAGCGTGGTCGAGGTGAAAGAGATTAGCTACAGCCCAACACTGTGTCAAATGTTCTCTGCCCCACCACAATACTCAGATCCTCTCCTCAGTCCTGACCCAACATCGCTCTCTCAAAGCCCTCCCAGAAGACTCTCACCCCTTGCTCCGCTGCCTCTAACCCAAATGTCCCCTAAACACAACCTCAAAATGCCCTTCATCCTATGACCTGCCCAAAATCCCCTCTCCTCCCCTTAGTCTCTCTCTCTACCCTGTTATTCTCCACCCTCTCTCTCTCGTTCCCCTGCCTGTAACCCCCTAACCCAAGCAACAAGTCCCTTGAATGACCTTTAACCTATATTCTCTCTCTCTCTCTCTTACCCTCCCTCCCTGAAGGTAGTCTGCCTCTGTACCTCAAATACCCTTTCCCCCAAATCCTCTTTCACCCCACCTTCTAATTCACCCATCTGTCTCCCCTTTCCGAAACCACTGAAACACACATCACGCCTTTCACAATGCATCATGTCAAGTTTACCCCAGACCTCACTGTACCCTCAATGCACCCCCCCCCCCCGCACCCCCCACACCCCACCGCTGACCTGTGCTCTAACTTTGAGAACCCTGGCCATGTGTCAGCCACCTTCTTTCTCTCCCTCCTGCTCTATTCACTTGAGAAGCCTCAAAAGAAGAAGAATAGAAGATGCAGAGAGAGAGAGAGAGAGAGAGAGAGAGAGAGAGAGAGAGAGAGAGAGAGAGAGAGAGAGAGAGAGAGAGAGAGAGAGAGAGAGATGCAGAGAGAGAGAGATGCAGAGAGAGAGAGAGATGGAGAGAGAGAGAGAGAGAGAGAGAGAGAGAGATAAAAGAGAGAATTCAGCCCCTGAGGTAAAACTCTGTTGTATAGCACCACCTGTGGGTGAAACCGACAACTACAGGACAGAGGCATCTTCAAGTTGAGCTCTAAGAATTATGGGAAAATACTTAAATCTGGAGAAGATGTGGTTGAAAAGAGAGAGGATGGGAAGGAGGGAGGGAAGGAGGGAGGGAGAGAGGATGGGAAGGAGGGAGGGAGGGAGGGAAGGAGGGATGGAAGGAGGGAGGGAGGGAGGGAGGGAGGGAGGGAGGGAGGGAGGGAGGGAGGGAGGGAGGGAGGGAGGGAGGGAGGGAGGGAGGGAGGGAGGGAGGGAGGGAGGGAGGGATGGAAAGATGAGCATCAAAGTGTTGCAGTGACATTTGATATGGTAGTTACCGGCAGAGTGGGTGAATGGTGTTGGGACCACAGCAAAGTATTGGACAAGGTGACGGGAACACGATCGATGGAGGGATTCACCACAAAGTCCTCACACTCTGGTATGGAACCCAGTGTTGTGGCGTGTGTGTATGTGTTGTGACGTGTGTGTGTGTGTGTGTGTGGCGTGTGTGTGTTGTGGCGTGTGTGTATGTATTGTGACGTGTGTGTTGTGGCGTGTGTGTGTGTTGTGGCGTGTGTGTATGTGTTGTGACGTGTGTGTGTTGTGGTGTGTGTGTGTGTGTTGTGGCGCGTGTGTGTTGTGGCGTGTGTGTTTGTGGTGTGTGTGTGTGTGTGTGTGTGTGTGTGTGTTGTGGCATGTGTGTGTGTGTGTGTGTGTGTTGTGGCGCGTGTGTGTGTGTGTGTTGTGGCGTGTGTGTGTGTGTGTGTGTGTGTTCTGGCGTGTGTGTGTTGGGGCGTGCACTAGAGAGGCCCATGACAACATGGCAGATCCATTAGGGCGTGTGTGGTTAGTTACACCTCTTTAGAGGGAGTGTTTCCTCGGTTTCTTCTTCGTTAAAATTAGAGGGGGTCTCTGTGGGCATGAGAGGGGGTCTCTGTGGGCATGAGAGGGGGTCTCTGTGGGCATGAGAGGGGGTCTCTGTGGGCATGAGAGGGGGTCTCTGTGGGCATGAGAGGGGGTCTCTGTGGGCATGAGAGGGGGTCTTCTATGGGCATGAGACGGGGTCTCTGTGGGCATGAGAGGGGGTCTCTGTGGGTATACTCACTCTCACACTCCTTGACGTCTGTGTTGAACTGCTGCAGAGCCCCCATAGACACCTGTCTGACGTCTGTCTCCAGTAGCAGCTGGACTAGAGAGGTGGAGAGGTGCTGACAGGCTGACATACAGGCTGTCTGGGCTACTTTACCCTGCAGAGAGAGAGAGAGAGAGAGAGAGAGAGAGAGAGAGAGAGAGAGAGAGAGAGAGAGAGAGAGAGAGAGAGAGAGAGAGAGAGAGAGAGAGGGGGGAGGGAGAGAGAGAGAGGGGGGGGGGAGGGAGAGAGAGAGAGGGAGAGAGAGAGAGAGAGAGAGAGAGAGAGAGAGAGAGAGAGAGAGAGAGAGAGGGGGGAGGGAGAGAGAGAGAGGGAGAGAGGAAGAGAGAGAGAGAGAGAGAGAGGGGGGGTTAATATGTAGGACTAAAGAGGTGGAGAGGTGGTCAGCTGTATTTGTATTTATTAAGGATCCCCATTAGTTCCTGCCAAGGCAGCAGCTACTCTTCCTGGGGTTTATTATGGATCCCCATTAGTTCCTACCAAGGCAGCAGCTACTCTTCCTGGGGTTTATTATGGATCCCCATTAGTTCCTGCCAAGGCAGCAGCTACTCTTCCGGGGGTTTATTATGGATCCCCATTAGTTCCTGCCGAGGCAGCAGCTACTCTTCCTGGGGTTTATTATGGATCCCCATTAGTTCCTGCCGAGGCAGCAGCTACTCTTCCTGGGGATTATTATGGATCCCCATTAGTTCCTGCCGAGGCAGCAGCTACTCTTCCTGGGGTTTATTATGGATCCCCATTAGTTCCTGCCGAGGCAGCAGCTACTCTTCCTGGGGTTTATTATGGATCCCCATTAGTTCCTGCCGAGGCAGCAGCTACTCTTCCTGGGGTTTATTATGGATCCCCATTAGTTCCTGCCGAGGCAGCAGCTACTCTTCCTGGGGTTTATTATGGATCCCCATTAGTTCCTGCCGAGGCAGCAGCTACTCTTCCTGGGGTTTATTATGGATCCCCATTAGTTCCTGCCGAGGCAGCAGCTACTCTTCCTGGGGTTTATTATGGATCCCCATTAGTTCCTGCCGAGGCAGCAGCTACTCTTCCTGGGGATTATTATGGATCCCCATTAGTTCCTGCCGAGGCAGCAGCTACTCTTCCTGGGGTTTATTATGGATCCCCATTAGTTCCTGCCGAGGCAGCAGCTACTCTTCCTGGGGTTTATTATGGATCCCCATTAGTTCCTGCCGAGGCAGCAGCTACTCTTCCTGGGGTTTATTATGGATCCCCATTAGTTCCTGCCGAGGCAGCAGCTACTCTTCCTGGGGTTTATTATGGATCCCCATTAGTTCCTGCCGAGGCAGCAGCTACTCTTCCTGGGGTTTATTATGGATCCCCATTAGTTCCTGCCGAGGCAGCAGCTACTCTTCCTGGGGATTATTATGGATCCCCATTAGTTCCTGCCGAGGCAGCAGCTACTCTTCCTGGGGTTTATTATGGATCCCCATTAGTTCCTGCCGAGGCAGCAGCTACTCTTCCTGGGGTTTATTATGGATCCCCATTAGTTCCTGCCGAGGCAGCAGCTACTCTTCCTGGGGTTTATTATGGATCCCCATTAGTTCCTGCCGAGGCAGCAGCTACTCTTCCTGGGGTTTATTATGGATCCCCATTAGTTCCTGCCGAGGCAGCAGCTACTCTTCCTGGGGTTTATTATGGATCCCCATTAGTTCCTGCCGAGGCAGCAGCTACTCTTCCTGGGGTTTATTATGGATCCCCATTAGTTCCTGCCGAGGCAGCAGCTACTCTTCCTGGGGATTATTATGGATCCCCATTAGTTCCTGCCGAGGCAGCAGCTACTCTTCCTGGGGTTTATTATGGATCCCCATTAGTTCCTGCCGAGGCAGCAGCTACTCTTCCTGGGGTTTATTATGGATCCCCATTAGTTCCTGCCGAGGCAGCAGCTACTCTTCCTGGGGTTTATTATGGATCCCCATTAGTTCCTGCCGAGGCAGCAGCTACTCTTCCTGGGGTTTATTATGGATCCCCATTAGTTCCTGCCGAGGCAGCAGCTACTCTTCCTGGGGTTTATTATGGATCCCCATTAGTTCCTGCCGAGGCAGCAGCTACTCTTCCTGGGGTTTATTATGGATCCCCATTAGTTCCTGCCGAGGCAGCAGCTACTCTTCCTGGGTTTATTATAGATCCCCATTAGTTCCTGCCGAGGCAGCAGCTACTCTTCCTGGGGTTTATTATGGATCCCCATTAGTTCCTGCCGAGGCAGCAGCTACTCTTCCTGGGATTTATTATGGATCCTCATTAGTTCCTGCCGAGGCAGCAGCTACTCTTCCCTGGGGTTTATTATGGATCCCCATTAGTTCCTGCCGAGGCAGCAGCTACTCTTCCTGGGGTTTATTATGGATCCCCATTAGTTCCTGCCGAGGCAGCAGCTACTCTTCCTGGGGTTTATTATGGATCCCCATTAGTTCCTGCCGAGGCAGCAGCTACTCTTCCTGGGGTTTATTATGGATCCCCATTAGTTCCTGCCGAGGCAGCAGCTACTCTTCCTGGGGTTTATTATGGATCCCCATTAGTTCCTGCCGAGGCAGCAGCTACTCTTCCTGGGGTTTATTATGGATCCCCATTAGTTCCTGCCGAGGCAGCAGCTACTCTTCCTGGGGTTTATTATGGATCCCCATTAGTTTTCCTGCCGAGGCAGCAGCTACTCTTCCTGGGGTTTATTATGGATCCCCATTAGTTCCTGCCAAGGCAGCAGCTACTCTTCCTGGGGTTTATTATGGATCCCCATTAGTTCCTGCCGAGGCAGCAGCTACTCTTCCTGGGGCTTATTATGGATCCCCATTAGTTCCTGCCGAGGCAGCAGCTACTCTTCCTGGGGTCCAACAACATTAAGGCAGTTATATACTATTTAAAATATTACATGACGTTACATTTCATAACACTTTTCACAACACATTAAGTGTGTTCCCTCAGGCCACTACTCTACTATCACATATCTACAATACAAAATCCATGTGTTACACATTAAAATAAAAGTAAAAATTAAAATACAGTCCCCGCTGTTCCATTCTCATCGACGGGGCTGTAGTGGAACAGGTTGAGAGTTTCAAGTTCCTTGGTGTCCACATCACCAACAAACTATCATGGTCCAAACACACCAAGACAGTCGTGAAGAGGGCACGACAAAGCCCATTCCCCCTAAGGAGACTGAAAAGATTCGGCATGGGTCCTCAGATCCTCAAAATATTCTACAGCTGCACCATCGAGAGCATCCTGACTGGTTGCATCATCGCCTGGTATGGCAACTGCTCTGCTTCTGACCGCAAGGCACTACAGAGGGTAGTGCGTACGGCCCAGTACATCACTGGGGCCAAGCTTCCTGCCAACCAGGACCTCTATACCAGGCGGTGTCAGAGGAAGGCCCTCAAAATTGTCAAAGACTCCAGCCACCCTAGTCATAGACTGTTCTCTCTGCTACCGCACAGCAATCGGTACCGGAGTGCCAAGTCTAGGTCCAAAAGACTTCTCAACAGCTTCTACCCCCAAGCCATAAGACTCCTGAACAGCTAATCATGGCTACCCGGACTATTTGCACTGCCCCCCCACCCCCACCCCCCACCTCATCTTTTTACGCTGCTGCTACTCTGTTAATTATTTATGCATAGTCACTTTAACTCTACCCACATGGACATATTACCTTGACTAGCCGGTGCCCCCGCACATTGACTCTGCACCGGTACCCCCCTGTATATATAGCCTCCCTAATGTTATTTTATTTTACTTCTGCTCTTTTTTTCTCAACACTTTTGTTATTTTATTTAACTTTTTTATTAAGAAATAAATGCATTGTTGGTTAAGGGCTGTAAGTAAGCATTTCACGGTAATGTCTACACCTGTTGTATTCGGCGCATGTGGCAAATACAATTTGATTTGATTTGATTCATAAGGTATTTTTATCTGTTTTTTAAATCTGATTCTACTGTTTGCATCAGTTACCTGATGTGGAATAGAGTTCCATGTAGTCATGGCTCTGTGTAGTACTGTGCACCTCCCATAGTCTGTTCTGGACTTGGGGATTGTGAAGAGAACTTTGGTGGCATGTCTTGTGGGGTATGCATGGGTGTCCGAGCTGTGTGCCAGTAGTTTAAAACAGACAGCTCGGTGCATTCAGCATGTCAACACTTCTTGCAAAAACAAGTAGTGATGAAGTCAATCTCCCCTCCACTTTGAGCCATGAGAGATAGACATGCTTATTATTAATGTTAGCTCTCCGTGTACATTTAAGGGCCAGCCGTGCTGCCCTGTTATGAGCCAATTGTAATTTTATTTTATTTGTGGCACCTGACCAAACTACTGAACAGTAGTCCAGGTGCGACAAAACTAGGACCTGTAGGACCTGCCTTGTTGATAGTGCTGTTAAGAAGATAGAGCAGCACTTTATTATGGACAGACTTCTCCCCATCTTAGCTCCTGTTGTATCAATACGTTTTGACCATGACACTTTACAATCCAGGGTTACTCCAAGCAGTTTAGTCACCTCAACTTGCTCAAATTCCACATTATTTATTACAATATTTAGTTGAGGTTTAGGGTTTAGTGAATGATTTGTCCCAAATACAATTAATTTTAGCTTTTGAAATATTTAGGACTAACTTATTCCTTGCCACCCATTCTGAAACTAACTGCAGCTCTTTGTTAAGTGTTGCAGTCATTTCAGTCGCTGTAGTAGCTGACATGTATAGTGTTGAGTCATCCGCATACACAGACACTCTGGCTTTACTCACAGCCAGTGGCATGTCATTAGTAAAGATTGAAAAAAGTAAAATGGGTCTAGACAGCTTCCCTGGGGAATTCCTGATTCTATGTGGATTATGTTTGAGAGGCTTCCATTAAAGAACACCCTCTGTGTTCTGTTCGACAAGTAACTCTTTATCTACAATATAGCAGGGGGTGTAAAGCCATAACACATACGTTTTTCCAGCAACAGACTATGATCGATAATGTCAAAAGCCGCACTGAAGTCTAACAAAACAGCTCCCAATCTTTTTATCATCAATTTCATCAGTCATTTGTGTAAGTGCTGTGCTTGTTGAATGTCCTTCTCTGTAAGCATGCTGAAAGTTTGTTGTCAATTTGTTTACAGTAAAATAGCATTGTATCTGGTCAAACACCATTTTTGCCAAAAGTTTACTACGGGTTGGTAACAGGCTGATTGGTCGGCTATTTGAGCCAGTCAAGGGGGCTTTACTATTCTTGGGTAGGGGAATGACTTTTGATTCCCTCCAGGCCTGAGTGCACACACTTTCTAGTAGGCTTAGATTGAAGATATGGCAAATAGGAGTGGCAATATCGTCCACTATTATCCTCAGTAATTTTCCGTCCAAGTTGTCAGACCCCTGTAGCTTGTCATTGTTGATAGAAAACAATACTTTTTTCACCTCTTCTACACTCACTTTACGGAATTCAAAATTACAATGCTTGTCTTTCATAATTTGATCAGTTATACTTGGATGTGTAATGTCAGCAATTGTTGCTGTTATGTCATGCCTAAGTTTGCTAATCTTGCCAATGAAAAAAAATCATTAAAGTAGTTGGCAATATCAGTGGGTTTTGTGATGAATGAGCCATCTGATTCAATTAATGAATGTAGCAGAGAGGTTCTTACAGGCCGAGAGAGAGAGACATGCATTAAAGATAAATAGGTATTCTTCTAGTGCTTCCAACGTCAATTTCTTCATTTGGTATTCAGATGGAACCCCCGGTGAAGTCAGGGTTAAAACTCTGGCTGGTTGGGAAAGGTCCAGTCCAGGAAGTCAGGGTTATCAACAGGTCCACCACGTCAAACTGTTCACCCCCCCCTTAGTCTTTCCCCTTCTCTGCCTCTTCCCTCGTCTCCCCCCTCTCCGGAGAACAAAGTCTGCTGTCACACCCCCAATCAGGGCCACTTCAGGTACAGTTAAAGATGAAGGAGAATAGAGAGAGGCCGGATGAAGGGAGAGAGGAACTGCATGACAATGCATTAATATACACTAACCGCAAGAATAGTGTGTGTGTGTGTGTGTGTGTGTTCTGATGAACGGTCTTAGTCTTCAAACCACTACCGCCATCCGCCTTCAGAGGAAGAAAAGAGAGGTAATGTTTCATCTAACCACACTATTAACCATGATTAGAGAGAGCACACACACACACACACACACACACACACACACACACACACACACACACACACACACACACACACACACACACACACACACACACACACACACACACACACACACACACACACACACAGCGCTGTGGTGATTAAACAATAAACAGTGGTAGTTTCCATCGTGACTCAGAATATATAAATCACCTTCATTCATCAATGGGACTGGGTATAAATAGTTTTTGTTATGGTTCAGAATGGAAACACACTCACGCACACGTTGTGTTGAACGCATGTGTGTGTTATAATACAAGAGGAAAACACCGGGCTGTTATAAATAACCGGGTAGGAGCGTTGGGCCAGTAACCGAAAGGCTGCTGGGTGGAATCCCCGAGCTGACAAGGTAAAAACCTGCCGTTCTGCCCCTGAGCAAGGCAGTTAACCCACTGTTCCCCGGGCGCCGATGACGTGGATGTTCATTAAGGCAGCCCCCCCCCCCCCGCACCTCTCTGATTCAGAGGGGTTGGGTTAAATGTGGAAGACACATTTTGGTTGAATGCATTCAGTTGTACAACTGACTAGATTTCCCCCATTCCCTAAATCACACACACCTGTTATAAATCACACACACACACAACTGTTATCACACACACACACACACACACACACACACACACACAACTGTTATCACACACACACACAACTGTTATCACACACACACACACACACACACACACACACACAACTGTTATCACACACACACACAACTGTTATCACACACACACACAACTGTTATCACACACACACACACACACACACACACACACACAACTGTTATCACACACACACACACAACTGTTATCACACACACACACAACTGTTATCACACACACACACACACACACACACAACTGTTATAAATCACACACACACACACACACACACACACACAACTGTTATCACACACACACACACACACAACTGTTATCACACACACACACACACATCTGTTATAAATCACACACACAACTGTTATAAATCACACACACACACAACTGTTATCACACACACACACACACACACACACAACTGTTATCACACACACACACACAACTGTTATCACACACACACACACACACACACACACGTTATAATCACACAATAATCTAAACACACACCAGCATAATCTAAATCAAAGTTAAATATCCTTGTCAAAACAATTAGAAAGTCCCTCAAAACGTTTACAAACTATATTCTGATGATCTAAAGTTACATGCTGATAACATACAATATAAATCAAGGTTGATTGTAAATGGTCACGTTCATGCTTGGAGATTAGTACAAGTGAAAAGTCAACTACGTAGATTCTCTAAACGATGTTGTTGATGATGAAGATGCAGTGAGCTCCAACAGTATTGGGACAGTGACACATTGTGTTGTTTTGGCTCTGTACTCCAGCCCTTTGGATTTGAAAATGATACAATGACTGTGGGGTTAAAGTGTAGACCGACAGCTTTCATTTGACGGTATTTTCATCCATATCGGGTGACGTTTAGAAATTACAGCACTTTTTTGTACATAGCCCCCCCCCCATTTTAGGGGCCCAAAAGTATTGGGACAAATTCACTTATATGTGTATTCAAGTAGTCAAAAGTTTAGTATTTGGTCCCATATTCCGAGCACGCAATGATTACATCAAGTTTGTGTGATGCTACAAACTTATTGAATGGGTTTGCTGTTTTGTTTTGGTTGTGTTCGAAATGATTTTGGGCCCAATAGAAATTAAATGGTAAATAAAGTATTGTGTCATTTTGTAGTCACTTGTATTGTAAATAAAAATAGAATATGTTTCGTGAATAATGATGAGTGAGAAAGTTAGAAAGTTACACCCCCCAAAATGCTAACCTCCCCTGTTATTGTAATGGTGAGAGGTTAGCATGTCTTGGGGGTATGATATAAAATGCTAACCTCCCCTGTTATTGTAATGGTGAGAGGTTAGCATGTCTTGGGGGTATGATATAAAATGCTAACCTCCCCTGTTATTGTAATGGTGAGAGGTTAGCATGTCTTGGGGGTATGATATAAAATGCTAACCTCCCCTGTTATTGTAATGGTGAGAGGTTAGCATGTCTTGGGGGTATGATATAAAATGCTAACCTCCCCTGTTATTGTAATGGTGAGAGGTTAGCATGTCTTGGGGGTATGATATAAAATGCTAACCTCCCCTGTTATTGTAATGGTGAGAGGTTAGCATGTCTTGGGGGTATGATATAAAATGCTAACCTCCCCTGTTATTGTAATGGTGAGAGGTTAGCATGTCTTGGGGATATAAAATGCTAACCTCCCCTGTTATTGTAATGGTGAGAGGTTAGCATGTCTTGGGGGTATGATATAAAATGCTAACCTAACCTCCCCTGTTATTGTAATGGTGAGTGGTTAGCATGTCTTGGGGGTATGATATAAAATGCTATCCTCCCCTGTTATTGTAATGGTGAGTGGTTAGCATGTCTTGGGGGTATGATATAAAATGCTAACCTCCCCTGTTATTGTAATGGTGAGAGGTTAGCATGTCTTGGGGGTATGATATAATTTTTTATTTTATTTTTTTATTTCACCTTTATTTAACCAGGTAAGCCAGTTGAGAACAGGTTCTCATTTACAACTGCGACCTGGCCAAGATAAAGCAAAGCAGTGCGATAAAAACAACAACACAGAGTTACATATGGGGTAAAAAACATATAAAGTCAAAAATACAGCAGAAAATATATATACAGTGTGTGCAAATGTAGCAAGTTATGGAGGTAAGGCAATAAATAGGCTATAGTGCAGAATAATTACAATAGTATTAACACTGGAATGCTAGATGTGCAAGAGATTATGTGCAAATAGAGATACTGGGGTGCAAAAAAGAGCAAAATAAATAACAATATAGGGATGAGGTAGTTGGGTGGGCTAATTTCAGATGGGCTGTGTACAGGTGCAGTGATCGGTAAGGTGCTCTGACAACTGATGCTTAAAGTTATTGAGGGAGATAAGAGTCTCCAGCTTCAGAGATTTTTGCAATTCGTTCCAGTCATTGGCAGCAGAGAACTGGAAGGAATGGCGGCCAAAGGAGGTGTTGGCTTTGGGAATGACCAGTGAGATATACCTGCTGGAGCGCAGACTACGGGTGGGTGCTGCTATGGTGACCAATGAGCTAAGATAAGGCGGGGATTTGCCTAGCAGTGATTTATAGATGGCCTGGAGCCAGTGGGTTTGACGACGAACATGTAGTGAGGACCAGCCAACAAGAGCGTACAGGTCACAGTGGTGGGTAGTGTATGGGGCTTTGGAGACAAAACGGATGGCACTGTGATAGACTACATCCAATTTGCTGAGTAGAGTGTTGGAGGCTATTTTGTAAATTACATCGCCGAAGTCAAGGATCGGTAGGATAGTCAGTTTTACGAGGGCATGTTTGGCAGCATGAGTGAAGGAGGCTTTATTGCGAAATAGGAAGCCGATTCTAGATTTAACTTTGGATTGGAGATTCTTTATGTGAGTCTGGAAGTTGAGTTTACAGTCTAACCAGACACCTAGGTATTTGTAGTTGTCCACATACTCTAGGTCAGACCCGTCGAGAGTGGTGATTCTAGTCGGGTGGGCGGGTGCCAGCAGCGTTCGATTGAAAAGCATGCATTTAGTTTTACTAGTGTTTAAGAGCAGTTGGAGGCTACTGAAGGATTGTTGTATGGCATTGAAGCTCGTTTGGAGGTTTGTTAACACAGTGTCCAATGAAGGGCCAGATGTATACAAAATGGTGTCGTCTGCGTAGAGGTGGATCTGAGAGTCACCGGCAGCAAGAGCGACATCATTGATATACACAGAGAAAAGTGTCGGCCCAAGAATTGAACCCTGTGGCACCCCCATAGAGACTGCCATAGGTCCAGACAACAGGCCCTCCGATTTGACACACTGAACTCTATCTGAGAAGTAGTTGGTGAACCAGGCGAGGCAGTCATTTGAGAAACCAAGGCTATTTAGTCTGCCAATAAGAATGCGGTGGTTGACAGAGTCGAAAGCCTTGGCCAGGTCGATGAAGACGGCTGCACAGTACTGTCTATTATCAATCGCGGTTATAATATCGTTTAGGACCTTGAGCGTGGCTGAAGTGCACCCGTGACCAGCTCGGAAACCGGATTGCATAGCGGAGAAGGTACGGTGGTATTCGAAATGGTCGATGATCTGTTTGTTAACTTGGCTTTCGAATACTTTCGAAAGGCAGGGCAGGATGGATATAGGTCTGTAGCAGTTTGGATCTAGAGTGTCACCCCCTTTGAAGAGGGGGATGACCGCGGCAGCTTTCCAATCTCTGGGGATCTCAGACGTTATGAAAGAGAGGTTGAACAGACTAGTAATAGGGGTAGCGACAATTTCGGCGGCTAGTTTTAGAAAGAAAGGGTCCAGATTGTCTAGCCCAGATGATTTGTAGGGGTCCAGATTTTGCAGCGCTTTCAAAACATCAGCTGTCTGAATTTGTGTGAAGGAGAAGCGGGGGGGGCATGGGCAAGTTGCAGCAGAGGGTGCAGAGTTGGTGGCCGGGTTAGTGGTAGCCAGATGGAAAGCATGGCCAGCTGTAGCATAAAATGCTAACCTCCCTTGTTATTGTAATGGTGAGAGGTTAGCATGTCTTGGGGGTATGATATAAAATGCTAACCTCCCCTGTTATTGTAATGGTGAGAGGTTAGCATGTCTTGGGGGTATGATATAAAATGCTAACCTCCCCTGTTATTGTAATGGTGAGAGGTTAGCATGTCTTGGGGGTATGATATAAAATGCTAACCTCCC
Source organism: Coregonus suidteri (assembly GCA_036851935.1). Taxonomy (NCBI): domain Eukaryota; kingdom Metazoa; phylum Chordata; class Actinopteri; order Salmoniformes; family Salmonidae; genus Coregonus; species Coregonus suidteri. Next base: position 3,979,975 of record CM072221.1, read on the forward strand.
CTGTTATTGTAATGGTGAGAGGTTAGCATGTCTTGGGGGTATGATATAAAATGCTAACCTCCCCTGTTATTGTAATGGTGAGTGGTTAGCATGTCTTGGGGGTATGATATAAAATGCTAACCTCCCCTGTTATTGTAATGGTGAGAGGTTAGCATGTCTTGGGGGTATGATATAAAATGCTAACCTCCCCTGTTATTGTAATGGTGAGAGGTTAGCATGTCTTGGGGGTATGACATTTGTGCGTTTAACTTTCTCACTCATCATTATTCAAAACTAAACTTTTGACTACTTTAATACACATAAGTGAATTTGGCCCATACTTTTGATCCCCTAAAACGGGGGGACTATGTACACAAAGCGCTGTAATTTCTAAAACGGTTCACCTGATATGAATGAAAATTAACAAATACACTAAATGGCCAAAAGTATGTGGACACCCCTTCAAATTATTGGTTTCGTTATTTCAGCCACACCTGAAAATCTAGCACTCAGCCGTGCAATCTCCATAGACAAACATTGGCAGTAGAATGGCCTTACTGAAGAGCTCAGTGACTTTCACCGTGGCACCGTCATAGGATGCCACCTTTCCAACAAGTCAGTCCGTCAAATTTCTGCCCTGCTAGAGCTGCCCCGGTCAACTGTAAGTGTTGTTATTGTGAAGTGGAAATGTCTAGGAGCAACAACGGCTCAGCCGCGAAGTTGTAGGCCACACAAGCTCACAGAAAGGGACCACAGAGTGCTGAAGCGCGTAAAAAAGGTCTGTCCTCGGTTGCAACACTCACTACTGAGTTCCAAACTGCCTCTGGAAGCAACGTCAGCGCAATAACTGTTAGTCGGGAGCTTCATGAAATGGGTTTTCAAGGCCGAGCAGCCGCACACAAGCCTAAGATCACCATGTGCAATGCAAAGCATCGGCTGGAGTGGCGTAAAGCTCACCGCCATTGGACTCTGGAGCAGTGGAAATGCGTTCTCTGGAGTGATGATCATGCGTCACCATTTGGCCGTCCGGTTGACAAATCTGGGTTTGGCGGATGCCAGGAGAACACTACCTGCCCCAATGCATAGTGGCAAGTGTAAAGTTTGGTGGAGGAGGGATAATGGTCTGGGGCTGTTTTTCATGGTTCGGGCTAGGCCCCTTAGTTCCGGTGAAGGGAAATCTTAACGCATACAATGACATTCTAGACAATTCTGTGCTTTCAACTTTGTGGTAACAGTTTGGGAAGGCCCTTTCCGGTATCAGCATGACAATGCCCCCGTGCACAAAGCGAGGTCCATACAGAAATGGTTCGGTGTGGAAGAACTTGACTGGCCTGCAATGAGCACTGACCTCAACCCCATCGAACACCTTTGGGATGAATTGGAACACCGACTGTGAGCCAGGCCTAATCGCCCAACATCAGTGCCAACCTCACTAACGCTATTGTGGCTGAATTGAAGCAAGTCCCCACAGCAATGTTCCAACATCTAGTGGAAAGCCTTCCCAGAAGAGTGGAGGCTGTTATAGCAGCAAAGGGGGGACCAACTCCACATTAGAGCCAGAAATCTTGCTTGTTTGTAGGTGACCAAATACTTATTTTCCACCATAATTTGCAAATAAAATCATAAAAAATCCCACAATGTGATTTTCTAGAAAAAAAAAAAATCTCATTTTGTCTGTCATAGCTGACGTGTACCTATGATGAAAATTACAGGCCTCTCTCATCTTTTTAAGTGGGAGAACATGCACAATTGGTGGCTGACTAAATACTTTTTTTCCCCCACTGTGTGTGTGTGTGTGTGTGTGTGTGTGTATATATATATACATATATATATATATATATATATATATATATATACACATATACACACACACACACACACACACACACATACATACATACATACATACATACATACATACATACATACATACAAACACACACACACACAACCTATAGGCTGGAAAATAATGACATATCAATGTACCCATTTGGGGATCTGATAGTATTTCTGATTGGCTTTAACGCACCACCACTAATGACCTGTGGAGCTTCTCAAAGTAAATGTTTTCTTCACCTCAAACAGCAAGCAAACAAAGTCTGTTTTTACATCCGTTGAGAATGACAATATAGTTACACAATGTATTTGAAAATTATTTCCAGCTCGATAACCACTCAGCGTGAAAGGGAACAATGTCATGCTCTGATCATAAAATAGGCCTACCCGATGAGCTGTTATCCCTTGAGCAAAATAGCCTCCAGCTGTTTCTGTCCTGAGCTCACTGGTGCAGAAAGCTGAGGGCCCAGAATATTTTATACAATGTTGCAAGCACAAGCTTTGGGCCTGACCAAGCTAATAGATGATACAATCCATAGCAAATGTGATTTATATAATATTTATTTTTTAAATCAGGATATTTTCTACCTGCAGGCTGCAATGTTTTTATGTGTTGGCTTTATGTGGGCTATTTTTACATAGTTGGCAATGGCAATTGAAGTTAACTTTTCAGGTTTGTATCATTTTCATTTAGATTTGGATATAATTTTGATGAACCACATGACAATGATTGAGATACGAAGACGTTATTATAAATTAAATATAAACTGTTCCACGAAAAATGTGCAATATGAAAACCATAACTGGCACGCAGATCTGTAGAAATTGTAAGATAAATTGGCACTCCACATGAGAAAGGTTGCAGACTCCTCGTGTAGCCTGTTACCGGCAACTTCAGGAGAGTAATGTCAGAATCTGCGAAAGCAAGCAGGAGAGGGAGGAGGATGGTCGGTCAGGTTAAGGTTTTTCTCTCGTGGTTATCTTGATCGCTGGCTCCCTCTTGAGTCATTTGTGTCTTATTTCATCAAACAGCATCAGACAAGCATGTAGTTGATTTTATTAAAAACACATAGGGTGTGTCTATATATGGGGAAAATACACTATAAAAAATGTCGATCAATCGATTGGTCGAAAGAACAGACTACTTTCGGTCAACCAAGATTTTTTTTTGTTGTCGTCGGGGACAACCCTAATTAAAACACCCTAAAATGAAAGCTGACAGTCTGCACTTTAACCTCACAGTCATTGTATCATTTCAAATTCAAAGTGCTGGAGTACAGAGCCAAAACAACAACAAATGTGTCACTGTCCCAAAAGTGTATGTCCTCCATAGGTCAGGAGAAGACAAGCGGTCATTGCTATTGGCCGCAGAACGAATCCGTAAACAACCACAATCGTACCATACAATTACAAACACGGTTGCTAAGCTGCGGCCACATTCAATAGCCAAACACTGTAGAATGTTGCAGATAGAGATGACACGAATAGAACAGACGGGATTCCTTCTTAAAAGATGTCACAGAGAGAGGCGTGTTTGTTCTACATTACATGGTTCAATCTGAACGTGTCCTGCGGCCGCACCCCTCAACTGTAGATTCCTGAAGGTCTCGCTGGTCAAAACCCAAGGGAGGGACTGACCAGAGTTCAGACAGCCTCACCTCACAGTATAGTGAAAAAACACACAGACAGACAGACAGACAGACAGACAGACAGACAGACAGACAGACAGACACGTGTGACCACACATACACCTCAGACTGGCTGGATATCCTTCCATATAATTATGGTGCCCAACCCCCTACACACATACACAGTACGTACTCAAAATAACCCCAGGGTCAATCACCATGGGGGAGAGATTGAGCGTGAAATGGGCCTAATTCTATTTACATATCCTGAACACACACACACACAGGTGGAAGTGTGTTAGGGTGAGCGGAAGGGGGACTGGGCATCTGGAACACACACACACACACACACACACACACACACACACACACACACACAGAAGTGTGTGTCTGAGTCTGGTTGACAGTAGTGGGTTTGTTTTAAGGTTCAAGACAGATGGATGACTGGAAACTATTAGACAGGAGAGAAAGACAAAGAAGTGGTAGGAGTCTTTTTCTCTGTCACTCTTTCAGGTTGTAGAACTGTGCCATTAAGACTTGAGCAGGTTTCAGATGTATGAGTTGTTTTTTTATTGGAGGTGACCCAGTAAGGTCTGTGCTGAGCTCACCTAGACTAGCTAGGATAGATGGTGGCACTGAAACCCTGTGATGTGAGCCAACTAGGTTCATACTATATCAGCCTCGAGGCCAAAACTGGTTTGCCATAACAACAAATAACCCCAAAATAAGGAAAATTACTTTAACAAAGCAGAACACGGATGCTTTTAGGAGGTGACACACACACACATGCATGGCTACAGTACACACACACACACACACACACACACACACACACACACACACACACACACACACACACACACACACACACACACACGCCCCCAGTGGCTGTCAATGACTATTACAGAGTAGCTCACTGATCAACCGGACATACTGTAAGTGAAATTCAACGAGCCACATGGTCTTTACGTGTGTTCTCAAACTTCCCAACAGCATTCAGATGGTGTTAGAAGAGGAGAACGGTGTCCAGAGGAGAGAGGAGAACGGGGTCCAGAGGGGAGAGGAGAACGGGGTCCAGAGAGGGGAGAGGAGAACGGGGTCCAGAGGAAAGAGGAGAACGGGGTCCAGAGGAGAGAGGAGAACGGTGTCCAGAGGGGAGAGGAGAACGGTGTCCAGAGGAGAGAGGAGAACGGTGTCCAGAGGAGAGAGGAGAACGGGGTCCAGAGGAGAGAGGAGAACGGGGTCCAGAGGAAAGAGGAGAACGGGGTCCAGAGGAGAGAGGAGAACGGTGTCCAGAGGAGAGAGGAGAACGGTGTCCAGAGGAGAGAGGAGAACGGTGTCCAGAGGGAGAGAGGAGAACGGGGTCCAGAGGAGAGAGGAGAACGGGGCAGAGGAGAACGGGGTCCAGAGGAAAGAGGAGAACGGGGTCCAGAGGAGAGAGGAGAACGGGGCAGAGGAGAGAGGAGAACGGGGTCCAGAGGAGAGAGGAGAACGGGGTCCAGAGGGGAGAGGAGAACGGGGTCCAGAGGAGAGAGAGAGAGAACGGGGTCCAGAGGGGAGAGGAGAACGGGGTCCAGAGGAAAGAGGAGAACGGGGTCCAGAGGGGAGAGGAGAACGGGGGGTCCAGAGGAAAGAGGAGAACGGGGTCCAGAGGGGAGAGGAGAACGGGGAAGAGGAGAACGGGGAAGAGGAGAACGGGGTCCAGAGGAGAGAGGAGAACGGGGTCCGGAGGAGAGAGGAGAACGGGGTCCAGAGGAGAGAGGAGAACGGGGTCCAGAGGGGAGAGGAGAACGGGGTCCAGAGGAAAGAGGAGAACGGGGTCCAGAGGGGAGTGGAGAACGGGGTCCAGAGGAGAGAGGAGAACGGGGTCCAGAGGAGAACGGGGTCCAGAGGGGAGAGGAGAACGGGGTCCAGAGGGAGAGGAGAACGGGGTCCAGAGGGGAGAGGAGAACGGGGTCCAGAGGAAAGAGGAGAACGGGGTCCAGAGGGGAGTGGAGAACGGGGTCCAGAGGAAAGAGGAGAACGGGGTCCAGAGGAGAGAGGAGAACGGGGTCCAGAGGGGAGAGGAGAACGGGGTCCAGAGGGGAGAGGAGAACGGGGTCCAGAGGGGAGAGGAGAACGGGGTCCAGAGGAGAGAGGAGAACGGGGTCCAGAGGGGAGAGGAGAACGGGGTCCAGAGAACAGAGGAGAGGAGAACGGGGAGGGAGAAGAACGGGGTCCAGAGGGGAGTGGAGAACGGGGTCCAGAGAGAGAACGGGGCAGAGGAGAACGGGGTCCAGAGGGGAGAGGAGAACGGGGTCCAGAGGGGAGAGGAGAACGGGGTCCAGAGGGGAGAGGAGAACGGGGTCCAGAGGGGAGAGGAGAACGGGGTCCAGAGGGGAGAGGAGAACGGGGTCCAGAGGAGAGAGGAGAACGGGGTCCAGAGGAGAGAGGAGAACGGGGTCCAGAGGAAAGAGGAGAACGGGGTCCAGAGGAAAGAGGAGAACGGGGTCCAGAGGAAAGAGGAGAACGGGGTCCAGAGGGGAGAGGAGAACGGGGTCCAGAGGGGAGAGGAGAACGGGGTCCAGAGGGGAGAGGAGAACGGTGTCCAGAGGAGAACGGGGTCCAGAGGGGAGAGGAGAACGGGGTCCAGAGGAAAGAGGAGAACGGGGTCCAGAGGAAAGAGGAGAACGGGGTCCAGAGAGGAGAACGGGGTCCAGAGGGGGAGAGGAGAACGGGGTCCAGAGGGGAGAGGAGAACGGGGTCCAGAGGAAAGAGGAGAACGGGGTCCAGAGGGGAGAGGAGAACGGGGTCCAGAGGAGAGAGGAGAACGGGGTCCAGAGGAGAGAGGAGAAGGGGGGGTCAAGAGGAGAACGGGGTCCAGAGGAAAGAGGAGAACGGGGTCCAGAGGAGAGAGGAGAACGGGGTCCAGAGCGGAGAGGAGAACGGGGTCCAGAGGAAAGAGGAGAACGGGTCTATTGATACAAACACTGACTTTTTATTTATTATTTCTTTGTGTCTTGGTAAATACCGGCAGCGTTTCTAGGACCAGCTCCCTGAGAAAGTTTACCACATGCCAGAGGTCAAACACTCTCCTAACTGACATGTCCACAATGCAGTCAAAATGCATTAAAAAAAATATGGGTTATATAATGTCAAAGGACACACGGATGCACAGATGGGCCAAGGGAAAAGGATAAGGGTGGGATGAGGCCAGATAGAGGTGATACTACAGGGCAAAACTCATTCACTCTTCAAGAGCTGTCAATCAAACAAACTAATTGTCAATCAAGGTGTTTGCCAATTAGAAATCAGTCACAAGGGCCACTGACTTATGCTTCAACAGGGATATGGCCAGTTAGAAGTTTCTGTTGCAAAAGGAACCTAATTTACTGTCAATCAGTCAAAGCCACACCAGACAGTAGGTGTCCATACCAAAACAGTAGAACGTTTCTACCAAACCAGGCGATCGTGCTGCATAAGTCTCATGCTCTGTGGTCATGGTTACGGGGTTATGGTCAGCCACACACTGTACTTACCGGTAGTCTAGCGTGTTCTACGGCACTACCCTACGGGAGAGAGAGCAACCGTTAACCTAGGGGGATGTTGACGACCGTTAAGTAACGGAATTACACGGCCTTAATCCTTATGGGTCAAAGCTAACATATGGAATTGTTTTAAGATGGTCAAAATCAAGGATTAAGCTATTTGATTTGGAATTTTAGGACCCCTTTAGGTATCCAAAAAATTCACCAAAATATTTGATTAAACATTTAAATTTGGCCTTACTGCTATTAGCCCATAGAAAAACAGATTGTCCCAAAATATTTTTGGGACCCATATTTCATAACAAATTGGGCACTACACTACGTCCATATATACACTGAACAAAAATATAAACGCAACATGTAAAGTGTTGGTCCCATGTTTAATGAGCTGAAATAAAAGATCCCAGAAATGTTCCATACGCACAAAAAGCTTATTTCTCTCAAATTTGGTGCACCGATTTGTTTACATCCCCTGTTAGTGAACATTTCTCCTTTGCCAAGATAATCCATCCACCTGACAGGTGTGGCATATCAAGAAGCTGATTAAACAGCATGATCATTACACAGGTGCACCTTCTGCTGGGGACAATAAAATAGCACCCTAAAATGTGCAGTTTCATCACACAACACAATGCCACAGATGTCTCAAGGTTTGAGGGAGCGCGCAATTGGCATGCTGACTGCAGGAATGTCCACCTCAAACACCGTTTTGTAGAATTTGGCAGTACGTCCAACCGGCCTCACAACCGCAGACCACGTGTACGGCGTCGTGTGGGCGAGCGGTTTGCTGATGTCAACGTTGTGAACAGAGTGCCCCATGGTGGCGGTGGGGTTATGGTATGGGCAGGCATAAGTGAAGGACAACGAACACAATTGTATCTTATTGATGGCAATTTGAATGCACAGAGATACCGTGACGAGATCCTGAGGCCCCATTGTCAGACCATTTTCATATCTCTATTCCCACTCATGTGAAATCCTTAATGAATTCATTTCAATTGACTGATTTTCTTATATGAATCATAACTCAGTAAAATCGTTGAAATTGTTGCATGTTGCGTTTATATTTTTGTTCAGTATACTTCCATACTTTTTTTTATAACTGGTACCGGGGGCTACCTTCAGACGAGTCGTGAGGCTTGTGGTCGCCTTTCCATAGAGTGGTCCTATTAGTTTGTAGGCCAAACCATTCGGACGCTACAGACCTTTTCGTGAGAAGACCGATTTTCGGGATGTCTCATGGTCTGACAAACACCTGCTGTAACTCTGTCACCTTTCGCCACAGATGCGGAAGGCCGCCATTGGTGGATGCGGTGGATTGAGATACAGTGTATCTCTAGTTTAAACTCATTTGATTTCCGTGGGGATTAAGAAGGGTCAAGGGTTATAGAGGTGAAAGGTAATTTGGAAGACATCCCATTACGTTCAGG
>CM072221.1:3993374-4020874 GCA_036851935.1 Coregonus suidteri
GCTAAATGACTAAAACATAAGTGTAAAATGTAAATATTGTGTGTCTCCTCCCACTACGACTCCAGAAACCATGCCATTTTCTAGCTACAGATGAAATAAGTTATGATGAACTTCACAGGGTGGTGAAAGTGCACGGTGATGAGCTTGATGCTCCTTTCCAATAAATATCAAGGGTCCTAAACTCTTCAGGTCACACGATGATCGATGCTTGGCAGCAGTTTGACAAATTTAAATAATCTTGCTCTTTGGTCCATAATAATAATAATAATAATAATAATAATAATAATATGCCATTTAGCAGACGCTATTATCCAAAGCGACTTACAGTCATACGTGCATACATTTTTTGTGTATGGGTGGTCCCGGGGATCGAACCCACTACCTTGGCGTTACAAGCGCCGTGCTCTACCAGCTGAGCTACAGAGGACCACAAATGATAATCCATAATAATCTCATCATGTAGATAGCCTAACCTGCACTGTATCTGCCAGCTGTTGGCTAGAGTGCCTAGACTAGAGTGGGCACAATCGCTATATAACGCAAATTTGTTTGTGACAAAACCCTCAATAGAGTTGAAAATACGATGTAAACCCATTTAACTTGTATATTTTATTCGGTACATGACAATTTAACAGCAAAAATTAGTTTCTATGTTCGCTACGTCCTCACATCACTTTTATCCACAGTGAATTTGATGCATCTCTGGTGGAAGAATTAGCATATTGTTTTTAATGCCGATTTCACAATATTCGCATGAAACTCTGTCGCCATGGAAACCTACTGGTCGCCATGGAAACATACCGGTCGCCATGGAAACCTACTGGTCGCCATGGAAACCTACCTAGGATGGAAACCTACTGAGGATAATAGTTATTCTGATAAAGGAAGTGATACAAAGACAAAAACAAATGTGTAACAGTATAAAATAAATACTAACAAATTAATTAATTAAGAAATGCAGAAATGTATGACAAAGCTGAAATATGTTTTTGGTTGAAGTATGATTATATCAGTATAAAACAATCAGAAGAGATTGAGCCCCATTAATATCACTCAGAATGTACAGTCGTGGTCAAAAGTTTTGAGAATGACACAAATACTAAGTTTCACAAAGTCTGCTGCCTCAGTTTTGATGATGGCAAGTCCCTCTTTGCCATGAAAATGAACTTAATCCCCAAAAAAAACTTTCCACTGCATTTCAGCCCTGCCAACAAAAGGACCAGCTGCCATCATGTCAGTGATTCTTTCGTTAACACAGGTGAGAGTGTTGACGAGGACAAGGCTGGAGATCACTCTGTCATGCTGATTGAGTTAGAATATCAGACTGGAAGCTTTAAAAGGAGGGTGGTGCTTGAAATCATTGTTCTTCCTCTGTTAACCATGGTTACCTGCAAGGAAACACATGCCGTCATCATTGCTTTGCACAAAAAGGGCTTCACAGGCAAGGATATTGCTGCTAGTAAGATTGCACCTAAATCAACCATTTATCGGATCATCATGAACTTCAAGGAGAGAGGTTCAATTGTTGTGAAGAAGGCGTCAGGGCGCCCAAGAAAGTCCAGCAAGCACCAGGACCGTCTCCTAAAGTTGATTCAGCTGTGGGATCGGAGCACCTCCAGTGCAGAGCTTGCTCAGGAATGGCAGCAGGCAGATGTGAGTGCATCTGCACGCACAGTGAGGCGAAGACTTTTGGAGGATGGCCTGGTGTCAAGAAGGGCAGCAAAGAAGCCACTTCTCTCCAGGAAAAACATCAGGGACAGACTGATATTCTGCAAAAGGTACAGGGATTGGACTGCTGAGGACGGGGGTAAAGTCATTTTCTCTGATGAATCCCCTTTCCGATTGTTTGGGGCATCCGGAAAACACCTTGTCCAGAGAAGACAAGGTGAGCGCTACCATCAGTCCTGTGTCATGCCAACAGTAAAGCATCCTGAGACCATTCATGTGTGGGGTTGCTTCTCAGCCAAGGGAGTGGGCTCACTCACAATTTTGCCGAAGAACACAGCCATGAATAAAGAATGGTACAAACACATCCTCCGAGAGCAACTTCTCCCAACCATCCAAGAACAGTTTGGTGACGACCAATGCCTTTTCCAGCATGATGGAGCACCTTGCCATAAGGCAAAAGTGACAACTAAGTGGCTCGGGGAACAAAACATCAACATTTTGGGTCCATGGCCAGGAAACTCCCCAGACCTTAATCCCATTGAGAACTTGTGGTCGATCCTCAAGAGTCGGGTGGACAAACAAAAACCCACAAATTCTGACAAACTCCAAGCATTGATTATGCAAGAATGGGCTGCCATCAGTCAGGATGTGGCCCAGAAGTTAATTGACAGCATGCCAGGGCGGATTGCAGAGCGTGTGACACTGGCCCCGACACTCGAGCAGGTCGGGGGGGGAATAGGGTGGGGGGGGGGGGGGGGGGGGGGATAAAGGGGGGTATAAGTGGGGGGGTTACATCTACTCTTTTTCTTTCTACCTGTCCCTGTTCTGTATGTCGTGTTTTGTAATATTTGTTTTGTGTCCAGAACTCTGGGTCTTGTTGTTCATGTCTGTTCTCTTATGTTTAGATAAGAACTGTACACATGTCTTTCATACCTATACACCATTCTTGTGTGTGTTCAATAAAAAAATATTTGAACAGAAAAAGAAGGGTCAACACTGCAAATATTGACTCTTTGCATAAAGAGCCTCTTGTGGCTGAATGGAAGCAAGTCCCTGCAGCAATGTTCCAACATCTAGTGGAAAGCCTTCCCAGAAGAGTGGAGGCTGTTATAGCAGCAAAGGGGGGACCAACTCCATATTAATGTCCATGATTTTGGAATGAGATGTTCGACGAGCAGGTGTCCATATACTTTTGTAGTGTATGTGTTGCCACACATTGAGTCATGCACTACTCAAAGCATATTTAGAACTTTTGTTTACCTTCAAAAACTAGAAAAATATTGTGGTATGATATTTTGGCCATAACGCTGAGCCCACACACACATACACACCAAATCCCTAAATTGTGTTATTGTGTTGAGACTGATGGGACGACAAGAATCCTAAAAATGTTCCCTGAGCTCCGGGGGGGAAAGAGAGAATTCCAAACAACGTTCCAATGATTCCGAGGGAGAAAAATTCCTCAAGTGCAATTTGATGACTTGGCAAAAAGAGACCAGAGAGAGAGAGAGAGAGAGAGAGAGAGAGAAACAGAGAGAGAGAGAGAGAGAAACAGAGAGAGAGAGAGAGAAACAGAGAGAGAGAGAGAGACAGACAGACAGACAGGTCTTTAGATAATTTGACACACAGAGAATAAATCTAGCTAACAATCAATATTACTCTTAAACACCCAAACACACACCCAGCTCCCTACCTACCACACACACCCAGCTCCCTACCTAGATACCACACACACCCAGCTCCCTACCTAGATACCACACACCCAGCTCCCTACCTAGATACCACACACACCCAGCTCCCTACCTAGATACCACACACACCCAGCTCCCTACCTAGATACCACACACCCAGCTCCCTACCTAGATACCACACACACCCAGCTCCCTACCTAGATACCACACACACCCAGCTCCCTACCTAGATACCACACACACCCAGCTCCCTACCTAGATACCACACACCCAGCTCCCTACCTAGATACCACACACACCCAGCTCCCTACCTAGATACCACACACACCCAGCTCCCTACCTAGATACCACACACACCCAGCTCCCAACCTAGATGCCACTATAGTAGCCTATATTCTCAAAAGGTACAGGAGTTGGGGTCTTGTGTGTGTGAGATCCACGATCAAAGGAAGGAGATTCAGACAGAGTTGAGCTGTGGAAATCAGGAAGGAATATCGTTGCCGTTGCCGGCCGCGACCGGGAGACCCATGGGGCGGCGCACAATTGGCCCAGCGTCGTCCAGTGTAGGGGAGGGAATGGCCGGCAGGGATGTAGCTCAGTTGATAGAGCATGGCGTTTGCAACGCCAGGGTTGTGGGTTCGATTCCCACGGGGGGCCAGTATGAAAAATAATGTATGCACTCACTAACTGTAAGTCGCTCTGGATAAGAGCGTCTGCTAAATGACTAAAATGTAAATGTAAATATAATATTAGGATAAGAGACAGAAAAGAAAGTGGGAGGAGAAAGAAGAATTCCTGCTGTCCATCTGTCCGTTTATTTCTGTCCGTCAGTAAGCCGTTCTGATTACACACACGCTATCAGATTCCATATAACCAGTGCAATACAATAGATAATACCATCGAATGTATAATCACTAATGTCCAACATGCTACGTTAAAAACTACAACAAAACATTCAAAAATATCACTGGCAAGATATTCTCTATTCTCGTTCACTAACTGAAGTGATGTTCAGAACGCATATCTACTATCGATCAATGCCAGACATTACATGTAGCTATAGAGGGGAAGGAAAATGGATACTTTGGTAACTTCTCCAACCTTTTCAACATTCACTGCATATTTGGATCTCAACTGTCAACAGAACCACAACATAATGTAGCCCCCCCCCACACACACACACACACACACACACAACAAAACCACAAAATATTGTAGCTAGAGGTTGGAATGAAATAGTAGCCTGACCAAACCAGACCTTGAACTAAACTCAACTCTGAAGTCATCGCCCACTCTGTAATCGTCTAGCTGACCTTCCGGAATTATCTGACAATCAGACACAGGTAATTGTTCTCCTCATCACCATAACGACTCAGTGATTTGGCCTGGCCCCGTATCCACGGTTACGCCAGCTATCCCGTTACAACGACGGCGACACACCTTCCTGCCCTGATGTGCACACACACACACTTAAATATTAGAAGGCGGAAACTAGCCAGACCCCCATTTCCATATAAGAGGTAACCAGACCTAAATCATGACCAGATCAGGTCATATTAAATCAACTCTGCACCTCCACACCATGAAGCACATTCGTTAAGCCAGAATCCTGGCTATCGATACTCCTTATAGGGTACGTGACCCAATGACCCCTGTCCTTGGCCAGAGTTCCGATTGAAGGGAAAGTGAAGTATGGGGGGATGGAGTGTATCAGAAGAAGGGGAGGGGGGTGGAGGATAGAGGGAGTGGAGGGGAGGATAGAGGGAGTGGAGGGGGATAGAGGGAGGGGAGGATAGAGGGAGTGGAGGGGAGGATAGAGGGAGTGGAGGGGAGGATAGAGGGAGTGGAGGGGGATAGAGGGAGGGGAGGATAGAGGGAGTGGAGGGAGGATAGATGGAGGGGGATAGAGGGAGTGGAGGGGAGGATAGAGGGAGTGGAGGGGAGGATATAGGGAGTGGAGGGGAGGATAGAGGGAGTGGAGTGGAGGATAGAGGGAGTGGAGATAGTGGGAGTGGAGGGGAGGATAGAGGGAGTGGAGAGGGAGGATAGAGGGAGTGGAGGGGGATAGAGGGAGGGGAGGATAGAGGGAGTGGAGGGGAGGATAGATGGAGGGGGATAGAGGGAGTGGAGGGGAGGATAAAGGGAGTGGAGGGGAGGATAGAGGGAGTGGAGGGGGGTAGAGGGAGTGGAGGGGAGGATAGAGGGAGTGGAGGGGAGAGGATAGAGGGAGTGGAGGGGGGGTAGAGGGAGTGGAGGGGAGGATAGAGGGAGTGGAGGGGGGATAGAGGGAGTGGAGATATAGGGAGTGGAGGGAGGATAGAGGGAGTGGAGGGGGGATAGAGGGAGTGGAGGGGGAGGATAGAGGGAGTGGAGGGGAGGATAGAGGAGGAGGAGGGGGAGGATAGAGGGAGGGGAGGGGGGATAGAGGAGGGAAGAGGGGGATAGAGGGAAAGGAGGGGAGGATAGAGGGAGGGGAGGGGAGGATAGAGGGAGGGGAAGGGAGGATAGAGGGAGTTGAGCGGAGGATAGATGGAGGGGAGGGGAGGAGAGGATAGAGGGTGTGGAGGGGGAGAGAGGGAGTGGAGGGGGGGATAGAGGGAGGGGAGGGGAGGATAGAGGGAGGGGAAGGGGAGGATAGAGAGGGAGTGGAGGGGAGGATAGAGGGAGGGGGAGGGGAGGGGAGGATAGAGGGAGTGGAGGGGGGATAGAGGGAGTGGAGGGAAAGAAAGAGGGAGTGGAGGGGGGGATAGAGGGAGTGGAGGGGAGGATAGAGGGAGTGTGGAGGGGGGATAGAGGGAGTGGAGGGGAGGATAGAGGGAGTGGAGGGGGGATAGATAGAGAGATTGGAGGGGAGGGGGGATAGAGGGAGTGGGGGGGATAGAGGGAGTGGAGGGGGGATAGAGGGAGTGGAGGGGGATAGAGGGAGTGGAGGGGAGGGGGGATATAGAGGGAGTGGGGGGGGGTGGGTAGGGAGTGGAGGGGAGGATAGAGGGAGGGGAGGGGAGGATAGAGGGAGTGGAGGGGAGGATAGAGGGAGTGGAGGGGGGGATAGAGGGAGTGGAGGGGGATAGAGGGAGTGGAGAGGGGAGGGGGGGATAGAAGGAGTGGAGGGCGGATAGAGGGAGTGGAGGGGAGGGGGGATAGAGGGAGAGGGAGGGGAGGATAGAGGGAGGGGAGGGGAGGATAGAGGGAGTGGAGGGGGGGTAGAGGGAGGGGAGGGGAGGAGAGGATAGAGGGAGTGGAGGGGAGGATAGAGGGAGTGGAGGGGGGATAGAGGGAGTAGGAGGGGGGATAGAGGGAGGGGAGGGGAGGATAGAGGGAGTGGAGGGGAGGATAGAGGGAGGGGAGGGGAGGATAGAGGGAGTGGAGGGGAGGATAGAGGGAGTGGAGGGGGGGATAGAGGGAGGGGAGGGGAGGATAGAGGGAGAGGAAGGGAGGATAGAGGGAGTGGAGGGGAGGATAGAGGGAGTGAGAGGGGAGGATAGAGGGAGTGGAGGGGGGATAGAGGGGGAGGGAGGATAGAGGGAGGGGGAAGGGAGGATAGAGGGAGTGGAGGGGAGGGATAGAGGGAGGGGAGGGGAGGATAGAGGGAGTGGAGGGGAGGATAGAGGGAGTGGAGGGGGGATAGAGTGAGTGGAGGGGAGGATAGAGGGAGTGGAGGGGAGGGGGGATAGAGGGAGAGTGGGGGGGGTAAGAGAGGAGTGGAGGGGGGATAGAGGGAGTGGAGGGGAGGATAGAGGGAGTGGAGGGGAGGATAGAGGGAGTGGAGGGGGGGGATAGAGGGAGTGGAGGGGGATAGAAGGAGTGGAGGGGAGGGGGGATAGAAGGAGTGGAGGGAGGGATAGAGGGGATAGAGGGAGGGGAGGGGAGGATAGAGGGAGTGGAGGGGAGGGATAGAGGGAGGGGAGGGGAGGATAGAGGGAGTGGAGGGGGGGTAGAGGGAGGGGAGGGGAGGATAGAGGGAGTGGAGGGGAGGATAGAGGGAGTGGAGGGGGGATAGAGGGAGGGGAGGGGAGGATAGAGGGAGTGGAGGGGAGGATAGAGGGAGGGGAGGATAGAGGGAGTGGAGGGGAGGATAGAGGGAGTGGAGGGGGGGATAGAGGGAGGGGAAGGGAGGATAGAGGGAGTGGAGGGGAGGATAGAGGGAGTGGAGGGGAGGATAGAGGGAGTGGAGGGGGGATAGAGGGAGGGAGGGGAGGATAGAGGGAGGGGAAGGGAGGATAGAGGGGGTGGAGGGGAGGATAGAGGGAGTGGAGGGGAGGATAGAGGGAGAGGGAGGGGGGATAGAGGAGTAGAGGGAGGGGAGGATAGAGGGAGGGAGGGGGGATAGAGGGAGGGGAGGGGGATAGAGGGAGTGGAGGGGGGGGGGATAGAGGGAGTGGAGGGGGGTAGAGGGGGGGAGGGGAGGATAGAGGGAGGGGAGGGAGGATAGATAGGGGAGTGGAGGGGAGGATAGAGGGAGTGGAGGGGAGGATAGAGGGAGTGGGGGGGGGGGATAGAGGGAGTGGAGGGGGGGGATAGAGGGAGTGGAGGGGGATAGAGGGAGTGGAGGGGAGGGGGGATAGAGGGAGGGGGGGAGGGCGGATAGAGGGAGTGGAGGGGAGGGGGGATAGAGGGAGTGGAGGGGAGGATAGAGGGAGGGGAGGGGGGATAGAGGGAGTGGAGGGGAGGATAGAGGGAGGGGAGGGGAGGATAGAGGGAGGGGAGGGGGGATAGAGGGAAGGGAGGGGAGGATAGAGGGAGTGGAGGGGGGATAGAGGGAGTGGAGGGGAGGATAGAGGGAGTGGAGGGGTGATAGAGGGAGTGGAGGGGGAGGATAGAGGGAGTGGAGGGGAGGGTAGAGGGGAGTGGAGTGGAGGATAGAGGGAGTGGAGTGGGGGGGTAGAGGGAGTGGAGGGGAGGATAGAGGGAGTGGAGGGGAGGATAGAGGGGAGGGGGGATAGAGGGAGTGGACAAGGATCACATCACAAATCTGGCAGCAGGTCCAGACACTGGGGATTTGTAAACAGGCCCCTCGCCCCCAACCTCCCAAGGCCCCTCCCAAACCTCCCCAGGCCCTCCCCAAGACCCTCCCCAATATAACCAATGTCAAACTAAAACCCTGGAGAGAGGTAAGCTTGCCACAATCCAATACATTTCATGCATTCTAGTATGCATTTGAAGTAAAAGTGAGTGACACCAATTGCGTGTGTGTGTGTGTGTTTACCTGAGGTGAAGGTCTTCATAGTACTTGAGGCAGGCGTAGATGAACTCTTTGAGCTGAGAGTAGACTTTAGGAACAAACTCAGAGAACGGAAGCTTTTTAGGGAACGGAAGCTACAGAGGAGAGAGGGAGAGAGAGAGAAGAGAGAGACACAGAGAAGGAGCAAGAGAGACACAGAGAGAGACACAGAGAGAGGACACAGAGAGACACAGGACACAGAGAGAGACACACAGAGAGAGACACAGAGAGAGACACACACAGAGACACAGAGAGAGAGACACAGAGAGAGACACAGAGAGAGACCACAGAGAGAGACACAGAGAGAGAGAGAGAGACACACAGAGAGAGACACAGAGACAGACAGACAGAGAAGAGAGAAATAGGTCAGAGGTTAGACAAGCTCTAATGAAGTCAACTTTCTGGTCCTAGGGTGTGCAGGCTTTGGTTCCAGTCCAGCACTAATACAATTGATTCAACTAATTAACTCATTATCCAGACTTTGATTAAATGGGTAAGAATACTTTTATGATTACCATTGGTTCATCAAGCACAACTGAAGTATTTCACAGATAACCATACAAAAATGAACAAAAATATCAACCCCTTAACTTTTCCACATTTTGTTACGTTCCAGCCTTATTCTAAAATGGATTAAATTGTGTTGTTTTTTCTCATCAATCTATACACAATACCCCCATAATGACAAATATTCAGACCCTTTACTCAGTACTTTGTGAAGCACCTTTGGCAGCGATTACAGCCTCGAGTCTTCTTGGTTATGACGCTACAAGCATGGCACACCTGTATTTGGAGAGTTTCTCCCATTCTTCTCTGCAGATCCTCTCAAGCTCTGTCAGGTTGGATGGGGAGTGTTGCTGCACAGCTATTTTCAGGTCTCTCCAGAGATGTTCGATCGGGTTCAAGTCCGGGCTCTTGCTGGGCCACTCAAGGACATTCAGAGACTTGTCCCGAAGCCACTCCTGCGTTGTCTTGGCTGTGTGCTTAGGGTCATTGTCCTGTTGGAAGGTGAACCTTCTCCTAAGTCAGAGGTCCTGTGTTCTTGGGGACCTTCAATGCTGCAGAAATGTTTTGGTACCCTTCCCCAGATTGGTGTCTCGACACAATCCTGTCTCGGAGCTCTACGGACAATTCCTTCGACCTCATGGCTTGGTTTCTGCTCTGACATGCACTGTCAACTGTGGGACCTTACATAGACAGGTGTGTGCCTTTCCAAATCATGTCCAATCAATGAATTTACCACAGGTGGACTCCAATCAAGTTGTAGAAACATCTCAAGGGTGATCAATGGAAACAGGATGCACCGGAGCTCAATTTCGAGTCTCATAGCAAAGGGTCTGAATACTTATGTAAATAAGGTATTTCTGTTTATTTTATAAATTAGCAAACATTTCTAAAAACCTGTTTTCGCTTTGTCATTATGGGGTATTGTGTATAGATTGATGAGGAACATTTAATTTAACCCATTTCAGAAAAAGGCTGTAACGTAACAAAATATGTGGAAAAAGGGGAAGGAGTCTGAATACTTTCCGAATGCACTGTATATCGAACTACTATTCACGCCTTGTCCAGTTCAGGGTCTTGAAGGTCTATACCAGGGGTGTTGAACTCTGACCCTACGAGGTCCGGAGCCTGCTGGCTTTTCTGTTCTACCTGATCATTCATTGCACCACCAGGTGTCACGGGTCTAAATCAGTCCCTGCTCTAGAGGGGAATCACCCACCTGGTGTCCAGGTCTAAATCAGTCCCTGACTAGAGGGGAATCACCCACCTGGTGTCCGGGGTCCCGGGACTAGAAATCAGTCCCTGACTAGAGGGGAATCACCCACCTGGTGTCCCGGGTCTAAATCAGTCCCTGACTAGAGGGGAATCACCCACCTGGTGTCCCAGGTCTAAATCAGTCCCTGATTAGAGGGGAATCACCCACCTGGTGTCCCAGGTCTAAAATCAGGCCCTGACTAGAGGGGAATCACCCACCTGGTGTCACAGGGTCTAAAAAGGTCCCTAGAGGCGGGAATCACCTGGTGTCCCCTAAATCAGGGCCCTGATAGAGGAGGGGAATCACCCACCTGGTGTCCCAGGTCTAAATCAGGCCCTGACTAGAGTGGAATCACCCACCTGGTGTCTACAGGTCTAAATCAGTCCCTGACTAGAGGAGAATCACCCACCTGGTGTCCAGGTCTAAATCAGGCCCTGAATAGAGGGGAATCACCCACCTGGTGTCCCAGGTCTAAATCAGGCCCTGACTAGAGAATCCACCTCCTGGGGGAATCAGTCCCTGACTAGAGGGGAAATCACCCACCTGGTGTCCCAGGTCTAAATCAGGCCCTGAATAGAGGGGAATCACCCACCTGGTGTCCCGGGTCTAAATCAGTCCATGATTAGAGGGGGAATCACCCACCTGGTGTCCCGGGTCTAAATCAGTCCCTGACTAGAGGGGAATCACCCAGTCCCTGCTTAGAGGGGAATCACCCACCTGGTGTCCCAGGTCTAAATCAGGCCCTGAATCAGAGGGGAATCACCCACCTGGTGTCCCAGGTCTAAATCAGGCCATGACATGAATCACCCACTGGTGACGGGGTCGCCCTGAATCACCCATCTGGTGTCCCAGGTCTAAATCAGGCCCTGATTAGAGGGGAATCACCCACCTGGTGTCCCAGGTCTAAATCAGTCCCTGATCAGAGGGGAATCACCCACCTGGTGTCCCAGTCTAATCAGTCCCTAGAGGGGAATCACCCACCTGGTGTCCCAGGTCTAAATCAGGCCCTGAC
The DNA here is from genome assembly GCA_036851935.1 of Coregonus suidteri. Classification (NCBI taxonomy): domain Eukaryota; kingdom Metazoa; phylum Chordata; class Actinopteri; order Salmoniformes; family Salmonidae; genus Coregonus; species Coregonus suidteri. Next base: position 4,004,726 of record CM072221.1, read on the forward strand.
TAGAGTGGAAATACCCTCCTGGTGTCCCAGGTCTAAATCAGTCCCTGACTAGAGGGGAATCACCCACCTGGTGGTCACGGTCTAAATCAGGCCTGACTAGAGGGGTCTATACACTCTAAACTCATAGTTAGTACTTTGGAAGGGGTCTTAGGTCTACACCCTTATCCCTACACCAGGGGTCGTCAACTAGATTCAGCTGCGGGACCAATGTTTTCTTGAGTGGATGGTCGTGGGGACCGAACATCATTTACAAAGCCCAAACAGATATAATGTTAGACTAAAACATAATACTTTCAAACCTTGCTTACATGTGTATACAAATCAGGTGTTTCTCTATTATGTGTGGGAGAACACTTGGGAACAGACTTCCTACATTAAAATCACTTGGAGCTGATTTCCTGCTGTTTTTATAGTCTTTTATGTCCAACAATGAAAATAATAAAAACGTACATATATATATGTATATTTTTTTCTTCTCACAACTTGGGGTGCCAAATAAAAACCACCCGCAGTTGGGGAACCATCCACTCTAACCCCTAGTTAGTACCTTGTCCAGTTCAGGGTCTTGGAAGGGGAACACGGAAGTGAACCGTCTGTGTTCCTCCTCTGTTGCCACGGGGATGGGACTAAAGTTATCCTGATCCAACACCTGCCTAGAGAGAGAGAGAGAGGAGACAGAGAGAACAGAGAGAGAGGAGAGAGGACAGAGGGAGGGAAGGTTAACGCCATAGGGCACACTATTCATCTTCTTTCCCTATATATATATATATATATATATATATATATATATATATATATATATATATATATTATATATATATATATATAATATATATATATATACATATATATCTATAATAATATATAATACATATATATATATATATCTCCCATCCCTCCATCCAAGCTTTTCTGGGTTCGGTGAGATTCCCAGTCCTTCTGAACTCAAGGCGTGTGCCAGAGAGGCTTTCACAGGGATCAGTTGGAACTACGGCCGCTGGGGTTACACAAACACACAGTGTACACACACACACACACACACACACACACACACACACACACAACACACACACACACCACACACACACACACACACCACACCGCACCACACCACACCACACCACACCACACCACACCACACCACACCGCTGGGGTTGTTCTCCTGCGGTCTGTCTGCTCCTCTCCGGTCTCTTCAGAATGCTGAGAGCGGAGCTCCGAGGTTCCGACATTCCGAACAGCGTTCCAGAGAGAGGCTTTGAACCCTAGTTGTGTGTTATTCCACAAAAGAGGCGACATTTCTGTGGTGTGTGTGTGTGTGTGTGTGTGTGTGTGTGTGTGTGTGGGGGGGGTGGGGGGGTCATTTGTGTGTGTTTTCCGTGTGTGTTTACAGCGTATTGAACGTCCCTCTGGCCTTTGGTGAGAAATAACTGCAGTAACAATGGTTCAACTACCCGGGGGATCATCTCTCACACACACACACACACACACGCTAGCACACACACGCACGGCGCTAGCACACACACACACACACACACACACACACGCGCTAGCACACACACACACACACACACACACACAACACACACGCGCACGCGCACACACACACGTACAGAGTACGACTAACCCAAACCCCATCTGCCTTGCCAGGGACATTATCACCTCTCGTCCACTCTATAGCAGAGGAAGTTAGTTGTTCCCTCTCCTGTCTGAAAACATCTCAACCAAACGACACACCAATGACCTTTACCCAACACAGTAGTCATTCCAAAAACACACAGAAACAGTCGTAGGAAAGAAGGGAAAAAATTCAAGTTTTCTAAAAAGTCAAAAAGGCCAGTCAGGTGATAGAAAGCACACAGAGTGGAAATGGAATGAGAGAACTTCTACAAAAAAAAACGGACGTCACATCTCTCACCAATCAAAATGTTGCTGAGGAGACAAGGGAGGTGTACGAAGACCCGAGTGGTCCAGATGTTGTCCTATCAGAGATCGGTCTACCATTTATTTTCAGTTACCTGAATGTGAGGTTCCATTTCTTCAGCAGTATCTCTCCATACTGCTCTCTCATCTCCAACATCATGTCAAACAGCTGAGACACCGGGAACCCGTAGCCCTGAAACAAGGGATGAGCAGAGGAGGAGGAGATAGACGGTCAACTCCCTCAACTTCACGCTCTGACCTCATCCAGGCTCGTGCAAAACACACACTAGATATTTAAAAAACACACAGTCTCTCTGCACACAAAAAAAACCAGACAAAACACACAACATGTTCGACATGAACCTTTTCACACTCGCGCTGCCCTCAAAACAAGACACGCTGCTGCTGCTCATCTGTTTGAACTTGTCAATTTCAAATTATTTTCTAACAAGTTTTATTTTCTAACAACAGTTTGAATTGATGTGTGTTCAGCCTCCTCGTTAATTCACATAGAAAGAAGTAGCCCATTTCACTGTTGAGGACAATTTATGTTTGAGGCTTTACTGAGCAGGACAAACTCCTCTCTACGATGAGAGCCAAAGCACTTCCCCAGTCGTTCCCCAGATCAAGTATGTAGATATTTGCGCATCTCCAGTCAGAAAATAACTTGCAAAGTTTTCCTCCTGGTTTTGGGACATTTTCTCTTGCCACATTTTCCTCCTGGCACATTTTCCTCCTGGCACATTTTCCGGCTGGCATTGCCTTCATTGTTGTTTAATAACGTTGTTTAATAACGTTGGACATGTTCCTATTAAACTGCCTTATCATTAAAACACGTTATCATTATAGTTTCTGTATATGGTGTTGTCGTTTCTATTGTAGCACACCATATGTATGTAACGTACTTACTGTTGTATTCACGTTTTCAAGTACTGGTGACAAATCATGCATTCCAAATTTTTTTTTTTTAGGGAGGTAGATCAGCTTTAATATTGCAGATAGATTGTAGCATGCATCAATGTAATTGTTCGCGTCACTTCCAATCCCCCATATATTATTTTGCAAATATATACACTACCAGTCAAATGTTTGGACACACCTACTCATTCAAGGGTTTTTATTTATTTCTACATTGTAGAATAATAGTGAAGACGTCAAAACTGTGAAATAAACGATATGGAATCATGATAAACAAAAAAGTGTTTAAACAAATCAAAGTATATTTTATATTTGAGATCTTCAAAGTAGCCACCCTTTGCCTTGATGACAGCTTTGCACACTCTTGGCATTCTCTCAACCAGCTTCACCTGGAATGCTTTTCCAACAGTCTTGAAGGAGTTCCCACATATGGAGTTGTTGGCTGTTTTTCCTTCAATCTGCGGTCCGACTCATCCCAAACCATCTCAAATTGGGTTGAAGGTCGGGGGATTGTGGAGGCCAGGTCAATCTGATGCAGCACTCTAGTCACTCTCCTGTGTTTCTCAGGAAGATGTTCTACTTTTTAAGTTTCCCTAACGTTCCGTATTCTATCTTAGTGACTTGTCCCCTTTTAGCTTTTTTGATATCTATTCTCCAAAAAATTATCGCGCTTTTGTCACGTCATTTCAAGACTCGCCTTCATCTCTTTATATCCTTAATTACTAATTCAAGTTGTGTAGTTGTGCCAGTTTGTCATTTATCGACTTTAAACAGGATCGCTCTCCAACACTTACCATCCCCAGTGGTGAAAAGCAAATAAATCATCGTGTTCAGTCGCGTCTTTTCTCTTGGAGATTGATCTCCTCACTAGTTTACCCCTCCGTCATGTGTTGAGTGTTGCTTGTTTTCGTAATAGTCTGTCGATTACATTTCTCTAGCATTATGATTTGTTTTGTGTTATGATCCAGATTGTAATGTTATTAACCCATGAAGTGCTAATATTTAGTCTAACTTAGAGCACCGCTTACATGATGTTCTTACATCGTATGCCGTTCCGATTCTAGAACCGAGCCTAGAATTTATAATATATAGATGTTGTAAAATACCTTTGGAAGGCTGCGCTGATTGCTGATGAGCGAATGCTAAGCAAAAATGCACAGCTATGTGTGGCGCCATGTTTTGGTGACATCATACAATGCACATTATTGTTGTCATATAAACGTCTGTCAGACCAAAAGATGTTAAAAACAAAACGAGGTGAGGGTTAGTTTGCAACGCCAGAGTCAGAGTTGTAGGTTCGATTCCCACGGGGGGTCAGTTGGCATTTGTTAAAAATAATAATGTATGCACTAACTGTAGGTCGCTTCTGGATAGAGCGTCGTCTGCTAAATGACCTTTAAATGTTTTTAGTTCACTAGACTGACTTAAAACTAACTACCGTTACCTGCCAGGGGTGCCTTTCCAGGGGGGTTTATTTTTATTTTAGCTTATAAACTTCTCCTGAGTTTTGCCACCTATTTATTGATAAATCAAATCAGAATTTTATTTTTGCCACACGCGCCGAACACAACAGGTGTAGACATTAACGTGGAAATGCTTACTTACAAGCCCTTAAACCAACAATGCAGTTTTAATAAGAAAAAGTCACATAACAAAGTTTTAAAGTAAACAAAAATTTAAGCAAAATAACTACAGATGCAGCAGTAAAATAAAATACTGTAGGGAGGCCTATCTATACAGGGGGGTTGTTACCGGTTGGCAGAGTCAATGTGCTGGGCAACCGGCTAGATTGAGGTAATAATAGTACATGGTTGTGTAGAGTTAAAGTGACTATAGCATAGATAATATCACAGAGTAGCAGCAGCGTAAAAGAGGGGGATGGGGTTGGGGGTGGGGGGTGGTGGTTGTGGCAGTGCAAAATAGTACCGGGTCAGCCATGATTAGCCTGTTCAGGAGTTCTTAGGCGTGGGTGTGTGGGTAGAAGCGGTTGAGAAAGCTTTTGGACCTAGAACTTGGCGCTCCAAGTAACGCTTGTCGTCGATGCAGTTAGCAGAGAGAACAGTCTAATGACTAGGGTTGGCTGGAGTCTTGGACAATTTTGAGGGCCTTTCCTCTGACACCGCCTGCGTATAGAGGTCCTGGATAGTGCAGGGAAGCTTGGCCCCAGTGTGATGTACTGTGTCCGTTACGCACTACCCTCGTAGTCGCCTTAGCAGTCGGATGCTGAGTCAGTTCGCCATACCAGGCGTGATGCAACCAGTCAGGATTCGCTCGATGGTGCAAGCTAGTATAACATTTTTGAGAGCTCTGAGGACCCATGCCAAATACTATTCAGTCTCCTGAATGGGGAATAGGCTGTGTTGTGGCCACTTCACGACTGTTCTTTGATGTGTTTTTTGGAACCATAATAGTTGTGTGAGTGATGTGTACACCAAGGTACCTTGAAGCTCTTCAACCTGTTCCACTACAGAACAGGGAGTACAGGAGGGGACTGAGCAACAACACCCCTGAGGGGACCCCGTGGTTGAGGAATCAGCGTGGCAGATGTGTTGTTACCTACCCTTACACCTGGGGCGGCTGTGCATGAACGTCCAGGATCCAGTTGCAGAGGGTAGTGTTTAGTCCCAGGGTCCTTAGCTTAGTGATGAGCTTTGACGGGCACGTGTGGTGTTGAACGCTTGGCAGTGTGGTCCCAGGACAACAACCTCTCCTAAATGTGAGCACGACAAAGGAGGCTGATCGAGGACTACAGGAAAAGGAGGGCCGGAACACGCACGCATTCACATCGACGGGTCGAGAGCTTCAATGGTCCTTGGTGTCCACATCACCAACAATACTATCATGGTCCCAAACACACCAAGACAGTGCATGGAAGAGGGCACAACAACGCTTTTTTCCCCCTCAGGGAGACTGCATAGATTTTGGCCATGGTCCCTCAGGATCCTCAAAAGGTTCTAGCCGCTGTCAGCATCAAGAGTCATCATCGACCGGTTGCATCACTCCCCTGGTCTGGCAACTGTGCTCGGCATCCGACCGGTTAATGCGCTACAGATGGTAACCGGTACCCACTGTATATAGCCTCGTTATTGTTTATTTTATTGTGTTACCTTTTTAAACTTTAGTTTTATTAGAGTAAATATTTTCTTAACTCACAATTTTCTTAAAAACTGCATTGTGTGTTTAAGCTCTTGTAAGTAAGCCATTTTCACGGTACAGGTCTACACCTGTTGAATTCGCGCTCCTGATGTGACAAATAAAAATTAGATTATGAGGCCTTTCCCCATGGACTTGTAAATCCCTCAGAAATTAAATGGAACTCTCCCCACGAAACCCCCAAAATGGGTTTCATCCAAATCTGGCTTTTGCACTATGTTTCGGCTAGGCCAGTCAGGCTTGTATTTGAGGTGATGATCTGCGTAAGTGATGGTGAAAAATATGGCCCAAACTAACATTCATATTTTTTCAGGCCCAGCAGCCAAACCTTTGACTTTGCTACTTTGCATATGATAGTGAATGGCATTCTAGGATTTAGGGAGTTTTCGCTTGTCAAGACATAAAACAATCATGGCTGCCATCATAAAGCATTAAGCTGCTGTTAGCTTAGCATCTCTTTTCTTAACAATATTACATTTCTCCCTTGTGGATGTGTTCCATGTGATGATATTTTATGGAATAATGGTGAAATTGAGGAATCAAGTTGTCGAAGACCTTTTATGTTACCATCAGTACACAAACATTGGATTTAGATGCATTTTTCCAGACAAACGCTGGTTGGAACGTTTTTTTGTTGCATCATAACAGTATTCAGGCAGGCCTCTTCCTTTTTCCCACATTTGTGTTTCGTTATAGCCTTACTTCTAAATTATTTCAATTTTTTTCTCTCATCTAGTCACACACATACTCCAAAAATGACAGTTGCGAAAACTGGTTTTTAGAAATGTTGTCACATTTATTTAATATAAAAACAGAAATACACCTATTTAACATAAGTATTCAGACCCTTTGCTGAAGGACTCGAAATTGAGCTCAGGTGATCCTGTTTTCCATTGATCCATACTTGAGATGAATTTTCTACAACTTGATTGGAGTCCACCTGTGGTCACTTCAATGAGTGACATGATGTTTGGAAAGCAACCACCTGGTCTATATAATGTCGCCACAGTTGACAGTGCATGTCAGCGAGCAAAACCAAGCTATGAGGTCGAAGGAATGGTCCGTAGAGCTACGAGGACCATGATTGTGCGTTCAAAGCACAGATCTCTTGGGGAAGGGTACCAAAAAAATTTCTGCAAGCATTCAAGGGCCCCAAGAAACACAGTGGCCTCCATCATTCTTAAATGGAAGAAGTTTGGAATCAACCAAGGACTCTTTCCTTAGGGCTTGGCGCCCGGGTCCAAACTGATACATCGGGGGAGAAGGCGCCTTGGTCAGAGGAGGTGACCAAGAACCCGCTATGGTCAGTCAGGGACAGAGGCTCCAGAGTTCCTCTGTGAAGATGGGAGAAAAACCTTACGAGAAGGACAATCATCTCTTGCAGCACTACACCAAATCAGGCCTTTATGGTTAGAGTGGACAGATGGAAGCCCACTCCTCAGTAAAAGGCACATGACAAGCCCGCTTGGAGTTTTGACAAAGAGCTCTTGCTAAAGACTCTTAGACCATGAGAAACAAGATTATCTGGTCTGATGAAATCCAAGATTTGAACACTTTGGCCTGGAATGTCAAGCGTCACGTCTGGAGGAAAGCTGGCCACCATTCCCTTATGGTGAAGCCATGGTGGTGGCAGCATGAGCGGCAGGGACTGGGAGACTAGTCATGTATCGAGGAAAAATGAACGGAGCAACGTACAGAGAGCTCCTGATGAAAACCTGACTCCAGAGCGTTCAGGACCTCAGACTGTGGGGGCGAAGGTTCACCTTCCAAACGGACAACAAACCCTAAGTACACAGCCAAGACAAGGCAGGAGTGTCTTCGGGAGAAGTCTCTGAATGTCCTTGAAGTGGGCACTGCCAGGAGCCCGGACTTGGAAACCAAGATCGAACATCTTTTTCCATACATTTGCAAAAATGTATCAAAAACTGTTTTGCTTTGTCGTTATTGGGTATTGTGTGTAGATTGATGAGGGGGGTGGGGGGGGGGAACAATTTATCAATTTTAGATATAGATCGTGAATGTAACAAATGTGTGAAAAGGGTCCTGAATTGCGCTGAATTACAGTAACTGTCTGACTGAATGCAGTACTGTCTGACTGAAATGTCAGTACTGTCTGACCTGAAATGCAGTACTGTACTGACTCCTATTGCAGTACTGTCTGACTGTATGCAGTACTGTCTGACTTTATGCAGTACTGTCTGACTTTATGCAGTACTGTCTGACTGAATGCAGTACTGTCTGACTGTATGCAGTACTGTCTGACTGAATGCAGTACTGTCTGACTGTATGCAGTAACTGTCTGACTGAATGCAGGTACTTGTTGAACTGTATGCAGTACTGTCTGACTGTATGCAGTAGCTGGTCTTGCTGTATGCAGTACTGTCTGACTGAATGCAGTACTGTCCTGACTGTATGCAGTACTGTCTGACTTCTATGCAGTACTGTCCCTGACTCCTATGCAGTAACTGTCTGACTGAATGCAGTTACTGTCTGAATCTGACTGGAATGCACAGTACTGTCTGAATCTGACTGAAATGACAGTACTGTCTGACTGAATGCAGTACTGTCTGGATGTATGCAGTACTGTCTGACTGGCATGCGAGTACTGTCTGACTCTATGCAGTAACTGTCTGACTGTATTGCAGTACACTGTCTGACTGAAAAGCAGTACTGTCTGACTGTATGCAGTACTGTCTGACTGAATGCAGTACTGTCTGACTGTATGCAGTACTGTCTGACTGTATGCAGTACTGTCTGACTGAATGCAGTACTGTCTGACTGAATGCAGTACTGTCTGAGCCTGAAAGTGCAGTACTGTCTGCACTGTTATGCAGTACTGTCTGACCTTGTATGCAGTACCTGTCTGACCTGAATGCAGTACTGTATGACTGAATGCAGTACCGGTCTGACTGAATGCCGACTGTATGACTGAATGCAGTACTGTCTGACTGTAATGCAGTACTGTTCTGAACTGTACTGCAGTACTGTCTGACTGAATGCACTACTGTCTGATCTGACTGAATGCAGTACTGTCCTGACTGTAATGCAGTACTGTCGTGACTGTACTGTCCCTGACTGAATGCAGTACGTACGTATTCTGTTGCTTGATACTGTGCCCATCAACGATGGAACGCTGCATAGGGTCCACTTCAACAATGACCACAAATATGTGAAAAGGGTTTAAATTACACCAGTCCTGTATACAACAAAAATATAAATAATAAAAACACTAACCTGCAGTGTGTCTGCTAACATCGCCACCAATGAGATTCTTCAGATCCCACACCAGCGTCCGGGGTCAGGCGCAGTACGACTAGAGACGAGAGAGAGAGAGAGAGAGAGAGAGAGATGCGCGAGACGATGAGACGACAGATTGGAGAGCGGACAGAGAGAGAGTGTGGTTACACAAGAACCGCTGCCGCCTACGATGTACTTACGAAGGTTATATAAACATAGGCTTTAGTGTGTGTTGTGTGTGTGTGTGATGTGTGTTGTTGTGTGTGTGTGTGTGTGTGTGTTGTGCTTACTGAGTGTAACTTGTGCGCAGGGCAGCGATGGTCTTGGACAGTGCTAGCTCCACCTGAAGCTCTTTTCGACATAGGCCCTGTTCAACCAAGCCCTGGGGTAGTGTGGAGAAATATGGGTCATCTATCCAGAAGAACCTGGAGAGAGGGGGATTAGAGAGGGGGGGGGGGGGGGGGGGGGGGGGGGGGTATGGGGGGGGGGGGGGGGGGGGGGGAGAGGGTGGGGGGGGGGGGGGGGGGGGGGGGGGGGGTGGAGGAGAGAGGGAGGAGAGAGAGGGTGAGAGAGTGAGAGGGGGGTGAGGAGAGTGACGAGGGGGAGAGAGAGTGAGGGGGGGGAGAGAGTGAGGGGGGAGAAATATTGAAGAGAGGGGGGGAAACGAGGGAGAGGGTGCGAGGGGTGAGAGAAGAATGTGGAGGGGAGGGGGGGGGTAGAGAAGGGGAGGGAGGGAGGGAGAGAGTGGTGTGAGGGAAAGAGGGAAGAGAGGGGGATTGAAAGAGTGATTACGAGGGGGATGGAAAGATTTGAGAGAGGGGTGAGACGAACGAGGAGTTAGAGGGGGAGAGAAGAAAAGAGCGAGATAAATTAACAATGGGTATGAATGTATAATGGCTTACTAGAGGTTTAACTTGCTTAGGTAGAGACTTATTATGGACAGAGCATCTATAGGGACTGCTCGACAGTGCCAGCCAGTTTTCATACTATGTTGATCACAGAAAGTTTTCTCTTTCCTCTCTGACGTGGCCCAATGTATTTTATAAATTTGGGCGCAATTTTACATGATTAATCTTAAAATAATAAAACATTTAAATAAGTGTGAAAGCAGAAAGTAGAATATCCCAACAGAAATTGGAATAAAATATATAGATAACATGTTCTGTGCGACAAAAATGTAAAACAATATCTTCCAATATGGAGAAGAAAGTTTTTTGTTTGTTTGTTTTAAACCTTAACAATAGGAGTAAAAGCAGAGCATTGGTCTGGAGGGTGATCCGTGTGTATTAGCAGTAGTGATTGGGAAGGTCTTGAGAGTCCTAGTTGAAGGAAACAGATATGTGAGACTAGTGAAAGTAACAAAGTTGATGGTAATAGTTAGTGTCCTTCAGATAGCGCTCTAAATAATGGCACTATCCTTAGTAATTTGATAGAAGGTAAATATTCAATTACAATGTCCCAAATGACTGAAACAGAGGATTGAGCCTTGGGACTGATATTACAATTAGAGGCTGACATCATGTGTTTGGGTTAGAGATAAGCTTAGAGGCTGACAGCTGGCGTTTGGGTTAGAGATGAGCTTACTGTGGAAAATAAGTAGTACTCACTGAACACTCAAACAGGATTGTAAAGGGAGACACAGTGGGAAAATCTGGGACAAGGTATGAACTAATTGAACAAGAGACGTTTTTTATGAACCATTTTTCCAATTAATATTTTATCTCAATTCTACTATAGTTTGGGTATCACCAGTGGATTTAAGCAAGAAGGTAATGTCAACTAAAAACAACAATAATGTTTCCATTATGTGGAACTGTTGGTCCCAGAATTGAAGTCGATCCAAGTACTTGTTTTAGTACCCGAAAATTTTTATTTTGGGAGTTGATAAGCCAGAAACAACATTTTGAAGGTCCTAGCTAGCAGATTTGATTGAAACAGGTTTCATATTTTGACTAGTTGAATGTCACAGGAACATATGTCAATGCAACAGGGTCAAGAATGATTAAAAGACTACACGAGAGCGGGCTCTGGGATTGTTTACTGTAGAAGGTTCCTATTCAGCTTAACTGGAAAAACTGTATCATACTGGTGTGTCCTTAAGTATGGCAGTTCTGTACATGCATGATTTTATCAAGACTTCCTGCCCAAGATGCAGTAAACTCAATTAAAGAGTAAGACTTTTTAGGACTGATTAAGATGTGCAAACTAAGTACATGATGGAATGTCCGCTACCAAGTAAAAAAAAAAAAAAAAAAAACGTTTACCAATGATTCTATATGAGGAAAGGATGCACCTTAAAAGGGCACACAAATTAAAATTGTCTGAAGTTTATTGTCTGAGTTTTGGTTGCACACATGTAAATTCTCTTGATATATACGAAAATGTACTGAAAAACCCAATGTCTGAAATATCTTTAAATAATGAGTCTGAGGTACAGGGAAAGAAAAGTCAAAAGAAACACTCACTTAAATGGGGTGGAATGACCTCTGACCTGACTTTCTGGTGAGGCCTGATCACCCTTCCTAGATAGACTAGAGACATTGGGTGAGATTTAAATGGGCTATGTAAACACTAATAATTAGGAAGAAGTTTATAATTTAGCAATAGTCCTGTGTGTGATTCGGACCACGAGAAGAACAGGAAAAGAGTGTTGCCCCTAAATGAGGGACTCTCTAGTCTATTCCTTGAATTACCTTATGGGATACAATAAAGTTAAGATGGAGTCATCAAGGGTTGTAATTCTAATTCTATGTGTTATTTTGATTTAACAGGCAGTGTTGTTGTACTCCTGAGTGGCGCAGTGGTCTAAGGCACTGCATCGCAGTGCTAACTGTGCCACTAGAGATCCTGGTTCGAATCCAGGCTCTGTCGCAGCCGGCCGCGACCGGAGACTCATGGGCGGCGCACATTGGCCCAGCGTCGTCCAGGGTAGGGGAGGGAATGGCCGGCAGGGATGTAGCTCAGTTGATAGAGCATGGCGTTTGTAACGCCAGGATTGTGGGTTCGATTCCCACGGGGGGCCAGTATAAAAAAATAATAATAATATGTATTCACTAACTGTAAGTCGCTCTGGATAAGAGTGTCTGCTAAATCAAATCAATTTTTTTTCAATCAATTTTTATTTTATAGCCCTTCTTACATCAGCTAATATCTCGAAGTGCTGTACAGAAACCCAGCCTAAAACCCAAACAGCTAGTAATGCAGGTGTAGAAGCACGGTGGCTAGGAAAAACTCCCTAGAAAGGCGAAAACCTAGGAAGAAACCTAGAGCAGGAACCAGGCATGACTAAAATGTAAATGTAAATGTTTTTTTTGTTTTTTTTACGCTTGAATCATGATGTGAGTCATGTGTCCAAAGGGGGAATTACCAGTCCCCTGGGGCCCTTTGGTAAATATGCAAATAGATTTTCTTCACATGCCTGCCTGTAAAAGGAAAAGGTATATGTTGGTAATGGTTGACAGTTACTCCAAATGGATTGAGGTTTTCCCCACCTCGAGTGATATATGAAGAAGTGTATTGCTGTTTGTTTTGGTTTTTGTCTTGCTTCAATAACAAATCTCACCAGATTGGGTCTGCTGGATGGTCGGTATTTCTCCCTAAGGATTAGCCCTCTGACTCCCTGACCCTGTAACTCTGCGGTGAGGTCACCAAGGTCATAGGGGAGTATAAGCCAATTTGAGGGAAAAAATTGTTTAAACTGTGTGTTGTCATTCTCTTAGACATTTGTATTAAGAATATTTTGTAGTAATAATAATTTGTCATACAGTGAATAATTTGTAATAGTGAATAGTTTGTCTGGATTTCCTGAATCAGAAATGCACTAAAACTAAACTGTTGTTCTGGTCTGTCCTCTCTCGAGGTTATGGCGAAGGTGACCACAGATGGTATCTAGATGCATGGAAGATAATTAGACGGAGAACAGCGTGAGCCTCGACACCCCCTCTAACCGGCTGAAGTAATGGCGACAACGGCGTTCACTATGACCCTGTCCTTCACATCTACCCTGAGACCTGAGTCCGAGCCAGCAACCTGTACACACAGCATCCAGTCGAAGCTATCAACTGCCTTTTCTCTCAGGACAGTAGTCCACGTGGAGTGAGCATGGAGAGAGATCCCGTCCAAAACTTCTCTCATGCTGCTGGTGTACTGGTCGGAAAATGGAGAAAACATAAATGGACCGTAAAGGACAGTGGCAGCTAAGGTGAGAGATTCGTCTGCTTTGAAATCGTGAAATTATCAAGGGCCATCCACTATGAACACGTGCATTGGGAGGACGAACTGTAAAGCTATCGGAAGGAGAAAATGAAGACGCCAGAAGAATGAGTGCCGTGAAGGAGGGGGGTGGTCAACCGTGCCCCTTAATTGATTTAGACATGTCCCCAAACAATTATTTGGGGTGTCAGGTTGATTGTGGAGGTCTGCACACAGTGAAATGTATAGTAATTTAGACTAAAACTGCATTGGAGATACCAATCTGTCGTTAACATGCCACTCGTGACAAAAGCTATAGCTGAAATCTCATTGCCAGAATCCATAAATTAAATTGTGTAATGAAGCATATGTGTAACTGTATGAAGCGAAGGTCTTAAGTTAAAACATTCTACTGCAACGGTTTTACAAAGTACAACCCAGAATGAAGGGTTTGAAAGTGGTTTTATGCGTTGATTTTGTCTACTTTACTACTTTGATTGTAGATTTTAGCTCTATTATGATGATTACGTATGAAATTAGAGTAACTCCCGTTAATAGAAGTATCACCTTTGATTTGTTATAATGTATTTTGATAGAACCTCCTTTTGATAGAAGCTCAAATCTAAAATGGTTACATTAAAATGTAATGATAATTATCACAGATTGAGTGATAAGAGGAGGGAATGTGATGGAAAGTTGTATCATGCGAAGAGACAGCCTTGAAAATGTTCATCTTGTCTTTCGTGTCGTAAATAATCCTTGGTTCCTGCCTTGGTAAAGATATCAGGGGGGGGGGGGGGGGGGACGGGACGGGACATGACCCCCCCCCCCTCCTTAGGACCATCTGGCAGAACGCCCAGAATATGTTCTATAAGTTAAGATAGGAGACGGTGGAAGACACATACAGGAACCAACCCTATGTAACTTGTCTGTGTAAGCAGTATATAAGAGATCTAACGGGAGACAGACGTGTCCTAAAGGTGCATCGAGTTTGTTGAAACCTCTCCAGTTAACTGTTAATAAAGAACGATTCATTTAAGATTTACTTCGAGTGTCCCATGTGTAGAATTTCCACGACACTATCCTATAGGCTATCTTCTGAATAAGATGCACTATTCAGAAGGTACATTCATTTTTTTTTTTATTTTTGTAATGCCATTGGGAACCATTAGGTCTAGATGTGTTGACCATATGTTAGGCCTAACTAAAGGGTTCTGACCAGGAACACCAACACGTTCACCTGTTCTGGTTTAGCAACACTTTGGAGTGGAGTGACAATATTGCCGGCTGTACTGAACACGCGTTCAGACAAGAGCGCTTGTTCCACAGATATTTTGGGGTCGACGTTGGCCATGAGTGGACAGACCCTCATTCCCTCTCCACCAATGGGTCATCATCTCCTCCGATGGCATGTTCAATGAGGTAGGCTGGGAGCTCTGCGATGGCCCACAAGGAAAAAACAACTAGGCCTAACAGTGTTTTATTCTTAACAGGGATTTAAATTAGATTGTTTTTGTGGCTTTTGTACCAATTTAAATAATAATAATAATATACAGCCTAGACTAAGCAGCAATGTGTGTAACTACAGTCCTTTATGCTGGGTACTTCCCACGTTTCATCTTAACGGGAATATGCCACCTCACATCCCGCACACCATCAATCCTGATTCAAATGTCTTCAAGACTGTGTGTGTTGGTGTGTGTGTGTGGGTGGGTGTGGGTGTGTGTGTGTGTGGGTGTGGGTGTGTGCGTGTGTGTGTGTGTCTTCGGCCAGCAAGTCCAGAGAAAGGCACGGGGAGAGGAGAGGTTTGGTGAAAAGAAAGAAAGACCAAGAGAGAGAAAAGGAGAGAGTGTGGTCAGAATGGGAGGACGAGGGGATGGAAGGTTGGAGGGAAGAAATGCATGAACAGAAGGAAGAAGGTCAATGAAGGGTCACTGAATAGATAATATTAGTAATACAACATTTTAGATGGATGGAGGGATGGATGGAGGAGTAGATGGAGTGGAGGGATGGATGGAGGAGTAGATGGAGGGATGGATGGAGGGATGGAGGGAGGGAGGGAGGGGATGGAGGGATGGAGGGAGGGAGGGATGGAGGGATGGAGGGATGGAGGGATGGAGGGATGGAGGGAGGGAGGGATGGATGGAGGGATGGAGGGAGGGATGGAGGGAGGGATGGATGGATGGATGAATGGAGGGATGGAGGGAGGGATGAATGGAGGGATGGAGGGAGGGAGGGATGGAGGGAGGGAGGGATGGATGGAGGGGATGGAGGGATGGAGGGAGGGATGGAGGGAGGGAGGGAGGGAGGGATGGAGGGATGGATGGATGGAGGAGTAGATGGAGGGATGAATGGAGGGATGGATGGAGGAGTAGATGGAGTGGAGAACTTACCCTACTATTTGATTGAAGTACCTCCTGTATCCCTCCAAGGATTGGTGCTAGGAGGAGGAAGCAGGAGAATGTTTCATTCAAACAACTACAGACCTCTTAAAAAAATATATCTTCATTTAAAAATTCATTTTCAAAAGTTGGTGAGGGTGTGGTGGTGAGGGTGTGGTGGGGTGGTGAGGGTGCGGTGGGGTGGTGAGGGTGCGGTGGGGTCGTGAGGGTGCGGTGGGGTCGTGATGGTGCGGTGGGGTCGTGAGGGTGCGGTGGGGTCGTGAGGGTGCGGTGGGGTCGTGAGGGTGCGGTGGGGTCGTGAGGGTGCGGTGGTGAGGGTGTGGTGGTG
>CM072221.1:4030874-4098374 GCA_036851935.1 Coregonus suidteri
CTCTCTCTCTCTCTCTCCCCAGTCTCTCTCTCTCTCCTCTCTCTCTCTCTCTCACCTCTCTCTCTCTCTCTCCTCTCAGTCTCTCTCTCTCACTCTCCCAGTCCCTCTCTCTCCTCCCCAGTCCTCTCTCTCCTCCCCAGTCTCTCTCTCCCTCTCTCTCTCTCTCTCTCCTCCCCAGTCTCTCTCTCTCTCTCTCTCTCTCTCTCTCCTCCCCAGTCTCTCTCTCTCTCTCCTCTCTCTCTCCCTCACTCTCTCTCTCTCTCTCTCCTCATCCCTCTTCTCTCTCTCTCTCTCTCCTCCCCAGTCTCTCTCTCTCTCTCCCCAGTCTCTCTCTCTCTCACCTCCCCTCTCTCTCTCTCTCTCCCCCTCTCTCTCTCTCTCCTCCCCTCTCTCTCTCTCTCTCCTCTCTCTCTCCTCTCCTCTCTCTCAGTCTCTCTCTCTCTCTCCCCCAGTCTCTCTCTCCTCTCTCTCTCCTCCCAGTCTCTCTCTCTCTCTCTCCTCTCAGTCTCTCTCCTCTCTCTCTCTCTCTCTCTCAGTCTCTCTCTCTCTCTCCTCCCCAGTCTCTCTCTCTCCTCCCCAGTCTCTCTCTCTCTCCCCAGTCTCTCTCTCCTCCCCAGTCTCTCTCTCTCTCTCCCCAGTCCTCTCTCACCTCCCCAGTCTCTCTCTCTCTCTCCTCCCCAGTCTCTCTCTCTCTCCTCCCCAGTCTCTCTCTCTCTCTCACCTCCCCAGTCACTCTCTCTCCTCCCCAGTCCTCTCTCTCTCTCTCTCTCTCTCTCAGTCTCTCACTCTCTCTCTCCTCCCAGTCCCTCTCTCTCTCTCTCTCTCTCTCTCTCTCTCTCTCTCTCCCCTCTCCCTCTCTCTCTCTCCTCCTCCTCAGTCCCTCTCTCTCTCCTCCCAGTCTCTCTCTCTCTCTCTCTCCTCTCCTCTCCTCTCTCTCTCCTCCCCAGTCTCTCTCTCTCTCACTCTCTCTCTCTCTCTCCTCCCCAGTCTCTCTCTCTCACCTCCCCAGTCTCTCTCTCTCACTCTCCCCAGTCTCTCTCTCTCTCCTCCTCCTCTCTCTCTCTCCTCCACTCACTCTCTCTCTCTCTCCTCCCCAGTCCCTCTCTCTCTCTCTCCTCCCCAGTCTCTCTCTCTCTCTCCTCCCAGTCTCTCTCTCTCTCTCTCCTCCCACTCTCTCTCTCTCTCTCCTCTCTCTCTCTCTCTCTCCTCCCAGTCCCTCTCTCACCTCCCCAGTCTCTCTCTCTCTCCTCCCCAGTCTCCTCTCTCTCCTCCCCAGTCTCTCTCTCTCTCCTCCCCAGTCCCTCTCTCTCCTCCCAGTCCCTCTCTCTCTCTCTCTCCTCCCAGTCCCTCTCTCTCTCCTCCCCAGTCTCTCTCTCTCTCCTCCCAGTCTCTCTCTCTCTCTCCTCCCCAGTCTCTCTCTCTCTCCTCCCCAGTCTCTCTCTCTCTCTCTCCTCTCTCTCTCTCTCCTCCCCAGTCTCTCTCTCTCTCTCCCAGTCTCTCTACTCTCCTCCCTCCCTCTCTCAACTCCCAGTCTCTCTCTCTCCTCCCCAGTCCCTCTCTCTCTCTCCCCAGTCTCTCTCTCTCTCTCCCCAGTCCCTCTCTCTCCTCCCCAGTCCTCTCTCACTCCCCCAGTCTCTCTCTCTCTCCCCAGTCTCTCTCTCTCTCCCCAGTCCCTCTCTCAACTCCCCAGTCTCTCTCTCTCCTCCCCAGTCTCCTCTCTCTCTCTCCGTCAGTCCCTCTCTCACTCCCTCTCTCTCTCTCTCCTCCCCTCTCTCTCTCTCTCTCTCTCGCCCAGGCTCTCTCTCTCCTCCCCTCTCTCTCTCTCTCTCCCAGTCCCTCTCTCACTCCACAGTCTCTCTCTCTCTCCTCCCAGGCTCTCTCTCTCACCTCCCCAGTCTCTCTCTCTCTCTCTCTCTCTCTCTCTCTCCTCTCCCAGTCTCCTCTCTCTCTCTCCTCCCCAGTCCTCTCTCTCTCTCTCCTCTCCTCTCCTCCTCTCTCTCTCTCCCCAGTCTCTCTCTCTCTCTCTCTCTCCCCAGTCTCTCTCTCTCCTCCCCAGTCTCTCTCTCTCCTCCCCAGTCTCTCTCTCTCCTCCCCAGTCTCTCTCTCCTCCCCAGTCTCTCTCTCCTCCCCAGTCTCTCTCTCTCCTCCCCAGTCTCTCTCTCTCTCTCTCTCTCTCTCTCCTCCCAGTCCCTCTCTCTCTCTCCTCAGTCTCTCTCTCTCTCTCTCCCTCTCTCTCTCTCTCTCTCCTCCCCAGTCTCTCTCTCTCTCTCCTCCCCAGTCCCTCTCTCTCTCCTCCCCAGTCCCTCTCTCTCTCTCCCCCCCAGTTCTCTCTCTCTCTCCACAGTCTCTCTCTCTCCTCCCAGTCCCTCTCTCCTCCCCAGTCCCTCTCTCTCTCTCCTCCCCAGTCTCTCTCTCTCTCCTCCCCAGTCCCTCTCTCTCTCTCCCCATCTCCTCTCTCTCCTCCCCAGTCCCTCTCTCTCCTCCCCAGTCTCTCTCTCTCTCTCTCTCCCCAGTCCCTCTCTCTCTCTCCCCTCCCTCTCTCTCTCTCCTCCCCAGTCTCTCTCTCTCTCCCCCAGTCCCTCTCTCTCTCTCTCTCCTCCCCAGTCCCTCTCTCTCTCCCCTCCTCTCCAGTCCCTCTCTCTCTCTCCTCCCCAGTCCCTCTCTCTCTCTCTCTCCCCAGTCCCTCTCTCTCTCTCTCCTCCCCAGTCCCTCTCTCTCTCTCCTCCCCAGTCCTCTCTCTCTCTCTCCCCCCCCCCTCTCTCTCTCTCCTCCCCCCTCCCTCTCTCTCTCTCCTCCCCTCAGTCTCTCTCTCTCTCCTCCCCAGTCTCTCTCTCTCTCTCCTCCCCAGTCTCTCTCACCTCCCCTCTCTCTCTCTCTCTCCTCCCCTCTCTCTCTCCTCCCAGTCCCTCTCTCTCTCTCCTCCCCAGTCTCTCTCTCTCTCTCCTCCCCAGTCTCTCTCTCTCCTCCCCAGTCCCTCTCTCACCTCCCCAGTCCCTCTCTCTCTCCTCCCCAGTCTCTCTCTCTCCTCCCCAGTCCCTCTCTCACCTCCCCAGTCCCTCTCTCTCACCTCCCCAGTCTCTCTCTCTCTCCTCCCCAGTCTCTCTCTCTCCTCCCCAGTCTCTCTCTCTCCTCCCAGTCCCTCTCTCTCCTCCCCAGTCTCTCTCTCTCCTCCCCAGTCTCTCTCTCTCCTCCCCAGTCCCTCTCTCACCTCCCCAGTCCCTCTCTCACCTCCCCAGTCTCTCTCTCTCTCTCCTCCCCAGTCCCTCTCTCTCCTCCCCAGTCTCTCTCTCCTCCCCAGTCTCTCTCTCACCTCCCCAGTCCCTCTCTCTCTCCCAGTCCCTCTCTCTCTCTCCTCCCCAGTCCCTCTCTCTCCTCCCCAGTCCCTCTCTCTCCCCCCAGTCCCTCTCTCTCCTCCTCCCCCAGTCTCTCTCTCTCTCCTCCCCAGTCCCTCTCTCACCTCCCCAGTCCTCTCTCTCCTCCCCCAGTCTCTCTCTCTCCTCCCAGTTCCTCTCTCTCTCCTCCCCAGTCTCTCTCTCTCCTCCCCAGTCCCTCTCTCTCCTCCCAGTCTCTCTCTCTCTCCTCCCCAGTCTCTCTCTCTCCTCCCCAGTCTCTCTCTCTCTCCTCCCCAGTCCCCTCTCTCTCCTCCCCAGTCCCTCTCTCTCCTCCCCAGTCCCTCTCTCTCTCCTCCCCAGTCCCTCTCTCTCTCCTCCCCAGTCTCTCTCTCTCCTCCCCAGTCCCTCTCTCTCCTCCCCAGTCTCTCTCTCTCTCCTCCCGTCCCTCTCTCTCCTCCCCAGTCTCTCTCTCTCCTCCCCAGTCTCTCTCTCTCCTCCCAGTTCTCTCTCTCTCCTCCCCAGTCCCTCTCTCTCTCCTCCCCAGTCTCTCTCTCTCCTCCCCAGTCCCTCTCTCTCCTCCCCAGTCTCTCTCTCTCCTCCCCAGTCTCTCTCTCTCCTCCCCAGTCTCTCTCTCTCCTCCCCAGTCACTCTCTCTCCTCCCCAGTCACTCTCTCTCCTCCCCAGTCTCTCTCTCTCCTCCCCAGTCCCTCTCCCCATGTCTAAATTCCACCACATTACAGTCATGGTGTAGAACAATATACCTTTGTTCTACACAGTAAAGTCTGATAGGAATTATGATCAATGTAAACAGCAGTTGGCCCTACATGGCCCCAGAGTGTTTCCCTCAGACCAACTGAGAACTGCACCAAGAACCCTTCACCGCTCAGCCCATTGTTTAATAATACTGTTATATATATATATATATATATATACACACACACACACACACAAACTTTAGTTGGAGTACTTCTCTGGTTTAGTTGGAAAAACGTTACTTCTCTGGTTTAGTTGGAGTAGTTCTCTGTTCTCTCTCGAACTTGTCTATTGGAGAAAATATTTAGAACGTTCTCTTTGTTGAATACGATGATTAGGATGTGATTTCTATTGATTATTGAATCTCAAGCGTGTTATTATTCGGTATAAACAGTCATCTGTAAGGCATGCCTCTGTGCCAGTGGACAGAGGGTGAAGCCAACAGCTGGTACGAGCCACACAATCTCAGAACCGCCACACACGGTCATCTTTCAGACACTAAAACAAAAAGGTCCAAAAAAAAAAAAAGACAGGAGCGCGCGAGAGGGAAGAGAGAGAAGGAAGATGTGGTAAAAGAGCACAACAAACCTAAAAATAAACAAACGCTGGCAGGAACCAAACGAGGGAACGAGAGAGGGGAAGAAAGAGCGACCCTGAGGTTGAGGTCACACCTTTCAACACCTTTCCCTTTTTCTCCAGTTCCCCCTTCCCTTCCCTTCACTTTCACTCATCCGTCCCTCCCCCTCCTTCCTCCTCGACTCTCTTGCCCTTTTGAACTCCAGTGCAACCTCTCCACTTCTTCAACTCCAATATACACTCCTCTCTCTCTCCCCTCCTCCTTCCATCGCCCTCTCCTCTTGTAGTCTGCCTCCTGCACTCAGTCTCCCCTTGACAGCTCTCCCCCTCTCTACCCCTTCTCTCCTCACACTCTCTCCCTCTCTCTACCCCTTCTCTCCTCACACTCTCTCCCTCTCTCTACCCCTTCTCTCCTCACTCTCTCTCTACCCCTTCTCTCCTCACACTCTCTCCCTCTCTTTACCCCTTCTCTCCTCACACTCTCTCCCTTTCCCCGTCTTTTATTAAACCCACTCTTTCCCTGTCCCCTATTTATCTATCTAGCTATCAAACTTCCTCCATCAGTCAGCCATCCTTACAGCTGTTGCTAAACTCTCTCTTGCCCTCACTCTCCCTCCTTTCAAAGTTTAAGGCCCCTCTCTCGTTTTCAACCTCACGCTTGCCCACACTTTAATCCTTCTGCTCTCTCGCTTTCTCCCGCTCTGCCCTTGTCCTAACCCCTCTCTCGCACTCTCCTTTCTCTCTGCTCCCCGTTTCCCCGGTCTGTCTACAAATGGCTCAACTTTCCTTTCACCCTTGCCATAACCCCTCCCTCCCCCTCCCTCTCACTCCCTCCCTCCCTCTCTCTCCCTCTCCCTCCCTCCCTCCCTCTGTCTGTCCCTCTCCCTCCCTCCCTCCCTCCCTCTGTCTGTCCCTCTCCCTCCCTCCCTCCCTCCCTCCCTCTGTCTGTCCCTCTCCCTCCGTCCCTCTCCCTCCCTCTGTCTGTCCCTCTCCCTCCGTCCCTCTGTCTGTCCCTCTCCCTCCGTCCCTTGCCCTCCTTCCTCCCAAAGTTCATGCCCTTCCGTTCCCTCGATGATTCTGTCCCCAGAGCTCTCCTGACCCTGACAACACACACAGATACACACACACAGATACAAACACAGCGTCCAAACAGACACACCTTCCCAGACAACATGCCTCCTCCCCTCTGACCGCCCTGTCCCGGTCACAATCCTTCCACATACACACACAACCCAGACCCTGCTAGTGGCCCAGCCATCACCCCGTATGTTACAAACACATCTCCCTGAGGCCTAGTTGGAGCGAAGCCAAACTGGAGCCGGCGGTCTTATCTTACAAAAAGGCGTTGTCGTGCCCTCTCCACGACTGTCTTGGTGGGTTTGGACCATGATAAGTTTGTTGGTGATGTGGACACCAAGGAACTTGAAAAACTCTCGACGCGCTCCACTACAGCCCCTGTCGATGTGAACGGAGGCGTGTTCGGCCCTCCTTTTCCTGTAGTCCACGATCAGCTCCTTTGTCTTGATCACGGTTCGGACCAGATCAACTAAACACTACTGGCCCGGTGGGTCAGACAGGAAGCCCTTCTACAACTGGTGTTGTAAACTACGGTTGCTCCTTTAATCTGAAGTTTACACACACACACACACACCAAGACATGCACACACAAGCACACTGTAAAGGCCTGAGTTAGCAAACAGCGCCCCCCTTAGGCTGTAACAAGTATAGCAGGCATCAACCAAATCCCTATGCTGCCACTAATGGTGTTGTGTTACTGGTTGGGCCAATCCTGTGGAGGGGGTGGGGTTACCAAGTGGAAAGGGGAACGGTGATTTAAACTACTAAGGCGTCAATTCATTCGGTTAAATTTGGGGAAACATGCAGAAAATCGCTGTGGAGATAATATGAATATTTAAAATCCCTGTGGAGATAATATGAATATTTAAAATCACTGTGGAGATAATATGAATATTTAAAATCCCTGTGGAGATAATATGAATATTTAAAATCCCTGTGGAGATAATATGAATATTTAAAATCCCTGTGGAGATAATATGAATATTTAAAATCCCTGTGGAGAGAATATGAATATTTAAAATTCCTGTGGAGATAATATGAATATTTAAAATCAAATAAAAAAGATGAAAATGACAACATGGTTCATCAGATCTAAACTATATGCAATATAGATCAACTATATGTAATATAGATATAAACTATATGTAATATATATATATACACATATACATATACATATATATACAGTGGGGGAAAAAAGTATTTAGTCAGCCACCAATTGTGCAAGTTCCCACTTAAAAAGATGAGAGGCCTGTAATTTTCATCATAGGTACACGTCAACTATGACAGACAAATTGAGAAAAAAAATTCCAGAAAATCACATTGTAGGATTTTTTATGAATTTATTTGCAAATTATGGTGGAAAATAAGTATTTGGTCACCTACAAACAAACAAGATTTCTGGCTCTCACAGACCTGTAACTTCTTCTTTAAGAGGCTCCCCTGTCCTCCACTCGTTACCTGTATTAATGGCACCTGTTTGAACTTACCTGTATAAAAGACACCTGTCCACACCTCAAACAGTCACACTCCAAACTCCACTATGGCCAAGACCAAAGAGCTGTCAAAGGACACCAGAAACAAAATTGTAGACCTGCACCAGGCTGGGAAGACTGCACCTGCAATAGGTAAGCAGCTTGGTTTGAAGAAATCAACTGTGGGAGCAATTATTAGGAAATGGAAGACATACAAGACCACTGATAATCTCCCTCGATCTGGGGCTCCACGCAAGATCTCACCCCGTGGGGTCAAAATGATCACAAGAACGGTGAGCAAAAATCCCAGAACCACACGGGGGGACCTAGTGAATGATCTGCAGAGAGCTGGGACCAAAGTAACAAAGCCTACCATCAGTAACACACTACGCCGCCAGGGACTCAAATCCTGCAGTGCCAGACGTGTCCCCCTGCTTAAGCCAGTACATGTCCAGGCCCGTCTGAAGTTTGCTAGAGTGCATTTGGATGATCCAGAAGAGGATTGGGAGAATGTCATATGAAACCAAAATATAACTTTTTGGTAAAAACTCAACTCGTCGTGTTTGGAGGACAAAGAATGCTGAGTTGCATCCAAAGAACACCATACCTACTGTGAAGCATGGGGTGGAAACATCATGCTTTGGGGCTGTTTTTCTGCAAAGGGACCAGGACGACTGATCCGTGTAAAGGAAAGAATGAATGGGGCCATGTATCGTGAGATTTTGAGTGAAAACCTCCTTCCATCAGCAAGGGCATTGAAGATGAAACATGGCTGGGTCTTTCAGCACGACAATGATCCCAAACACACCGCCCGGGCAATGAAGGAGTGGCTTCGTAAGAAGCATTTCAAGGTCCTGGAGTGGCCTAGCCAGTCTCCAGATCTCAACCCCATAGAACATTTCGGAGGGAGTTGAAAGTCCGTGTTGCCCAGCGACAGCCCCAAAACATCACTGCTCTAGAGGAGAGATCTGCATGGAGGAATGGGCCAAAATACCAGCAACAGTGTGTGAAAACCTTGTGAAGACTTACAGAAAACGTTTGACCTGTGTCATTGCCAACAAAGGGTATATAACAAAGTATTGAGAAACTTTTGTTATTGACCAAATACTTATTTTCCACCATAATTTGCAAATAAATTCATAAAAAAATCCTACAATGTGATTTTCAGGAGAAAAAAAATTCTAATTTTGTCTGTCATAGTTGACGTGTACATATGATGAAAATTACAGGCCTCTGGTGGCTGACTAAATACTTTTTTTTCCCCCCACTGTATATGTAATATATATATATACACACTAATGGAGAAAAGAGATGAAGGGAGGAGATGACAGGAGGAAAAGAGTCACAGGGGGATTCTCATTTGGTGAAAAGACAGTCCTCTCCTCTCTCCTCCATGACCCGGAAAGACAGTCCTCTCCTCTCTCCTCCATGACCCGGAAAGACAGTCCTCTCCTCTCTCCTCCATGACCCGGAAAGACAGTCCTCTCCTCTCTCCTCCATGACCCGGAAAGACAGTCCTCTCCTCTCTCCTCCATGACCCGGAAAGACAGTCCTCTCCTCTCTCCTCCATGACCCGGAAAGACAGTCCTCTCCTCTCTCCTCCATGACCCGGAAAGACAGTCCTCTCAAAAGGAGGTTGAGGAAGAGGATGGGAGTTAGCACAACCTCTCTCCTCCATGACCCGGAAAGACAGTCTTCTCCTCTCTCCTCCATGACCCGGAAAGACAGTCCTCTCCTCTCTCCTCCATGACCCGGAAAGACAGTCCTCTCCTCTCTCCTCCATGACCCGGAAAGACAGTCCTCTCCTCCATGACCCGGAAAGACAGTCCTCTCCTCTCTCCTCCATGACCCGGAAAGACAGTCCTCTCCTCTCTCCTCCATGACCCGGAAAGACAGTCCTCTCCTCTCTCCTCCATGACCCGGAAAGACAGTCCTCTCCTCTCTCCTCCATGACCCGGAAAGACAGTCCTCTCCTCTCTCCTCCATGACCCGTAAAAGACAGTCCTCTCCTCTCTCCTCCATGACCCGGAAAGACAGTCCTCTCCTCTCTCCTCCATGACCCGGAAAGACAGTCCTCTCCTCTCTCCTCCATGACCCGGAAAGACAGTCCGCTCCTCTCTCCTCCATGACCCGGAAAGACAGTCCGCTCCTCTCTCCTCCATGACCCGGAAAGACAGTCCGCTCCTCTCTCCTCCATGACCCGGAAAGACAGTCCTCTCCTCTCTCCTCCATGACCCGGAAAGCGATAAGTGGTCAAGTGGTTGAAGGCGATATGTGTCCTCCTCTCTTCAACAGCCACATCTGGTTGAGGATAGTCATGTGTATCCTACCTGAGTGCCACACCCCCTTTGAGTCAGCTGTTGTTTTGTCAGAGGACAAAAGCATGCAAACATTTAAAAACAATATGCTAATGATGCCTTTATCTATAAAATGGCTACATTTCTTTTTACAACTGTACACATATTTAGCGATTCCTCCTCTAAACGTCATGTGCCTGATGCCGCGCGATTGGAAAAGGAGAGTCAATTCTTACAAGCGCATTTGTTTCCATATTCCCTCTCCTCGCCTCCTCTCCTCGATTACCTTTGACCTTTTTCAAAAGGAGGTGAGGAGAGGATGGAGGAGTTAGCAAAACCAATTGAGAACCTCCCAAAGTAAAAGGAGGAGAGGACAGGAGAAAGAGGAGGGGGATGGGTCGTCCACAAACTCACCAGAACAGTGTAGATGTGGAGGCATCGGTACACTGGAGAAAAGTCTACCAGCCCCTGGGCCCCTGGTACCTGAGAGAGACAGAAACACAGACAGAGACGCCATTATCTTTTGGTCCTCCAGTTCACACAACAACAAATGTCTCTACCTTCATCCCTCCATTTCATCCCTCCATTTCTCTACCTTCATCCCTCCATTTCATCCCTCCATTTCTCTACCTTCATCCCTCCATTTCATCCCCCTTCGTTGACACATTCAGCGGCAAGGTGAAAAGTGCACTATATAGGTAATAGTGATAATACAGTGATAATACAGTGCTATTTGTGACGCAGAACATGGAGCGTTTTAGAGCCAAGAACATAAGAATTTCAGAAACGATGTTTGCATGGAGAGATAGAGGGAGGGATAGGAGAGATAGAGGGAGGGATAGAGGGAGGGATAGAGGGAGGGATAGGAGATATAGAGGGAGGGATAGAGGGAGGGATAGAGGGAGGGATAGAGGGAGGGATAGAGGGAGGGATAGAGGGAGAGATAGAGGGAGAGATAGAGGGAGGGATGGATAGAGGAGGGATAGAGGGAGGGATAGAGGGAGGTAGAGGGGATATAGAGGGAGGGATAGAGGGAGGGATAGAGGGAGGGATAGAGGGAGAGATAGCGGGAGGGATAGAGGGAGGGATAGAGGGAGGGATAGAGGGAGGGATAGAGGGAGAGATAGAGGGAGGGATAGAGGGAGGGAAGGAGGGAGGGATAGAGGGAGGGATAGAGGGAGGGATAGCGGGAGGGATAGAGGGAGGGATAGAGGGAGGGATAGCGGGAGGGATAGAGGGAGAGATAGAGGGAGGGATAGAGGGAGGGATAGAGGGAGGGATAGAGGGAGGGATAGAGGGAGAGATAGCGGGAGGGATAGAGGGAGGGATAGAGGGAGGGATTGAGGGAGAGATAGAGGGAGGGATTGATGTAGGGAGGGATAGAGGGAGGGATAGAGGGAGGGATAGAGGGAGGGATAGAGGGAGAGATGGAGAGGGAGGGGGATTGAGGGAGGGATAGAGGGAGGGATAGAGGGATAGAGGGAGGGATAGAGGGAGGGATAGAGGGAGGGAGGGAGGGAGGGATAGAGGGAGGGATAGAGGGAGGGATAGAGGGAGGGGATAGAGGGGGGTGGAGGGAGGGATAGAGGGAGGGATAGAGGGAGGGATAGAGGGAGGGATAGAGGGAGGGATAGAGGGAGGGATGGAGGGAGGGATAGAGGGAGGGATTGAGGGAGGGATAGAGGGAGGGATAGAGGGAGGGATAGAGGGAGGGATAGAGGGAGGGAGGGATAGAGGGAGGGATAGAGGGAGGGATAGAGGGATTGGGGGATAGAGGGAGGGATGGAGGGAGGGATAGAGGGAGGGATAGAGGGAGGGATAGAGGGAGGGATAGAGGGAGCGGGAGGGATAGAGGGAGGGAGGGAGGGAGGGGAGGGATAGAGGGAGGGATAGCGGGAGGGATAGGAAGGGAGATAGAGAGAGGGATAGAGGGAGGGATTGGAGAGATAGAGGGAGGGAGGGATAGAGGGAGGATAGAGGGAGGGATAGAGGGAGAGATAGAGGGAGGGAGGGGAGGGAGGGATAGCGGGAGGGATAGAGGGAGGGATAGAGGGAGGGATAGAGGGAGGGATAGAGGGGGGATAGAGGGAGGGATAGAGGGAGGGATAGAGGGAGAGATAGAGGGAGGGATAGGAGAGATAGAGGGAGGGATAGAGGGAGGGATAGAGAGAGGGATAGAGGGAGGGATAGAGGGAGGGATAGAGGGAGGGATAGAGGGAGGGATAGAGGGAGGGATAGAGGGAGGGATGGGAGAGATAGAGGGAGGGATAGAGGGAGGGATAGAGGGAGAGATAGAGGGAGATAGAGGGAGATAGAGGGAGAGATAGAGGGAGGGATAGAGGGAGGGATAGCGGGAGGGAGGGATAGCGGGAGGGATAGAGGGAGGGATAGAGGGAGGGATAGCGGGAGGGATAGCGGGAGGGATAGATAGCGGGAGAGATTGATGTAGGGAGGGATAGAGGGAGGGATAGCGGGAGAGATAGAGGGAGGGATAGAGGGAGGGATAGCGGGAGGGATAGCGGGAGGGATAGAGGGAGGGATAGCGGGAGGGATAGCGGGAGGGATAGCGGGAGAGATTGATGTAGGGAGGGATAGAGGGAGGGATAGCGGGGAGAGATTGATGTAGGGAGGGATAGAGGGAGGGATAGCGGGAGGGATAGCGATAGGAGGGATTGAGGGTAGAGGGAGGGATAGAGGGAGGGATAGAGGGAGGGATAGCGGGAGAGATTGATGTAGGGAATGAGAAATGGGGTTGGAACGAGGAATGAGACAGAGAGAAGACTTGGGTCTGAACACAGGACCGGAGGGACGGAGGAAGGGAACTCCTGAAGACTCCTGAACAGCTAATCATGGCTACCCGGACTATTTGCCCCCCCACCCCATCTTTTTACGCTGCTACTACTCTGTTAATTATTTATGCATAGTCACTTTAACTCTACCCACATGTACATATTAGCTCAACTACCTCAACTAGCCGGTGCCCCGGCACATTGACTCTGCACCGGTACCCCCCTGTATATATAGCCTCCCTACCGTTATTTTACTTCTGCTCTTTTTTTCTCAACACTTTTTTTGTTGTTATTTTATTTTACTTTTTTATTTAAAAAATAAATGCACTGTTGGTTAAGGCTGTAAGTAAGCATTTCACGGTAAGGTGTACACCTGTTGTATTCTGCGCATGTGACAAATACAATTTGATTTGATTTGCTAGAGAAAGATATGAAAGGAATGAGAGACAGGGTTGGAGAGACGGGGTTGGAGAGACGGGGTTGGAGAGACGGGGTTGGAGAGACGGGGTTGGAGAGAGGGTTGGAGAGACGGGGTTGGAGAGACGGGGGGAGGAGGGGTTGGAGAGACGGGGTTGGAGAGACGGGGTTGGAGAGACAGGGTTGGAGAGACAGGGTTGGAGAGACAGGGTTGGAGAGACAGGGTTGGAGAGACAGGGTTGGAGAGACAGGGTTGGAGAGACAGGGTTGGAGAGACAGGGTTGGAGAGACAGAGGGGAGTGGAAGGAAAGGAGACTTGGATCTGAACACAGTAAGGACAGGATAGGTAAAACACAGTAGCAGGAAGTCAATACAACTCGACCGCTTGACCCTTTGACCCTCTCCAAAAAGGGGTAGAGGGGTTGGCAGGGTCATGTTTTTGAGACCTGATGTTCTGACCAATCACACAAACAACATCCTGTCCCTATCTCTGTGGAATAGTGTTCCTCAGCTGTTAAAACGCGGAAGGTGGAAGACAATGCAAGGCTTTCATGTACTGAGCTGGGAACAACACCAGCCTAGAACAGCACTGCCCTGGGACAGGAGGGGAAACTCACGCACAATACGAAAACAAACCCAGTGGAATGTTCTTTAGTTTGGAGTCATAACAACCCCAGGGTCAGGGGTCAGGGGTCAGGGGTCAGTCATGGCTAGAGCCGAGGTAGAGGAGGGGAGTAGAAGAAATAAAAAGGGGGGTTAAGAACAGGGTGATACAAGGGGCAGAAGGCTGTGACTATGGTCTTTGTTTGAAAGGAGTTAGTCAAAAAGATCAGACTAGGGCTGAAGGGAGATGACAGAAGAGGTGCCACCCTCTCCTCGCGTCCCCCTTCACTCCTCTCCCTCCTATCCAATCTCTTTTCCCCTTGACAAG
Organism: Coregonus suidteri; assembly: GCA_036851935.1. NCBI lineage: Eukaryota > Metazoa > Chordata > Actinopteri > Salmoniformes > Salmonidae > Coregonus > Coregonus suidteri. Next base: position 4,044,522 of record CM072221.1, read on the forward strand.
CCCTTATGTCCCCTACCCAACCTCTCAGCCTGGCACATCCCCTACCCAACCTCTCAGCCTGGCACATCCCCTACCCAACCTCTCAGCCTGGCACATTCCCTACCCAACCTCTCAGCCTGGCACATCCCCTACCCAACCTCTCAGCCTGGCACATCCCCTACCCAACCTCTCAGCCTGGCACATCCCCTACCCAACCTCTCAGCCTGGCACATCCCCTACCCAACCTCTCAGCCTGGCACATCCCCTACCCAACCTCTCAGCCTGGCACATCCCCTACCCAACCTCTCAGCCTGGCACATCCCTACCCAACCTCTCAGCCTGGCACATCCCCTACCAAACCTCTCAGCCCTGGCACATTCCCTACCCAACCTCTCAGCCTGGCACATCCCCTACCCAACCTCTCAGCCTGGCACATTCCCTACCCAACCTCTCAGCCTGGCACATTCCCTACCCAACCTCTCAGCCTGGCACATCCCCTACCCAACCTCTCAGCCTGGCACATCCCCTACCCAACCTCTCAGCCTGGCACATCCCCCTACCCAACCTCTCAGCCTGGCACATCCCCTACCCAACCTCTCAACCTGGCACATCCCCTACCCAACCTCTCAGCCTGGCACATCCCCTACCCAACCTCTCAGCCTGGCACATCCCCTACCTTCCCTCTTACCCTTTATTCCAGCTCCCTCCCATCTCTCCTTCCCTAGCATTGATCCACCTCTCACCCTCTTCCCTGGCATCCCATTCCAGCCTTACCCCTTGACCAAACCCTCACCCTCTTCCCTGGCATCCCATTCCAGCCTTACCCCTTGACCAAACCCTCACCCTCTTCCCTGGCATCCCATTTTCCAGCCTTACCCCTTGACCAAACCCTCACCCTCTTCCCTGGCATCCCATTCCAGCCTTACCCCTTGACCAAACCCTCACCCTCTTCCCTGGCATCCCATTCCAGCCTTACCCCTTGACCAAACCCTCACCCTGACCCTGGCATCCCATTCCAGCCTTACCCCTTGACCAAACCCTCACCCTCTTCCCTGGCATCCCATTCCAGCCTTACCCTTGACCAAACCCTCACCCTCTACCCTGGCATCCCATTCCAGCCTTACCCCTTGACCAAACCCTCACCCTCTTCCCTGGCATCCCATTCCAGCCTTACCCCTTGACCAAACCCTTGACCTGCCAGCAGCCTGGCATAGGAAAGAGGGATGTCACTGAGGGAGGAGAGGAGAGGAGGGGCTGAGTTCACCAACAGTAGCTTAGAAAGAATGGGAGGAAGGAGGGAGGGAAAGGTTGTAAGATTGGCAGCAGTTAACAGGAGAATGCCCTCTGTCTCAGCTCTGGCACAGGAAAGAGGGAGGAGAGGAGGGGAGGGGAGGGGAGAGGAGGGGAGGGGAGGGTTCTCAAGGGGGTAAGAGAATGGGAGGGAGGGAGGGAGGGAGGGAGGGAGGGAGGGAGGGAGGGAGGGAGGGGAGGTCGGGAGGGAGGGAGGGAGGGAATGGTTGTAAGATTGGCAGCAGTTAACAGGAGAATGCCCTCTGTCTCAGGAGGAGGAGAGGAGAGGAGAGAGGAGGGGAGGGTTCTCACAGGGGGTAAGAGAATGGGAGGGAGGAGGGAGGGAGGGAGGGAGGGAGGTAGGGATTGGGAGGAGAGGGAGGGAGGGACAATGTTGGAGGGGATCACCAAGTACACACACACACACACACACACAACAAACCCCCCCACCAAAGGTACCTCATCTTCATCCTCCTCCCCCTCTACATCCAGTACTGCAGAGTCTTGTTTAGTCATTGGGCCGCTGCCCTGTCCGTCAACATCAGTCCCCACCCCTAGTCCCGCCTCCTTCCTCAGCCGTCGACCAACCGCAGCTCTCTGTTGGAGTGACACGGTGCTGTCCAACGAGCGCTGGACCTGGGCCTGGTATATACACACAGTTAGTTATACACACACACACACACACACACACACACACACACACACACACACACAGTTAGAATTACACAAACACAGGACAATCTTCTAGAGAGAAAACCGGTGTCAGATTGCATTCCCCATCATTCTCTTTCTATTCCTCCTCAAAACAAAACACCATTCTCATCTTTCCAATACTCCATCCATCTGCCTTCTATCCACCTCCACTCTTTCACAGCAATCACTGCTGTTCCCATCAAACTTCAAATCTACTCTGTGTCAATGCGGACGCCAGTAAGACTGGCTGTCGCCATTGGCGTTGGCTTATGGGGATCCTAGTATATCAAATTAACCCCCCCCCCCAAGGTTTAGCTGATCCTTAGAGCAGTAGCTGAGATTGACAGAGAGAATGGAGAAGGTAGAGATTGACAGAGAGAATGGAGAAGGTAGAGATTGACAGAGAGAATGGAGAAGGTAGAGATTGACAGAGAGAATGGAGAAGGTAGAGATTGACAGAGAGAATGGGGTGGAAAAATGTACGCTGAAAAGACGAAGAATACACTCTTTTCTTTTTAAAGAAGCTCCTATGGCATAACCTATGTCATAGACTACGTCAAAGGCTTTGGTCGACGTTCGCTAATTAAGTAACTTCAGTTGAGTGTGTGTGTGCTGTCAACAAGGGAATTCCCATGGGTAAGAGGGGGACTCCGAAATGTACTCTCCTCTACCTCTTCCCCCCCTCCTCTCCCTCCATCCCTCGCTCTCATCACTCGCACGCAAACAAGTCATTATGCCCTGTCAAGTGGTTAAAGTGGTAGGACCCTTTGTTTGGTTCCTCTTTGTTCCTCTAGTGGGACCGAGTTTAGCGTTGCACTGCAACCTAACCTCAAGTGTGCGGATGTGCGTCAGAGAATGCTCAGAATGTTCCACAACCGCCGGCTGCCAGTCAAACAGCCGACCACTAACCCTTTTGTGGTCGGCTACTTAACTGACAAACGAAGTAACAAATTGTGGAGCATCTGATGCCACTAAATATGATGTTGGAGAGCAGAGAACTAGAGTCCCCTAGCTGGTTACTGATGCCACTAAATATGATGTTGGAGAACAGAGAACTAGAGTCCCCTAGCTGGTTACTGATGCCACTAAATATGATGTTGGAGAGCAGAGAACTAGAGTCCCCTAGCTGGTTACTGATGCCACTAAATATGATGTTGGAGAACAGAGAACTAGAGTCCCCTAGCTGGTTACTGATGCCACTAAATATGATGTTGGAGAACAGAGAACTAGAGTCCCCTAGCTGGTTACTGATGACACTAAATATGATGTTGGAGAACAGAGAACTAGAGTCCCCTAGCTGGTTACTGATGCCACTAAATATGATGTTGGAGAGCAGAGAACTAGAGTCCCCTAGCTGGTTACTGATGCCACTAAATATGATGTTGGAGAGCAGAGAACTAGAGTCCCCTAGCTGGTTACTGATGCCACTAAATATGATGTTGGAGAACAGAGAACTAGAGTCCCCTAGCTGGTTACTGATGCCACTAAATATGATGTTGGAGAACAGAGAACTAGAGTCCCCTAGCTGGTTACTGATGCCACTAAATATGATGTTGGAGAACAGAGAACTAGAGTCCCCTAGCTGGTTACTGATGACACTAAATATGATGTTGGAGAACAGAGAACTAGAGTCCCCTAGCTGGTTACTGATGACACTAAATATGATGTTGGAGAACAGAGAACTAGAGTCCCCTAGCTGGTTACTGATGCCACTAAATATATGATGGAGAACAGAGAACTAGAGTCCCCTAGCTGGTTACTGATGACACTAAATATGATGTTGGAGAACAGAGAACTAGAGTCCCCTAGCTGGTTACTGATGACACTAAATATGATGTTGGAGAACAGAGAACTAGAGTCCCCTAGCTGGTTACTGATGCCACTAAATATGATGTTGGAGAACAGAGAACTAGAGTCCCCTAGCTGGTTACTGATGCCACTAAATATGATGTTGGAGAACAGAGAACTAGAGTCCCCTAGCTGGTTACTGATGCCACTAAATATGATGTTGGAGAACAGAGAACTAGAGTCCCCTAGCTGGTTACTGATGCCACTAAATATGATGTTGGAGAACAGAGAACTAGAGTCCCCTAGCTGGTTACTGATGACACTAAATATGATGTTGGAGAACAGAGAACTAGAGTCCCCTAGCTGGTTACTGATGCCACTAAATATGATGTTGGAGAACAGAGAACTAGAGTCCCCTAGCTGGTTACTGATGATACTAAATATGATGTTGGAGAACAGAGAACTAGAGTCCCCTAGCTGGTTACTGATGCCACTAAATATGATGTTGGAGAGCAGAGAACTAGAGTCCCCTAGCTGGTTACTGATGCCACTAAATATGATGTTGGAGAACAGAGAACTAGAGTCCCCTAGCTGGTTACTGATGCCACTAAATATGATGTTGGAGAACAGAGAACTAGAGTCCCCTAGCTGGTTACTGATGCCACTAAATATGATGTTGGAGAACAGAGAACTAGAGTCCCCTAGCTGGTTACTGATGACACTAAATATGATGTTGGAGAACAGAGAACTAGAGTCCCCTAGCTGGTTACTGATGACACTAAATATGATGTTGGAGAACAGAGAACTAGAGTCCTCAAGCTGGTTACTGATGACACTAAATATGATGTTGGAGAACAGAGAACTAGAGTCCCCAAGCTGGTTACTGATGACACTAAATATGATGTTGGAGAGCAGAGAACTAGAGTCCCCTAGCTGGTTACTGATGCCACTAAATATGATGGAGAACAGAGAACTAGAGTCCCCTAGCTGGTTACTGATGACACTAAATATGATGTTGGAGAACAGAGAACTAGAGTCCCCTAGCTGGTTACTGATGACACTAAATATGATGTTGGAGAACAGAGAACTAGAGTCCCCTAGCTGGTTACTGATGCCACTAAATATGATGTTGGAGAACAGAGAACTAGAGTCCCCTAGCTGGTTACTGATGACACTAAATATGATGTTGGAGAACAGAGAACTAGAGTCCCCTAGCTGGTTACTGATGACACTAAATATGATGTTGGAGAACAGAGTACTAGAGTCCCCTAGCTGGTTACTGATGACACTAAATGATGATGAAGAACAGAGAACTAGAGTCCCCTAGCTGGTTACTGATGACACTAAATATGATGTTGGAGAACAGAGAACTAGAGTCCCCTAGCTGGTTACTGATGACACTAAATATGATGTTGGAGAACAGAGAACTAGAGTCCCCTAGCTGGTTACTGATGACACTAAATATGATGAAGAACAGAGAACTAGAGTCCCCTAGCTGGTTACTGATGACACTAAATATGATGTTGGAGAACAGAGAACTAGAGTCCCCTAGCTGGTTACTGATGCCACTAAATATGATGTTGGAGAACAGAGAACTAGAGTCCCCTAGCTGGTTACTGATGCCACTAAATATGATGTTGGAGAACAGAGAACTAGAGTCCCCTAGCTGGTTACTGATGACACTAAATATGATGTTGGAGAACAGAGAACTAGAGTCCCCTAGCTGGTTACTGATGACACTAAATATGATGTTGGAGAACAGAGTACTAGAGTCCCCTAGCTGGTTACTGATGACACTAAATATGATGGAGAACAGAGAACTAGAGTCCCCTAGCTGGTTACTGTTGCCACTAAATATGATGTTGGAGAACAGAGAACTAGAGTCCCCTAGCTGGTTACTGATGCCACTAAATATGATGTTGGAGAACAGAGAACTAGAGTCCCCTAGCTGGTTACTGATGACACTAAATATGTTGGAGAGTAGAGAACTAGAGTCCCCTAGCTGGTTGCTTCAGATTTTCAGGAACACACAGAGAAGGGGTTGAGAGGGGGAAAGAGCAGGGGGAGGAGAAGAGAGAGAGAGAGAGAGGGGGATGAGGAGAAGAGAGAGAGGGGGATGAGGAGAGAGAGAGAGGGGGAGTGAGGAGAAGAGAGAGGGGGATGAGGAGAAGAGAGAGAGAGAGAGAGAGAGAGAGAGAGGGGGGATGAGGAGAAGAGAGAGAGAGGGGGGATGAGGAGAAGAGAGAGAGAGAGAGAGAGAGAGAGAGGGGGGGATGAGGAGAAGAGAGAGAGAGAGAGGGGGGATGAGGAGAAGAGAGAGAGAGAGAGGGGGGATGAGGAGAAGAGAGAGAGAGAGAGAGAGAGAGAGAGAGAGAGAGGGGGGAGAGGAGAGAGAGAGCGAGAGAGAGAGAGGGGGGGATGAGGAGAAGAGAGAGAGAGAGAGAGAGAGAGAGGGGGGATGAGGAGAAGAGAGAGAGAGAGGGGGGATGAGGTAAAGGGGAGAGAGAGAGAGAGAGGGGGGATGAGGAGAAGAGAGAGAGAGAGAGAGAGAGAGGGGGGATGAGGTAAAGAGAGAGAGAGAGAGAGAGAGAGGGGGGGGGGGGATGAGGAGAAGAGAGAGAGAGGGGGGATGAGGAGAAGAGAGAGAGAGAGAGAGAGGGGGGATGAGGAGAAGAGAGAGAGAGAGAGAGAAGGGGATGAGGAGAAGAGAGAGAGAGGGGGGGGGATGAGGTAAAGGGGAGAAGGATGGAATGAAAGAGTAAAAGTGGGACAGCTGTCTGTTATTCTGAATTATTTGTCAATAAGGAGCTTTGAGAGGCAAGACACACAGTGTGTGTGTGTGTGTGTGTGTGTGTGTGTGTGTGTGTGTGTGTGTGTGTGTGTATGTGTGTGTGTGTGGTTGGTAACTAGAGACAGGTGATCAATCTTCTTCCACTTCACAGACAGAGAAATGTGGTTCCCATTAGTGTGTGTGTGTCGAACTACTGAAAATGCACTACTGGCACTGAACTTAGAGAGACAGAGGGAAAGAGAGAAAGGAGAGAGAGAGAGAGAGGGGGGAGACAGACGGAATGAAGAGATGGAAACAGAATGAAAGAAAAAGACAGACAGCCACTGCATGAAAGAGCGAGAGACAGAGAGAGAGAGAGAGAGAGAGAGAGAGAGACAGAGAGAGACAGAGAGAGAGGACAGAGAGAGAGAGAAGAGAGACCAGAGAGAGACAGAGAGAGACAGAGAGAGAGAGAGAGACAGACCGAGAGGAGGATACCTTTCAGGAGAAGACAATGAGATGAGATTCTAATAAAGAGCAAGTGAGCGAAAAAAGAAAGGAAAAGACTGCGCTCCAGTTCCATCCTCATTTCCTCTCCCTCTCCTCTCCTCTCCTCTCCTCTCCTCTCCTCCTCCTCTCTCCTCCTCCTCCTCTCCCTCCTCTCCCCTCTCCCCTCCCCTCCCCTCCTCCTCCTCTCCTCTCCTCTCCTCCCCTCTCCCCCTCTTCTCCCTCTCCTCCCCTCCTCTTTCCCCTCTCCTCTCCTCTCTCCTCCCCTCTCCTCTTCCCCTCTCCTCTTCCCCTCTCCTCCCCTCCTCTTCCCCACTCCTCCCCTCTCTTCTCCTCTCCTCTCCTCTCCTCTCCTCTCCCCTCCCCTCCCCCTCCCCTCTCCCCTCTCTCCAGCTCTAGAGGTCAGATAATATAGATCAGAGTTATATAGACTATCCCTAACTAACAGCTCTAGGGTCAGATATTATTTCAGTTATTATAAACTGGGTGGTTCAATCCCTGAATGCTGATTGGCTGACAGCCGTGGTATATCAGACCGTATACCACGGGTATGACAAAACACGTCATTTTTGCTGCTCTAATTACGCTGGTAACCAGTTTATAATTGCAATAAAGGCACCTCTGGGTTTGTGATACACGGCCAACGGACCACGGCTAAGGGCCGGTATCCAGCCACTCCGTGTTGCGTCGTGCGTAAGATCAGCCCTTGGCCATGGTATATTGGCCATATACCACACCCCCTTGGGCTTTATTGCTTAAATATAGACCGCAGTATATAGCTTATCCCTAACTAACAGCTCTGGGATCAGATATTATTTCAGCCCTCTAATGGTTCAGGGTGAGATTCAGGCTATTGTGTGTGTGTGTGTGTGTGTGTGTGTGTGTGTGTGTGTGTGTGTGTGTGTGTGTGTGTTAGATTAAGGCTGAGGATATCTGATCCTAGACCTGTGGTTAGGTAATAGCTACAGCTCTACCACTGTGCTCTACTGATCCCTATAGGACAAGAGAGGAATTACACCCAAGAATACCCAAAATACAATTCAAGGTACTGTGGACAGAGATCTATGGGTTTCTCTCCCTCTCAATTCAATTTAAGGGTCTCTCTCAATTCAATTCAAGGGTCTCTCTCAATTCAATTTAAGGGTCTCTCCCTCTCTCAATTCAAGGGTCTCTCAATTTCACATCAAGGGGCTTTATTGGCATCTCACATATTTTTACATTTCCAAAGCAAGTGAAATAGATAATAAACAAGTGGCGCAGTGGTCTAAGGCACTGCATCGCAGTGCTAGCTGTGCCACTAGAGATCCTGGTTCGAATCCAGGCTCTGTCGTAGCCGGCCGCGACCGGGAGACCCATGGGGCGGCGCACAATTGGCCCAGCGTCGTCCAGGGTAGGGGAGGGAATGGCCGGCAGGGAGGTAGCTCAGTTGGTAGAGCATGGCGTTTGCAACGCCAGGGTTGTGGGTTCGATTCCCATGGGGGGCCGGTATAAAAAATGTAAACAAAAAAATTATAATGTATGCACTCACTAACTGTAAGTCGCTCTGGATAAGAGCGTCTGCTAAATGACTAAAATGTAAATGTAAAAAATTAAACAATAAAAATATTAACAGTAAACATTACACTCAGATGTTCCAAAAGAATAAAGACATTTCAAATGTTATATTATGTCTATATACAGTGTTGTAATAATGTGGAAATAGTTAAAGTACAAAAGGGAAAATAATAAACATTAATATGGGTTGTATTTATAATGGTGTTTGTTCTTCACTGGTTGCCCTTTTCTTGTGGCAACAGGTCACAAATCTTGCAGCTGTGATGGCACACTGTGGTATTTCACCCAGTAGATAAGGGAGTTTATCCAAATTGGATTTGTTTTGGAATTCTTTGTGGATCGCTGTAATCTGAGGGAAATATGTGTCTCTAATATGGTCATACATTTGGCAGGAGGTTAGGAAGTGCAGCTCCCCCCTCCTCTAATATGGTCATACATTTGGCAGGAGGTTAGGAAGTGCAGCTCCCCCCTCCTCTCACATTTCTGTTTTTGATGTTGCCCACAAACACACTATCCATGTCTACAAACACACTATCCATGTCTACTAGCTCCAACACACTATCCATGTCTACTAGCTCCAACACACTATCCATGTCTACTAGCTCTGTCACCAGGAGAGCGGTTTTTAGGCTGGTATCCATCCCTGCCTTGTTTAGGGACGTTTTATTAGCTCTCACACACACACACACACACACACACACAGTCCCAGTAAACAAACACAGTGGCGCTACTCTGCAGGAGACGCCAACACATACAGTACTTCAACTGTTCATCTGTTCCCCAAGGCCGAGAGAGACACAGACAGACAGAGACAGACAGACAGAGAGAGACACAGACAGAGAGAGACACAGACAGAGAGAGACACAGACAGAGAGAGAGAGACACACAGACAGAGAGAGAGAGACACAGACAGAGAGAGAGAGACACACAGACAGAGAGAGAGAGACACAGACAGACAGAGACACAGACAGACAGAGACAGACAGACAGACAGAGAGAGACACAGACAGAGACACAGACAGAGAGAGAGACACAGACAGAGAGAGAGAGACACAGACAGAGAGAGAGAGACACAGACAGAGAGAGAGAGAGGAGATAGGGAGAGGAGGAGAAAGATGAGACTCACCTGTTTCATGGCAGTCTCTCCTATCTTGTCTGAATGTTTCCTGATGCTCTCCAGGAAGTCTTTGAGTTGAGACATGGCTGTGTCTCTGATGAGGGTCCTCAGTCTGGGGATATTGTCAGACATGATGGAGCAGAACCTGTACTGGCCCGCTCTGGGGAGACAGGTCTGTTCCAGCAGCTCTAGGGTCCGCAGCGCTGGGTAGTACCTAGAGAAGGGACGGCGGGGGAGAGAGGGGTTAACACACACAAATAAAAAAAGTCTCACTCCAAAATAAGCTAGAAACCTAAAAAGGGGAGGCCCGGCAGTGGAGAGGGGTTAAGAAAACACCAGTGAACTGCACACCACACACTTCATTCCTCCCTCCCTCCCTCAATCTCTCCCTCCCTCAATCTCTCCCTCCCTCATCTCTCTCTCCCCCTCTCTCTCTCTCACCACACCACAGCATCCTCTCTCTCACACACACACACAGCATCTCTCTCTCACACTCTCCCTGAGTTTCCTCTCTCACACACACACAGCATCCCTCTCTCACACACACACACAAGCATTCCCTCTCTCACACACACAGCATTCCCTCTCTCACACACACACACAAAGCATTCCTCTCACACACAAAGCATTCCTCTCACACACACACAAAGCATTCCTCTCTCTCACACACACACACAGCATTCCTCTCTCTCACACACACAGAGCATTCTCTCACACACACACAGCATTCCTCTCACACACAGCATTCCTCTCACACACAGCATTCCTCTCACACACACACACACACACACACACACAGCATTCCTCACGCACACACACACCTCCACCACACACACACACACAGCATTCCTCACACACACACACACACACACACACACACACACAGCATTCCTCACACACACACACACACACACACACCTTTCCTCTCACACAGCATTCCTCTCACACACACACACAGCATTCCTCACACACACACACACACAGCATTCCTCACACACACACAGTGTGGATTGGCCGACCTTTCTCTGCTCCCCGTGTGCTGTTGGCCAAGCAACAAACAAATAACAATTTATGACTCACAAGGCACACAACAGGTCAGGCTCAGGACAGAGAGAGAGAGAGAGAGAGGAAGGGGGGAGAGAGAGAGGAAGGGGGGGAGAGAGAGAGGAAGGAGGAGAGATAGAGGAAGGGGGGAGACTAGAGAGGAAGGAGGAGAGAGAGACACACAGTAGCGAGAGAGGAGGAAGGGGGGGAGAGAGAGAGGAAGGGGGGAGAGAGAGAGAGGAAGGGGGGAGACAGAGATCCCTCTCAGACACACACAGGATCCCTCTCACACAGAGACACAGGATGGGGGAGAGAGAGAGGAAGGAAGAGAGAGAGGAAGATAGCTCAGTTGGTGCATCTTTGTCGCCCCCTAGTTACGTCACAAAGAGACAGACAGCGACATCACAAAGAGACAGACAGGCAGAGAGGAGAGAGATAGGATAATGTGATCCATGTACATGTTGGAGAAGGTAGCTCTCCGGAACAGGGTTGGAGAGCCCTGATTTACATGTCGGGGAAGGTAGCTCTCCGGGACACACACACAGAGAGCCCTGATTTACATGTCGGGGAAGGTAGCTCTCCGGGAACAGGGTTGGAGAGCCCTGATTTACATGTCGGGGAAGGTAGCTCTCCGGGAACAGGGTTGGAGAGCCCTGATTTACATTTACATGTCGGGGAAAGTAGCTCTCTCGGGAACAGGGTTTGGAGAGCCCTGATTTACATGTCGGGGAAGGTAGCTCTCCGGGAACAGGGTTGGAGAGCCCTGATTTATATGTCGGGGGAAAAGTTCTCTCCGGGAACAGGGTTGGAGAGCCCTGATTTACATATCGGAGAAGGTTCCTCTCCGGGAACAGGGTTGGAGAGCCCTGATTTACATGTCGGGGAAAGTAGCTCTCCGGGAACAGGGTTGGAGAGCCCTGATTTACATGTCGGGGAAGGTTCCTCTCTCCGGGAACAGGGTTGGAGAGCCCTGATTTACATGTCGGGGAAAGTAGCTCTCCGGGAACAGGGTTGGAGAGCCCTGATTTACATGTCGGGGAATTCCTCTCCGGGAACAGGGTTGGAGAGCCCTCCTTTACATGTCGGGGAAAGTAGCTCTCCGGGAACAGGGTTGGAGAGCCCTGATTTACATGTCGGAGAAGGTAGCTCTCCGGGAACAGGGTTGGAGAGCCCTGATTTACATGTCGGGGAAAGTAGCTCTCCGGGAACAGGGTTGGAGAGCCCTGATTTACATGTTGGGGAAGGTAGCTCTCCGGGAACAGGGTTGGAGAGCCCTGACCTTTTACATGTTGGGGAAGGTAGCTCTCCGGGAACAGGGTTGGAGAGCCCTGATTTATTTACATGTTGGAGAAGGTAGCTCTCCGGGAACAGGGTTGGAGAGCCCTGATTTACATGTCGGGGAAGGTAGCTCTCCGGGAGACAGGGTTGGAGAGCCCTGATTTACATGTCGGGGAAGGAGAGAGAGAGGGAACAGGGTTGGAGAGCCCTGATTTACAGAGTCGGGGGAAAGTAGCTCTCCGGGAACAGGGTTGGAGAGCCCTGATTTACATGTCGGGGAAGGTAGAGAGGGAACAGGGTTGGAGAGCCCTGATTTACAAGGGGGGGAAAGAGCTCTCCGGGAACAGGGTTGGAGAGCCCTGATTTACATGGGGGAAAGTAGCTCTCTCCGGGAACAGGGTTGGAGAGCCCTGATTTACATGTCGGGGAAGGTAGAGCTCTCCGGGAACAGGGTTGGAGAGCCCTGATTTATTTACATGTTGGAGAAGGTAGCTCTCCGGGAACAGGGTTGGAGAGCCCTGATTTATTTACATGTTGGAGAAGGTAGCTCTCCGGGAACAGGGTTGGAGAGCCCTGATTAATTTACATGTTGGAGAAGGTAGCTCTCCGGGAACAGGGTTGGAGAGCCCTGATTTATTTACATGTTGGAGAAGGTAGCTCTCCGGGAACAGGGTTGGAGAGCCCTGATTTATTTACATGTTGGAGAAGGTAGCTCTCCGGGAACAGGGTTGGAGAGCCCTGATTTATTTACATGTTGGAGAAGGTAGCTCTCCGGGAACAGGGTTGGAGAGCCCTGATTTATTTACATGTTGGAGAAGGGAGCTCTCCGGGAACAGGGTTGGAGAGCCCTGATTTATTTACATGTTGGAGAAGGAAGCTCTCCGGGAACAGGGTTGGAGAGCCCTGATTTATTTACATGTTGGAGAAGGTAGCTCTCCGGGAACAGGGTTGGAGAGCCCTGATTTATTTACATGTTGGAGAAGGTAGCTCTCCGGGAACAGGGTTGGAGAGCCCTGATTTATTTACATGTTGGAGAAGGTAGCTCTCCGGGAACAGGGTTTACATGTCGGAGAAGATAGCTCTCCAGGAGGGTTTACATGTCGGGGGAAGGTAGCTCTCCGGGAACAGGGGTTTTACATGTCGGAGAAGGTAGCTACTCCGGGAAACAGCGTTTACATGTCGGAGAAGGTAGCTCTCCGGGAACAGGGTTTACATGTCGGAGAAGGTAGCTCTCCGGGAACAGCGTTTACATGTCGGAGAAGGTAGCTCTCCGGGAACAGCGTTTACATGTCGGAGAAGGTAGCTCTCCAGGAACAGCGTTTACATGTCGGAGAAGGTAGCTCTCCAGGAACAGCGTTTACATGTCGGAGAAGGTAGCTCTCCGGGAACAGCGTTTACATGTCGGAGAAGGTAGCTCTCCGGGAACAGGGTTTACATGTCGGAGAAGGTAGCTCTCCAGGAACAGGGTTTACATGTCGGAGAAGGTAGCTCTCCGGGAACAGGGTTTACATGTCGGAGAAGGTAGCTCTCCAGGAACAGGGTTTACATGTCGGAGAAGGTAGCTCTCCGGGAACAGGGTTGGAGAGCCCTGATTAATTTACATGTCGGAGAAGGTAGCTCTCCAGGAACAGGGTTTACATGTCGGAGAAGCGCAACACAAACCTTTTCAGCCTCATGTGTTCCTGTAGCTTGCTGTACATCTCCAACACTGAAAGACAGAAGAGACAGACAGGAGAAGAGGTGAATTAGGTGGATACAGTGAGGGAAAAAAGTATTTGATCCCCTGCTGATTTTGTACGTTTGCCCACTGACAAAGAAATTATCAGTCTATCATTTTAATGGTAGGTTTATTTGAACAGTGAGAGACAGAATAACAACAAAAAAAATCCAGAAAAACGCATGTAAAAAATGTTATAAATTGATTTGCATTTTAATGAGGGAAATAAGTATTTGACCCCCTCTCAATCAGAAAGATTTCTGGATCCCAGGTGTCTTTTATACAGGTAATGAGCTGAGATTAGGAGCACACTCTTAAAGGGAGTGTTCCTAATCTCAGTTTGTTACCTGTATAAAAGACACCTGTACACAGAAGCAATCAATCAATCAGATTCCAAACTCGCCACCATGGCCAAGACCAAAGAGCTCTCCAAGGATGTCAGGGACAATATTGTAGACCTACACAAGGCTGGAATGGGCTACAAGACCATCGCCAAGCAGCTTGGTGAGAAGGTGACAACAGTTAGTGCGATTATTCGCAAATGGAAGAAACACAAAACTGTCAACTGGCTCCATGCAATCTCCCTCGTGGAGTTGCAATGATCATGAGAACGGTGAGGAATCAGCCCCAGAACTACACGAGAGGATCTTGTCAATGATCTCAAGGCAGCTGGGACCATAGTCACCAAGAAAACAATTGGTAACACACTACGCCGTGAAGGACTGAAATCCTGCAGCGCCTGCAAGGTCCCCCTGCTCAAGAAAGCACATATACAGGGCCGTCTGAAGTTTGCCAATGAACATCTGAATGATTCAGAGGACAACTGGGTGAAAGTGTTGGTCAGATGAGACCAAAATGGAGCTCTTTGGCATCAACTCAACTCGCCGTGTTTGGAGGAGGAGGATTGCTGCCTATGACCCCAAGAACATCATCCCCACTGTCAAACATGGAGGTGGAAACATTATGCTTTGGGGGTGTTTTTATGCTAAGAGGACAGGACAACTTCACTGCATCAATGGGACGATGGACGGGGCCATGTACCATCAAATCTTGGGTGAGAACCTCCTTCCCTCAGCCAGGGCATTGAAAATGGGTCGTGGATGGGTATTCCAGCATGACAATGACCCAAAAACACACAGCCAAGGCAACAGAGGAGTGGCTCAAGAAGAAGCACATTAAGGTCATGGAGTGGCCTAGCCAGTCTCCAGACCTTAATCCCATAGAAAATCTGTGGAGGGAGCTGAAGGTTCGAGTTGCCAAACGTCAGCCTCGAAACCTTAATGATTTGGAGAAAATCTGCAAAGAGGAGTGGGACAAAATCCCTCCTGAGATGTGTGCAAACCTGGTGGCCAACTACAAGAAACGTCTGACCTCTGTGATTGCCAACAAGGGTTTTGCCACCAAGTACTAAGTCATGTTTTGTAGAGGGGACAAATACTTATTTCCCTCATTAAAATGCAAATCAATTTATAACATTTTTGACATGCGTTTTTCTGGATTTTGTTGTTGTTATTCTGTCTCTCACTGTTCAAATAAACCTACCATTAAAATTATAGACTGATCATTTCTTTGTCAGTGGGCAAACGTACAAAATCAGCAGTGGATCAAATACTTTTTTCCCTCACTGTATCTATGACCTGCAAATGTCTTCCGGCAACCAGCTATTTAACTCCTAGGAGTAACATTGGATGGATGGTCAGTTATCATGGTCAAGTCATACTGACAAAGTTGTTGTGAAGACGGGCAGAGATATGTCTGTGACAAAAAGATCACCTGTACTAGTTGTTCAGGTTCTGATCTTGTCCCATTTTGATTACTGTCTGGTGTTATGGTCAGATGCAGCAAAGAAAGACCCAGCAAAGCTGCAACTGGCTCAAACCTTTAACTGTACACATAGAACTAACATCAACAACATGCATGATAGTATTTCATGGTTGAGGTTTGAGGAGAAATTCAATACTTCTCTTCTAGTCTTTTTAAGAAACGTTTGTGTGTTGAAAATTCCTAACCACCTGTATAATCTGTTAGCATACACTTCAAACAGACATACACTATATATACAAAAGTATGTGGACACGCCTTGAAATTAGTGGATTCGGCTATTTCAGCCATACCTGTTGCTGACAGGTGTATAAAATCAAGCATGCAGCCGTGCAATCTCCATAGACAAACATTGGCAGTAGAATGGCCTTTATTGCTAGACTTTCAACGTGGGTCATAGGATGCAGTCACAAATTTCTGCCCTGCTAAGCTGCCCTGGTCAACTGTAAGTGCTGTTATTGTGAAGTGGAAACGTCTAGGAGCAACAACGGCTCAGCCGAGAAGTGGTAGGCCACACAAGCTCACAGAACGGGACCGCTGAGTGCTGAAGCGCGTAAAATCTGTCTGTCCTCGGTGGCAACACTCACTACCGAGTTCCAAACTGCCTATGGAAGCAACGTCAGCGCAATAACTGTTCGTTGGGAACTTCATGAAATGGGTTTCCATGGACGAGCAGCTGCACACAAGCCTAAGATCACCGTGCACAAGCCAAGCGTCGGCTGGAGTGTGTAAAGCTCACCGCCATTGGACTCTGGAGCAGTGGAAATGCGTTCTCTGGAGTGATGAATCACGCTTCACCATCTGGAAGTCCGACAACCTCTGGGTTTGGCAGTGCCAGGAAACGCTACCTGCCTCAATGCATAGTGCCAACTGTAAAGTTTGGTGGAGGACGAAAACAATGGTCTGGGGTGTTTTTCATGGTTCGGGCCCCTTATTTCCAGTGAAGGGAAATCTTAACGCTACAGCATACAATGACATTCTAGACGATTCTGTGCTTCCAACTTTGTGGCAACAGTTTGTGGAAGGCCCTTTCCTGTTTCAGCATGACAATGCCCCTGTGCACAAAGCGATTGGTCCATACAGAAATGGTTTGTTGAGATCGGTGTGGAAGAACTTGGACTGGCCTGCACAGAGCACTGACCACAACCCCATCGATCACCTTTGGGATGAATTGGAACGCCGACTGTGAGCCAGGGCCTAACCGCCCAACATCAGTGTCCGACCTCACTAATGCTCTTGTGGCTGAATGGAAGCAAGTCCCCCCGCAGCAATGTTCCAACATCTAGTGGAAAGCTTTCCCAGAAGAGTGGAGGCTGTTATAGCAGCAAAGGGGGGGACCAACTCCATATTAATGTCCATGATTTTGGAATGAGATGTTCGACGAGCAGGTGTCCCACAGAAGGCTGTGATGTCATACCCCACTATGGGTTTCTTCACGGTACCAAACCAAAAAACAGATTTAATGCGTCGCTCAGTTACTGTATGTATAGAGACATGTCATTATGCAATGCTCTGCCACCAGAGGTTACTCAGGCAAAAAAAGCAATGTTTAACTTTAAAAAACAGATTAAAAAAAAAAAAAACATAGTATCACAGCACCTCTCCTCTTTTAAAATATCTAATTTAACTGTACTGTATATAACAATATAAATATGTATATATGAATAGTGTATAAATAAGCATTGTTGTCTCTTGGGGTCTTCCCTATATACAGTACCGTTCGACAGTTTTGGGTCACTTAGAAAGGTCCTTGTTTTCCATGAAAACACACATGAAATTAGTTTGAATAGGAAATATAGCAAAATAGGAAATGTAGGTTAGAAATAATTTTTAATTAAAATAATAATTGTGTCCTTTCAACTTTGCTTTCGTCAAAGAATCCTCCATTTGCAGCAATTACAGCCTTGCAGACTTTGGCATTCTGCTTGTCAATTTGTTGAGGTAATCTGAAGAGATTTTCACCCCATGCTTCCTAAAGCCTCCCACAAGTTGGATTGGCTTGATGGGCACTTCTTACGTACCATACGGTCAAGCTGCTCCCACAACAGCTCAATAGGGTTGAGATCCGGTGGGGGACATTTCTGGCCACTCCATTATAGACAGAATACCAGCTGACTGCTTCTTCCCTAAATAGTTTTTGCATAGTTTGGAGCTGTGCTTTGGGTCATTGTCCTGTTGTAGGAGGAAATTGGCTCCAATCAAGCGCCGTCACAGGGTATGGCATGGCGTTGCAAAATGGAGTGATAGCCTTCTTCTTCAAGATCCCTTTTACCCTGTACAAATCTCCCACTTTACCACCACCAAAGCACCCCCAGACCATCACATGCCTCCACCATGCTTGACAGATGGCCTCAAGCACTCCTCCAGCATCTTTTCATTTGGTCTGCGTCTCACAAATGTTCTTCTTTGTGATCCGAACACCTCAAACTTCGATTCGTCTGTCCATAATACTTTTTTCCAATCTTCCTCTGTCCAGTGTCTGTGTTCTTTTGCCCATCTTAATCTTTTATTTTTATTGGCCAGTCTCTGAGATATGGCTTTTTCTTTGCAACTCTGCCTACAAGGTCAGCATCCCGGAGTCGCCTCTTCACTGTTGACGTTGAGACTGGTGTTTTGCGGGTACTATTTAATGAAGCTGCCAGTTGAGGACCAGTGAGACATCTGTTTCTCAGCCTAGACACTCCTTTTTCTATTCTGGTTAGAGCCAGTTTGCGCTGTTCTGTGAAGGGAGTAGTACACAGCGTTGTACGAGATCTTCAGTTTCTTGGCAATTTCTCGCATGGAATAGCCTTAATTTTTCCGAACAAGACTAGACAACGAGTTTCAGACGAAAGTTCTTTGTTTCTGGCCATTTTGATCCTGTAATCGAACCCACAATTGCTGATGCTCCAGATACTCAACTAGTCTCAAGAAGTCCAGTTTTACTGCTTCTTTAATCAGCACAACAGTTTTCAGCTGTGCTAACATAATTGCAAAATAGTTTTCTAATGATCAATTAGCCTTTTAAAATGATAAACTTGGATTAGCAAACACAACGTGCCATTGGAACACAGGACTGATGGTTGCTGATAATGGGCCTCTGTACGCCTCAGTAGATATTTAAAATAAAATAAAAAATAAAAAAAATAAAAAAAAAAATCAGCCGTTTCCAGCTACAATAGCCATTTACAACATTAACCATGTCTACACTGTATTTCTGATCAATTTTATGTTATTTTAAAATGGACAAAAGAACTGCTTTTCTTTCGAAAAAAAAATGAAATTTCAAGTGACCCCAAACTTTTGAACGGTCGTGTTTATGTCTTATTTGATTTAGAATTTAAAGCAGTATCTTATGTTGTTCTTCTATAACTGTTCTGTACTTTGTCATGTATTTGTACATTTCATGTGGACCCCAGGAAGAGTAGCTGCTGCATGTGCAGTACATAATGAGGACCCTAATCAACTAAACTATTTACCAGCTATGTGCTGCTATGTAATGTGATATGTTATAGTTATCTGCTGTTATTCTAAATTGGATTAAGTTGTTTTTCTACACACAATACCCCATAATGACAAAGCAAAAACAGGTGTTTTTAGACATTTTGAAATATCGTATTTACATAAGTATTCAGACCCTTTACTCAGTACTTTGTTGAAGCACCTTTGGCAGCAATTACAGCCTCAAGTCTTCTTGGGTATGAAGCTACAAGCTTGGCACACCTGTATTTGGGGAGTTTCTCCCATTCTTCTCTGCTGATCCTCTCAAGCTCTGTCAGGTTGGATGGGGAGCGTCGCTGCACAGCTATTTTCAGGTCTCTAAAGAGATGTTCGATCGGGTTCAAGTCCGGGCTCTGGCTAGGCCACTCAAGGACATTCAGAGACTGGTCCCGAAGCCACTCCTGCGTTGTCTTGGCTGTGTGCTTAGGGTCGTTGTCCTGTTGGAAGGTGAACCTTCGCCCCAGTCTGAGGTCCTGAGCGCTCTGGAACAGGTTTTCATCAAGGGTCTCTCTGTACTTTGCTCCGTTCATCTTTCCCTCGATCCTAACTAGTCTCCCAGTCCCTGCCGCTGAAAAAACATCCCCACAGCATGATGCTGCCACCACCATGCTTCACGTAGGGATGGTGCCAGGTTTCCTCCAGACGTGAAGCTTGGCATTCAGGCCAAAGAGTTCAATCTTGGTTTCATCAGAGCAGATAATCTTGTTTCTCATGGTCTGAGAGTCTTTAGGTGCCTTTTGGCAAACTCCAAGTGGGCTGTCATGTTCCTTTTACTGAGGAGTGGCTTCCGTCTGGCCACTCTACCATAAATGCCTGATTGGTGGAGTGCTGCAGAGAGGGTTGTCCTTCTGGAAGGTTATCCCATCTCCACAGAGGAATTCTGGAGCTCTGTGACCATCGGGTTCTTGTCACCTCCCTGACCAAGGCCCTTCTCCCCCGATTGATCAGTTTGGCCGGGTGGCCAGCTCTAGGAAGAGTCTTGGTGGTTCCAAACTTCTTCCATTTAAGAATGATGGAGGCCACTGTGTTCTTGGGCACCTTCAATGCTGCATAAATGTTTTGGTACCCTTCCCCAGATCTGTGCTTCGACACAATCCTGTCTCGGAGCTCTACGGACAATTCCGTCGACCTCATGGCTTGGTTTTTGCTCTGACATGCACTGTCAACTGTGGGACCTTATATAGACAGGTGTGTGCATTTCCAAATCATGTCCAATCAATTGAATTTACCACAGGTGAACTCCAATCAAGTTGTAGAACCATCTCAAGGATGATCAGTGGAAACAGGATGCACCTGAGCTCAATTTCGAGTCTCATAGCAAAGGGTCTGAATACTTATGTAAATAAGGTA
The DNA here is from genome assembly GCA_036851935.1 of Coregonus suidteri. Classification (NCBI taxonomy): domain Eukaryota; kingdom Metazoa; phylum Chordata; class Actinopteri; order Salmoniformes; family Salmonidae; genus Coregonus; species Coregonus suidteri. The sequence continues at coordinate 4,064,909 of CM072221.1, forward strand.
TTTCTGTACTTCATTTTTTATAAATTTGTAAAAATTTAAAAAAACCTGTTTTCGCTTTGTCAATATGGAGTAGTGTGTAGATTGATAAGGGGGAAAAAAATAATTTAATCCATTTTAGAATAAGGCTACAACGTAACAAAATGTGGAAAAAAATATCCTCATTGTCTGGTAGACAGTGTGTGAGTTTGTCAATGGTGTGTGTACCTGGTAGACAGTGTGTGAGCTTGTCAATGGTCGTGGCGATGTTTCTCTGTTGCAGACGACATTGTCTCATTTCATCCATACAGGTTAGGAGCTAGAGAGAGGAGAGGAGAGGAGAGGAGAGGAGAGGAGAGGAGAGGAGAGGAGAGGAGAGGAGAGGAGAGGAGAGGAGAGGAGAGGAGAGGAGAGGAGAGGAGAGGAGAGGAGAGGAGAGGAGGTCTCTGTGATTATTTAGCGCCGGCACAGTAAGGTGTATTATTGAAATGATTATGAAATCATTGCTTATTGATCAGCTCAGAAGGCTGTGATGTCATACCCCTTTCCCGTCGTCCTGGAGACGCTGGTTGGTGTCAGTCACCTGACTCTGAAAACAGCCAATCAGAGAGAAGAGTCAGGAATAACATCCCTCCATCCTGCACTTCAACCCGCCCCCCCCCCCCCCATCCTGCACTTACCTTGAGTTTCTGTGCCTCTCCCCTGACTTTCAGTAGTTCAGTGATGGAGTCAACGAAGCCTTGGAAGTGGTGGTTACACATCTTCTCAATGTCTCTGTCATGGTTACGAATCCTCCCGTCCAGCTTCACCATGAACAACCCATGCTCCCTTCCATCATACACAGACCTGGAGGAAGAAAACAAATACAATTGTGAGAGAAAGAAAACAACTCATCAACTCCCATATCTACTGGGTGAAAAACCACAGTGTGCCATCACAGCAGCAAGATTTGTGACCGATTGCCACAAGAAAAGGGCAACCAGTGAAGAACAAACACCATTGTAAATACAACCCATATTTTTGTTTATTTATTTTCCCTTTTGTACTTTAACTATTTGCACATTGTTACAACACTGTATATATACATAATATGACATTTGAAATATCTTTATTCTTTTGGAACTTCTGAGTGTAATGTTTACTGTTAATATTATATTGTTTATTTCACTTTTGTTTATTATCTACTTCACTTGCTTTGGCAATGTTAACACACGTTTCCCATGCCAATAAAGACCTTTGAATTGAGTTGAGAGAGAGATTTTGCAATGGGTTCTGTATTGAAGCTCCACATTCATCACTTCTGCACCATTACACCATCTATCCACCAGCAGACGGCACCATTACACCATCTATCCAGCAGCTGGCACCATTACACCATCTATCCAGCAGCAGGCACCATTACACCATCTATCCACCAGCAGATGGCACCATTACACCATCTATCCAGCAGCATATGGCACCATTACACCATCTATCCAGCAGCAGGCACCATTACACCATCTATCCACCAGCAGATGGCACCATTACACCATCTATCCACCAGCAGATGGCACCATTACACCATCTATCCACCAGCATATGGCACCATTACACCATCTATCCAGCAGCTGGCAAAATTCTACAGCTGCACCATCGAGAGCATCCTGACTGGTTGCATCACCGCCTGGTATGGCAACTGCTTGGCCTCTGACCGCAAGGCACTACAGAGGGTAGTGTGTACGGCCCAGTACATCACTGGGGCAAAGCTCCCTGCCATCCAGGACCTCTATACCAGGCGGTGTCAGAGGAAGGCCCTCAAAATTGTCAAAGACTCCAGCCACCCTAGTCATAGACTGTTCTCTCTGCTACCGCACGGCAAGCGGTACCGGAGTGCCAAGTCTAGGTCCAAAAGACTTCTCAACAGCTTCTACCCCCAAGCCATAAGACTCCTGAACAGCTAATCATGGCTACCCGGACTATTTGCACTGCCCCCCCACCCCATCCTTTTTACGCTGCTGCTACTCTGTTAAGTAAGTATTTATGCATAGTCACTTTAACTCTACCCACATGTACATATTACCTCAACTACCTCAACTAGCCGGTGCCCCCGCACATTGACTCTGCAACGGTACCCCCCTGTATATATAGCCTCCCTACTGTCACTTTATTTTACTTGTGCTCTTTCCCTTCTCAACACTTTTTTTGTCTGTCGTTTTATTCTCTCAACTTTTTTTTGTTGTGCATGTTTTATTCTTAGTTAAGCATTTAAAGTAAATGCATTTAAGGGCTGTAAGTAAGCATTTCACTGTAATGTCTGCACCTGTTGTATTCGGCGCATGTGACCAATAAAATTTGATTTGATTTGATTTGATTACACCATCTATCCAGCAGCAGGCACCATTACACCATCTATCCACCAGCAGATGGCCAATTACACCATCTATCCAGCAGATGGCACCATTACGCCATCTATCCAGCAGATGGCACCATTACGACATCTATCAACCAGCAGATGGCACCATTACGCCATCTATCCAGAAGCAGATGGCACCATTACGCCATCTATCCACCAGCATATTGGCACCATTACACCATCTATCCACCAGCAGATGGCACCATTACACCATCTATCCTGCAGCAGATGGCACCATTACGCCATCTATCCAGTAGCAGATGGCACCATTACGCCATCTATCCACCAACAGATGGCACCATTACGCCATCTATCCAGTAGCAGATGGCACCATTACGCCATCTATCCAGCAGCAGATGGCACCATTACGCCATCTATCCACCAGCAGATGGCACCATTACACCATCTATCCACCAGCAGATGGCACCATTACACCATCTATCCTGCAGCAGATGGCACCATTACGCCATCTATCCAGTAGCAGATGGCACCATTACACCATCTATCCACCAACAGATGGCACCATTACGCCATCTATCCACCAACAGATGGCACCATTACACCATCTATCCACCAGCAGATGGCACCATTACACCATCTATCCTGCAGCAGATGGCACCATTACGCCATCTATCCAGTAGCAGATGGCACCATTACGCCATCTATCCACCAGCAGATGGCACCATTACGCCATCTATCCACCAACAGATGGCACCATTACGCCATCTATCCACCAGCAGATGGCACCATTACACCATCTATCCACCAGCAGATGGCACCATTACACCATCTATCCACCAGCAGATGGCACCATTACGCCATCTATCCACCATTAGATGGCACCATTACGCCATCTATCCAGTAGCAGATGGCACCATTACATCATCTATCCACCAGCAGATGGCACCATTACGCCATCTATCCACCAGCAGATGGCACCATTACGCCATCTATCCACCAGCAGATGGCACCATTACGCCATCTATCCAGTAGCAGATGGCACCATTACACCATCTATCCACCAACAGATGGCACCATTACGCCATCTATCCAGTAGCAGATGGCACCATTACGCCATCTATCCACCAGCAGATGGCACCATTACACCATCTATCCAGTAGCAGATGGCACCATTACACCATCTATCCAGCAGATGGCACCATTACGCCATCTATCCACCAACAGATGGCACCATTACACCATCTATCCACCAGCAGATGGCACCATTACACCATCTATCCACCAGCAGATGGCACCATTACGCCATCTATCCAGTAGCAGATGGCACCATTACACCATCTATCCACCAGCAGATGGCACCATTACGCCATCTATCCACCAGCAGATGGCACCATTACGCCATCTATCCAGTAGCGACACTGAAGTATGCATGAGAGCATCAGCTGTTCCGGATGACTATATGATCACGTTTATATGATCACCTTTAAACAGGTCAACATTCACAAGGCCGCAGGGCCAGATGTATTACCAGGACGTGTACTCCGAGCATGTGCTGACCAACTGGCAAGTGTCTTCACTGACATTTTCAACATGTCCCTGACTGAGTCTGTAATACCAACATGTTTCAAGCAGACCACCATAGTCCCCATGCCCAAGAACACTAAGATAACCTGCTTAATTGACTACCGACCCGTAGCACTCACGTCTGCAGCCATGAAGTCATGGTCATGGCTCAGATCAACACCATTATCCCAACTCCAATTTGCATACCGCCCCAACAGATCCACAGATGATGCAATCTCTATTGCACTCCACACTGCCCTTTCCTACCTTGACAAGAGGAACACCTACGTGAGAATGCTATTCATTGACTACAGCTCAGTGTTCAACACCATAGTGCCCTCAAAGCTCATCACTAAGCTAAGGACCCTGGGACTAAACAGCTCCCTCTGCAACTGGATCCTGGACTTCCTGACGGGCCGTCCCCAGGTGGTAAGGGTAGGTAACAACACATCTGCCACGCTGATCCTCAACACGGGGGCACCTCAGGGGTGCGTGCTCAGTCCCCTCCTGTACTCCCTGTTCACCCATGACTGCATGGCCAGGCTCGACTCCAACACCATCATTAAGTTTGCAGAGGACACAACAGTGGTAGGCCTGATCACCGACAACGATGAGACAGCCTATAGGGAGGAGGTCAGAGACCTGGCCGTGTGGTGCCAGGACAACAACCTCTCCCTCAACGTGATCAAGACAAAGGAGATGATTGTGGACTACAGGAAGAAGAAAAAAAGAGGACTGAGCACGTCCCCATTCTCATCGACGGGGCTGTAGTGGAACAGGTTGAGAGCTTCAAGTTCCTTGGTGTCCACATCACCAACAAACTATCATGGTCCAAGCACACCAAGACAGTGAAGAGGGCACGACAAAGCCTATTCCCCCTCAGGAGACTGAAAAGATTTGGCATGGGTCCTCAGATCCTCAAAAAGTTATACAGCTGCACCATCGAGAGCATCCTGACTAGTTGCATCACCACCTGGTATGGGAACTGCTCGGCTTCTAACCGCAAGGCACTACAGAGGGTAGTGCGTACGGCCATCATGTTTCAAATAGCCACCCTTTGCCTTGATGACAGCTTTGCACACTCTTGGCATTCCCTCACCCAGCTTCATGAGGTAGTCACCTGGAATGCTTTTCAATTAACAGGTGTACCTTCTTAAAAGTGAATTTGTGGAACTTCTTTCCTTCTTAATGCATTTGAGCCAATCAGTTGTGTTGTGACAAGGTAGGGGGGGGTATACAGAAGATAGCCCTATTTGGTAAAAGACCAAGTCCATATTATGGCAAGAACAGCTCAAATAAGCAAAGAGAATTGACAGTCCATTACTTTAAGACATAAAGGTCAATCAATACGGAACATTTCAAGAACTTTGAAAGTTTCTTCAAGTGCAGTCGCAAAAATCATCAAGCGCTATGATGAAACTAGCTCTCATGAGGACCGCCACAGGAATGGAAGACCCAGAGTTACCTCTGCTGCAGAGGATAAGTTCATTAGAGTTACCAGCCTCAGAAATTGCAGCCCAAATAAATGCTTCACAGAGGTCAAGTCACAGACACATCTCAACATCAACTGCTCAGAGGAGACTGTGTGAATCAAGCCTTCATAGTCGAATTGCTGCAAAGAAACCACCACTTAAGGACACCAATAAGAAGAAGAGACCTGCTTGGGCCATGAAACACGAGCAATGGACATTAGACCGGTGGAAATGTGTCCTTTGGTCTGGAGTCCAAATTGGAGCTATTTGGTTCCAACCGCCGTGTCTTTGTGAGATGCGGTGTAGGTGAACGGATGATCTCCGCATGTGTATTTCCCACCGTAAAGTATGGAGGAGGTGGTGTTATGGTGTGGGGGTGCTTTGCTGGTGACACGGTCTGTGATTTATTTAGAATTCAAGGCACACTTAACCAGCATGGCTACCACAGCATTCTGCAGCGATACGCCATCCCATCTGGTTTGGGCTTAATGGGACTATCATTTGTTTATCAACAGGACAATGACCCAACACACCCCAAGGCTGTGTAAGGGCTATTTTACCAAGAAGGAGAGTGATGGAGTGCTGCATCAGATGACCTGGACTCCACAATCCCCCGACCTCAACCCAATTGAGATGGTTTGGGATGAGTCGGACGGCAGAGTGAAGGAAAAGCAGCCAACAAGTGCTCAGCATATGTGGGAACTCCTTCAAGACTGTTGGAAAAGTATTCCAGGTGAAGCTGGTTGAGAGAATGCCAAGAGTGTGCAAAGCTGTCATCAAGGCAAAGGGTGGCTATTTGAAGAATCTCAAATATATTTTGATTTGTTTAACACTTTTTTGGTTACTACATGACTCCATATGTGTTATTTCATTGTTTTAATGTCTTCACTATTATTCTACAATGTAGAAAATAGTAAAAATAAAGAAAAACCCTTAAATGAGTAGGTGTTCTAAAACTTTTGACTGGTAGTGTGTGTGTGTGTGTATATATATATATATATATATATATATATATATATATATATATATATATATATATATATATATATATATATATATATATTTTCTTTAATGTTTTCTCCAAATAAGCTTTGTGGTACAATTAAAAAGGTCAAATACACTACATTTCAAACAGTTGGGAATAACCTAATGAATTCAGAATTGGGAAATTATACCTAGGCTAAATATAACCCTTCCACAACCATAAGACACACTAATAATTTCATTATTTTATCAAAATAGTTTAACCTGCTTTTTTTGCAATAATCACTGTCTATTAAAATGCCCTTTTTGTTACAAATGTAACATTTACATTTACATTTTAGTCATTTAGCAGACGCTCTTATCCAGAGCGACTTACATGAGCAATGAGGGTTAAGTGCCTTGCTCAAGGGCACATCGACAGATTTTTCACCTAGTCGGCTCAGGATTAGAACCAGCGACCTTTCGGTTACTGGCACAACACTCTTAACCACTAAGCTACCTGCCGCCCCATTAACCAGAACGCATATTCACTAATAATGACCAACTTCTTCTAGCAGGCATTATAGAAAATTATTATAGGAAATTAACACAGGTTTCATACATCTGCTTCTACATCTGCATTGCTTGCTGTTTGGGGTTTAGGCTGGGTAAAAAAGGCTTTATAAATATATTTGATTGATAAACAATCTCTCAAGCACAAGCCCACGTTCTAGTGAGTAGCCAGCAAATCTTTATATTTCAAGTTTAGCCAATTTGGATCTATTTGCTAACTAACAAGGCAGAACAGTTGAATTGTTATGAACACACCCTTCTGTCCGTCTCCAACTGTTTGAACAGCATGCTAGCCTGTCCACTTTGTTCAGATGTTGAAATCAAGTGACCTACCTTATTTCTCAGAATGAGTTGCCAATTCCTTATATAATTGTGTTTTATGCTTATTGCACATTTACAAAACACAGACTAGACAGCTGCTATAACAGTCTTTGGCTAAAATGCTGCTAGCGTTACATGGTACCGCAATGCCATGTGCGACAAACTGACAATACATTTTCCTGAATTAATGTTCATTGAAACTCCTGTTTTAGTAGTGTCTGCTCTGCGTACAATTTGAGGAGTTGAGACATAAAAAGGATATCGTTAAAAGGTTAACTTCTCTTCTATTACAGTAAAACAATGTCTCAATGTGTTTCGGTGTCCATATGACCCGAATCTGTTGGACCAAACCTCAAATGCAAATAGTGAGTTGAAACCGCTTGTCAGAGAGGAAGATGTGATCTCTCATCTTTGTTGTTGTGATTGGCAGGGGGAGGGGCTTGGTGTGTGTGTGTGTAAACAGAGAGGAAGAGGCGAAGCGAGAGGTTTCACTCTCGCCAAAATATCTCCAAAATAAGCCAATGCGTTTCTATGGGCCTATTTTGGACAATGACTCCCATTGTTAGGGCAGAGACGTGAGCATCTCGTCATTATACACAGATCTCTGGTGTAAATAGGAAGGTGCACAGAAGGAGTGAAGGAGACGAGACCAAAAAGACAACCTGAGGACATAAATGCTCAAAAATAAAAATAAACGTGTTTCTTGCGATACAGGCATTTGGAACATCGTGCAAAAACATGGATTCAAATTAAATCGATATATCACCCTATAGCAGAGCTAATGCTCATATCTCCCGAGTGGCGCAGTGGTCTAAGGCACTGCATCGCAGTGCTAGCTGTGCCACTAGAGATCCTGGTTCGAATCCAGGCTCTGTCATAGCCGGCCGCGACCGGGAGACCAATGGGGCGGCGCGCAATTGGCCCAGCGTCGTCCAGGGTAGGGGAGGGAATGGCCTGCAGGGATGTAGCTCAGTTGATAGAGCATGGCGTTTGCAAAGCCAGGGTTGTGGGTTTGATTCCCACAGGGGGTATGAAAAAAAAAATGTATGCATTAACTGTAAGTCGCTCTGGATAAGAGCGTCTGCTAAATGACTAAAATAAAAATGTAGGTGTGACATCTAGGTGTGTGTATGTATATAGCAGAGCTAATGCTCATATAATGATTTGTACTTTTGAAGGGAGGTGTGTGACAGCGAGGTAGGTAGGTGTGTGTGTGTGTGTGTGTGTGTGAGTGAGAGTGAGTCACAGTCAGAGCAGAGCCAATGATGTGTTTACTGATTCATACTGGAAAGAGTGAGCCACAGTTTTAGACAGGAAGGAGAGACTAGGACTACTGGGAGAGAGGACAGACAGGAAGAAGAGACTAGGACTACTGGGAGAGAGGACAGACAGGAAGGAGAGACTAGGACTACTGGGAGAGAGGACAGACAGGAAGAAGAGACTAGGACTACTGGGAGAAAAGGACAGACAGGAAGGAGAGACTAGGACTAATGGGAGAAAAGGACAGACAGGAAGGAGAGACTAGGACTACTGGGAGAGAGGACAGACAGGAAGGAGAGACTAGGACTACTGGGAGAGAGGACAGACAGGAAGGAGAGACTAGGACTACTGGGAGAGAGGACAGACAGGAAGGAGAGACTACTGGGAAAGAGGACAGACAGGAAGGAGAGACTACTGGGAAGGAGAGGAGAGAGGACAGACAGGAAGGAGAGACTAGGACTGGGAGAGAGGGACAGAGAGAGAGACTACTGGGGGAGAGAGGACAGACAGGAAGGAGAGACTAGGACTACTGGGAGAGAGGACAGACAGGAAGGAGAGACTAGGACTACTGGGAGAGAGGACAGACAGGAAGGAGAGACTACTGGGAAAGAGGACAGACAGGAAGGAGAGACTACTGGGAAAGAGGACAGACAGGAAGGAGAGACTAGGACTACTGGGAGAGAGGACAGACAGGAAGGAGAGACTACTGGGAAAGAGGACAGACAGGAGAGGAGAGAGACTAGGACTACTGGGAGAGAGGACAGACAGGAAGGAGAGACTACTGGGAAAGAGGACAGACAGGAAGGAGAGACTAGGACTACTGGAAAGAGGACAGACAGGAAGGAGAACTGACTACTGACTAGAGGACAGACAGGAAGGAGAGACTAGGACTACTGGGAGAGAGGACAGACAGGAAGGAGAGACTACTGGGAGAGAGGACAGACAGGAAGGAGAGACTAGGACTACTGAGAGAAAAGGACTTTCACATAGGTACGTGGTTGCAAAGGGCATCAGTGTCTTAACAGCACGATTTGCCAAGGCAGGATACTCTGAGCGCAGCCCTATCCAGAAATCTGGCAGTGGCTTCTGATTAAATTCCATTTTCACAGAACCGCTTGTTGCAATTTCGATGAGACTCTCTTGGTCAGATATCAGTAAGTGGACTGGAGGCAGGACATGAAAGGGATAACGAATCCAGTGGTTTGTGTCGTCCGTTTCGGGAAGGTACCTGCGTAATTGCGCACCCAGCTCACTCAGGTGCTTCTCTATATCACATTTGACATTGTCCATAAGCTTGAGTTCATTTGCACACAAAAAAAATCATACAATGACAGAAAGACCTGTGTGTTGTCCTTGTTAATGCAGACAGAGAAGAGCTCCAACTTCTTAATCATAGCCACAATTTTGTCCCGCACATTGAATATTGTTGCGGAGAGTCCCTGTAATCCTAGATACAGATAATTCAGGCGAGAAAACATCACCCAGAGACGAGAAACTCGTCATCATGCAAGCGGTCAGACGAGTGAAAATGATGGTCAGTAAAGAAAACTTTAAGCTTGTCTCTCAATTTAAAAGAACGTGTCAATTCTTTGCCCCTTGATAACAAGCGCACTTCTGTATGTTGTAAAAGCGTTACGTGGTCGCTGCCCATATCATTGCATAATGCAGAAAATACATGAGAGATCAGGGGCCTTGCTTTAACAAAGTTAACCGTTTTCACTGTAGTGTCCAAAACGTCTTTCAAGCTGTCAGGCATTCCCTTGGCAGCAAGATCCTCTCGGTGGATGCTGCAGTGTCCCCACGTGGCGTCGGGAGCAACCGCTTGCACGCACGTTACCACTCCACTACGTCTCCCTGTCATGGCTTTTGCGCCATCAGTACAGATACCGACACATCTTGACCACCAAAGTCCATTTTGATGTCACAAAGCTGTCCAGTACTTTAAAAACATAATCTCCTGTTGTCCTGGTTTGCAGTGGTATGCAGAAGAGGATGTCTTCCTTAATTGACCCCCCATAAACATAACGGACATATACCAGGAGCTGTGCCAGGCCTGCCACGTCTGCTGACTCATCCAGCTGTAACGCATAGAATTCACTGGCTTGTATGCGAAGCAGTAACTGTTTCGAAACGTCTCCTGCCATGTCACTGATGCGTCGTGAAACAGTGTTGTTTGATGAAGGCATTGTCTGTATAGTTTTTTTGGCCTTTTCCCCCAGCATTGTCCCAGCCATATCCGCGGCAGCAGGAAGAATTAAGTCCTCCACAATAGCCCCTCGTAGCTCAGTTGGTAGAGCATGGCGCTTGCAACGCCAGGGTTGTGGGTTCGATTCCCACGGGACCCCAGTATGAATTTTAAAAAAAAGGAAAAAAATTCAAATACATTTTTTAAAAATAAAGAAAATAAATGTATGCACTCACTAACTGTAAGTCGCTCTGGATAAGAGTGTCTGCTAAATGACAAAAAAAATAATAATAAATGTAGTATGGGGCTTGTCTGTCTTAGCCACTCGGTAGCTCACCATATAAGACGGTTCTAGCCCCTGTCCGTGCTAGTTGGGCTAGCAACACATGTAGAATGACTGATGCTAGCGTTGGATGTGCTCGTGGAAGCAGAACAACTTGTGTCGTCGACAGGTTCAGGTGTAGCACTCCTGGAAGTAGTACTACCAGTAGAGCTGGTATGTGTCTCCATGGACGCAGGCCTTACTTTTTAAAAACATGTATCCATTTTCTGGCAAACGGAATGAGCAGCAGCTACGTTTGGCTACATACGGACCGTTAATGGAATTCCCGGGAGAGAGTAACGGTTAATGTGACTGGATGTTAATTATTTGACTAGGCTACCTGTATTTGCCATTTTGTTGTTATTTCACTCTACACTAGATGGTTTCATTTTATTTTTTGGCAGTGAAACGAGGCTACTCAGGCGAGAGAAGAAAAAACAACACCCAAATGTATAGCACCGTTGGAAAATCTAAATGGACCGTTCGAAAATCTGAATCACATTTGTTTTGGGCGTACCACCGACGGCATTGTGCATACCCCAGTTTGGGAATAGCCGGTCCAACAGAATCGGTCATATGGACACCGAAACACAATGACATATTATTTTACTGTAATAGAGGATACCTTTTTATGTTTCAACTCTTCAAATTACGGGATCTGGTACTCCCTGTATATAGCTCCACATTGACCTGGTACTCCCTGTATATAGCTCCACATTGATCTGGTACTCCCTGTATATAGCTCCACATTGATCTGGTACTGGTACTCCCTGTATATAGCTCCACATTGATCTGGTACTCCCTGTATATAGCTCCACATTGACCTGGTACTGGTACTCCCTGTATATAGCTCCACATTGATCTGGTACTGGTACTCCCTGTATATAGCTCCACATTGATCTGGTACTGGTACTCCCTGTATATATAGCTCCACATTGATCTGGTACTCCCTGTATATAGCTCCACATTGATCTGGTACTGGTACTCCCTGTATATAGCTCCACATTGATCTGGTACTCCCTGTATATAGCTCCACATTGATCTGGTACTGGTACTCCCTGTATATAGCTGCACATTGATCTGGTACTGGTACTCCCTGTATATAGCTGCACATTGATCTGGTACTGGTACTCCCTGTATATAGCTCCACATTGATCTGGTACTGGTACTCCCTGTATATAGCTCCACATTGATCTGGTACTGGTATTCCCTGTATATAGCTCCACATTGATCTGGTACTGGTACTCCCTGTATATAGCTGCACATTGATCTGGTACTCCCTGTATATAGCTCCACATTGATCTGGTACTGGTACTCCCTGTATATAGCTGCACATTGATCTGGTACTCCCTGTATATAGCTGCACATTGATCTGGTACTCCCTGTATATAGCTCCACATTGATCTGGTACTCCCTGTATATAGCTCCACATTGATCTGGTACTGGTACTTCCTGTATATAGCTGCACATTGATCTGGTACTGGTACTCCCTGTATATAGCTCCACATTGATCTGGTACTGGTACTCCCTGTATATAGCTCCACATTGACCTGGTACTCCCTGTATATAGCTCCACATTGATCTGGTACTGGTACTCCCTGTATATAGCTCCACATTGACCTGGTACTCCCTGTATATAGCTCCACATTGATCTGGTACTGGTACTCCCTGTATATAGCTCCACATTGACCTGGTACTCCCTGTATATAGCTCCACATTGACCTGGTACTCCCTGTATATAGCTCCACATTGATCTGGTACTGGTACTCCCTGTATATAGCTCCACATTGATCTGGTACTCCCTGTATATAGCTCCACATTGATCTGGTACTCCCTGTATATAGCTCCACATTGATCTGGTACTGGTACTCCCTGTATATAGCTCCACATTGATCTGGTACTCCCTGTATATAGCTCCACATTGATCTGGTACTGGTACTCCCTGTATATAGCTCCACATTGATCTGGTACTCCCTGTATATAGCTCCACATTGATCTGGTACTGGTACTCCCTGTATATAGCTCCACATTGATCTGGTACTGGTACTCCCTGTATATAGCTCCACATTGATCTGGTACTCCCTGTATATAGCTCCACATTGATCTGGTACTGGTACTCCCTGTATATAGCTCCACATTGATCTGGTACTGGTACTCCCTGTATATAGCTCCACATTGATCTGGTACTGGTACTCCCTGTATATAGCTCCACATTGATCTGGTACTGGTACTCCCTGTATATAGCTCCACATTGACCTGGTCCTGGTACTCCCTGTATATAGCTGCACACATTGATCTGGTACTGGTACTCCCTGTATATAGCTCCACATTGACCTGGTACTCCCTGTATATAGCTCCACATTGACCTGGTACTCCCTGTATATATAGCTCCACATTTGATCTGGTACTGGTACTCCCTGTATATAGCTCCACATTGATCTGGTACTCCCTGTATATAGCTCCACATTGATCTGGTACTCCCTGTATATAGCTCCACATTGATCTGGTACTCCCTGTATATAGCTCCACATTGATCTGGTACTCCCTGTATATAGCTCCACATTGATCTGGTACTCCCTGTATATAGCTCCACATTGATCTGGTACTCCCTGTATATAGCTCCACATTGATCTGGTACTCCCTGTATATAGCTCCACATTGATCTGGTACTCCCTGTATATAGCTCCACATTGACCTGGTACTGGTACTCCCTGTATATAGCTCCACATTGACCTGGTACTCCCTGTATATAGCTCCACATTGATCTGGTACTCCCTGTATATAGCTCCACATTGATCTGGTACTGGTACTCCCTGTATATAGCTCCACATTGATCTGGTACTGGTACTCCCTGTATATAGCTCCACATTGATCTGGTACTGGTACTCCCTGTATATAGCTCCACATTGATCTGGTACTGGTACTCCCTGTATATAGCTCCACATTGATCTGGTCCTGGTACTCCCTGTATATAGCTCCACATTGATCTGGTCCTGGTACTCCCTGTATATAGCTCCACATTGATCTGGTCCTGGTACTCCCTGTATATAGCTCCACATTGATCTGGTACTCCCTGTATATAGCTCCACATTGACCTGGTACTGGTACTCCCTGTATATAGCTCCACATTGATCTGGTCCTGGTACTCCCTGTATATAGCTCCACATTGATCTGGTACTCCCTGTATATAGCTCCACATTGATCTGGTACTGGTACTCCCTGTATATAGCTCCACATTGATCTGGTACTCCCTGTATATAGCTCCACATTGATCTGGTACTGGTACTCCCTGTATATAGCTCCACATTGATCTGGTACTCCCTGTATATAGCTCCACATTGATCTGGTACTGGTACTCCCTGTATATAGCTCCACATTGATCTGGTACTCCCTGTATATAGCTCCACATTGATCTGGTACTGGTACTCCCTGTATATAGCTCCACATTGATCTGGTACTGGTACTCCCTGTATATAGCTCCACATTGATCTGGTACTGGTACTCCCTGTATATAGCTCCACACATTGATCTGGTACTCCCTGTATATAGCTCCACATTGATCTGGTACTGGTACTCCCTGTATATAGCTCCACATTGATCTGGTACTGGTACTCCCTGTATATAGCTCCACATTGATCTGGTCCTGGTACTCCTGTTTATAGCTCCACATTGATCTGGTACTGGTACTCCCTGTATATAGCTCCACATTGATCTGGTACTCCCTGTATATAGCTCCACATTGATCTGGTACTGGTACTCCCTGTATATAGCTCCACATTGATCTGGTACTGGTACTCCCTGTATATAGCTCCACATTGATCTGGTCCTGGTACTCCCTGTATATAGCTCCACATTGATCTGGTACTCCCTGTATTAATGTAGCTCCATTCTTGGGTATTGTATTTTATTCCTCGTGTTAGTTACTATTTTATATCTTTTTTTTTTTTTACTCTGCATTGCTGGGAAAAGTTCGTAAGAAGCACCAGTTGTATTTGATGCATGTGATAAAACATTTTTTATTTTGACTTATTCCACATTTTGTTGTGTTACAGACTGAATTCAAAATGAATTAAATTGATTTCTCACCCATCTACACACAGTACCCAATAATGACAAAGTGAAAACATGTTTTTAGAATTGTTTGTAAATGTATTAAAAATGAAATACAGAAATCTAATTTACCGTTTTCCATCATAAGTAAATGCTTTGAATTCTGGATAAACAGATGGAAAAGGTTATACAAAAAAAAAAAAAAACATCAAGTAAAAAAGTCTTAAAAGGTATCAGAAATTCATCTGGACTTAGGTCAGCATTATTGTGTTTTGATGAATTTCTGATACCTTTTAAGACTTTTTTTACTTGATGTTTATTTTTGTTGTATAACCTTTTCCATCTGTTTATCCAGAATTCAAAGCATTTCCTTATGATGGAAAACGGTGAGGAAATGTATCACTATTAGGTTTCCATCCAATTGGTGACAGATTTTCAGAATAAAGAAAATCCGCATATTTTCCCAGTGGTGTTTTTTAAAGAAGTGCGAAATGACTTTAGTGCACACAAAATGTACTTGTTATCTTAAAATTGACACACACAGCACTTTACAGAGCAGCTCAAGTTTCTCTTGACATCATAGCTATGATGAGCCAGCTACCAGTAACGTTACTTGAGAACAGACTGGTTAGCGTTAGTTAGCCAGCTGCCTGATGTAGGCTAACAAGCCAACTTTCAAATGACAACTAGCCCAGCTAACTAGCTAGCGAAGTTAGCATAATACATTGCGACGTTGTTTAGCTAGCATAACAGTTCCAACTCTTTTGGCAGTTCGTCAGCTGTTAATCACTTTGGCTAGTTAACTAGTTTAGTTAGGGTAGTTAGCACAGCTAATCGGATGACACTTGTCAGTGTTACTCCCAATTTGGAAAATATTAACTGAAAACATCGTTTTCATAATCACTGCGACTTAGGCTTTTGCCAGAATAACAGTTGTGTGTGTGGTTAGCTAGCCGATAAAACTAACGTTAGCTAGCTAGCTATTTAAGTTAGCTTCTTCAACAAGTTTGAACAGGCTAGCAACACTGGTCCCGAAAGACTTGCTAGTTTAGCTAGTCGGAGAGCGGGAGAGACCCGTCGCAGTAACCGTTCCCCAGTTACGGGAAAAAATGCCTTTACACACAAAGTGGAAGGAATACAAGAATATGTCCTGACACCGGACTCTTTTCTTACCGGAGTGTCGGCCCGATACAGTTGGTGTCTGTGCTCTCTATCTCCCGTAGGATGCGTTCCTGTTCCGCTGCTGTTTCACCGTTCGCCATGTTTCCATATCCCACCGTAGAACCGGACAGAGGAGAAACGCCGCTCCTTGCGTCACCTAAAAAACACCACAACAACAACAACAACGCAGATACTCCTTTCAGTTCACCTTCCCTTTCCTTGCTAGTTTACTTGCCCACTTTCCCTTTGCTATAGCTAGTGTTTTGGTTGCCCTCTTCTTGCAATAAATAGTATGAGATAACTTGTATGACAATCACAGTGGTGAAAGGGTTTGACATTTGCATGTTCTGACCTAGCCCAATAATGGACTAAAAAAGCCTAAAGTTACTCCTTATAGTCAAAGGACCTTAAATGTTCTGTTTAATTAAAAGGCGAATCTGCTCTGGAAGACAAAACACACAAATACTCCATCTAAACGTAAATCAATTATAAATTGCGGTATGGTTCTAAGAAACAAATCCCTCTACTTTCATATCACATCATAATTTCACAAATACAAAATGCACACTTACTGTACACTGTTTTAAGCGACGCGTGTTAATGTTCAGATCGAGCGTCAAGGCTCTTAACAAAACTACCCCTGTACAGAAGACGCCTTTGTCCAATGACTCTTATGTGTATGGAACTGTGAGTCATGATAAAGGGCCAATTCTGACCATTAACATCACTCTTTGGTGGCAGTGGCACACCTCTTATCGTCCATAAATCATGGATCATTGGATTCAAGAGAGGTAGCGGAAATGTTCAATTCCCTTGCCTTTGCCACATTCATTGATAATGCTGCGCTGCTCAATAAAGTTATAGTTTGGTGACACTTCCGCTTCCACTCCGTGTTGTGAAGGCAGTCCATGTTTTACTTTTACCTCGGCCATGGCAGGTGGGAGTGTCTCACGTCTTGCGTGAGGAAGTGATGGGAAGTTCGGCTCTTTTTACTGATTCGGATCTTTTCGACTCGTTCAGTCAAAAGAACAAATCTTTCGACTCATTTCGTTCATTTGAGTCAGTAATGCCCAGAGCACGCAGGACCCCCCTACCGGCGAACGATGAACTGAAACCTCGAAGGAGTCATGATTCTACAAGCCTCTCGTTCACATGTCATTCACCACAACAGGGGGCTTATTGGAGCTGTAAATTTGTGACTGAGACTTCTAAACGCGTGCTTTAAACAATGTACATTTGTTGATTGCTAGGAATACACAATAATATTATTCCTTGATACATTTGAAACGAGGTCTAGCTGTGGCCGTAATTGTGAATGACTAGATTGCGAATGACTCTTGGCGGAATGTATTACTTGATAGCCATGACGGTGGTAATAAGTATAATACCGTTCACGTCCTGGAACCCCCCCAAAATATTTGTTTATTGAGTTTGTTGAGTTTGTGTCCATCGTAACATTCAATAATCAAATAATTGAATTCATTTTTGCAGCATATGCGATCAAATATCATGTGTTGTTCTGCTCTATGCTGCCTTCAGCATGATCTATTTTCCTCCTGTGTGCTACCTATATCCTCCCGATAGAATCCCCATACTTTAACGATGACATCTTCTCCATCCTAGAGGGGGAGATCAACCATTTCCAGGCCCAGGGACATGTACTAGTCTGTGGGTGACCTAAACGCCAGAACTGGATAAGAACCTGACACCCTCAGCACACAGGGGGAAATCACCTACCTGGAGGTGACAGCATTCCCTCCCAAATATGCCCCCCTAGACACAACTATTACAAAACAACCAACAAAAATGGGTCACAACTCCTGCAGCTCTGTCGCATGCTGGGTCTGTACATAGTCAATGGTAGGCTTCGAAGAGACTCCTATGGTAGGTACACCTACAGCTCATCCCTTGGCAGTAGTACTGTAGACTACTTTATCACTGACCTCAACCCAGAGTCACTCAGAGCGTTCACATTCAGCCCACTGACACCCCTATCAGATCACAGCAAAATCACAGTCTACCTGAACAGAGAAATACTCAATCATGAGGCATCAAAGCCAAAGGAACTACACAATATTAAAGAAATGCTATAGATGGAAGGAAAGTAGTGTAGAAATCTACCAGAAAACAATTAGGAAACAACACATTAAATCCCTTTTAGACAACTTCCTGGAAAAAAAGATTTCACTGTAATAGTGAAGGTGTAAACTTGGCAGTAGAAAGCCTACACAGTATATTTGACCTCTCAGCTTCCCTATCAAATCTAAAACAACAACCTAAGAAAAGTAACAACAATGACAAATGGTTTGATGAAGAATGCAAAAACCTAAGAAAGAAATTGAGAAACCTATCTAACCAAAAACATAGAGACCCAGAAAACCTGAGTCTACGCCTTCACTATGGTGAATCACTAAAACAATACAGAAATACACTACGGAAAAAGAAGGAACAGCACGTCAGAAATCAGCTCAATGTAATTGAAGAATCCATAGAATCTTACCACTTCTGGTTATCTATCCAAAACGGGGATAAACCACTTCTCCAATCTTTTTGGGCACTATAACAAAGAACAAACAGCAAAAACATATACGTGATCAATTATATTATTATAATATTTGGAACCAAGGACTGATCACCCCAATCCACAAAAGTGGAGACAAATTTGACCCCAATAACTGCAGTGGGATATGCGTCAACAGCAACCTTGGGAAAATGCTCTGCATTATCATTAACAGCAGACTTGTACATGTCCTCAGTGAAAACAATGTACTGAGCAAATGTCAAATAGTATTTTTACCAAATTATCGTTCAACAGACCACGTATTCATCCACACCCTAATTGACAAAAAAACAAAACAAAACAAAGACTTCTCATGTTGATTTCAAAAAAGCTTTTGACTAAATTTGGCATGAGGGTCTGCTATAAAAATTGATAGAAAGAGGTGTTGGGGGAAAAACATACAACATTATAAAATCCATGTACACGGACAACAAATGTACGGTTAAAATTGTCAAAAACCACAAACATTTCTTTCCACAGGGCCGTGGGGTGAGACAGGGATGCAGCTTAAGCATTTACATTTACATTTTACATTTTAGTCATTTATCCAGAGCTACTTACAGTTAGTGATAAGCTTAGCATTAAAAAAAAATTCATAAGCCCCACCCTCTTCAACATATATATCACTAGAGAGGTTAAGGGCTTCAAGTTCCTTGATGTCCACATCACCAACAAACTATCATGGTACAAACACACCAAGACAGTCGTGAAGAGGGCACGACAAAGCCTATTCCCTCTCAGGAGAATGAAAAGATTTGGCATGGGTACTCAGATCCTCAAAAGTTATACAGCGGCACCATCGAGAGCATCCTGACTGGTTCCATCACCGCCTGGTATGGCAACTGCTCGGCCTCCGACCGTAAGGCACTACAGAGGGTAGTGCGTACGGCGCAGTACATCACTGGGGCCAAGCTTCCTGCTATCCAGGACCTCTATACCAGGCGGTGTCAGAGGAAGGCCCTAAAAATTGTCAAAGACTCCAGCCACCCTAGTCATAGACTGTTCTCTCTGCTACCACACGGCAAGCGGTACCGGAGCGCCAAGTCTAGGTCCAAAAGGCTTCTGAACAGCTTCTCCCCCCAAGCCATAAGACTCCTGAACAGCTAATCATGACTACCCAGACTATTTGCATTGTCCCCCCACCCCCCCCCCCTTATTTTATGCTGCTGCTACTCTGTTTATTATTTATGCATACTATTTATGCATCTCAAGACATCAGTCAGGAAGTTAAAGCTTGGTCGCAAATGGGTCTTCCAAATGTACAATGACCCCAAGCATACTTCCAAAGTTGTGGCAAAATGGCTTAAGGACAACAAAGTCAAGGTATTGGAGTGGCCATCACAAAGCCCTGACCTCAATCCTATAGAAAATGTGTGAGCAGAACTGAAAAAGCGTGTGCGAGCAAGGAGGCCTACAAACCTGACTCAGTTACACCAGCTTTGTCAGGAGGAATGGGCCAAAATTCACCCAACTTATTGTGGGAAGCTTGTGGAAGGCTACCCGAAACGTTTGTCCCAATTTAAAGGCAATGCTACCAAATACTAATTGAGTGTATGTAAACTTCTGACCCACTGGGAATGTGATGGAATAAATAAAAGCTGAAATAAATCATTCTCTCTACTATTATTCTGACATTTCACATTCTTCAAATAAAGTGGTGATCCTAACTGACCTAAGACAGGGAATTTTTAATAGGATTAAATGTCAGGAATTCTGAATAACTGAGTTTAAATGTATTTGGCTAAGGTGTATGTAAACTTCTGACTTCAACTGTAGCGTTTTCCTTGATGGCCAAAAAGCTCAATTTTAGTCTCATCTGACCAGAGTACCTTCTTCCATATGTTTGGGGATTCTCCCACATGCCTTTTGGCGAACACCAAACGTGTTTGCTTATTTTTTTCTTTAAGCAATAGCTTTTTTCTGGCCACTCTTCTGTAAAGCCCAGCTCTGTGGAGTGTATGGCTTAAAGTGGTCCTATGGACAGATACACCAATCTCCGCTGTGGAGCTTTGCAGCTCCTTCAGGGTTATCTTTGGTCTCTTTGTTGCTTCTCTGATTAATGCCCTCCTTGCCTGGTCCGTGAGTTTTGGTGGGTGGCCCTCTCTTGGCAGGTTTGTTGTGGTGCCATATTCTTTCCATTTTTTTATAATGGATTTAATGGTGCTCCATGGGATGTTCAAAGTGTCGGATATTTTTTATAACCCAACCCTGATCGGGACTTCTCCACAACTTTGTCCCTGACCTGTTTGGAGAGCTCCTTGGTCTTCATGGTGCCGCTTGCTTGGTGGTGCCCCTTGCTTAGTGGTGTTGTAGACTCTGGGGCCTTTCAGAACAGGTGTATATATACTGAGATCATGTGACAGATCATGTGACACTTAGATTGCACACAGGTGGACTTTATTTAACTAATTATGTGACTTCTGAAGGTAATTGGTTGCACCAGATCTTATTTAGGGGCTTCATAGCAAAGGGGGTGAATACTTATGCAGGCACCACTTTTCCGTTAATTATTTTTTAGACTTTTTTAATACTTTTTTTTTCATTTCACTTCACCAATTTGGACTATTTTGTGCATGTCCATTACATGAAATCCAAATTAAAATCCATTTAAATTACAGGTTGTAATGCAACAAAATAGGAAAAACGCCAAGGGGGGTGAATACTTTTGCAAGGCACTGTATGTACAGACTCAGTGAGCATAGCCTTGCTATTGACAAAGGCCACCGTAGGCAGACCTGGCTCTCAAGAGAAGACAGGTTATGTGCACACTGCCCACAAAATGAGGTGGAAAATTCCTAATTTCCTGCCAAATGTATGACCATATTAGAGACACATATTTCCCTTAGATTACTCAGACCCACAAAGAATTCCAAAACAAACCCAATTTTGATAAACTCCCATATATACTGTGTGAAATTCCACAGTTTGCAATCACAGCAGCAAGATTTGTGACCTGTTGCCACAAGAAAAGGGCAACCAGTGAAGAACAAACACCATTGTAAATACAACCCATATATATGTTGATTTATGTTCCCTTTTGAACTTTAACTATTTCCACATTGTTACAACACTGTATATAGCCATAATATGACATTTTAAATGTCTTTATTCTTTAGGAACTTTTGTGTAATGTTTACTGTAAACACTTTTGTTTATTATCTATTTCACTTACTTTGGCAATGTAAACATATGTTTCCCATGCCAATAAAGCCCTTTGAATTTAATTGAATTTAATTGATTCCAAGGTGTGGGAAGTGTGCAGGAGGGCATGGAGTGTGGGGTTAGTTGGATGGGTGTTTTATTTTAATTACATTTTTTATTTTCCCCTTTTCCCATTTTGTTTCACAAAGTATAATGGATTTATATTTTAGTCCAGTTTGGGGCGGTAATGCAACATATTGGATGCCGACCGCCGTTATACCCCATTGAAGAAGAAGAACTGCGCATCACCAGCACAGATAGAACAATGAGACAGATATTTCACCGGATGTATAAATGTGAAGCATCCGCTTGGCGTTTCCACTCACTACATAGCTAACTATGGTAGTGCGAGGAAGCCCAGTGTCCGGCAGTGGGAGAAGATGGATCTAGATGGATTTTGACCTACATTCTGCAAATGTTCTCATCGATGAAACATTTGATCTCAATACAAGTTTCTGCTCCCCAAACTACAATATGGACTAGGTTTTGTAGACGTTACCCTTTGCCAAAGTTTGAAAAAAAAAAATAGCGTTGTTTAGAAGGAGTGCAAAGGCGAATAGAGTTATTGCACACACGTACTTCACAGAGTAGGCGGAAATATGCACATGTTTGCTAGAACACGCCAACAGGACCTCGCTTGGCTCTGCCCAACTCCTTGCTGTTCTGCCCACTATGACTCATTTGTTCCCGTTTGAAACGACGGGCTGTGGTCTATCTTGGTGAAGTAGTCTTTGTCACTAGCGTGAGGTTCGAAGTTCAAAGCGTTTGAAGTAAACAACAGCAAAAGCATGGAGGTAAGATAACTGCCTTAAAAAATAAATCTCTAAAACCAATTCAAATGTACACATAAACCGCTTGTTTCGATGGAAAGTCACTGAATGCTGCGAATACATTGTCTTGGGATGCTTTTGAACTGAGTAGCCTGCAGAATGGTTGGCCATTCATGAGTGCATGGCAGACACCTGTTCAATCCAAGGAGCATAGTCCATTTACTGTCATTAGTGGAAAAGGACAAATGTAGCTAACGAGAGGCTTAGGCCTTCAATCATTGGCCTCTGGTTTTGTACAGTATTACATTATATTGTTTTGTACAGTATTACACTGTCTGTCTGTTGTAGGTCTATCGTATGGTTACAGGGTTAGTCTATGTGTTGTAGGTCTATGGTGTGGTTACAGGGTTAGTCTATGTGTTGTAGGTCTATGGTATGGTTACAGGGTTAGTCTATGTGTTGTAGGTCTATGGTATGGTTACAGGGTTAGTATATGTGTTGTAGGTCTATGGTATGGTTACAGGGTTAGTATATGTGTTGTAGGTCTATCGTATGGTTACAGGGTTAGTATATGTGTTGTAGGTCTATGGTATGGTTACAGGGTTAGTATATGTGTTGTAGGTCTATGGTATGGTTACAGGGTTTAGTATATGTGTTGTAGGTCTATGGTATGGTTACAGGGTTAGTGTATGTGTTGTAGGTCTATCGTATGGTTACAGGGTTAGTCTATGTGTTGTAGGTCTATGGTATGGTTACAGGGTTAGTCTATGTGTTGTAGGTCTATGGTATGGTTACAGGGTTAGTCTATGTGTTGTAGGTCTATGGTATGGTTACAGGGTTAGTGTATGTGTAGCCTCTGTAGGTTTATATATCAGATGTCTCTTCTCTCCCAGCCCCGGCAGAAGTTGGTAAACTCAGTGGACCGCTGTGTAGACGAAGCCCTGGAAGGCATTGTCTCTAGCTCTGGATGTCTCTCTCTACTGAGGGGCCACAGGGTGGTGGTCAGGGCTGACCTGGAGGCCATCAGGGGCCGGGTGGCCCTGCTGTCTGGAGGGGGGTCTGGACACGAGCCAGCACACGCAGGTAGGACACGCATACCTGAATACACACATTCAGACACCAATGTTGCGAATTCAGGGGACCTGACCGGGACTCGAAATCTGGGTCCAGCGACTGTCAACCCAATCAATCAATCAATCAATTTTATTTTATATAGCCCTTCTTACATCAGCTAATATCTCGAAGTGCTGTACAGAAACCCAGCCTAAAACCCCAAACAGCTAGTAATGCAGGTGTAGAAGCACGGTGGCTAGGAAAAACTCCCTAGAAAGGCGAAAACCTAGGAAGAAACCTAGAGAGGAACCAGGCTATGAGGGGTGGCCAGTCCTCTTCTGGCTGTGCCGGGTGAAGATTATAACAGAACCATGCCAAGATGTTCAAAAATGTTCATAAGTGACAAGCATGGTCAAATAATAATCAGGAATAAATCTCAGTTGGCTTTTCATAGCCGATCATTAAGAGTTGAAAACAGCAGGTCTGGGACAGGTAGGGGTTCCATAACCGCAGGGCAGAACAGTTGAAACTGGAATAGCAGCAAGGCCAGGCGGACTGGGGACAGCAAGGAGTCACCACGGCCGTTAGTCCCGACGTATGGTCCTAGGGCTCAGGTCTCTCAGTTGGCTTTTCATAGCCGATCATTAAGAGTTGAAAACAGCAGGTCTGGGACAGGTAGGGGTTTCGTAACCGCAGGCAGAACAGTTGAAGCTGGAATAGCAGCAAGGCCAGGCGGACTGGGGACAGCAAGGTGTCATCATGCCCGGTAGTCCTGACGTATGGTCCTAGGGCTCAGGTTCTCAGAGAGAAAGAGAGAACGAGAGAATTAGAGAGAGCATACTTAAATTCACACAGGACACTGGATAAGACAGGAGAAGTACTCCAGGTATAACCAACTAACCCCAGCCCCCCGACACATAAACTACTGCAGCATAAATACTGGAGGCTGAGACAGGAGCGGTCCGGAGACACTGTGGCCCCATCCGAAGAAACCCCCGGACAGGGCCAAACAGGAAGGATATAACCCCACCCACTCTGCCAAAGCACAGCCCCCGCACCACTAGAGGGATATCCTCAACCACCAACTTACAATCCTGAGACAAGGCCGAGTATAGCCCACAGAGGTCTCCACCACAGCACAAACCAAGGGGGGGCGCCAACCCAGACAGGAAGATCACGTCAGTAACTCAACCCACTCAAGTGACGCACCCCTCCCAGGGACGGCATGAAAGAGCACCAGCAAGCCAGTGACTCAGCCCCTGCAACAGGGTTAGAGGCAGAGAACCCCAGTGGAGAGGGGAACCGGCCCGGCAGAGACAGCAAGGGCTGTTCGTTGCTCCAGAGCCTTTCCGTTCACCTTCACACTCCTGGGCCAGACTACACTCAATCATATGACCTACTGAAGAGATAAGTCTTCAGTAAAGACTTAAAGGTTGAGACCGAGTCTGCGTCTCTCACATGGGTAGGCAGACTGTTCCATAAAAATGGAGATCTATAGGAGAAAGCCCTGCCTCCCGCTGTTTGCTTAGAAATTCTAGGGACAATTAGGAGGCCTGCGTCTTGTGACCGTAGCGTACGTATTGGTATGTACGGCAGGACCAACTCGGAAAGATAGGTAGGAGCAAGCCCATGTAACGCTTTATAGGTTAACAGTAAAACCTTGAAATCAGCCCTTGCCTTAACAGGAAGCCAGTGTAGGGAAGCTAGCACTGGAGTAATATGATCAAATTTCTTGGTTCTAGTCAGGATTCTAGCAGCCGTATTTAGCACTAACTGAAGTTTATTTAGTGCTTTATCCGGGTAGCCGGAAAATAGAGCATTGCAGTAGTCTAACCTAGAAGTAACAAATGCATGGATTAATTTTTCTGCATCATTTTTGGACAGAAAAATTTCTAATTTTTGCAATGTTACGTAGATGGAAAAAAGCTGTCCTTGAAACAGTCTTGATATGTTCGTCAAAAGAGAGATCAGGGTCAAGAGTAACGCCGAGGTCCTTCACAGTTTTATTTGAGACGACTTTACAACCATCAAGATGAATTGTCAGATTTAACAGAAGATCTCTTTGTTTCTTGGGACCTAGAACAAGCATCTCTGTTTTGTCCGAGTTTAAAAGTAAAAAGTTTTCAGCCATCCACTTCCTTATGTCTGAAACACAGGCTTCTAGCGAGGGCAATTTTGGGGCTTCACCATGTTTCATTGAAATGTACAGCTGTGTGTCATCCGCATAGCAGTGAAAGTTAACATTATGTTTTCGAATAACATCCCCAAGAGGTAAAATATATAGTGAAAACAATAGTGGTCCTAAAACGGAACCTTGAGGAACACCGAAATGTACAGTTGATTTGTCGGAGGACAGACCATTCACAGAGACAAACTGATATCTTTTCCGACAGGTAAGATCTAAACCAGGCCAGAACTTGTCCGTGTAGACCAATTGGTTTTCCAGTCTCTCCAAAAGAATGTGGTGATCGATGGTGTCAAAGGCAGCACTAAGGTCTAGTAGCACGAGGACAGATGCAGAGCCTCGGTCTGACGCCATTAAAAGGTCATTTACCACCTTCACAAGTGCAGTCTCAGTGCTATGATGGGGTCTAAAACCAGACTGAAGCATTTCGTACACATTGTTTTGTCTTCAGAAAGGCAGTGAGTTGCTGCGCAACAGCTTTTCTAAAATTTTTGAGAGGAATGGAAGATTCGATATAGGCCGATAGTTTTTTATATTTTCCGGGTCAAGGTTTGGCTTTTTCAAGAGAGGCTTTATCACTGCCCACTTTTAGTGAGTTTGGTACACATCCGGTGGATAGAGAGCTGTTTATTATGTTCAACATAGGAGGGCCAAGCACAGGAAGCAGCTCCTTCAGCAGTTTAGTAGGAATAGGATCCAGTATGCAGCTTGAAGGTTTAGAGGCCATGATTATTTTCATCATTGTGTCAAGAGATATAGTACTAAAACACTTAAGTGTCTCTCCCGATCCCAGGCCCTCGCAGAGCTGTGCAGATCCAGGACAGCTAAGCCCTGGAGGAATACGCAGATTCAAAAGAGGAGTCCGTAATTTGCTTTCTAATGGTCATGATCTTTTCCTCAAAGAAGTTCATGAATTTATTACTGCTGAAGTGAAAGCCATCCTCTCTTGGGGAATGCTGCTTTTTAGTTAGCTTTGCAACAGTATCAAAAAGAAATTTTGGATTATTCTTATTTTCCTCGATTAAGTTGGAAAAGTAGGATGATCGAGCAGCAGTGAGGGCTCTTCGGTACTGCACGGTACTGTCTTTCCAAGCTAGTCGGAAGACTTCCAGTTTGGTGTGGCGCCATTTCCGTTCCAATTTCCTGGAAGCTTGCTTCAAAGCTCGGGTATTTTCTGTATACCAGGGAGCTAGTTTTCTTATGACAAATGTTTTTCGTTTTTAGGGGTGCAACTGCATCTAGGGTATTGCGCAAAGGTAAATTGAGTTCCTCAGTTAAGTGGTTAACTGATTTTTGTCCTCTGACGTCCTTGGGTAGGCAGAAGGAGTCTGGAAGGGCATCAAGGAATTTTTGTGTTGTCTGAGAATTTATAGCACGACTTTTGATGCTCCTTGGTTGGGTCTGAGCAGATTATTTTTTGCGATTGCAAACGTAATAAAATGGTGGTCCGATAGTCCAGGATTTTGTGGAAAAACATTAAGATCTACAACATTTATTCCATGGGACAAAACTAGGTCCAGAGTATGACTGTGGCAGTGAGTAGGTCCAGAGACATGTTGGACAAAACCCACTGAGTCGATGATGGCTCCGAAAGACTTTTGGAGTGGGTCTGTGGACTTCTCCATGTGAATATTAAAATCACCAAAAATTAGAATATGATCTGCTATGACTACAAGGTCTGATAGGAATTCAGGAAACTCAGAGAGGAACGCTGTATATGGCCCAGGAGGCCTGTAAACAGTAGCTATAAAAAGTGATTGAGTAGGCTGCATAGATTTCATGACTAGAAGCTCAAAAGATGAAAACTGCATTTTTTTTTTTGTGTAAATTGAAATTTGCTATCGTAAATGTTAGCAACACCTCCGCCTTTGCGGGATGCACGGGGAATATGGTCACTAGTGTAACCAGGAGGTGAGGCCTCATTTAACACAGCAAATTCATCAGGCTTAAGCCATGTTTTCAGTCAGGCCAATCACATCAAGATTATGATCAGTGATTAGTTCATTGACTATGACTGGCCTTTGAAGTGAGGGATCTAACATTAAGTAACCCTATTTTTGAGATGTGAGGTATCACGATCTCTTTCAATAATGGCAGGAATGGAGGAGGTCTTTATCCTAATAAGATTGCTAGGGTGAACACCGCCATGTTTAGTTTTGCCCAACCTAGGTCGAGGCACAGACACAGTCTCGACCTAGGTTGGACAACCCAACCATTCTTGACGAGGTCTCTAGATGTATACACACACACACACACACACACACACACACACACACACACACACACACACACACACACACACACACACACACACACACACACACACACAGTCTCTCTCTACTGAGGGGCCACAGGGTGGTGGTCAGGGCTGACCTGGGGGTCCTCAGGGGAGGAGTGGCCCTGCTCTCAGGAGGGGGGCCTGGCACGAGCCAGCACACGCATCCCTTCTCTCTCTCACTCTCCTCTCTCCTCTCCTCTCCTCTCTCCTCTCTCCTCTCTCTCCTCTCCTCTCCTCTCCTCTCTCCTCTCTCTCTCTTCTCTCCTCCCTCTCTCCTCTCTCCTCTCTCTCCTCTCTCTCCTCTCCTCTCTCTCTCTCTCCTCTCTCTCTCTCTCTCTCTCTCTCTCTCTCTCACTCTCTCTCCTCTCTCCTCTCTCCTCTCTCTCTCCTCTCCTCTCTCCTCTCTCTCTCTCTCTCTCTCCTCTCTCCTCTCCTCTCTCTCCAGGGTACATAGGCAGTGGTATGCTATCAGCAGCAGTAGCAGGTGGTGTCTTTGCATCCCCTCCCCCAGCCAGTGTTCTGGCGGCCATTTTGTCTCTACGTGACGCTGGAGCGTTGGGCGTTCTACTCATCGTTAAGAACTACACCGGAGACCGCCTCAACTTCGGCCTCGCTGCCGAACAGGCCCGTAACCGTGGCGTCGCAGTCGAAATGGTGATTGTCGCCGACGACTGTGCGTTTGATCAACCCAGTAAGGCGGGGAGGAGGGGCCTGTGTGGGACGGTGTTCGTTCACAAGGTAATGGATAAATGGAACAGTGTGTGTAATCTCTTTTTGACCATGTTATAAAAGACAAAAGTATAGCATTTTATATTCAGATATAGGATTTTAACCACTGACTTCAACTTTAAACCCAATCATCTAGGACTGTTTTGATGTTAACACATCATCAAAATAAAGTCATTGATCTCTCTTAATCTCGTTCAGCTTGCTGGGGCTCTGGCTGAAGAAGGTTGTCCATTGGATGAGATCGTCTCCAACGTGACAGAGGCAGTGAAGGGCATTGGTGAGATCTACGCACGCTCACGACTGTTTCACCCAGTCAGCTTTTCTCTTGTCTGTATCTGTCACTTGAGTATTTACGGCGAGTGTATGTTCCTCCTGTAGGTACTCTGGGTGTCAGCTTATCTCCCTGCAGTGTTCCAGGCTGTCTGCCCTCCTTTGACCTGCCTGCTGGGGAGATGGAGCTGGGACTGGGTGAGATAGAGAGAGAGTGAGGGAGACCTGGTACTGGGTGAGGGAGGGAGAGCTGGTACTGGGTGAGGGAGGGAGAGCTGGTACTGGGTGAGGGAGGGAGAGCTGGTACTGGGTGAGGGAGGGAGAGCTGGTACTGGGTGAGGGAGGGAGGGAGAGCTGGTACTGGGTGAGGGAGGGAGAGCTGGTACTGGGTGAGGGAGGGAGGGAGGGAGCTGGGTCTGGGTGAGGGAGGGAGAGCTGGTACTGGGTGAGGGAGGGAGGGAGGGAGGGAGCTGGGTCTGGGTGAGGGAGGGAGAGCTGGTACTGGGTGAGGGAGGGAGGGAGCTGGGTCTGGGTGAGGGAGGGAGACCTGGTACTGGGTGAGGGAGGGAGAGCTGGTACTGGGTGAGGGAGGGAGGGAGGGAGAGCTGGTACTGGGTGAGGGAGGGAGAGCTGGTACTGGGTGAGGGAGGGAGGGAGAGCTGGGACTGGGTGAGGGAGGGAGGGAGAGCTGGTACTGGGTGAGGGAGGGAGGGAGAGCTGGTACTGGGTGAGGGAGGGAGAGCTGGTACTGGGTGAGGGAGGTAGAGCTGGTACTGGGTGAGGGAGAGAGAGCTGGTACTGGGTGAGGGAGGGAGAGCTGGTACTGGGTGAGGGAGGGAGAGCTGGTACTGGGTGAGGGAGGGAGAGCTGGTACTGGGTGAGGGAGGGAGGGAGGGAGGGAGAGCTGGGACTGGGTGAGGGAGGGAGAGCTGGTACTGGGTGAGGGAGGGAGAGCTGGTACTGGGTGAGGGAGGGAGAGCTGGGTCTGGGTGAGGGAGGGAGAGCTGGTACTGGGTGAGGGAGGGAGAGCTGGGACTGGGTGAGGGAGGGAGAGCTGGTACTGGGTGAGGGAGGGAGAGCTGGTACTGGGTGAGGGAGGGAGGGAGGGAGAGCTGGTACTGGGTGAGGGAGTGAGAGCTGGTACTGGGTGAGGGAGGAAGAGCTGGTACTGGGTGAGGGGGGAGGGAGAGCTGGTACTGGGTGAGTGAGGGAGAGCTGGTACTGGGTGAGTGAGGGAGAGCTGGTACTGGGTGAGTGAGGGAGAACTGGGTCTGGGTGAGGGAGGGAGACCTGGGTCTGGGTGAGGGAGGTAGAGCTGGTACTGGGTGAGGGAGGGAGAGCTGGTACTGGGTGAGGGAGGAAGAGCTGGTACTGGGTGAGGGAGGGAGGGAGAGCTGGTACTGGGTGAGTGAGGGAGAGCTGGTACTGGGTGAGTGAGGGAGAGCTGGTACTGGGTGAGTGAGGGAGAACTGGGTCTGGGTGAGGGAGGTAGAGCTGGTACTGGGTGAGGGAGGGAGAGCTGGTACTGGGTGAGGGAGGGAGAGCTGGTACTGGGTGAGGGAGGGAGAGCTGGGTCTGGGTGAGGGAGGGAGAGCTGGTACTGGGTGAGGGAGGGGACCTGGGACTGGGTGAGGGAGGGAGAGCTGGTACTGGGTGAGGGAGGGAGAGCTGGTACTGGGTGAGGGAGGGAGGGAGGGAGAGCTGGTACTGGGTGAGGGAGTGAGAGCTGGTACTGGGTGAGGGAGGAAGAGCTGGTACTGGGTGAGGGAGGGAGGGAGGGCTGGTACTGGGTGAGTGAGGGAGAGCTGGTACTGGGTGAGTGAGGGAGAGCTGGTACTGGGTGAGTGAGGGAGAACTGGGTCTGGGTGAGTGAGGGAGAACTGGGTCTGGGTGAGGGAGGGAGAGCTGGTACTGGGTGAGGGAGGGAGAGCTGGGACTGGGTGAGGGAGGGAGAACTGGTACTGGGTGAGGGAGGGAGGGAGGGAGGGAGGGAGCTGGGTCTGGGTAAATTACATTAAATGTTTGGAATAGATAACTTATATTGGGGGGGAAAGAGCAGTTAGTTATTTATTATTTAGATCATGTTAATGTCTTTCTCCTCAGGTATCCATGGTGAGCCTGGCATTAAGAGGTCAAAGGTCAGTGTAATACAGTTAGTGTACAGTATAGGCTGTGTTCCAAATTGCACTCTATTATCTGGTCAAAAGTAGTGCACATGTGTAATAAAAGGGTGTCATGTGGTCCCGTGTAGCGCAGTTGGTAGAGCATGGCGTTTGTAACGCCAGGGTTGTGGGTTCGATTCCCACGGGGGGCCAGTAAAAGTATGAAAATGTATGCACTCACTAACTGTAAGTTGCTCTGGATAAGAGCGTCTGCTAAAATGACTCGAATGTAAATGTGTAGTAATACGGTGGCATTTGAAATGCACCTGTTGTATTTCTATTAATTTGATCTGTGTATCATCGGGGCTGGAGATGTTGTATATCATCGGGGCTGGAGATGTTGTATATCATCGGGGCTGGAGATGTTGTATATCATCGGGGCTGGAGATGTTGTATATCATCGGGGCTGGAGATGTTGTATATCATCGGGGCTGGAGATGTTGTATATCATCGGGGCTGGAGATGTTGTATATCATCGGGGCTGGAGATGTTGTGTATCATCGGGGCTGGAGATGTTGTGTATAATCGGGGCTGGAGATGTTGTATATAATCGGGGCTGGAGATGATGATGATGATGATGCCATGATGACCTCTCTTTTAGGTGACCTCGGCAGACCAGGTGGTGAAGACCATGGTAGACCATATGACCAACCCTGCCAGCCAATCACATCTGTCGCTGAATTCGGGTACAAGGGCCACCGCACTTAATCAGTGAAAAGTTGAAAATGTGGAAAACTCCTTTTAACCATGGACCCTCCTTTTAACCATGTACCCTCCTTTTAAAACCGTGTACCCTCCTTTTAACCGTGTACCCTCCTTTTAACCATGTACCCTCCTTTTAACCATGTACCCTCCTTTTAACCATGTACCCTCCTTTTAACCATGTACCCTCCTTTTAACCATGTACCCTCCTTTTAACCATGTACCCTCCTTTTAACCGTGTACCCTCCTTTTAACCATGTACCCTCCTTTTAACCATGGACCCTCCTTTTAACCATGTACCCTCCTTTTAACCATGTACCCTCCTTTTAACCGTGTACCCTCCTTTTAACCGTGTACCCTCCTTTTAACCGTGTACCCTCCCTCTCTCCGGCGCAGGTGACAGTGTGGTTCTGTGTGTCAACAACCTTGGAGCGCTGTCTTGTCTAGAGATAGCTGTTGTTACTAGTTCTGCCATACACTACCTGGGTAAGACACTAACTGACAAACTGTGTGAATAACGATGCATAATATTGTATTTTATTGCATTATGAAAAGCTAATTGTTAACCTCACATCGTTATTGGGGGCACCTTGTTTACATTCTCTGTGGAATCTCTCTTTGAATTCAGTTATTTTTTTTGCCATGGTTACAGAGGGTCGTGGGGTGCGGGTTGCCCGGGCGATGTCGGGGTCATTTATGACATCACTGGAGATGGCCGGAGTGTCTCTGTCACTGATGAGAGCAGACCAGGAGATACTCCGACTGTTTGGTGAGAACACACACAGTCACCTTGTAACACTGGTTTGGTGAGAACACACACAGTCACCTTGTAACACTGGTTTGGTGAGAACACACACAGTCACCTTGTAACACTGGTTTGGTGAGAACACACACAGTCACCTTGTAACACTGGTTTGGTGAGAACACACACAGTCACCTTGTAACACTGGTTTGGTGAGAACACACACAGTCACCTTGTAACACTGGTTTGGTGAGAACACACACAGTCACCTTGTAACACTGGTTTGGTGAGAACACACACAGTCACCTTGTAACACTGGTTTGGTGAGAACACACACAGTCACCTTGTAACACTGGTTTGGTGAGAACACACACAGTCACCTTGTAACACTGGTTTGGTGAGAACACACACAGTCACCTTGTAACACTGGTTTGGTGAGAACACACACAGTCACCTTGTAACACTGGTTTGGTGAGAACACACACAGTCACCTTGTAACACTGGTTTGGTGAGAACACACACAGTCACCTTTGTAACACTGGTTTGGTGAGAACACACACAGTCACCTTGTAACACTGGTTTGGTGAGAACACATACAGTCACCTTGTAACACTG
>CM072221.1:4103374-4108374 GCA_036851935.1 Coregonus suidteri
GTCCCCCACATGCCTTTTGGCGAACACCAAACGTTTGCTTATTTTTTTCTTTAAGCAATGGCTTTTTTCTGGCCACTCTTCCGTAAAGCCCAGCTCTGTGGAGTGTACAGCTTAAAGTGGTCCTATGGACAGATACACCAATCTCCGCTGTGGAGCTTTGCAGCTCCTTCAGGGTTATCTTTGGTCTCTTTGTTGCCTCTCTGATTAATGCCCTCCTTGCCTGGTCTGTGAGTTTTGGTGGGCGGCCCTCTCTTGGCAGGTTTGTTGTGGTGCCATATTCTTTCAATTTTTTAATAATAGATTTAATGGTGCTCCGTGGGATGTTAAAAGTTTCGGATATTTTTTTATAACCCAACCCTGATCGGGACTTCTCCACAACTTTGTCCCTGACCTGTTTGGAGAGCTCCTTGGTCTTCATGGTGCCGCTTGCTTGGTGGTGCCCCTTGCTTAGTGGTGTTGCAGACTCTGGGGCCTTTCAGAACAGGTGTATACATACTGAGATCATGTGACAGATTGCACACAGGTGGACTTTATTTAACTAATTATGTGACTTCTGAAGGTAATTGGTTGCACCAGATCTTATTTAGGGGCTTCATAGCAAAGGGGGTGAATACATATGCACGCACCACTTTTCCGTTATTTATTTTGTAGAATTCTTTGAAACTTCACCAATTTGGACTATTTTGTGTATGTCCATTACATGAAATCCAAATAAAAATCAATTTAAATTACAGGTTGTAATGCAACAAAATAGGAAAAACGCCAAGGGGGTGAATACTTTTACAAGGCACATCAGAATGTGTTATCGGACAGTTATATATACCATATACCTACTTACATTTTGGAAGCGAATAGGTTGCATGTAGTTAAAATATGAGGCATAATAATTGTAATCAGAAGATACTATTAACATGTCAATATTATCGGTAACAGAATAAATAGCTATAGAATAACTGCAGAATAAATAATGCGTAATTGAAAATTGTCCACCCATGGTAGGATACTGCCCCATTTAAGAGGGTACAACATCTATTCTATGTGATTCTCACCAAATATATTGTCTTCTCACACAATTCAAACCCCACAATCAAATAAACAGCTCATGAAGCTCTCCTAGTCTACAGATCACACATTGCAAACAAATAATCGGAACTAAAAAACTCCACACATATTTTGGAATGTCTGTGCATCCTTGACAATCACTAATCAATATTTTAAAAAACAGCACACGGTTTTTTTTTACGTGAACCTTCACATCATCATCTGCTCTCTTTATTGTGGCACCAATGTGAGGGGTTATGGCAGTAGTCTAGTGTGAGGGGTTATGGCAGTAGTCTAGTGTGAGGGGTTATGGCAGTAGTCTAGTGTGAGGGGTTATGGCAGTAGTCTAGTGTGAGGGGTTATGGCAGTAGTCTAGTGTGAGGGGTTATGGCAGTAGTCTAGTGTGATGGGTTATGGCAGTAGTCTAGTGGGAGGGTTATGGCAGTAGTCTAGTGTGAGGGGTTATGGCAGTAGTCTAGTGTGGGGGGTTATGGCAGTAGTCTAGTGTGAGGGGTTATGGCAGTAGTCTAGTGTGAGGGGTTATGGCAGTAGTCTAGTGTGAGGGGTTATGACAGGGGAAACAGTGTTGCAGACGTCTCGAGATGGTCTCAGTTCGGTTCGCTTCGGGGGCTCTTTTGAGAGGTGTGAGTTCCTTTGGAGTGTTCACACTGCACAAAACATGAAGCGAACTGCACTGAGTTCACAGATATTGGCTGAAAGGGACCAAATGTGAAAACACCCCAAGAATATGCTAAAAAGAAGGGGGGGGGGGGGGGGGGGGGAATATGCTGCTATGTAACTGTATGTTTGGGCTTATTTGTGTATTTTTGTGAAAGTGTCTAAACTCTCTCTTGTCCAGTTGGATGCTCTGTGTCCAGCAGTGGAGGAACTGAGGAGACTGACAACATCGCCACCTGGTGGTCACATGGCCATTCTGCAGGCTGCTGTGGAGGTACAGGACTGTACTACAACTTAGACCTAGACCTGATGGTTATACCTAGACCTGATGGTTATACCTAGACCTGATGGTTATACCTAGACCTGATGGTTATACCTAGACCTGATGACTATACCTAGACCTGATGGTTATACCTAGACCTGATGGTTATACCTAGACCTGATGGTTATACCTAGACCTGATGGTTATACCTAGACCTGATGGTTATACCTACCTAGACCTGATGACTGATGGTTATACCTAGACCTGATGGTTATACCTAGACCTGATGGTTATACCTAGACCTGATGGTTATACCTAGACCTGATGGCTATACCTAGACCTGATGGCTATACCTACCTGATGGACCTAGATGGTTTAGACCTAGACCTGATGGTTATACCTAGACCTGATGGCTATACCTAGACCTGATGGCTATACCTAGACCTGATGGTTATACCTAGACCTGAT
Source organism: Coregonus suidteri (assembly GCA_036851935.1). Taxonomy (NCBI): domain Eukaryota; kingdom Metazoa; phylum Chordata; class Actinopteri; order Salmoniformes; family Salmonidae; genus Coregonus; species Coregonus suidteri. Next base: position 4,105,824 of record CM072221.1, read on the forward strand.
GGTTATACCTAGACCTGATGGTTATACCTAGACCTGATGGTTATACTAGACCTGATGACTACATGGACCTACCTACCTAGACCTAGTCCTTCAATTCCACCATATTGCGTAGACCAGGGGTAGGCAACCCTGTTCCTGGAGCGCCGCAGGTACTGCAGGATTTTGTTCCAACTAAGCACAACACCTGACCAACTGAGTTAATTGATCAGGTCAGTGATTGCCTAAATTCAACACACCTGGGGCCTCATTTATCAATCATGCGTAGGCACAAATCTGAGTAAACCATGCGTGGGATCATTTCCACGCAAAGTGTGAAATTGATCGATATGAAAAGTTTGCTTGAGACTGTGCGTACATTTAGGCCCAGCCATGACCATGCGTAGCACAGTGCCAAGCGGTGGAATAAGGGAACTGCTTGTCAAGCGTAGAACGGGGGAAAACAGATCCGTGTTCAATCCCAGCCGGCCGTGACCGGGAGACCCATGAGGCGGCGCACAATTGGCCCAGCGTCGTCCTGGTTAGGGGAGGGTTTGGCCGGCCGGGATTTCCTTGTCCCGTCGCGCTCTAGTGACTCCTTGTGGCGGGCCGGGCGCAGTGCAAGCTGACTTCGGTCACCAGCTGGGTAGTGTTTCCTCCGACACGTTGGTGCGGCGGGCTTCCGGGTTCAGCGAGCAGTGTGTCAAGAAGCAGTGCGGCTTGGCAAGCTCTTGTTTCGGAGGACACATGGCTCTCGACCTTCGCCTCTCCCGAGTCCATAGGGGAGTTGCAGCGATGGGACAAGACTGTAACTACAAATTTACCCCACGAAAAAGGGGTAAAAGTACAAGAAATATGTTTAAAAAACAAGTACAGTCAATTGTTAAATTAGAGGCACGTGTGAACCATTGTGTAAATACTATAAAAGACTGAGATAATGGAAATCCAATGAGAGATGGCTGATCTTGCTTTGTTGGAAGATTTCGCACATGCTGCATTTTGCGGAGAGTGCGTTTTTAGAGACAGGTGGGATTTTTTTTTTTGCAGAAAGTACAGATTGGCTCATCAGATATCGTTTTCCAATGCAAAGATTTAAGACCTACTTTTAAAAGGCAAACGCATGCCATTCCGTTGCACATCCAAGTGCTACCCACCCTCAGGTTTTTTTTCAACAGGAGCTTGCCGACCGGCATCTCACAGCCCTCGATGAGCCAATGTAATTAGATGCAATCATCAGCAAAACTAACAGTAACATACCGTTTCCATACACCGTCGCACAACTGGTTACAGTCAAGAGGGGTTTCTTTGCCATGATGTGGTCCTCTGTAGCTCAATTGGTAGAGCATGGCGCTTGTAACGCCGGGGTAGTGGGTTCGATCCCCGGGACCACCCATACGTAAAAATGTATGCACACATGACTGTAAGTCGCTTTGGATAAAAGCGTCTGCTAAATGGCTTATTATTATTATATTATGCCATCAATAATTCCCAAATCCGAACGGAGCAATAGACAGCGCCACATCGCCATAAAAGCACCATCCCCAAACGACCTCACAACCGCAGACCAAGTCTATGGCGTTGTGTGGGTGAGCTGTTTGCTGACATCAATGTTGTAAACAGAGTGCCCCATGGTGGCGGTGGGGTTATGGTATGGGCAGACATAAGCTACGGACAACGAACACAATTACATTTTATCGATAGCAATTTCAATGCACAAAAAAATACGGTGACGAGGTCCTGAGGCCCATTTGTTTTTAAGGTATCTGTGACCAACAGATTCATATCTGTATTCTCAGTCATGTGAAATCCATAGATTAGGGCCTAATGAATTTATTTCAATTGACTGATTTCCTCATATGACTCATATTTGCCACTGAGGGGATTCGGGGCAGGCGTGTTTTGCACCGGGTGAAAGTCGATTGCATTCGTTTTGGAACCGCGCTGCCTTCCGGGTATGAGCCAGGTGCCCCATGCAAAGCCCACGGTGAAGTCTGCTCAAAACAAAAGTGACGTAATTAAGCGCGTGGCGTAACGAGTAGGATTCTGTGTTTTCACATGCAAAAGTGATTTGCTTTTGATAAAAACGCTTTACATGCCTTCCCAATGAAAACTAGTTTGAAAATTCAAACATGATATATTTCATGAAAAAGAGATGTTGTTGTTGTGTTTCTGGACGATGCACCATGCTGCCTTGTTGGCAACGTTACCAAATGGCGCAGATTACTGTTTCGATTTGAGAAGGACGCTCCTCCCTCACCACTTTTTCCCGTTCACGTCACGGGCCGTAGACCGCCCATTGCTAAAGCAACTTGAATTTCCTAATGGTCTTCTCTTTGTAGATACAGTGCCTTCAGAAAGTATTCACACCCCTTGACTTTTTCCATATTTTGTTGTTACAAAGTGGGATTAAAATTGATTTAATTGTAATTTTATGTCAACGATCTACACAAAATACTCTGTCAAAAATTCTAACATTTGTGAAAATAAATAAAAATACAACTAATATATCTTGATTAGACAAATATTCACATCCCTGAGTCAGTACTTTGTAGAAGCACATTTGGCAGCGATTACA
>CM072221.1:4113374-4135874 GCA_036851935.1 Coregonus suidteri
ATCCCCCTTTCTTCTCTCTTTCTCCCTCCAGCCACGTTCCCTCTCTCATTTTTACATTTTACATTTTAGTCATTTAGCAGACACTCTTATCCAGAGCGACTTACAGTTAGTGAATACATTTTTTATTTTATTTTTTATACTGGCCCCCCGTGGGAATCAAACCCACAACCCTGGCGTTGCAAACGCCATGCTCTATCAACTGAGCTACATCCCTGCCGGCCATTCCCTCCCCTACCCTGGACAACGCTTGGCCAATTGTGCGCCGCCCAAGAGTCTCCCGGTCGTGGCCGGCTGCGACAGAGCCTGGATTCGAACCAGGATCTCTAGTGGCACAGTTAGCACTGCGATGCAGTGCCTTAGACCACTGCGCCACTCAGGAGATCCTGATCCTGGTTCTCAAATGGAACCCTATCCCTTATATGGTACACGACTTTTGACCAGAGCATTATGGACCCTGGTCTAAAGTAGTGCCATTCTCTGGTCTAAAGTAGTGCACTATATAGGGAATAGGGTGCCATTTGGGATGCATGGCATGTGTTCTGTTCCCAAAGGAAATTGTTTATATTCTGAAGTTTTCTTTCTGCTAACTGTTCTTCAATGGCAAATCATAGTCAATATTTTGGGTGATCATATTGGCAAAACATAACTTTGTTTAACATAGAAGTCATGAGGACAGACACAAGAGATTCTTCTCTCTCTCCTTCCCTCTCTCCTTCCTTCTTTCTTCCTTCCTTCTTCTCTCTCCTTTCTCTCTCTCTCTCTCCTTCACCCTCTCTCCCTCAAATCTCCCTCCCTCTTTCCACATAAGAGATTATTCTCTCTCTCCTTCTCTCTCTTTCCTTCTCTCTCCTTCCCTCTTTCTTTCTCTCTTCTCGCTTCTCCTCTCTCCTTTCTCTCCCTCTCTCCTCCTCTCTCTCTCCTTCACGCTCTCTCCCTCAAATCTCCCTCCCTCTTTCCCTCTCTCCATTCCTCCCTCTTTCTCTCTCTGTGAAAGTATGCCTTATCTACTTTGAAAAGATACTAAAGTTGTGATTTGGTCAGACAGCATAGCCAGCTAGCTAGCCTAATTAGGATGACTCATTGGGGAGCACAGAGATAGATGGTGTCTGCTACTCAGTGGTGATTTTAGCATGTAAATCTTGGTGGGAAAAAAATAAATAATTTGATACATGCCTGCAAGGCCACTACACTAAACAAAACTAAACAATACATTCATTGCACTATAATGGTGACAAACGGTGCCCCAAACTGTTAGGGCCTCCATAAACTGTGGTTAGGGGCCTCCATCACTAAAGCTGTTCCCAGGCTCTGTCGCAACAGCAGAGCTCATTCTTTTCAGCACCATGTAGCTCAGTGAATCCTTACCACTGTTACACCTGGCTATCAGTCGCGGAGCCTTGTCTGGCAGCGAAACAGCTTTCTTTTCAGCCTCATTTACTATGCCTTTTGAAAAAACATACTGCTGATATGGCTGACTTGCTTAAACAAATGTGGTTTCTACTGACAATTGAGATGTACAAACTATGGCATAAGGGAACAACGAGCGGATAAGAGGCAATCCGTAATATCGATTAAGACATTAATGAGCGAGCTAGGACGGACGTAATAATAAGCCATTTAGCAGACGCTTTTATCCAAAGCGACTTACAGTCATGCGTGCATACATTATTTTATTTTTTGTGTATGGGTGGTCCCGGGGATCGAACCCACTACCTTGGCGTTACAAGCGCTGTGCTCTACCAGCTGAGCTACAGAGGACCACATCAATATAACTATTTGTTCAGCACTTTTGAAACGTACAGCGACAGAAAATAAAGGGGGCATATAAGCAGACAATGAAAGCTCTTACAATACTCGATGATGACATTGCTCTAAAACAGGCTATGGGCTACATGTGCACCCACAAAGTCAGAACAGTAGGCTAAGTTATGAGGGGGAAAGAGACCAAATTATTAGGGTGAGGCACATGGGCTACTAACAGCTTACTACACAACATACACTTAGTATTACTTTCTTAGCTACAGTATACATATCTCCCTGGCATATTACATCATTTATGCAGCAGCATTCAATACATTTTTGGACTCACCGTTGTGCTGTGCTCACTTGAACAGGAAGGTGGCGCGGCGGTCCTTCTTGTGGTCTCTAGAAAGAGGCCCGAAATCTACATTATTTTCCGTATTTTCCCAGCCTGAGCTAGTTTTATCTGAGTTCCCAGTTGTCTTGAACTCACTGAAGTCTGAGATTTCCCAGTTCCGTGTTTCCAGTTGTTTTGAACGCGGCAGAAGTCATGCTGGGGCCTCCCGAGTGGCAGACCTTAGCCTTAGCGGTTTAAGGCACTGCAGTGCTTGAGGCGTCGCTACAGACCCGGGTTCGATCCCAGGCTGTGTCACAGCCGGCCGTGACCGGGAGATCCATGAGGTGGCGCACAAGGAGGGTTTGGCTGGTCCTTGTCCAATCGCGCTCCTTTTGGCGGGCCGGGTGCCTGCAAGCTGACTTCGGTCGCCAGTTGTACGGTGTTTCCTCCGACACATTGGTGCTTCTGGGTTAAGTGAGCAGTGTGTCAAGAAGCAGGCTGTAGTGACGCCATGACGATGCAGTGCCTTAGACCGCTGCGCCACTCGCGAGGCCCGTTTTTATCTATAATTTATCTTCATGTGACAAGGATTGAAAAGGATTTGCCAGTAGATTGCCGACTTGATTCATGATGATGACTGCTTGTCTAGCTTGCTAGCTAAGGTTTTGAAAGTATGATGTTGACATGATCAGTCCAATCAAAGCTACGGTAGATATAACGTGATTAGATGTCATTTTATCTGTGGCCAATGACCTTGAGCCTTTTTGGATGGGCACTTCTATTGTAACTCAATGGCAGCACCCAAGGGGGCTTGAGTTTTCAAGCTCTACCCGTAGAGTTTGCGGTGACGTAGTGTCCCCCATGAGTGACAGAACACTGAGCCAATCACGGCGCAAGTAGAGAACATTACCAACCCCTACGCTCCGTATGTTCCGCTGGCTGCCCCACCGCCACAGAAAGCACTGAGCTAGGCTGAAACGCCTGCATTTTGGAGCTGCCTTACTCAAGAAAGCAAAAAAGAGAGACCATGTTTGTATACGGCTTTATTAACTCAATTTAACTTTTTTTTTTTTATGTTGTTTGCAAACTGATATGTGACACGTAACATGCAAAACAAGCAACAAAACAATATATATATACAGTGGGGAGAACAAGTATTTGATACACTGCCGATTTTGCAGGTTTTCCTACTTACAAAGCATGTAGAGGTCTGTAATTTTTATCATAGGTACATTTCAACTGTGAGAGACGGAATCTAAAACAAAAATCCAGAAAATCACATTGTATGATTTTTAAGTAATTAATTTGCATTAATCGGCAGTGTAAATCGGCAGTGTATCAAATACTTGTTCTCCCAACTGTATATATATATATATATATATATATATTTTTTTTTTTAGCTAAATATATGGATATATGGATCTGTGCCATTTACTTTGAACTGGACTGTGTTTACAGCATGAGCGGTCGTGAGTAGATGCGCTTGTTTTGAGATCAGAGCTGCATGTAGCCACGTGTGCACATTTTGTTCACATCCTTTGCTATTTAGTGAGTTATTAGCCCAGTTATAGATCATTTGTAGTCAGCAATACAGGAGGGATTGCTTCCTACAAGAGCACAAAACGTGTACATTTCTAGACAACTTTAAAAAGCAGTGTTGTATTTTGAGAAAGGCTTGAATAAGCTAAATAGCCAATAGGCAGAGGGTAGCGTAATTAGTCTTAATAATAATGATGCATTTTATTTAGTAAAGTGCTTTCTTGCATCAAACACAACACCATTTTCAGTCACCTCCTTGTCTGAAGGACCAGTGGATAAACAGGTTAATGCCAAGCCCTGCATGTTTTTCTTCAAAAGTCTCATGGAATGTAGGTCTACATTGAACACCACACATTGGCTGCTACTGTAGGCTGAATGATAGAACAGCTATTTTCCATGTTAAAATGTTACGAGATGCATTTTCTCCATTGTTTTTGATGGTAGGCCCCTCTGGTAGGCCTACATTATGATCAAATAGTCACAGTAGCCTACTGGGCCACTGTTAAAACTGTAACTTAAAGCGGGTTCAGCCTCAGTGTTCACAGTAAACAGAATTCTTACAACATTCAAGTTTGCGCTGAGCAGACCTGAAATTTGCTCAGTGCCGAAAAAGATTTAGAGGGAACATTGGTCACTACTATGGATTTTATTAATGAAATAGTAAAGTGTCTTCATCATACTAAAACACATATAATATACACAACTAAAATATGAATAAAATATGAGTATAGTGAATAAATTATGATTAATAAGCAGAAATTGGTTTTTTAATAATTGTTTTATTCTGTGTTACATCATTCAACCCACATTATGCATTTATTGTAAAAAAAAGAAATGGAAAAACTTCCTCTCTCCTAATTTTCTTTCTTCACACCTTTGTCTTGTTTTCTTTCTCTGTGGATGTCAGCAGATTAGTCTTCTGGATGAATCTTTTACCACGGACTGAGGAGCCATGTTGTTTCTCTCCTGTGTGAGTCTGTTTGTGCCTGGTTAGGTGATGCTTCTGACTGAAGCTTTTCCCACAGTCACCACAGCTAAATGATTTCTCTCCTGTGTGAGTCAGTATATGCCTGGTCAGGTTCTCATTCTGACTAAAGCTTTTCGCACAGTCTCCACAGCTAAATGGTTTCTCTCCTGTGTGAGTGAGTTTATGCCTGGTTAGGTTCTTCTTGATACTGAAGCTTTTCCCACAGTCACCACAGCTAAATGGTTTCTCTCCTGTGTGAGTGAGTTTATGCCTGGTTAGGTGATGCTTGAGACTGAAGCTTTTCCCACAGTCACCACAGCTAAATGGTTTCTCTCCTGTGTGAGTGAGTTTATGCCTGGTTAGGTGATGCTTGAGACTGAAGCTTTTCCCACAGTCACCACAGCTAAATGATTTAGCTCCTGTGTGAATCCTCATGTGCTTGGACAGATCTCCTTTCAGTTTGAAGGTCTTGCCACAAACAGGGCAGGTGCAGGGTTTCCCACCGTGACGGAGTCGGAAATGGCTCTTCAGTTTACAGTTTGGAGTTGTAGCGTTTTTTGCAGAAGCGGCATTCGCCGAGTCTCTTTTTTTCTCTAGACGTGATGCTGGGTTTGGAACAGTGTTTCTGCAATGATGTGCTGGGATTAAATAATGGGCTGGGATCCAATGGTGGGCAGCTGTCAAGTCCTACTGGGTCTCTTCTTATGGCTGAGCTGTGGCTGGAGGCATTGTTTTGATTATCTGGAGGGTCACAAGGAATGTCAAGACCCTTTAGGGGGGTCACAGTGCCAAAAGGTTTGAGATCCACTGGTTTAGAGTCACTCTCTCTGTTCTCCACAGTCTGGGTTTGGGGAAGAGTCAAGGACCGAAGTGGGTCCTCCTGATCACATGCACTTTTCACAGAGGAAGGAGTAAATTTGAACTCTATGACATCAGCCTCCAGCCCTTGAAGCTGCTCTTCCTCCTGACTGGTCCTGAGTTCCTCCTGTTCCCCTTTAATCTGTGTGGGCTCTGGGTCCTCCTGCCCCAGACTGGGGCTCCACTCCTGCTCACAGTACTGCTGCTCAGGGAGAACCTCCTCTTCAGAGAGAGAGAGAGAGAGAGAACTGCAGGGAGTCTGGAGAGAAGGAGAGGAGGAGCAGAGGTTATCCCGCAGAATCCAATAGAACACTTGAACTATATTTGTGAATTATAGATCTCTGATTTTAAATGTCAATTTGCTGTATTGGCATGGACCTCTATGATATACAGTGAGGGAAAAAAGTATTTGATCCCCTGCTGATTTTGTACGTTTGCCCACTGACAAAGAAATGATCAGTCTATAATTTTAATGGTAGGTTTATTTGAACAGTGAGAGACAGAATAACAACAACAAAATCCAGAAAAACGCATGTCAAAAATGTTATAAATTGATTTGCATTTTAATGAGGGAAATAAGTATTTGTCCCCTCTCAATCAGAAAGATTTCTGGCTCCCAGGTGTCTTTTATACAGGTAACGAGCTGAGATTAGGAGCACACTCTTAAAGGGAGTGCTCCTAATCGCAGCTTGTTACCTGTATAAAAGACACCTGTCCACAGAAGCAATCAATCAATCAGATTCCAAACTCTCCACCATGGCCAAGACCAAAGAGCTCTCCAAGGATGTCAGGGACAAGATTGTAGACCTACACAAGGCTGGAATGGGCTACAAGACCATTGCCAAGCAGCTTGGTGAGAAGGTGACAACAGTTGGTGCGATTATTCGCAAATGGAAGAAACACAAAATAACTGTCAATCTCCCTCGGCCTGGGGCTCCATGCAAGTCTCACCTCGTGGAGTTGCAATGATCATGAGAACGGTGAGGAATCAGCCCAGAACTACACGGGAGGATCTTGTCAATGATCTCAAGGCAGCTGGGACCATAGTCACCAAGAAAACAATTGGTAACACACTACGCCGTGAAGGACTGAAATCCTGCAACGCCCGCAAGGTCCCCCTGCTCAAGAAAGCACATATACAGGCCCGTCTGAAGTTTGCCAATGAACATCTGAATGATTCAGAGGAGAACTGGATGAAACTGTTGTGGTCAGATGAGACCAAAATCAAGCTCTTTGGCATCAACTGAAATCGGCGTGTTTGGAGGAGGAGGAATGCTGCATATGACCCCAAGAACACCATCCCCACTGTCAAACATGGAGGTGGAAACATTATGCTTTGGGGGTGTTTTTCTGCTAAGGGGACAGGACAACTTCACCGCATCAAAGGTACGATGGACGGGGCCATGTACCGTCAAATCTTGGGTGAGAACCTCCTTCCCTCAACCAGGGCATTGAAAATGGGTTGTGGATGGGTATTCCAGCATGACAATGACCCAAAACACACGGCCAAGGCAACAAAGGAGTGGCTCAAAAAGAAGCACATTAAGGTCCTGGAGTGGCCTAGCCAGTCTCCAGACCTTAATCCCATAGAAAATCTGTGGAGGGAGCTGAAGGTTCGAGTTGCCAAACGTCAGCCTCGAAACCTTAATGACTTGGAGATCTGCAAAGAGGAGTGGAACAAAATCCCTCCTGAGATGTGTGCAAACCTGGTGGCCAACTACAAGAAACGTCTGACCTCTGTGATTGCCAACAAGGGTTTTGCCACCAAGTACTAAGTCATGTTTTGCAGAGGGGTCAAATACTTATTTCCCTCATAAAAATCAATTTATAACATTTTTGACATGCGTTTTTCTGGATTTTTTTTGTTATTCTGTCTCTCATTGTTCAAATAAACCTACCATTAAAATTATAGACTTATCATGTCTTTGTCAGTGGGCAAACATACAAAATCAGCAGGGGATCAAATACTTTTTTCCCTCACTGTACATACAAACCTATTCTACACAGTTTTATCTCTGGTGTGATCCGCAGCAGTCTCCATAGCCGATCATTCTCCTCCTGGTACTCCACTACCGTTTGCTCAACTGCCCCGAAAATCTCCACAACAGCAGACGCCATTAAACGCTCATTTAAAAACACATGAAATGACTGTAGTTTCGACATTTTCAGTCGACTGAGTGTTGGGTATTCAGCTAGCATGGCTTCCTGATCCCATTCACTTTTCACACAGGAAGGAGTGAATATGGAGTCTTTGGTATCAAAGAGCCCTTGAAGCTGCTCTTCCTCCTGACTGGTCCTGAGTTCCTCCTGTTCCCCTTTAATCTGTGTGGGCTCGGGGTCCTCCTGCCCCAGACTGGGGCTCCACTCTTGCTTACAGTGCTGCTGCTCAGGGAGAACCTCCTCTTCAGAGAGAGAGAGAGAGAGAACTGCAGGGAGTCTGGAGAGAAGGAGAGAGGAGCAGAGGTTATCTATATAACACATAATTAAATAGAACACTTAAATCACACACGTAAACTATAGATCTCTATAGTGGAGAGTGGTCTCCCGAGTGGCGCAGTGGTCTAAGGCACTGCATTGCAGTGCTAGCTGTGCCACTAGAGATCCTGGTTCAAATCCAGGCTCTGTCGTAGCCGGCCGCGACCGGGAGACCCATGGGGCGGCGCACAATTTGTCCAGGGTAGGGGAGGGAATGGCCGGCAGGGTTGTAGCTCAGTTGGCATTTGCAACGCCAGGGTTGTGGGTTCGATTCCCGCGGGGGGGTTGAAAAATAATAATGTACGCACTAACTGTAAGTCGCTCTGGATAAGAGCGTCTGCTAAATGACTAAAATGTATAGATTATATTTCTAATTCCTTTATTGGCATGGATCTCTATAACCTGCCTACACAGCCTTTAGACAAGCCTGAGTGCAGATAGCTATGTATTTGCTCTCATTCACACAAGTCCTATAGGGCTTGGGTTCTCATGCATACTATGTAACACACCATGCCCAATGTGTACAAAAGTCCCGAAACTCTCTCCAACTGTTAATAATCCTCACTTTCAAAGCTAACATAAAGTATATATTTTGTGTTTGTAAAGTTATTTTGGATGACTATTAATTTGAGTGTTCAAGGTTTTCCAAAACCGTTTCACACTTCACCAAATCATCGTCCTCAGTTAATCAAAATGGACGTTGAATAACTGCAATGTAGTCCTCTGTGGTCCTCTGTAGCTCAATTGGTAGAGCACGGCGCTTGTAATGCCAGGGTAGTGGGTTCGATCCCTGGGACCACCCATACGTAAAAATGTATGCACACATGACTGTAAATCGCTTTGGATAAAAGCGTCTGCTAAATGGCATATTATTATTATTATTATTATTATTATTATTATTATTATTATATTATGTATCATTGGAGTCAAAAGGGCAACATTAGGACCAACTTTCCAAAATATCAAAGTAAATTCTAATATAATTTCATTCAACAAATGTGTGACGCAGCTGTCCAAGGGAAAGCATTGGCGCGTCGGTGTTATTTTTTAATCCAAAACTGACTGCAACTATTTGTTAAGGGTTTCAGTGACTTCATTAGCTGTGGTTGCTGATGCGTATATGGTTGAATCATCAGCATACATGGACAAACAGGCTTTGTTTAAAGCCAGTGGCAGGTCATTGGTAAAAATAGAAAAAGAGTAGAGGGCCTAGAGAGCTGCCCTGCGGTACACCACACTTTACATGTTTTACATTAGAGAAGCTTCAACTAAAGAAAACCCTCTGATTTCTATTAGATAAACTGAACGAAAATATAAACACAACATGTAAAGTGTTGGTCCCATGTTTCATGAGCTGAAATAAAAGTTCCCAGACATTTTTAATATGCTCAAAAAGTTTATTTCTCTAAAACTGTGTGCACAAATTTGTTTACATTCCTGTTATTGAGCATTTCTCCTTTGCCAAGATAATCCATCCACCTGACAGGTGTGGTATATCAAGAAGCTGATTAAACAGCATGATCATTGCACAGGTGAACCTTGTGCTCGGGACAATAAAAGGCCATTCTAAAATGTTTTGTCACATAACACAAAGCCACAGATGTCTCAAGTTTTGAGGGGCCATGCAATTGGCATGCTGACTGCAGGAATGTCCACCAGAGCTGTTGCCAGATAATTTAATGTTAGTTTCTCTACCATAAGCCACCTCCAACGTCATTTTAGAGAATTTGGCAGTATGTCCAACTGGCCTCACAACCGCAGACCACGTGTAACCACGCCAGCCCAGGACCTCCACATTCGGCTCCTTCACCTGCGGGATTGTCTGAGACCAGCCACCCGGACAGCTGATGAAACTGTGGATTTGCACAACCAAATAATTTCTGCACAAACTGTCAGGGAAGCTCATCTGCGTCCTCACCAGGGTCTTGACCTGACTGCAGTTCAGCGTCGTAACCGACTTCAGTGGGTAAATGCTCACTTTCGATGGCCACTGGCACGCTGGAGAAGTGTGCTCTTCATGGATGAATCCCGGTTTCAACTGTACCGGGCAGATGGCAGACAGCATGTATGGCGTCGTGTGGGTGAGCGGTTTGCTGATGTCAACGTTGTGAACAGAGTGCCCCATGGTGGCGGTGGGGTTATTGTATGGCAGGCATAAGCTACGGACAACGAACACAATTGCATTTTATCGATGGCAATTTGAATGCACAGAGATACCGTGATGAAATCCTGAGGCCCATTGTCGTGCCATTCATCCGCCTCCATCACCTCATGTTTCAGCATGATAATGCACAGTCCCATGTCGCAAGGATCTGTACACAACTCCTGGAAGCTGAAAATGTCCCGGTTCTTCCATGGCCTGCATACTCACCAGACATGCCACCAATTGAGCATGTTTGGGATGCTCTGGATCGACGTGTAGGACAGCGTGTTCCAGTTCCTGACAATATCCAGCAACTTCGCACAGCCATTGAAGAGGAGTGGGACAACATTTCACAGGCCACAATCAACAGCCTGATCAACTCTATACGAAGGAGGTGTGTCGCACTGCATGAGGTAAATGGTGGCCACACCAGATACTGACTGGTTTTCTGATCCACGCCCCTACCTTTTTTTTAAGGTATCTGTGACCAACAGATGCATATCTGTATTCCCAGTCATGTGAAATCCATAGATTAGGGCATGATGTATTTATTTAAATTGACTTATTTCCTTATATGAACTGTAACTCATTAAAATCTTTTAAATTGTTGCATGTTGCGTTTATATTTTTGTTCAGTGTTGATAGCTCTGAGGTTGAAAAGCCATAACTAGGACCGTGGCGGTCACGGAATTTCATCAGCCGGGATTCCAGGCTGTACACACTTCATCAGTATCTCATTCACAATTTGGCACTTTATTATGCATGAATTTCACGGCAGGCATCCCCTGTGACCACAATGTCCCCTAAAAACACACATGCCTTTTGCAGCCACTGGTCGTTGTGCCCTTTGGCTGAATATCTACATTTAAAAACCTCTCAATAAATCCATGTTATTATTGTCTCATGTTGCACCTACACTTACCATGAATATTTGTGTGTTACTGAATGCTTATCCATAGTGTCTTCATATGTTTATCAACCAACGCTGCGAAAAAGTACACATCAAATCAACGGAAAATGTTTGGATTCAGTCTTGTGTCAGGTGAACTGAACCTTTGGTCTAATATTTTTCCCATCATCTCCAAACTGTTCCCTTTCAATGGTTACCATGGTTATGCATTTGATCTGGCTGTAAGCCAATATGGCCCCTACACTAGTTCATTTAGCCAATACAAGATTTCCGTGGCATACAAAAAAAAAAAAAATCTTTTATGGTTGAATGGAATCACTGAAACTAAAGTGTATTAACTGAATAGTGAATAGCTATTTATCAGCCATAGAGATGAAAAGAGGCCATCATTGTATCCGTGTCATTAATTTTGCTATTAGTACACAAAAACATTGTGCTAATTTGTCCATAATTAACGAGAGACTGGGTTGGTGTCTAGTGTCAGAGCGTCGTCACACAGGGTTTTAAAAACCCAGAGGCGCAACGTCGCCAGACTTCCGGGAACGCCGGGGGTTTGATGACGTTAATGAGAGAAGTAAAAGATTATTCCTTATTTTGACAAGGAACAGTGAGAACAAAATACACCGACAACCATATGCTACCGTCAAACACAAAATGTTTATTACAAACACACGGTAAACGGTTTGGGGGAAAAGGGGCTGAGCTGGACCCAAGGAATGAAACAATAAAGTCAAAAACCCCTAAACTGATGGGGTTTTTAAAAACGCCTGCCTCAAGAACCACTAAGCTTACTGCTAACCGTACAAAAATACAGTGGGTCGTCCGCTCAGGTCTAACTAGTGTGTTTAGACAAGGTTGTCCTACGGGTAATGTATGCCCAAGGGCAACTTTCTAAATCCCCCTTTTCCCAGGAACAAACAAACAACATAGGTCCAATATGGAGTAGACAGCAAACAAGTGAGTACACAAAAAAACAAGACACCACGGTATCCATACTCACAAAGAAAAATAGTCTCTGTCAGAAAACACAACTGACTGTCTTTTAAAACCAGGGGATTTGATATGGTAATGTAAAACCAGAAACAGGCGGGGCAATACGGAGGAATGTCCACTGATTGGTCCACCTCAGCAATCAGCAGACGAACGGATGTCGGGACAGGTGGGACACCCCAACGTCCACCAATCAGGAGAACAAGGGACACCTGTGATTAGGGCTGAAGGAGAGGGAAAACAAACACACACACAGGATACCTGTATCCGAACACTCCCTTATCTACTGGGTGAAATACCACAGTGTGCCATCACAGCAGCAAGATTTGTGATCTGTTTCCACAAGAAAAGGGCAACCAGTGAAGAACAAACACCATTATAAATACAACCCATATTCATGTTTATTTATTTTCCCATTTGTACTTTAACTATTTGCACATTGTTATATCCGTAACACTACCTGTACCCGTAACAGCGCGATTTATAGACTATGTTTGAATACAACGAAATGTTGTTTAAATGCTGAGCGCTTTATGTCGCACTCCCAAATGCTTCACAATGTATTTCTTTGTAGGCTACAGCCTTGAAATAATTGAAATAATATATCCTAAATAATTCATTTTCGTTCCTTCTTAGGCTCCCTGTCTGTCTCCTGACCTATTTAGAGTGTTTATAAGCTGTTTAATACGACATGTAGCCTATTTGAAATGATGAGCGCTCCTTACAGTCACCTTTTCATGTTTATTATAATACTTGTCATTCAAATCATATGGTTTGGTTTCAATACTTCAAAACCAAATGGTCGGTCCAGGTAGTCACAAAAAAAGATAGGTGTTGGTTAAATTGTGATTTTAAATAAATTGAGCAAATTAAAGCAGTTATAGGAGTTTTTTCTTCTTCCTGAGTGCAGAGTGGTTTTTAGCGGAGTGGTTGGAAACAACATGGAGCACCTCTCTGCTCCATGGGCAATGAGAGTGAGCGGGATTTTCAACAGCTCAACTCTGCTCACATGCTCCGCCCTCCGCTGAGACCGACCATCAGATTCAGGCACCATCAGCCAAGTAAAATAAAAATATACAAAACAAATTATTTAAATGTCTGCTCACTCAGCTTTGCACAAGTAATACAACAACATATCAATTACCAGCGTGATCATATAGCCTACCTCAAATTTGTAAATATAATTTAAAAAAATGGCCCGAACAACAATGCATTGGCAGGGCAATTAAAGAAAAGCCAATATGCAATGTATTGGGCCTACAGCCTACTGCACAAACCTCATTGCTACAGAACTGTTTTTAATTGGTTAATGTTGCATAGGGTTAAGTTTTTTAAGTCATGTAAAAAGAAAAAACTAAGCGGTAGATCTCGGCTTGCATTTAGACTCAAAGTGATCTTGACTCAGGAAAGGTTGGTACAGGCAGTGACCACTGTTCCAGAGTTTCCCCTGTTAACACTACCAACGTCGTTCCCTTTACCGTGGCAACTGTGATCAAATCAACGCAATATTAGCCACTTTCAACGCAACGTACAGAAACAAAACAAACTATGCAAAGAGAGTTATTTTGTAGGCAGTACGCACCGGAGTAGGATTCTATCACACCCTGCATTGACAGACTACTCAGCCCGTACTCTACACAGACTGGTGCTGCATAACCAATCAGAGCTGCAGTAGGCCTATATGCAAATAGACCATTGCCATATATGGATCTGTGCCATTTACTTTGAACTGGACTGTGTTTACAGCATGAGCGGTCATGAGTAGATGCGCTTGTTTTGAGATCAGAGCTGCATGTAGCCACGTGTGCACATTTTGTTCATATCCTTTGCTAGTTAGTGAGTAATTAGCCCAGTTATAGATCATTTGTAGTCAGCAATAGGGGAGTGATTGTTCCTACAAGAGCACAAAACTGGTACATTTCTAGACATCTTTGAAAAGTGAGTCAGGTTTTTCTGTCTTAAAGGGGCAGTGTTGTATTTTGAGACATGCTTGAATAAGCTAAGTAGCCAATAGGCAGAGGGTAGCATAATTTGTCTGATTCTCTGTAATAATGGTATGGGAATAATAATGCATTTTATTTTGTAAAGTGATTTCTTGCATCAAACAACATAACATTTTCAGTCACCTCCTTGTCTGAAGGACAAGTGGATAAACAGGTTAATGCCAAGCCCTGCATGTTTCTTTCTTCAAAAGTTTGATGGAATGTAGGTCTACATTGAACACTACACATTGGCTGCTACTGTAGGCTGAATGATAGAACAGCTATTTCCATGTTAAAATGTTATGGGATGCATTTTCTCCATTGTTTTTGATGGTAGGCCACTCTGGTAGGCCTACATTATGATCAAATAGCCACAGTAGCCTACTTGGCCACTGTTAAAACTGTAACTTAAAGCGGGTACAGCCTCAGTGTTCACAGGAAACGCGCGCTGGAATTTGCACAGAATTTTCACAACGCTCAAGTTTGCGCTCAGCAGACCTGAAATTTGCTCAATGCCTAAATTTTTTTTGAGGGAACATTGACTGTAAGTAGCTACTAGCTAGTTTAATTTCTCTCACGATTACTCAGCCAACAAAATGTTCATAAAATAGCATATTATTTACATAAAAAGTTAGCCCAGTCTCAAGCTGACCCAGTGGTGCTGACCCAGTCCTCTGTAGCTCAGCTGGTAGAGCACGGCGCTTGTAACGCCAAGGTAGTGGGTTCGAGCCCCGGGACCACCCATACACAAAAAAAAAAAATTATGCACGCATGACTGTAAGTCGCTTTGGATAAAAGCGTCTGCTAAATGGCATATTATATTATATTATATAGAGCAACCGATGATGAGTTGTCTATGGGAACAACCCAACTGCAACCATATTTTAAGCAACATCGTTAAAATAAATGAAATTAACTGAACCTCATGTTACCTGTAATGGTCATCTTGTTGCCTACAAATTGTCAGCTCCTTTTTTTTCATTGACCTGGATCATGTCACTTTATTTTTTATTTTTTAAGGGGTAGATCAGCTTTAATAATATCATGTCAGCACTTACAAGGCATGCACAAAATCTGGTATATGGTTAGCTTCACATTGAACATATAGCTCAACAATATGTAAACAATGTGAGTTTAGCTATTCTCTGCTTCAGATGCCCATAAACAGATTATCTTACGACTAAGACAAAAAATAAAATGTTCGTTTGAGAATACAACACGGACACATTAGAGACAGAAACCCCATTTCCCTTCTTTATTGCAGGATTGTGATCTGCGATTATTGTTTACGCTAACACAAGTTAAAACACTACACTTTAAAGAATCGACACTTCATTTCATATCATTTCAAAATGTGCAAATAAGCTAATTTGAGTGTTAAGGTTAGACATCGTAGTCCAAACAACAAGTTGTCTATTTTTCCATCCCATCCCCCTGATCTACTGAGGCAGAACTCCTTCTATTCCAGCCCAGTAATAGCACACTGGATGATCAACTCATTAAGAACCCTGCACACCCAGCAGCTCAATAGGTGGCATGTCTGGTGAGTATGCATACCATGGAAGAACTGGGACATTTTCAGCTTCCAGGAATTGTGTACAGATCCTTGCGACATGGGCCCAGCCGTGCATTATCATGCTAAAACATGCCATCATGAAACATCAGGAGCAGGGTTGGTCAGCTCCAGTTGTAATAGGTTTACACAGTCTGTGACTTAACTGTATTGTTTTGTATACAACATAACATAGGTAGTCCTACCCCATACAAAACATGGTATACAAGCATGTACCCTTTGTCTCTTGGGACCTCTTCATCTGAAGACAGGCTTTCACAGCTCTCTGTATCTGAGGATGTACCCTTTGTCTCTTACATTTACATTTTAGTCATTTAGCAGACGCTCTTATCCAGAGCGACTTAAGGTTAGTGAATACATTATTATTATTATTTTTTCATACTGGCCCCCCGTGGAAATCGAACCCATGTCACCTATTGAGCATGTTTGGGATGCTCTGGATCGACGTGTACGACAGCGTGTTCCAGTTCCCGACAATATCCAGCAATTTCGCACAGCCATTGAAGAGGAGTGGGACAACATTCCACAGGCCACAATCATTTTACATTTACATTTTAGTCATTTAGCAGACGCTCTTATCCAGAGCGACTTACAGTTAGTGAGTGCATACATTATTTTGATTTTCAATCAACAGCCTGATCAACTCTATGCGAAGGAGATGTGTCATGCTGCATGAGGCAAATGGTGGTCACACCAGATATGGACTGGTTTTCTGATCAACACCAATACCTTTTTTTTTTAAGGTATATGTGACCAACAGATTCATATCTGTATTCCCAGTCATGTGAAATCCATAGATTAGGGCTTAATTAATTCATTTAAATTGACTGATTTCCTTATATGAACTGTAACTCAGTAAAATATTAGAAATTGTTGTATGTTGCGTTTATATTTCTGTTCAGTATAAATATGCGGTTGCACATGGCTGTGTTTGGAATAACACATGCTTTTCAGAAGGCCACATACAACACTTCCACCTTGTGCTCACATTTCCATTGGAGTACAACTGCGGAGGAAGTTGTGTTATTCCAAACACAGCGAAACTGTGCTAAAACTGCGTACAATAAGTATATATTTTGTATTAGAAAAATTATTTCGCGCTGATATGAACGTTATGTTCCAAATGTATCCAAAACCGTATCGTATCTTGACACGGCCAATGTTTTTATAGTATGCACGGTAGAAGTAAAAAAAATCAATACAAAAAATCATAATAATTAAAAAACAATTGTTGAAATAGTGATCGCAGGTATCGCCTTAACAATTTATGAATGGAATAGAACTATAGGTATCAGTAGATCTACATAGTTTTATCTCTGGTGTGATCCGCAGCAGTCTCCGTAGCCGATCATTCTCCTCCCGGTACTCCACTACCGTTTTCTCAACTGCCCCGAAAATCTCCACAGCAGCCGCTGTTAAACGCTCATTTAAAAGCACACGCAACAACTGTAGTTTAGACATTTTTCAGTAGACTGAGAGTTAGGTAGCCTATTCAGTTCATTCTTTACGCCACACAATGAACGTTCATATTCAAAACACAGTCGCATCCGGTTCTTCTTCTTCTTCTTTCTTCTTCTTCTTCTTCTTCTTCTTCTTCTTCTCTTCTTCTTCTTCTTCTTCTTCTTCTTTCAAGTTTTATGGCAGACTACACCTATTGGTGTATTGCCGCCACCTAGTGTACGGGGTATTAAAACAAAACAAAAAAATAATATATTCCACTCCGTTCCAGCCATTATTATTAGCAGCCTCCACTGGACCCGAGATAATATAAAATACAACAATAAATCAAAACAACCATCCCATTCCTTCAGTCACATTCAAATCACATCCCTACACAGGCTCAGGTGCCTTTGAGGACGGACCATTCATTGACAGGATTCCTTGTAATGCCCCAAAAACGCTCAGCCTCAGTCACACTGATGCCTATCAAAATTAGTTTTTCCCCACAAAAGGGCTTTATTACAGACAGAAATAACCCAAAGCACCCCCTTCTCAGACGATCCGGCAGGTGAAGAAGCCGGGTGTGGAGGTCCTGGGCTGGCGAGGTTACATGTGGTCTGCGGTTGTGAGGCCGGATGGAAGTACTGCCAAATTCTCTAAAACGACGTTGGAGGCGGCTTATGGTAGAGAAATGAACATTCAACTCTCTGGCAACAGCTCTGTTGGACATTCCCGCAGTCAGCATGCCAATTGCACGCTCCCTCAAAACTTCAGACATCTGTGGCTTTGTGTTATGTGACAAAACATTTTAGAATGGCCTTTTATTGTCCCGAGCACAAGGTTCACCTGTGCAATGATCATGCTGTTTAATCAGCTTCTTGATATACCACACCTGTCAGGTGGATGGATTATCTTGGCAAAGGAGAAATGCTCAATAACAATTATGTAAACAAATTTGTGCACACAATTTAGAGAAATAAACTTTTTGAGCATATGAAAAATGTCTGGGATCTTTTATTTCAGCTCATGAAACATGGGACCAACACTTTACATGTTGTGTTTATATTTTTCTTCAGTTTATCTAATAGAAATCAGAGGGTTTTCTGTAGGTTCAATACATGATCACTGCACATTGGATATGCTTGACTTGCCCTGCCAATGTTATTCTTCTCAGACCATTTTGAACGTTTATTTCAAAATTGTAGGTATATGATCACACTGGTAATAGATAATGTGTTGTATTACTTGTGAGGCACAGCTAGGTGAGCATAATAAATCGTTTTTTGTTTTTTTACTGGACTGACGGCCTGCATCTGATGGCCAGTCTGAGGAGAGGGAGGGAGCAGCGGTGAGGCTGCCTCACCCGACTCTCCGTCCCTCCTCTTTCGCTCCCTCCACGGAGAAACGGGGACACTGACTTCCAGCCGTCCTCCAGACACATGAAATGGTTCAAAATGGGAACACTTTGACCTCCCGGCGCTAGGGCTGCTGAATCAAGTGCAGCTAACAGCACGAAACGAAGAACAAATAAATAATAATAGCAACGTTTTACATAAATGTTTGGCGATCAAGTAGGAATGGCTTGGAGATCGACCGGTTTGCGACCACTGTTTTAAGACGATCTAGAGTCCGTTTTGTGCTCTCCCCAAAGGTTAAGATTTGAAAAAAAGCTGATTTTAGTTTACCCTAGATCTATTTTTATTGATTGATGTAATTAAAGGTTCTGTTCAGTCTGTATTTTGATTGATGGATTTAATTAAAGGTTCTGCTCACTGTATTTTGAAAATGCTTTTATTTTTATATAAGACATTCATTCCCCCCCCAAAAAAATTAAACGACATAAAAAGCTGATCGTTGATATTTATAGTCATATGAGTGTTACTGTAATTACCAAACACTTTCACTTTTACATAAACACAAGTGGATGTTTAATAAGCATCGATTATAACACACACCACTTTAGCTTGGTCCAGGTCACATGACAGACATACAGTCTGTCAAAGTCTGTCCCTCCCCCACTTTCACACTCCCTACAAGTCTAGCTATCGTTAATATTCCATGTTACCATTTGACTGGTAACATATAATATATAATGTTTGACTGGTAACATATAATATATAATGTTTGACTGGTAACATATAATATATAATGTTTGACTGGTAACATATAATATATAATGTTTGACTGGTAACATATATAATGTTTGACTGGTAACATATTACATCTACGACATTTAGCAGATGCTCTTATCCAGAGCGACTTACAGTTAGTGCATACATTTTCATACTGCCCCCCCCCCCCCGTGGGAAACGAACCCACAACCCTGGCGTTGCAAGCGCCATGCTCTACCAACTGAGCTACAGGGGACAGGTAAAGGTAAAGAAAGGATCGTCTCTGTTAATATAATATATAATGTGTCAGTCTTTGTTTAAATAAGGCTTGCTGTCTGGGGTTACTGGACTGGAAGATTCAGACTTATTGAATAATTTAGGTTTCATGTCTTGTTGCTAAGGTGTGTGTGTGTGTGTGTGTGTGTGTGTGTGTGTGCTCATGCAACTACTCAGAGATGTTGCTTGGATCACCATGGTATGCGGATGGTTGACTCTCTCGCTTCCCAAATCTCTCTCTCTCTCTCTCTCTCTCTCTCTCTCTCTCTCAACACAAACACACTTGACAGGGTATCTATTCCCGCTGTTGGCCTACCCCAGTGAAAATATTTGACAGCACACACACAAGCCTGCGTGCTGTTAAAAGAGGACCTGTTTTACCTGTTAAAACCATCACTCCATCTGTGCACCCACCCTATTCCCTATGTAGTTCACTACTTTTGACAAGAGCCCTATGGGAGGGAGGGAGAGATGGCGACAGAGAGAGGAATATAGAGAGCGAGTGCATACTTTTTTTTTTTTTTTTCATACTGGCCCCCGTGGGAATCGATCTCACATCCCTGGCGTTGCAAACGCCATGCTCTACCAACTGAGCTTCATCACTGCCGGCCATTCCCTGCCCTACCCTGGACCAATTGTGCGCCGCCCCATGGGTCTCCCGGTCAAGGCCGGCTACGACAGAGCCTGGATTCGAACCAGGATCTCTAGTGGCGCAGCTAGCACTGCGATGCAACTCGGGAGGTGGACCAGTCAGTTGTTGCCAGTTGTAGCCTTCAATTTAATTCACAAAGATCTTATAGATGCTTACTGGTGTTAGCCTATGTATTGTACTATGTAGACTACTTTTTGTCATGTAGCATACTTTTATTTGGTCATTTAATTGTCATAATCATATTGTTTTTGTATTTTTCTTCTGTGCAAATAAAATAATTTATTTAATAAAAACAATTATATGTCTGCGGTCACAATATATATATTATACATAGACTGACATCGTGTAACCTAGGTTACTAGGCTACTCAAACATATTTAACTGTGGAAAAAATATAGAAGGGTATATAGCAGATAGAAGCTACTCTGCTATGGAGAGTAAACTCTTAGAGGAAATGGTTCTAGAACCGTTAGGTAAACAGGGGTTTATTACGGTTCTAGAACCGTTAGGTAAACAGGGTTTATTACGGTTCTAGAACCATTAGGTAAACAGGGTTTATTACGGTTCTAGAACCATTAGGTAAACAGGGTTTATTACGGTTCTAGAACCATTAGGTAAACAGGGTTTATTACGGTTCTAGAACCGTTAGGTAAACAGGGTTTATTACGGTTCTAGAACCATTAGGTAAACAGGGTTTATTACGGTTCTAGAACCATTAGGTAAACAGGGTTTACTCTCCATAGCGGAGTAGCTTCTATCTGCTATATACCCTTCTATTTAGTGATTATGAGGGATTGTCTTGAGAATAGAACACAAATAGCCTAGAAACTGAAGTAGCCTACTAAGTGGCTCATCAACTAGATTCAACTAGATTCAGCCTGATGTTTTTCTTGAGCGGATGGTCAGGATGGCCGGAACATAATTACAAATAATTTGTAGACCGCAAGAAGTCCGAACATATTTAATATTGGACTAAAACATAATCATTTCAACCGTTGCTTACATTTCATTTCAAAAATTAAAATCACTTGGAGCCGATTTACTGGCGTTTTTACAGTCTTTTATGTCCAAAAATGAAAAAGTTTTTTTAAACCCCCCCCCCAGAAAATGTACAGTATTTTATGTCCCCCCCACCCCCCCACCCCCTCAGAAAATGTAGGGGGCCAAAATAAAATGACCAGTTGGGCTATGTGGTTAGTAATAGGCCTATTGTGCCGTTAGCAGTGAATGAACGTGTTAAAATGTGTGGCAGACGGAAAGAGAGAGAGTATATATATATAGAGAGAGAGAGACGAGAGATGAGCGCTGCAGAGAGAGAGAGAGAGAGAGAGAGAGAGAGAGAGAGAGAGAGAGAGAGAGAGAGAGAGAGGGGAGAGAGAGAGAGAGAGAGAGAGAGAAGAGAGAGAGAGAGAGAGAGAGAGAGAGAGAGAGAGAGAGAGAGAGAGAGAGAGAGAGAGAGAGAGAGAGAGAGAGAGAGAGAGAGAGAGAGAGAGAGAGAGAGGGGATCACCAGAGGAGTTACATTTGGAGAGAGTGAGACACTGAAGGAAGAGACAGAGAGAGAAAGAGAGGACGGGAAAGGGACAAAAAAAAGACGGGAAAGAAGAGAGGGAATAGTAAATACATCAGGAATATCATTTGTTTTGTCTACATAACGTTAGGTTTTCTGTAGAACACCGACAAGTCAACCGCTTTTCATCCGTTCTTACGGCAGCACCAGGACTGAGAGGGGAGAGCCGCATGGAACATTTTCTCTTTGTACTCAAAAGAAGAGGAGGCTGGTTTGTAGGCATTGCTACAGCTTTATTTATTTTTACGCCGAATTGTCATAGTGTAAATAGCCAATTTTATAGCCAATTTTTGATGGTCATTTTGATTTGTAAACCACGAAGTGAACCTAATGCTCTTTCGCAAGAAAGGAACAACAGCGTAACATAGACTTGACTAGTTCAGTTGTCTAGCTACTCCTATAGAGGAAACACACAACACGGCCAACGATAGAAAACCACGCGTCTAAATTCGCACTACCAACAGGACTTCCAGGGTTTTCTTCAGCGGACCGAGCATGGCTGCGGTTACCAGCCCAGAGACGAGTCCTCAACCCCGGGTGTATTTCCAGACGGCAGCCGCCGGTTCCACCGAAGAACCGGAGACCCCTGTTCGGAAGCAGGGGCGAGTAACCGTCAAATATGACCGAAAAGAACTCAGAAAGAGACTTAATCTGGAGGAATGGATAATCGGCCAGCTAACGGATCTTTACGACTGTGAGGTGAGATGCCGACAATAAATAACACAAAGATTAGGTGTAACTCGCAAATGGCACTATCCTTATATAGTGCAATACTTTTGACTAGGTACAATAGGGTTATGGTCAAAAGTACTGCACTATTGAATAGGGTGCCATTTGGGTCATAAAGGCTACTGTAATTAACTAATCGAATCTATCGATTAGGGTTAAATAAGACCCCGCCCCCAACATGTGCGTGATCAGGAATAGGCTAAAACTAA
>CM072221.1:4140874-4148374 GCA_036851935.1 Coregonus suidteri
ACACGCTTATTTAGCGCACATTGCCTCACATTGGAAAAATGTGACGAAGTTTGTGTGTGCCAGTATAGAGCGGTTATTGCAAATTGCTTTTTTATTTTCCCAGACAAGCACCAGTTGAGGTGTGGTGATGATGATGGCGCCCTGGAGAAGATGGCTGCCGTTTTACAGGCCTCTAACCAATTGTACTATTATGTGTGTTGTGGCGCGTTATTTTTTTAAAATTTATTTTGTACATAATGTTTCTGCCATCGTCTCTTATAACCAAAAATAGCTTCTGGATATCAGGACAGTGATTGAGCTAAGTTCTACAGACACACACACCAACATACAGTCCTACATAGGAGAGAGAATGTCCCCCCTCCCCCCCTCTCCCTCCTGATCAATCTACAAACAATACCCATAATGATCAAAGCGAAAAAACTGGTTTTTATAAATTTTAGGGGGGGGGGGGGGGGGTGGGGGGGGGTAGAAGGATAAACTTTTATATCCTATCCTAGGTATTCCTTGAAGAGGTGGGGTTTCAAGTGTCTCCGGAAGGTGGTGAGTGATTTCTTGAAGAGGTGCAGTTGCTGTACCAGGCGGTGATACAGCCCGAGAGGATGCTCTCAATGGTGCATCTGTAGAAGTTTGTGAGGGTCTTCGGGTCCAAGCTGAATTTCTTCAGCTTTCCCGAGGTTGAAGAGGCGCTGTTGCGTCTGTGTGTGTGGATGGATCATTTCAGGTTGTCAGTGATGTGGTCACGGCGAGGAACTTGAAGCTTTTCACCCTCGATGTGGCTCCCTCTGCTGTCTCCTGAAGTCCACGATCAGCTTCTTTGTTTTGTCGACGTTGAGGGAGAGTTTATTTTCCTGGCACCCTCACCTCCTCCCTGTGGGCTCTCAATCAGGTTTACCGCTGTTGTGTCGTCAGGAAATACATGATTGAGTTGGAGACGTGCGTGGCCATGCAGTCATGGGTGAACAGGGAGTACAGGAGGGGGCTGAGCACGCACCCTTGTGGGGCCCCTGTGTTGAGGATCAGTGTAGTGGAGGTGTTGTTTCCTACCTTCACCACCTGGGGGCGGCCCATCAGGAAGTCCAGGACCCAGTTGCACAGGGCGGGGTTCAGACCCAGGGCCCCGAGCTTAATGATGAGCTTGGAGGGTACTATGGTGTTGAATGCTGAGCTGTAGTTGATGAACAGCATTCTTATATAGGTATTCCTCTTGTCCAGATGGGATAGGGAAGTCCATGGATCTGTTGGGGCGGTATGCAAATTCTAGTGGTTCTATGGTGTTCAGTAAGGGGGAGGTGATTTGATTAATTAATTAATTATTAACTAGCCTCTCAAAGCACTTCATGATATTTTGAAAGTTATATACAGTAATCCCTTCGTTTATCGCGGGGGTTACGTTCCGAAAATGACCCGCGATAAGTGAAATCCCCGCGAAATAGAAAACTTTTTTTTTTTTTACAATTAGCAACTATTACATGTATACAAATACAGTGACTCACGTGTAGGCCGTTTCGTCGACATTATGGGTTTAGAAGATGTCTCTCGAAATTACAAGATAATTTGGCCAAACTAATGTGTAAATTTGCCAAGCTGTTTTATGTACGTACACATAACTGCACGAGACGACAAAAATGATAGCACAACTTCGTAGCATGTTTTGATACAAGAAGCGGGAGTGTTATTTTTTTTTAGCGAATCAGAATGCAGAGCACAATGCACCAAAAAAAAAAAAAAAAATGCATTATGAAAATCCGCGTAAATAGCGAAATCCGCGATAAGTGAACCGCGAAAGTGGCGAGGGATCACTGTATCTTGAAAAAAAAACGTGATTGCTGACAAGCAAAAAATTTTGGGACTATGTCAACAATGGACTAATGAAACAAATACCAAAAGATAGTTTTTGGGTGGAATTGTCCTTTAATTGGAAACATGCACACACACACACACCCTGTAATTTCCCATGTATGTGCATCTCAGTACCCCCACTCTCTCATAGTCACATGGTTAAAACAAAGAGAGAGAGACAGAGACAGAAAAGGCTTAACCCTTCAATGGTGTGTGGGTGTTTGTCAAATAAGAATATGCATGATTATTTTCCAAAACAGTCAGTCACTAAAAAGGACTGAAATGAAAGAGTAAAAAGGATGAAAGAAAGAGGTTAAAGGTCAGATGGACATGGTTTCAAAAAGAAGCCTGAGTTGTGCTACATGTCATGTTCTCTCTCTCTCTGTCTCTCTCTCTCTCTCTCTCTCTCTCTCTCTCTCCTCTCTCTCTCTCTCTCTCTCTCTCTCTCTCTCTCTCTCTCCTCTCTCTCTCTCCTCTCTCTCTCTCTCTCTCTCTTCTCTCTCTCTGTCTCTGTCTCCCTCTCTCTCTGTCTCTCTCTGTCTCTCTCTCTCTCTCTCTCTCTCTCTGTCTCTGTCTCCCTCTCTCTCTGTCTCTCCCTGTCTCTCTCTCTCTCCCACTCCAGTGTGTGGGGTTAACATGTGCAGAACTCTCTTCGCTCTTCTCTCAATTCTTCCCCTCTCACTCCCTCATTCCCCCCCCCCTCCTCCATCTCTCTCTCTCCCAAGTGGGGTTAACAGGGTTAGCCTCTCCCCAGTGGGGTTAGCAGGGTTAACAGGGTTAACAGGGTTAGCAGGGTTAGCAGGTTAGCAGGGTTAGCAGGGTTAGCAGGGTTAACAGGGTTAGCAGGGTTAGCAAGGTTAGCAGGGTTAGCAGGGTTAGCAGGGTTAGCAGGGTTAACAGGGTTAGCAGGGTTAGCAGGGTTAGCAGGGTTAGCAGGGTTAGCAGGGTTAACAGGGTTAGCAGGGTTAACAGGGTTAGCAAGTGTTAACAGGGTTAGCAGGGTTAGCAGGGTTAGCAGGCAGGGGTTAACAGGGTTAACAGGGTTAACAGTTAGCAGGGTTAGCAGGGTTCCTTCAGGGTTAACAGGGTTAGCAGGGTTAACAGGGTTAGCAGGGTTAGCAGGGTTAGCAGGGTTAACAGACTCTCTGCTGCGTTTGTTATTCTAGTATCTGCAGATTCCCGATAAGCAGTTAGTTGTGTGTGTTTCTGTGTGTGTGTGATGGAAGGCAGCAGGTGTCGACTGATGACCCCCACCCTTTCTCGTTGCATACACCCCCCCACTCTCTCTTATCCTAGTCTCTCTCTCTCTCTCCCCCCTCATATCTCTCTCTCTCTCTCTCTCTCCC
This sequence comes from Coregonus suidteri, assembly GCA_036851935.1. Lineage (NCBI taxonomy): Eukaryota > Metazoa > Chordata > Actinopteri > Salmoniformes > Salmonidae > Coregonus > Coregonus suidteri. Next base: position 4,144,060 of record CM072221.1, read on the forward strand.
GGGGTGATAAGCTGTTTTGACCAGCCAGCCATGCTTCCATCTGTACCACTTTGTGTGTTTGTGTGTGTGTGTGTGTCTGTGTCTGTGTGTGTGTGTGTCGTGTGTGTGTTTGTGTGTGTGTGTGTGTGTGTCTGTGTGTGTGTGTGTGTTGCAACAGTAGGTTACAGAAGGTTGTTTAAGGACAAGTAGTTCTCTGTGTGTTTCGGGTCCTATGTCAGCTATGCCAGCCCGCTCTCACCAAACTGCCTGTGAGTGTGTGTGTCTCTGTGTGTGTCTGTGTGTGTGTGTGTGTGTGTGTGTGTGTGTGTGAGTGTGTTGAGTTACGACACAAAGTCTGGTTAGGGCTAACGATTATGCTGACTGAAAGTACCACACACAAATACACATGCAAACACACACATGCAAACACACACAAAAATACACATGCAAACACACACATGCAAACACACTCACAAATTCAGTGGCTTTGATTGATCTTTTTGTTTTGTTATGACCTCCCTCCCTTCTTCCTGTGTGGTCAGTCATTACTCTCCTTCTCTCTCTCTCCCTCTCTCCTCTCTCTCTCTCTCTCCCTCTCCTCTCTCTCTATCCTCTCTCTCTCTCGATAGATTCTCCTCCTCTCTCTCTCCTCTCTCTCTTCCTCTAATCTCTACCTTATCTCCTTCTCTCTTTTTTCTCCTCCTTAATCCTCTCTCTCTCTTCTCTCCCCTTCGATCCCTCTCCTCTCTCTCTTCTCCTCTCTCTCTCTCTCTCTCTTCTCTCTCTCCCCTCTCCTCTCTCCTCCCTCTCCCTCTCTCTATCTCATTCTCCTCTCCTATCTCTCTCTAATATCTCCTCTCTTCGCCCTCTCTCTCTCCCTCTCATCTCTCTCTCTATCCTCTCCTTTTTCTCTCCTCTCTCCCCTCTCCTCTCTATCTCTTCCTCTCTCCCCTCTCCTCTCTCTTTTCTCTCTCTCCCGCTTCTCTATCTTCTTCTCTCCTCTCTCCCTCTCCTCTCTCTCTCTCCCTCTCTCTTCTCCTCGCTCTCTCGCTCTCTCTCTCTTCTCTCCTCTCTCTCTCCCTCTCCCCTCCTCTCTCTCTCTTCTCTCCTCTCTCCCTCTCATCTCTCTCTCTTCTCTCCTTTTTCTCTCCTCCTCTCTCTCTTATTTCTCTCCTCTCTCTCCCTATCACTCATCTCTCTCTTCTCTCTAAACCTATATCTCGCTCCCTCCTCTCCCCATCCCCTCTCTCTCTCTTCTCTCCTAATCTCTTCCTCTCTCTCTTCTCCTCTCTCTCTCTCTCCTTCTCCTCTCTCTCATCTCTCTCTCTCATCTCTCTTCTCTCTCTTCTATCCTCTCTCTCTCTCTATCTCCTATTCTCTCCTCTCCTATCTCTCTCCTATCCTCTATTCTGACCTCTTTCTCTCTTCTTATCTCTCTCTCCTCCTCTTCTCTCCTCTCATCTCTCTCTCTTCCCGTTTTTCTTCCTCTCTCTTCTCTCCTCTCTCTCTCCCTCTCATTTCTCTCTCTCTATTCTCTGCTCTTCTATTCTCTTCTCTCTTATCTATATCTATCCCTCTCTCTCCTCTCTCTTCTCTTATCTCTCTAATCTCCTCTCTCTATTCTTTATCCTCTCTTCTATCCTCTCCTATCGTCTATCTTCTCTCCTCTCCGCTCTCTCCCTCTATCTAGATCTCTCTCTTCTTCTCTCCTCCTTTCTCTCTTCTCTCCTCTCTCCTCTCTCCCTCTGATAATCTCTCTCCTCTCCTTCCTTCCCTCTCTCTCCCTCTCTCCCCTCCTTCTCTCTCTATATATTCCTCTACTTATCTCTCCCTCTCATAATCTCTATCTTCTCTAATCTCTCTTATTCTCTCCGAATCTCCCTATAATCTCTCTCTCTTCTTCTACTCTCTCTCTCCTCTCTCCTCTCTCTATCCTCTCCTCTATCTCTCTCCTCTTCTCCTCTCTCTCTTCCTCTCTATCTTCTCTCTCTCTCTCTATTCTCCCTCTCTCCTTCTCTCCTCTCCTCTCTCGCTTCCTCTTCTCTCTCTCTATCGCTCCCTCTCCTCTCTCTTATCTCCTCTCTTATCTCTTCTCATCTCTCTCTCTCTCTTTCTCTCTTTCTCTCCTCTCTCTCTCCCTCTCATCTCTCTTATTCCTCTCCTCTCTCCCTCTCTCCTAATCTCTCTCTCTCTCTCTCTTCTCTCCTCTTTCTCTCTATCTTATCTCCTCTCTCTTCTCCTCTCTCTTCTCTCCTCTTCTCTCCTCCCTCCTAGCTCTCTATATCTCTCCACCTGAATATCTCGCTATTCATATCTCTCCCTATCCTCTCATCTCTCTCTCTAATATCTCTCTCTCTCTCTCTATCCTAGGATCTCCCTCTCTATCTCTATCCCTCTCCTCTCTCTTCTTACCTCTCTTTCTCTCTATCTCCTCTCTCTCCCCTCTGCTTCTCTCTCATCTCCCCTATACTCTATTCTCTGCCTCCTCTCTTCTAATCCTCTCTCTCTCTTATCCTCACTCTCTACAATCTCCTCTGTCTCTCCGCTCTCCCCTCCTCCTCCTCTACTATCTCTTCTCTCCCTTCATCTTTCTCTCTCTCTCTCTCTCTCATTATCTCTCCCTCTAATCTATCTCTCTCTCCCTCTCCTCTCTCTCTTATCTCATCTCTCTCTTATCCCTCTCTCTCTCTCCCTCTCCCTCTCCTCTCTCTCGTACCTAGATCTCTCTTCTCTATCCCTCTCTCTCCCTCTCCTCTCTCTTCTCTTCTCTGCCTCTTCCTTCTCATCCTCTATCAATATAATCCTCTCTATATCTTAACCTCTCCTCTCGCCCTCTCTCTCTCTTCTCCCCTATCTCTCTCTTATCTCCCTCTCCTGTATCCTCTCTCTTACTATTCTCTCCTCTATCTCTCCTCTCATATCTCCTATCTCTCCTCCTCTCTCTCTCTCCTCTCTCTCTTCTCCTCGCTCTCTCCCTCTCCTCTCTCTCTCCCTCTCCCTCCGCTCTCTCTCTCTCTCTCTCTCTCTCCTCTCCTCTCATCTCTCTCTCTATTCTCTCATCCTCGCTCTCTCCTATTATCCTCTCTCATCTTCTCTCCTCTCTCCCTCTCCTCTCCTCTCTCTCTTATCCACTCCTCTCCTCTCTCTATCTCTCTCCTCCTCTCTCTCTCTCCTCTCTCTCCCTATTCTCTCTCTCTTCTCTCCTCTCTCTCTTCTCTCCTCTCTCTTCTCTCCTCTCTCTCTCTTCCCCTCTCCTCTCTCTCTCTTCTCTCTTCTCTCTCTCTCCCTCTCCTGTCTCTCCTCTCTCTCTTCTCTCCTCTCTCTCTCTCCCTCTCCTCTCTCTCTTCTCTCCTCTCTCTCTCCCTCTCCTCTCTCTCCAAAGTTCCAAAATAATAAAGACATTTCAAATGTCATATTATATATATATACAGTGTTGTTACAATGTGCAAATAGTTAAAGTACATATGGGAAAATAAATAAACATAAATATGGGTTGCATTTACAATGGTGTTTGTTCTTCACTGGTTGCCCTTTTCTTGTGGCAACAGGTCACAAATCTTGCTGCTGTGATTGCACACTGTGGTATTTCACGCAATAGATATGGGAGTTTATCAAAATTGGCTTTGTTTTCAAATTCTTTGTGGATCTGTGTAATCTGAGGGAAATATGTGTCTCTAATACAGTAGCTTGCGAAAGTATTCACCCCCCTTGGCATGTTTCCTATTTTGTTGCCTTACAACCTGGAATTAAAATGGATTTTTTGGGGGGTTTGTATCATTTGATTTACACAACATGCCTACCACTTTGAAGATGCAAAATATGTTTTATTGTGAAACAAACAAGAAATAAGACAAAAAAACAGAAAACTTGAGCGTGCATAACTATTCACCCCCCCAAAGTCAATACTTTGTTGAACCACCTTTTGCAGCAATTACAGCTGCAAGTCTCTTGGGGTATGTCTCTATAAGCTTGGCACATCTAGCCACTGGGATTTTTGCCCATTCTTTAAGGCAAAACTGCTCCAGCTCCTTCAAGTTGGATGACTTCCGCTGGTGTAGAGCAATCTTTAAGTCATACCACATATTCTCAATTGGATTGAGGTCTGGGCTTTGACTAGGCCATTCCAAGACATTTACATGTTTCCCCTTAAACTACTCGAGTGTTGCTTAAACAGTATGCTTAGGGTCATTGTCCTGCTGGAAGGTGAACCTCCGTCCCAGTCTCAAATCTCTGGAAGACTGAAACAGGTTTCCCTCAAGAATTTCCCTGTATTTAGCGCCATCCATCATTCCTTCAATTCTGACCAGTTTCCCAGTCTCTGCCGATGAAAAACATC
>CM072221.1:4153374-4172491 GCA_036851935.1 Coregonus suidteri
AGACATAAACACACTCTGTCCAGCAAGACATAAACACACTCTGTCCAGCAAGACATAAACACACTCTGTCCAACAAGACATAAACACACTCTGTCCAACACGACATACACACACTCTGTCCAACAAGACATACACACACTCTGTCCAACAAGACATACACACACTCTGTCCAACAAGACATACACACACTCTGTCCAGCAAGACATAAACACACTCTGTCCAACAAGACATAAACACACTCTGTCCAGCAAGACATACACACACTCTGTCCAACAAGACATACACACACTCTGTCCAACAAGACATAAACACACTCTGTCCAGCAAGACATACACACACTCTGTCCAACAAGACATAAACACACTCTGTCCAACAAGACATAAACACACTCTGTCCAGCAAGACATAAACACACTCTGTCCAACAAGACATAAACACACTCTGTCCAGCAAGACATAAACACACTCTGTCCAACAAGACATAAACACACTCTGTCCAACAAGACATACACACACTCTGTCCAACAAGACATAAACACACTCTGTCCAACAAGACATAAACACACTCTGTCCAACAAGACATACACACACTCTGTCCAACAAGACATACACATAAACACACACCAGCAAGACATAAACATGATTGTTAGAATGCAGACAGAGAAAGGCTGTAGATATAGAATCTTTTGACAATCTCCTCTCCCACATCCTGTCTCCTCATCCCATGTCCGTCTACTCTCCAAGACTCACATTTGACATTTTCGACATTGTCCAGCAAGACATAAACACACTCTGTCCAGCAAGACATAAACACAGACGACATCTCTGTCCAACAAGACATAAACACACTCTGTCCAAGACATCACTCTCTCCTCTGCAAGACCCACTCTGTCCAACAAGACATAAACACACTCTGTCCAACAAGACATCTCACTCTCCTCAAGACCTCTCCTCTGTCCCCACTCTCTTTCTCCTCAAGACATAAACCTGTCTCCTCTGTCCAACAAGACATACACACACTCTGTCCTCAAGACTCACACTCTCTCCCTCTACCCCACTCCTGTCTCCTCTCCCATTCACTCTCCTCTCCCAGTCCTTCTCCTCTCCCTGACTGACTGGCTAGTAGCACATGGTGCCCACATGTTGTGTGGAACATTCTTTGTGTCGGCTTACCTCACCCCACACTCTGTCTGTCTGTCTGTCTGTCTGTCTGTCTGAAGTCTGTGCCTTTGTGTCTGGGCTTGTGTGTGTTTGAGTGTGTCTGTGTGTATGCTCTCCCTTAACTCCTGCCTCTTTGCCTCTGTGTTTTCCTGTGTTAGACGTGTGTGATCACTGCAGTAGTCTTGACAGTAACACAGGCGCCTGTCACAATCATTCCATCTGTTTTCTCTCTCTCTGTCTCTCTCAGGCGCTGCCGCTCTGCTTGAATCCTTCGGTAAAACCCCTTACATCCACTTAACTCTAACACACACACACAGAGAGAGACACACACACACACAGAGAGAGAGTGACACACACACACACACACACACAGAGACACACACACACATCAGACACAGAGACACACACACACACACACACACACACTGCACACACACACACACAGAGAGAGACTAACACACACACACAGAGACACACACACACACATACACACACACACACAGAGAGACACACACACACACACACAGAGACACACACACACACACACACACACACACAAACAGAGTGACACACACACACATAGACACACACACACAGAGACACACACAAACAGAGAGAGAGAGACACACACACACACACACACACACACACACACACACACACACAGAGACACACACACACACACACACACACAGAGACACACACACACACACACACACACACACAGAGACACACACCACACACACAGAGACACACACACACACACACACAGAGACACACACACACACGACACACCACACACACACACACACACACACACACACACACACACACACACACACACACACACACACACACACACACACACACACACACACAGAGAGACACACACACAGAGAGACACACACACACACACAGAGACACACACACACACACACACACACACACACAGACACACACACACACAGACACACACAGAGACACACACACACACAAATGGATCCCTTTCTCCTTCTCACCCCAGCTTAATGTATTTACTCCGTTTTAATTTCACGTGTGTGTGTGTGTGTGTGTGTGTGTGTGTGTGTGTGTGTGTGTGTGTGTGTGTGTGTGTGTGTGTGTGTGTGTATGGTTAGGATAAGGGACAGAAGTGTGGCTACATCATTATGTGTTTGTATTTGACACTGAAAGGATTTCTTTGAAGAGTCAGCAATGTGCTTGAGTATCTTACCACCAATGTGCTTGCTTGTGTGTGTGTGTGTGTGGGGGTGTGTGTGTGTGTGTGTGTGTGTTAATGCGCCTGTGTGCAGTTTGTCAATGCATTAGTGGTGTGTGTGTGACCAGTAAACAGGTGCAGTGACAGCTGGCTTGGGCATCCCTAATCGAGGGGGGAGGATGAGGGGAGAGCGAGAGAGAGAGAGAAAAAAGAAAGAGAGCAGTGTGTATTTTCAAATATTGTGGTGGCGGCATCATGTTATGGGTATGCTTGTCACCGGCAGGGACTGGGGAGCTTGTCAGGATCAAAATAAATATGAAAGGAGCAAAGCCCAGGAACAACGTTAGAGGAAAACCCACCTCAGTCTTCTGAATACCTAACCCTGGGATAGTCTTCTGAATACCTAACCCTGGGATAGTCTTCTGAATACCTAACCCTGGGATAGTCTTCTGAATACCTAACCCTGGGATAGTCTTCTGAATCCCTAACCCTGGGATAGTCTTCTGAATACCTAACCCTGGGATAGTCTTCTGAATACCTAACCCTGGGATAGTCTTCTGAATACCTAACCCTGGGATAGTTTTATTTTTCAGCGAGACAATTACACAAGTTTTAATGCCAAAAGACGTGGATTTTCCAAGAAGTGTTGAATTGGTCTAGCCTCAGTCCTGAATTAAATCTGCTTTAAAAAATGTTTAAAGGTTTAAATACCGTTGTCCATCAATGAATATATAGCACAACTTTGGATTTCACACCCCCCCCCCCCCCCCCCCCCCCCCCCCCCCCCCATCTCAAACAGTTTGTACAGAGTGATCTTCCCCTCTGGCGTCGGCCCATGCAGTGCACCTTGCAAAATGCGAGCTGTCTTCATTATGAAATGATCAACTTTACCCTGTATATCTAAAAATTACCATAAACACTGATCGTTTAAAGCAAAACTACCAAAACTATTGATGATGGTGAACAATCAAAGTAAAAGTCCGTTCAGCAGGTATAGCCAGATGTGAGCTTACATCTCCACTAGCTTACTTTTATTCTGGTAAAACACAATTTTCAACATCCCATAGATAACAATTACCTAGCAAATGGCATAGGTTGTCACTCAACTAATGAAACCTAATATCAATTAAGCCATTTTAGCGTTTGAAAGAACAGGCCGTAACCTATGCGAAGCTGGGCTCAGTGCGCGGTTTGGCTGAAGGTGCCAAGATCAGGAACAGGCCGTGTACCTCCATTTCAGCGTGCGAAGCTTTCGTGCGCGGTTTGGCTGAAGGTGCCAAGATCAGGAACAGGCCGTGTACCTCGCGTTGGTCAGCGTGCGAAGCTGGGCTCAGTGCGCGGTTTTGACCAGGCTGCTGATGTTGCCTGGGGTTGTTCGGCATGCACAAATGACTTCTAGATCAATGACTGTCAACACAGTTACATGCAGTTCGACACTGAAGGAGAGGACGCATCAATTGTCACCAGTGTTGGGGAACGTTACTTTTAAAAGTAACTCGTTAGGTTACAACTTTACTGCAGTTAAAAGTAACTCGTTACATTACACCGTTACTTCATGTGGAAGGTAACTCGCTAGTCGTTAAGTACTTTTGCGTTACCAAAAACAGAAAACCCTCTGAAAATGCCTTGCCCGTGTTGGTCATTGTTTTGCCCAGTAGAGAGGGCGCACACTTCCTTAGAATGGCTTGTCTACTAAGAACTCACGGAATATTCAAAGTGAAACATTCTGTTAAGCACCTAAAGAGTTGTCAGCAGCGCTGATGATGACATCATGGGCGACCGAGATCTCTGTCAGATTTTCCTAATAGTTGTTTCAGTTGTTTTAGTAAATTGAACCGTGTATTTTGCAATAAACAATGTCTTATATTTTTTATTGCGTTATTATTATTTGGCCCTTTGTAATTCAGAAGCATATATTGAAATGTAACTGTTCCACAAAAAATGTGTGAAGGAGGAGAAATTTATTATTATATGATAATAAAGAAACAGACAGATGTATAAATATAATAATAATAATAATAATAATAATAATGTATAAATAACAGCCTTTATCCAGGTGTTCCATATTCACCAGCGAAATGTCTGATGAATGTAAAGAAAAGTGTTGCATCACAACGAAATTCTATCTTGATAAACCCAACGCATCAAAGGAACATTGTCCATAAATCAAAACCAACATTTAGGCAGCTTTATGAAACGAAATATACACATTAAAGCCACTAAATACAGACTATTAAGTCCCAACAACTTGAGGCCGAATTGAAATAGCGACATGAATTTTTTTATAACCTGTGCATTAAACTGCTGACCACGAATGCAAAATCCTAAACAAAATGCATTGAAATAAACGGCATGCAATCAAAGGAATTACTTACAATCATCAAAGACTCATACATGTTCCTTTACTTAGTGATAGGTATATCGAACAGAAATGGTGATTTGGAGCAGAAGCACCGTCATCCTCAGCATCAACGGCAATCGGCTGGCCGGGTCTGGTGGAGCTGTGCTTGGCCTGAAGGTGCTTCTAGATATTTGAAGTTGAGTTCTTCTCAGTTGACAGGTGTTTATCCCCAGGAGGAGAAGAGGGGAGGAGGAGGAGAAGGAGAGAGGAGAGGAGAGGAGGAGGGGAGAGGAGAGGAGGAGGAGGAGGGAGAGGAGGAGGAGGAGAGGAGAGAGGAGGAGGAGATGTGGGAGAGGCTCAGTTTGAGGAGAATAAATCATGTCAAAACTTCCACGATGTGAGTTGAGAGGCTAAAGGTGTTGCATTTTCCAGCCATGTAATGTTGTCTCTGCCATCTACCAAGAATAATCTAGCCATGTAAAGGCTGTTGTCTCTGTGCCAAAAACTGTTGTCTCTGCATCCAGCCATGTAAAGGCTGTTGTCTCTGCCATCTCCATCCAGCCATGTAAAGGCTGTTGTCTCTGCCATCCCATGTAAAGCCATCCAGCCATCTCTGCTAGCATGTAAAGGCTGTTGTCTCTGCCATCCAGCCATGTAAAGGCTGTTTCTCTGCCATCTGGCCATGTAAAGGCTGTTGTCTCTAGCCATCTCCATCCAGCCATGTAAACGTGAACATTAAAGGCTGTTGTCTCTGGAAGTAAAGGCTGTTGTCTCTGCCATCCAGCCATGTAGTCTCTGCCATTTTTTATTTGGCCATCTAGCTATCTTCACGCCACAAAAAAGGAAGAATACTTAGGGGAAATTTTAATATTGGCAAAAAAGGTAAAGGGAAAATTCTTCAAAAAACAAATAACTTAAAGTAACTTAAATTGAAAAACTAAACGCGTTAAGTTACTCGTTACCACAAAAAAAGAAATGTGAGTATTCCAACTTTGTAACAACACTGGTTTTGTGAACGGGCTATTTGTAACGTTTGAATAGATTTTCGGACCGATACACACTATTTGGATCAGTTTGGGGTCCGCGGACCGATGCGACTTGCATCTTAAACATTTGAATCGGGGACCGATGGGTATCGGTGAATTGTTACATCCCTAGTCTGTCTGCTGTGTGTGTTAAATGTGTTATACATTAAACAATGTGCTGTATTTTTCTGAACTCTGAGATCACAGTTTTATTTATATAAGAAACAATGAACTAATAATGTGGAGTGAGACACCTTGTGGTGAAGAGGGAGAACTACACCACTTGTCCTCAATCAATCAATCAATCATCAATGTATTTATAAAGCCCTTTTTACACCAGCAGATGTCACAAAGTGCTATACAGAAACCCAGCCTAAAACCCCAAACAGCAAGCAATGCAGATGTAGAAGCACGGTGGCTGGGAAAAACTCCCTAGAAAGGCAGGAACCTAGGAAGAAACCTAGAGAGGAACCAGGCTCTGAGGGGTGGCCAGTCCCCTTCTGGCTGTACTGGGTGGAGAGGAACCAGGCTCTGAGGGGTGGCCAGTCCCCTTCTGGCTGTACTAGAGAGGAACCAGGCTCTGAGGGGTGGCCAGTCCCCTTCTGCCTGTGCCAGGTGGGAGATTATAACAGTACATGGCCATTAAGGCCAGATTTTTCTCCAAGATGTTCAAACGTTCATAGATGACCAGCAGGGTCAAATAATAATCACAGTGGTTGTAGAGGTTGCAACAGGTCAGTACATCAGGGAGTAAACGTCACTTGGCTTTTCATAGCCGGGCAACAACCCTAGACAGTGACAACTACAGTATACTACGTAATGGGCTATTTAAAGAAAGCTTAGGGCCCAATGACGGTGAGACACTAAGAATGAGTCAGTAAGCGTCTCTAACGACAGCCTATCCCCTACAGTGAAGTGCACTACTTTTGGCCAGGTAAAAAATATAGTTATTTTTTTTTTTTTTAGCACATGGTCTCCAATGTCGTCATTCTAGGAAAAGAACTGAGGACTTTTCTAAACTGGGTAGTGACTTTAAAAACACAGCAACACTAATGTATCTAAAAGCTTAGTCGGGGTGCTTAATAAGGAAACATTTGGTCGGTTGTTGCTTATATAGGATTACTGAAAGAACATTGAAATAACATTGAACAATGGCGACGGTGCATAAAGATGGAGGAATTCAACATTATGACATCATTGTTTTTACCCACAGAGTTCTTAAACTACGGCGCGCCACATGATTCAATGTGCCCAATAAATCGCCACAATCTACTTTTGAGTTTTTCAAAATGCCGCCCGTCTTGGAACGTCTTGAGATCATCTGCTCATGCCGTCACGGACAAACAGTAATGTACTATACGGAGAACTTAGACAACAAGGCATTTGTGGGTGGCCATCTTGATGCACCTCTGAAAGACTACACGTCTTGTATCCTCTTGTCAACTCCCAGATCTTCTTCTTTGTTCGCTGTATGATTTATTTCACTCGTTTCTCATCCCCCACCCTCTCCTCTCCTCTATTTCAGGAGGAGGCCATACCAGACTCATCCCCACCCTCTCCTCTCCTCTCTTTGGAGGAGCATACCAGATATCCCCACCCTCTCCAGTGATTCAGGAGGAGAGGAGCCAGACTCACCCCCCACCCTCTACTGGTCCTCTCTTGTTACAAACCCACTGACTCACGTTTAGGCCCTCTCGTTCTCTTTCAGGAGGATTATCTTTATGCTGTTCTTGTCTATAACTGTACGCTGTCGTGTATCTTTATGGCCATTTACCAGACTCCCCAGGAACCCTAGCTGCTCCTCTCTTTAAGGAGGAGGCCTACCAGACTCACATAACGTCTCTCCCTTTCAGGAGGAGGCCTGTCCACACACACCCCCTAGCCCCTACCTCCTTCAGGAGGAGGCCATACCAGACTCACCCCCTACCCCTCCTCTCCTTGATTTTCTTGGCCCTGCCATACCACAACCCCTATCCCTATCCCTAGAGGCTTGACCTCTCCTCTGTCTCAGGAGGAACCCCATACCCCCTGGAGATAGGGCACTCCAACCCTGTTCCTGGATATGCCTACTGATGATCCTGTAGGGAGCCTCCAACCCTAAAGATCTCCTGGTAGACTGCTACAAACCTCCTGAGGTAGGTTAGGCCACTGCCTTGAATGAACCCTGTCCTGGATTTTATGGTTTTGTCCACACAGGAAGACTAGCTGCTACTGTCCTGTAGGTTAACTCCAACCCTGTTCCTGAGAGGCTACTGCTCCTCCCCAGGTTAACTCAACCCTGTTCCTAGAGCTACTGTCCTGTAGCCCTAACTCCACAACCCCCCTGCCCCTACCCCAGAGGCTTGACTGTGGCCCTAACACCAACCCCCTAGTTCCTGCCTACCTGTCCTAGAGGCTTAACTCCAACCCCTCTGTCCCACACACAACCCCTAGCTAATACCCCTAGAGTTTATAACCTTGACCCCTAGCCCCTACCCCTAGGGCTTGGAGTGACCCCTACAGCCCCTACTCCCAGGAAGAGGCTTGGAGTGAAAATCTACAGGAGGGTAGCTCTAGAGGAACAGGTCCACACACAACCCTACAGGAGGGTAGCTCTCCAGGAAGGCTGGAGCCCTGTCCAACCTACAGGGGGGTAGCTCTCCAGGAACAGGGTTGGAGTTAAACCTTACAGAGAGGGTAGCTCTCCTAGGAACAGGGTTGGAGACCTGGGTTGCTAGCTTAGTGGTTAAGAGGCTTGGTCCCTGCCCACAACCCCTAAGGTCGCCCTAGAGGCTTGGCCCCGACCCTGTCTACCACAGGTGAAAAAATCTGTCGATGTGCCCTTGAGCCACTTACCCCTAATTGCTAACTCCAAGTCGTTCTGGATAAGTCTAGCGTCCTGCTAAATGACTAATTATTACTTAAACCCTGTACTGGAGGGTACCATCCTGTAGGTTGGAGTGAAAACTCCAAAGGAGGGTAGCTCTCCAGAGCAGGGTTGTAGGTTAACTCCACACCCTGTCCTGGAGAGCTACCCTCCTGTAGTTAACTCTACAGGAGGGTTAGCTCTGGAGAGCTACCATCCTGTTGGGTTACCCTACAGGAGGGTAGCCTCCAGAGCTACCATCCTGTAGGTTAACTCCAACCCTGTTCCTCCAGAGCTACTGTCCTGTAGGTTAACTCCAACCCTGTAGCTCTCCAGAGCTACTGTCCTGTAGGTTAAAACTCTAAGGAGGGTTCCTGGAGAGCTACGTCCTGTAGGTTAACTCCTACAGGAGGGTTCCTGGAGAGCTAACATCCTGTAGGAGTAACTCCAAACCTACTGGAGGGTTCTCTCCAGGAACAGGGTTGGAGTTGAAAGCTACCTCCTGTAGGGGTTAACTCCAGGAACCCTGTTTCCTGGAGAGCTACCATCCTGGGTATTAACTCCAACCCTGTTGGAGTGAGCTACCATCCTGTAGGTTAACTCTCCAACCAGGGTCCTGGAGTGAAAACCTCCTGTAGGGTTAACTCCAGGAACCTGTTCCTGGAGAGCTACCCTCCTGTAGGGTAACTCTCCAGGACCCTGTTAAACCTACAGGAGGTATCTCCTGTAGGTTAACTCCAACCCTGTTGGAGTGAGCTAACATACCTGAGGTTAATCTCCAACCAGGTTCAGGGAGAGCTACCTAACAGGAGGGTATCTCTCCAGGAACAGGGTTGGACTCCAACAGGAGGGTATCTCTCCAGGAGAGCTAAAACCTCCTGTAGGGTAGCTCTCCAGGAACAGGGTTGGAGAGCTAACCTACTGGAGGTTATCGCTCTCCAGGAAACAGGGTTGGAGTTAAAACTACAGGAGGGTGTATCTTAACTCCAACAGGGTTGGAGTTAAAACCTACCATCCTGTAGGTAGCTCTCCACCCTGAACAGGGAGCTACCCTCCTGTAGGGTATCTCTCCCTGTTCCTGGAGGAGCTACCCTCCTGTAGGGTTAACTCCAACCCTGTTCCTGCAGAGCTACTGTCCTTTAGGATTAACTAAAACCCTACAGGAGGGTACCTGTTTCTTCTCCAGGAACAGGGTTGGAGTTATAACCTGACAGGAGGGTTATCTCTCCACAACTGGGGTTGGAGTGAAAACCTACAGGAGGGTAGCTCTCCAGGAACAGGGTTGGAGTGAAAACCTACAGGAGGGTAGCTCTCCAGGAACAGGGTTGGAGTTAACCTACAGGCTGCATGTAGCTTAGTGGGAACAGCGTTGGAGTTAAAACCTACAGGAGGTAGCTCTCCAGGAACAGGGTCTAACCTCCAGGAGGGTATCGCTCCAAAAATAGGGTTGGAGTTAAAACCTTACAGGAGGGTATCTCTCCCCTACAGGGTTGGAGTAAAAACCTACAGGATAAGTTAGCTCTCTAAGGAACATTATTGGAGTTAAAACCTACAGGAGGGTAGCTCTCCAGGAACAGGGTTGGAGTTAAAACCTACAGGAGGGGTAGCTCTCCAGGAACAGGGTTGGAGTTAAAACCTACAGGAGGGTAGCTCTCCAGGAACAGGGTTGGAGTTAGAACCTACAGGAGGGTTTCTCTCCAGGAACAGGGTTGGAGTTAACCTACAGGAGGGTAGCTCTCCAGGAACAGGGTTGGAGTTACCCTCCTGTAGGGTATCTCTCCAGGACAGGGTTGGCGTTAAAATCTAAGGAGGGTAGCTCTCAGGGAACAGGTTGGAGTTAAAACCTACAGGAGGGGTATCTCTCCAGTAAACAGGGTTGGAGTTAACCTACAGGAGGGTATCTCTCCAGGGAACAGGGTTGGAGTTAAAACCTACAGGAGGGTAGCTCTCCAGGAACAGGGTTGGAGTTACCCTACTGTAGGGTATCTCTCCAGGAACAGGGTTGGCGTTAAAAATCTACAGGGGGATCTCTCTCCAGGAACAGGGGTTGGAGTTAAAACCTACAGGAGGGTATCTCTCCAGGAACAGGGTTGGAGTTCGAACCTACAGGAGGGTATCTCTCCAGGAACAGGGTTGGAGAGCCCTGCCCTAGACAGATCTGAGAGGATTGTCTAGATGTAAAGAATATCTCCACCCAGCTTAGCAGAAAATACGTCTTCTCAACATCTTGTGCTCACTGGGGAATCAGTGGACAAGACTGAACTATGGAATGACCACCATACCTATCCAACTAGTTTAAGTCTACATGAAGTGCTTAAGGGGATCAGTGCTTGTTTCTGGGACGGGCCTCTGTCTTGAGGTCCACCATTTTGAGAAGCCAATGATTTTGTTTTTTATGTGTATGTTTTGACTTTGTGATAATGGTGTGTTTTGTCCCTCTTCTCTCCCTGTAGGACTTTGTGTCTGATCTGCTGGATAAGATACGTGGCATGCAGAAACTCACCACCCCCCAGAAGAAATAACCTCACCCTTCTACCCTCACCCCTCTCCCTCACCCCAACTGGCCTTCCCCACCCCTGACCTCACCCAACTGAAGAAATAGGAGCTTAGCCTCCTTCTCCTCCTCGGAGGAGGAGGAGGAGGAGGAAGAAAAAGAGGAGAGAGGAGATTGAAGCAGCCAATCAGATCTAAGCAGGGCTTATGATGTCATATCGTGTGGTTTTATTTGAATGTTTTATTTAGTTTAATCTTATTTTGAGTTTTTAAAGGGGTTTGAATTGTTGTTAAATGATCAAATCGATCAGTCATAGCTCTGTGTTAATGTGATGCCAGTGAACACACACTATAATGTGGGGTGTAAGTTTAGTAGTGGTGAGGTTTAGTCCCAAATGGCAACTTATTACACTTTGTAGTGCGCTACTTCTGACCAGGGCTCTGGTAGCGGAGTAGGTGATCGGGTACCATTTGGGACGTAACCTTAAGAGTTTTAGGATGGACTGGCTTCCTGTGTATAATACAGTGTATACATTATTAAAACGTTGGTCATTTAGCAGACGCTCTAATCCAGAGTGATTTACAGGAGCAATTAGGGTTAAGTGCCTTGCTCAAGGGCACATCGGCAGATTTTTCACCTAGTCGGCTCGGGGACACAAAACAATTACCTTTCGGTTACCGGCCCAACGCTCTTAACCGCTAGGCTACCTGCAGCCCTATACGTAGCTGGGTTGTGTGTGTGTGTGTGGTCTTGACCATACTCAGAACACACACACACACACACACCGGGGGACTTGGGAACAAAGTGGTCTTGTTTCAGTCTAGTTCTATTTCCTCTCTCATCTCTTTTTTCTTCTTCTCTAAACCATGTTATTGTCCCTCACCTAGTGTGCCGTAAGGGCTGTTTCAGAGAGGACTCATGGAGAGGAGTTTTCAGTAGAGCAGTAAACCAATGAGGGGTGAGATGTGGGGGAGGGGGGGGAGTGAAGGCAAGGCGAGAAAAGGGGGGGGGGGGCACTGTAGTGGAAAATTGTGGCTGTCTGGATGCGTTCATCCAAATAGCAAACACACGCACACACCACACTCACGGGGAACAGCAGAAACACAGCCACAGACCACAGCTGCTGCTCCTTCATGCTCACACACAGACACACACTGGCGTTCTCTCTCCAACAAACACTCAAATGGGAAGGGGGGGTGAAAAACCTCATCATTGAGAGATAGCGCAAGAGAGATAAATAGAGTGACTGAGAGAGAGAGAATCAGAGGTCTTAATCTTCATGGCTTGGCTGCCTCACAAGGCCTCAGTGTTGCTAATCATGCAGCTCTCTTATCTCTCCTCTCTCACTCAATCACTCACACACGTCTCTCTATTTGGCCCCTCTCTTCCTTTCTCTCCTTCCCATCTCTCCTTCCCCTCTCTCCTTCCCCATCTCTCCTTCCCATCTCTCCTTCCCCTCTCTCCTTCCCCTCTCTCCTTCCCCCTCTCTCCTTCCCCATCTCTCCTTCCCCTCTCTCTCCTTCCCTCTCTCCTTCCCTCTCTCCTTCCCTCTCTCCTTCCCTCTCCTTCCCCTCTCTCATTCCCCTCTCTCCTTCCCGTTCTACTTCCAGCAATCATCTACACAGATGACATCTTCCTTCCCTCCATCTCTCTTTTTTAAAGTAGGGCTCTATTTAATTTGCATCGTGGAAGTTCAGCTTTACAGCGTGATTGAAAGGCAATGTTTCCTGCTTTAGCGGAGACAGCATTCACGGTAAACGCTGCATTTGTCGGATCAATCGGAAATGACCTTTACATTTCCATCGCGGCTTTCTAAGGCCTTCTAAGCATTTAGCTTTCCAGATTGAATTTAGCCCTAGCTGATGTTGCCTTGGGCCCTTATTTATGTTACAAACCAAATAGAATGAGACATTCATTTTTAACGGGACAATTTTTAAACAAACAAAAAAAGAGACAATGTTTCTCTTTTACTCTTCTTCTGTTTAAAAAGGAGATCCTGTTGTTGTTTAGGGGTCATCTAGAGGTCACCTAGAGGTCATCTAGATCTCTACACTGCATTCTTTAGATGCAAATATCTATTCTAGGTCAATTTCTACTGTGTATTATTATTATTATTATACATGGGGTGTGTTCCAAATGGAACCCTTTTCCCTATATAGTGCACTACTTTTGACCAGAGCTCTATATTGGCCCTGCGATAGACTAGTGTCCTTTCCAGGGTGTACTTGTACATCAAGCTGCCTCACAGTACAGAGATGGCTCATATGGGCTGTTCTGACTCGGACATGGCTATTTACCCATAATGCTCGGGTCAAAGGGTAGTGCACTCTATAGGGAATAGAGTGTCATGATAGACTGCTGTTGTTGTGTGTGTCTGACATTTTTTACTGTAAGACAACTTGTAAAAAAAAAAAAAAAAAAAAAAAGAATATTATTGATAAAGAAATGCTGTTTAGAAGTGATGTGTACCTGGAGGAAAAAAAACTAACAAACTGAAAAAACAAAATGTAGCAATATCGACAGGTTTTTTTTTTTTTTTTCCCAATTTTGTTACACTTTTATGCAACTTTAATAAAAAATAATAAATGTTAAAATGAACAACGCGTGTGTGTGTGTGTGCGTACGTGCTTGCGTCTGTGTGTGTGTTTGTCCGTCGGAATGATGTGTGGATTTGTGTGTGTAACGACCAATTGGTAACAACACATTTATCGCTGACATTGGAAATGGTTTTTTATCGCCACCTGAAGGACATTTGTGGTATAATTATATCGTAAATAGAGCGAGCATAACTAACCCAAGATAGACCAGAGCCTTTTGTTTCCAACGGGAGCAAATGGATCAGTGGGCAGAACAAGCAAGGAGGTGGGCAGATCCAATTGGCGCGTTCTACCATTTATTTGCATATTTCCGTTAGGGAACGCCTACTCTGTGAAGTGCGAGTGTTCAATAACTCATTTCGCCATTTGCACTCCTTCTAAACAACACCATTTTTTAAAACTTTGGTGATAAAGTCTACAAAACGCATTCTACTCTGTTTGTTACAGGTTCTAGTTTTGTAAACTGCATGGAGGTCAATGAGAAAATTATCAGAATGTTGTCAAAATCCATATAGCTCCATCTTCCCCCAGTGCCGGCCACTGGGCTTCCTCTCATCACCATATTTGATAGTGAGTGGAAACGCCAACCGGATGCTTCACATTTATACATCTGGTGAAATATCTGGCTCATTGTTCTATCTGTCTAGTCCTAAAACCCGGAAATGAGTTACCCCTGGTTCGTTCAGCCATCCCTATGGGGAAAATGAATTAAATTTACATTTTAGTCATTTAGCAGACGCTCTTATCCAGAGCGACTTACAGTTAGTGAGTGCATACATTTTCCATACTGAATGGGATAAGAATAGGGTTTTGGAACAAACGCCGAAAATAAGGTCTGGGTTTAACACAAGGTTTAGATCTTATACGCTTTGTTCTATAAAATAATATCAGTCTATAAATTATAACCTTTATGAATTATGAAGCCTTTATGTGCTTTTTTTTTAAATTACATAAATTCTTCAAAATTCACAAAAAGTGACGTTACCTGGTGAAGATTATCTCATAGAACAAAAATGTACAAGATCTCCTAAGCCTGTGTTTACCACAGACCTTATTTTCGGCGTTTATCCAAAAAAAATCCTACAAAAACGCCATTAATTTTCCCCATAGGCTTTGTCCAACGAACCATGGCTACAAATGGTTAATGCCTACAAAAGACGCCATTACTATTTTACGTTTGTCTCCTACATTATATGATTACTGTAGTGTAGCGACTATTGTATTTAATGATATGCATCAATACTGTCTATTCACCATCTGAGTGGTAGTGATTGTGGACGTGTTTAGCTATACTTGTGGGGACCCACAAGAATAGCAAACGAACAAAAATTTGACCAACTGGGGACATTTTGTTGGTCCCCACAAGGTCAAATGCTATTTCTAAGGGGTTTAGGGTTAAGGTTAGAATTAGTGTTAGGGTTAGAATTAGGGTTAGGGTTAGGGTTAGGAGCTAGGGTTAGGTTTAGGTTTAAGGTGAGGTTTTTGGGTTAAGGTTAGGGTAAAGGTTAGGGGTTAGGGAAAATAGGATTTTGAATGAGACTGAATGATGTGTCCCCACAAGGTTAGTTGTACAAGACTGTGTGTATTTGTATCCCAAAATACAAATATCCCAATGACAAATTCCACTGCAAATGTAGATAGAGTAGAATAGAATGGAATGGGCCTATGGTGGGATCTTTCTCTTCAGCTCTCTGGATCGCATCGTTGGAAAGAGGCCAAATGTCCAGATAAAATAATAATAATAATAATAATAATAATAATAATAATAATAATTCCACACCAATAATTATAACTATATCCAATTTTGACCATGTATATGCATAAATATACAAAAATCCTCGAAAGCACATGAGTTGGTGACATTTAGGAGATGTTATTATCTGGCCCGGGTTACCACGGGTTACCACGGTGAAAGGAGTTTCCCACGGGTGAAAAGTGATTGCATTCGTTTGGAACCGGGCTGCCTCCCGGGTGTGTGAGCCAGGTGCCCGCCAGGCGTGAATCAGGTGCCTCTGTGTTCAAAGCCCCCGGCGAAGTCGGCTCAAAACAAAAGTAATGTAGCCTAGGCTAAGTTAAATCACGTGGAGTAATGAGTAGGTTTATATCACATGCAAAAGTGATTGCTTTTGATAAACGCTTTATTTGCCTTCCCACTGAAAACTAGTTTGAAAATTCCAACATAAATATTATGGAAAGAGGTGTATGTTTCTGGACAATGCACCATGCTGCCTTGTTGACAACATGACCGAACGGGGCAGATTACTGTTCCTCACCGCTTTTGCCCGTTCACGTCACAGGCCATAAAACGGTGCACGCGCGGCTCAGATGAATAGAACTCCCTCAGTGGTTGATTTTCCACTGCTCAAATAAACCAGTATTATGAACCGATTGGAACGTTTTGCCCTCTGATTGGTTAGGACAGTACAGTAATATCTCACAGGACGGTTTCTATTGGCTAGGCAGGAATAAAAATCCTCTGCGTTAATTGGCTAGACTGTAGAATTTTAGCGTCCGGCAAAAAGTAGCAGTAGGACTGTACTGCAACTAAAAGGAAGTAGCCTAGTTTGAATATTGTAATAATATAACTGTACATTACAGTATTGGAGTATAGCTGACGTATGAACCATCAACGGTAAGTAAGCTATTCTAGTTTCTATCTACTACCATTTAGTGTGTTTGGTTTGCAGCCTAGCTGATCATCTGTCTATTCTCATAATATATGCTAGAACAGCAAGTTAGCGTCCGAAACAACGCACTATTCCTCCGTCAATACCGATTTCATGTATTTGCGTTGTACCATTGTACCCATTGCTGTGAATGTCTCGGAAAACATTGTGACTACATCCTAACTTCACTTTATATGCGAGTTGACGACACTACGTTCGATAGGTCTACAATGGAGCAACTACCGCCTCTGTCGCAGACAAGGATAGAGATCTCGCAGAGCCTACATTTGTCGTCACAAAAAGCAAATCATTGATCTTATTCATGTATCAGACTTTTTGCGCCCGTTGGATACTAAAATGTATTTCAAATTCAAGATTCGGTCACATTTGTGAATTCGGCTGTCCGCGGCCGGCTCGGGACAGAACATGTCCTACAGTATGATACTCAGGGCAAGGCGACATCGGTGAAGCCATACGGTAGCTCTCGGGGTGGAAGGACCACACCGTGTAGTCGCTCTACTGACCGCTGCGCCACCGGCCCACCGCGAGCCTATTGTTGCCGTTGTTGACATAATAGGCTATATTTTGTATTTCTAATATTTCTATGCAAAAAGGCCTAGAAGACGTCGGCTATAGTTGGTAGGAATATTCTTGGTTATGAGTGATTTTGTTGTCCACTGAATTGTTTATTATAGTGTGTAATCAATATTTGTGCATAGGCCTAGATTAATAAATTATGTTATATTATCAATAGGCTACTAAATAATACGTTACTATATTACTACATTATATAGGTTATACATATGTTATAATGGTTAACAAACTGTCAGATAATGACAGACAGACATACTGACAGCGACATAAAGTAGCAACCTAGCTCTCTCTCTCTCTCTCTCTCAGTGATGCCGGCCCAACCCTCAGTCAGAGAACCAGAGGAAGAGATGGAGTTGGAGGGAGAGAGTGAACTACCAGAGGCCAACGGAGAGATGGAGGAAAAGAGTGAGAGAGAGGGAGGAGAGGGGGAGGAGGAGACCATGGAGGAGAGCACTGAGGAGAGGGAGAGCGACTTGGACGAGAGTGAGGAGGAGAGTTCAGGTAGACAACTGTTAAATGATGAGAGGAAAGAAGACAGTTTTTTTCTATTTTTTTTCACTCTCCCTCTTTCTTTACTGACATCACAAACTAAAACAATAACTACAGTCTCCCACATACACACTACCTCTCTCAGTCCCTCTCTATTCCCCCGCCCCTCTCTCTTCCCCCGCCCTCTCTCTTCCCACCCCGCCCCTCTCTCTTCCCCCGCCCTCTCTCTCCCCCGCCCCTCTCTATTCCCCCGCCCCTCTCTCTTCCCCGCCGCCCCTCTCTTCCCCACCTCTCTCTTCCCCCGCCCCCTCTCTCTTCCCCGCCCCTCTCTCTCAATTCAATTCAATTTCAATTCACCAGGGCTTTATTGGCATGGGAAAACGTGTGTTTACATTGCCAAAGCTAGTGAAGTAGATAGTAAACAAAAGTGAATTAAACAATAAAAAAAATTAACAGTAAACATTACACTCACAAAAGTTCCAAAAGAATAAGACATTTCAAATGTCATATTATGTCTATATACAGTGTTGTTAATGATGTGGAAATAGTAAAGTACAAAAGGGAAAATAAATAAACATAAATATGGGTTGTATTTACAATGGTGTTTGTTCTTCACTGGTTGCCCTTTTCTTGTGGCAACAGGTCACAAATCTTGCAGCTGTGATGGCACACTGTGGTATTTCACCCAGTAGATAAGGGAGTTTATCAAATTGGATTTATTTTCAAATTCTTTGTGGGTCTGTGTAATCTGAGGGAAATATGTGTCTCTAATATGGTCATACATTTGGCAGGAGGTTAGGAAGTGCAGCTCAGTTTCCACCTCATTTTGTGGGCAGTGTGCACATAGCCTGTCTTCTCTTGAGAGCCAGGTCCCTGCCTACGGCGGCCTTCCTCAATAGCAAGGCTATGCTCACTGAGTCTGTACACTAGTCAAAGCTTTCCTTAAGTTTGGGTCAGTCACATGTGGTCAGGTATTCTGCCACTGTGTACTCTCTGTTAGGGCCAAATAGCATTCTAGTTTACTCTGTTTTGTTTGTAAATTCTTTCCAATATGTAAAGTAATTATCTATTTGTTTTCTCATGATTTGGTTGGGGCTAAATGTGTTGTTGTTCCTGGGGCTCCTCTCTCTCTCTCTCTCTCTCTCTCTCTCTCTCTCTCTCTCTCTCTCTCTCTCTCTCTCTCTCTCTCTCTCTCTCCTCTCTCCCATCTCTCTCTCTCTCTCTCTCTCTCTCTCTCTCTCTCTCTCTCATCTCTCTCTCTCTCATCTCTCTCTATCTCCTCCCTCTCCCTCTCTCTCTCTCTCTCTCTCTCTCTCATCTCTCTCTCTCCTCCTCTATATCTCTCTCTCTCTCTCTCTCTCTCTCTCTCCTTGTCCCATCTTTCTCTCTATCTCTATATCTCCAGAGATGGATGATGAGGACTGTGAGAGGAGGAGAGGAGAGTGTATAGACGAGATGTCAGATCTGGAGAAACAGTTCCTGGAACTTAAAGACAAAGTAAGACTCATTTATTGGTTGATTGATGAATTGGTTGACTGATTGAGTGACAGTTATTAATTGGTTAATTTATTGACTGAACGAAGACTTAGGACCTTCTTTATTTACCTACAGTACATATTATACAAGTACATATATATAGACTGATGGATTGACTGATGACGATTGACCAGTAATGTGTTTGTTGTTGTTGT
>CM072221.1:4172991-4195491 GCA_036851935.1 Coregonus suidteri
TTTCGACCAGTTTCCCTCTTGCCGATGAAAAACATCCCAACAGCATATGCTGCCCCACCATTGGTGTTCTGGGGTGATGAGAGGTTTTTGGGTTTGCGCCAGACATACTTTTCTTATCCCAAAAAAAGCTCAATTTTATCTCACCCGACCAGATACCTTCTTCATATGTTTGGGGAGTCTCCACATGCTTTTGGCGAACACCAAACGTTTTTGCTTTTTTTTCTCTTTAAGAAAGGGTTTTTTTTTCTGGCCACTCTTCCGAAAAAGCCCAGTCTGTGGAGTGTGCGGCTTAAAGGGGTCCTAGGACATATCTCCAATCCCCCCCCGCTGTGGGCTTTGCAGCTCTTCGGGTTATTTTTGGGGTCTCTTTTTTTGCCTCTCTGTTAATGCCCTCCTTCCCTGGTCCGTGTTTTTGGGAGGGGGGGCCCTCTCTTGGCATTTTGTTGTGGGGGCCATATTCTTTCCTTTTTTTAATAATGGATTAATGGGGCTCTGGGGATTTAAAATTTTTCTGATATGTTTTAAACCCCAAACCCCTGATCTGTATTCTCCAAAACTTTGTCCCTGACCTTTTTGGAGAGCCCTTGGTCTTAGGTTTCGTTTGTTTGGGCGCCCCTTGCTTAGTGTGTTCGACTCGGGGGCCCTTTTCGAACAGGTTATTATACTGAGTCAGTGAAAATCAGTGACACTTAGATTGCAGACAGGGGACTTTATTTAACAAATTAGTGACTTAAAGGAAATTTGGGTTGCCCCAATCTTTTTTAGGGCTTCAAAAAAAGGGGGTGAATACATATCCCGCACCACTTTTCTGTTATTTATTTTTTTGTTTTTTTAAACAAGTTATTTTTAAAAATTTCATTTCCCCAAATTTGGGACTTTTTTGTGTATGCCCCATACTAAATCCAAATAAAAACAATTTAAATTACAGGTTGTAAGAACAAAATGGAAAAAAAACCAAGGGGATAATACTTTTGCAAGGCACTGTATGCGCCCCTCTGTCTCTCTCTTTCTCTCTCTCCTTCTCTCTTCTTCTATCTCTTTCTCTCTGTTTTCCTGAAGTGTTCCTCCAGCCCTGCGTAAAGTGATATGGCACCTCCTCTTCACTTCAAACAGTCAAATCAGATCATGAAGTCAGGAAAGGGGAAGAGAGTGGGGAGGATGGGTAAAAGGAGGGATGGGAAAAGCAAGGAGGGGGAAAAGGATGTGATATCCAGAGCTTCTCAAGATCTTCCTCAGTGTGTGTCACTCTCTTCAGGTCTTTCTCTCTCTCCGCAACTAATCTTTCTCTCTCTCTCAATCTCCTCATTCTTATCTTCTCTCTCGTCTGCTCTCTCTCTGTTTCTCTGTCTCATCTCTCGTTCTCGTCTTTCTTCTCTCTCTCGCTCTCCTCTGTGGTCCTCTGTCGTCTCTCTCTGTTTCTCTCCTCTGTCTCTCGCTCTCTCTGGGTCTCTCTGTTTCTCTGTCTCTCGCTCTCTCTTGTGTCTCTCTCTCTCTCTCTGTTTCTCTGTCTCTCGCTCTCTTCTGTTTCTCTCCCTTCTGTTTCTCTGTCTCGCTACTCTCTTTGTGTCTCTCTCATCTCTCTAGTTTCTCTGTCTCTCTCTCCGCTAAATCCTCTACGGTGTCGCTCTCTCTCTCTCAGTGTCTCTGTCCCTCTGTGTGTGACACAGAAAGCAGATGGTAGCATCCACTAATCAGTTAGTTAGCAGGCAGACGGTTTTTAAGCTGACAGATGACATAACTAACAGAGATAGACAGAGGCACCGTTTGGAACTTCTAGATCATTTACTTTTAAAGTGTTGGCATTGACTGTTGTGAGGTGTGGTGCTGTATCGGCAGTGATATGTAGGGTTTGATGTCAAGGGGTTGTAGTGTGGGTGCCTTATCGGCAGTGATATGTAGGGTTTTATGTCAAGGGGTGTAGTGTGGTGTCTTATAGCAGTGAAATGTAGGGTTTATGTTCAAGGTGTAGTGTGGGTGCTTTATAGCAGTGATATGGAAGGGTTTATGTCCCAAGGGTGTAGGGTGGTGCATATGAGCAGTGATATGAGGGTTTAACGTCAAAAGGGTGTAGTTGTGGATCCTTATAGTCAGTGATACTGTAGGGTTTTATGTCAAGGGGTGTTAGTGTGGTGCGTATATGGCAGTGATTTGCTAGGCAACTCCCCGCCTTATCTTAGCTCATTGTCACCAATAGCAGCACCCACGCCGTAGTCTGCCGCTCCAAGCAGGTATAAATCTTTTTCAAAAACCGTGGTCATTCCCGAAAGCCGACACCTCCTTTGGCCGCATTCCTTCCAGTTTCTCTGGCTGGCCAATGACTGGAACGAATTTGCAAAAATATCTGAAGCTGAGACTCTTATCTCCCTCCAATAACTTTAATCATCAGTTGTCAGAGGCACACTTACCGATACACTGCACATGTACACAGTGGGCCCATCTGAAATTAGCCCACCCAACTACCTCATCCCCTATATTGTTATTTATTTTGCTCTTTTGCACCCCAGTATCTCTATTTGGCACATAACCATCTTGCTACGATCTAGCATTCCTAGTGTTAAATACTATTGTATTGATTCTGGCACTATAGCCTATTTATTGTCTTACGCACTCATAAACTTTGCTACATTTGCACACACTGTATATATTATTTTCTGTTTGTATTTCTGACTTTATGTTTTTGTTTACCATATAACCACATATGTAACTCTGTGTTTGTTTTTAATTGCACTACCTTTGCTTTAATCTTGGCCCAGGTCGCAGTGGTAAATGAGAACTTGTCCTCACATGGGCTTACCTGGTTAAATTTAAAGGTGGGAAAAAATAAAACAAATTAATAATAAAAAAAAAAGGTTTTATGTCAAGGGTGTAGTGTGGTGCTTATAACAGTGATATGTAGGGTTTATGTCAAGTGTGTATGTTGGGGCGGGCTTATAACAGTGATATGTAGGGGTTTTATAGTCAATGGGGTGTAGTGTGGTGCTTATAACAGTGATATGTAGGTGTTTATGTCCAAGGGGTGTCGTGTGAGTGCTTATAACAGTGATACGTAGGGTTTATGTCAAGGGGTGTAGTGTGGTGCTTATAGCAGTGATATGTAGGGTTTATGTCAAGGGTGTTAGTGTGTGCTTATAGCAGTGGATAATGTATGGTTTATGTCAAGGGTTGTATGTGTGGTGCTTATAACAGTGATATGTAAGGTTTAATGTCAGGGTGTAGGTGGGGTGGCTTATAACAGTGATATGTAGGGTTTATGTCAAGGGGTGTATTGTGGTGCTTTATAGGCAGTGATATGTAGTGGTTTATGTCAAGGGGTGTAGTGGTGGTGCTTATAGTAGACAGTGATATGTAGGGTTTATGTCAAGGGTGGTAGTGTGGTGGCTTATAGCAATTGATATTTAGTGGTTTATGTCAAGGGGGTGTAGTGTGGGTGCTTATAGCAGTGATGATGTAGGGTTTTATGTCCAAGGGGTGTGCAACCTGCAGCTGTATAATGATCCTCTGATCTGTTCCAGGCTGAAACTCTTCATCAGCAGCTCATCATCACATCTCTCAGAAAGACAGAGTGTGTGTGATGTGGGTCCGAGTGGTGTGGTAACATAGTCTTACACACACACACACACACACACAGATACAACACACACACACTACGACACCACACACACATCACACACACACACACACACAACACACACACACTCCCATACTGTCACTTCTAATGTCCTCTCCTCTCTGTCTCTGCGAGCCAGGTCCTGCAGACACATCACAAACACACACACACACACACACACACAGATAAACCACATAGACACACCCACACACACCACACACACACGACACACACCACACACACACCACACAGATACACACAGACACACACACACTCACATCACACACACACACACACACCCATGAGAACACATCACACACACACCACACACACACACCACCCACTCACACACATACACACACACATACACACACACACACAACACACCACACACACACTCTGTCCCAACCAGACATACAACACACTCTCGTCCAGCAAGACATAAACACACTCTGTCCAGCAAGAACATAAACACACTCTGTCCAGCAAGACATAAACCCACTCTGTCCACAAGAACATACACACACTCTGTCCAGGCAAGAGCATAAACACACTCTGTCCAGCAAGACATAAACACACTCTGTCCAACAAGACATAAGACACTCTGTCCAGCAAGACATAAACACCCTCCTGTCCAACAAGACATACACACACTCTGTCCAGCAAGACATAGCACACACTCCTGTCGACAGGCAAGACATACACACACTCTGTCCAGCAAGACATAAACACACTCTGTCCGAACAAGACTAAACACCTCTGTCCAGCAAGACATACACACACTCTGTCAGCAAGACATAAACACACTCTGTCCAGCAAGACATAAACACACTCTGTCCTGCAAGACATAAACACAACTCTGTCCAACAAGACATAACACACTCTGTCCACAAGATATAACACACACTCTGTCCAACAGACATAAACACACTCTGTCCAACAAGACGTAAACACACTCGTCCCAACAAGACATAAACACACTCTGTCCAACAAGACATAAACACACTCTGTCCCAAGACATAAACACACTCTGTCCAACAAGAGACATACACACACTCTGTCCAACAAGACATACATCACACTCTGGTTCCAACAAGACCATACACACACTCTGTCCAACAAGACATAAACATACTCTGTCCAGCAAGACATAAACACACTCTGTCCAACAAGACATAAACACACTCTGTCCAGCAAGACATACACACACTCTGTCCAACAGACATAAACACACTCTGTCCAACACCACATAAACACACTCTCTGTCCAGCAAGACATACACACACTCTGTCCAACAGACATAAACACACTCTGTCCAACAAGACATAAACACACTCTGTCCAGGGCAAGACATAAACACACTCTTTCCAGCAAGACATAGACACACTCTGTCCAGCAAGACATAAACACACTCTGTCCAACAAGACATACACACACTCTGTCCAGCAAGACATATCACACTCTGTCCAGCAAGACATACACACACTCTGTCCAACAAGACATACACACACTCTGTCCAGCAAGACATAAACACACTCTGTCCAGCAAGACATAAACACACTCTGTCCAGCAAGACATAACACACTCTGTCCAACAAGACATAAACACACTCTGTCCATCAAGACATAAACACACTCTGTCCAGCAAGACATAAACACACTCTGTCCAACAAGAATAAGCACACTCTGTCCAACAAGACATACACACACTCTGTCCAACAAGACATACACACACTCTGTCCAACAAGACATAAACACACTCTGTCCAACAAGACATACACACACTCTGTCCAGCAAGACAATAAAACACACTCTGTCCAACAAGACATAAACACACTCTGGTCCAGCAAGACATACACACACTCTGTCCAACAAGACATAAAACACACTCTGTCCAACAATACATAAACACACTCTGTCCAGCAAGACATACAACACACTCTGTCCAACAAGACTACTAAACAACACTCTGTCCAACAAGACATAAACACACTCTGTCCAGCAGACATACACACACTCTGTCCAGCAAGACATAGACACACTCTGTCCAACAAGACATAAACACACTCTGTCCAACAAGACATACACACACTCTGTCCAACAAGACATACACACACTCTGTCCAGCAAGACATAAACACACTCTGTCCAACAAGACATACACACACTCTGTCCACAAGACATACACACACTCTGTCCAACAAGACATACACCATACACTCACATAACATGATTGTTAGAATGCAGACAGAGAAAGGCTTAGATATAGAATCTTTTGAAATCTCCTCTCCCACTCCTTCTCCTCTCCCATTCCGTCTACTCTCCCTCTCATCCTTGACATTTTCGTCATTTAGCAGACGCTCTTATCCAGAGCGTCTCCACTCCTTCTCCTCTCCGCACTCCCCTCTCCTCTCCTCTCCCTCTCCTCTCCCACTCCTTCTCCTCTCCCTCTCCCCTTCCCTTCTCCTCTCCTCTGCTCTCCCTCTCCCACTCCTTCTCCTCTCCCATTCCCTCTCCTCTCCCAGTCCTTCTCCTCTCCCTGACTGACTGGCTAGTAGCACATGGTGCCCACATGTTGTGTGGAACATTCTTTGTGTCGGCTTACCTCACCCCAGCGTCTGTCTGTCTGTCTGTCTGTCTGAAGTCTGTGCCTTTGTGTCTGGGCTTGTGTGTGTTTGAGTGTGTCTGTGTGTATGTTAATCTGCCTCTTTGCCTCTGTGTTTTCCTGTGTTAGACGTGTGTGATCACTGCAGTAGTCTTGACAGTAACACAGGCGCCTGTCACAATCATTCCATCTGTTTTCTCTCTCTCTGTCTCTCTCAGGCGCTGCCGCTCTGCTTGAATCCTTAAAACCCCTTACATCCACTTAACTCTAACACACACACACAGAGAGAGACACACACATCACACACACACAGAGAGAGAGACACACACACACACACACACACAGAGACACACACCACACAGACACAGAGACACACACACACACAGACACACACACACACACAACACACACAGCAACAGAGAGAGACACCACTAACCACACAACACATCACACACACATACACACACACACACACAGAGACCCACACACACACACACAGACACAACACACCACACAAACAGAGTGACACACCGCACATATACACACACACACACACACACACAGAGTACACACACAAACATAGAGAGAGAGACACACACACACACACACACACACATACACACACACACACAGAGACACACACACACACACACACACACACACAGAGACAAACACACACAGAGATACACACACACAGAGACACACACACCACACGAGACACACACACACACACACACACAGCACACACACACACGACACACACACACACACACACTACACGACACACACACACCCACACCACACACACACACACACACACCACACACACACACACACACACACACACAGTAGACACACGCACAGAGACACACACACACCCACCACACAACACACACACACCACACACAACACACACACAGCACACACAGAGAGACACACACACACACAGAACACACACAGAGACACACGAACACACACAAATTGGATCCCTTTCTCCTTCTCACCCCAGCTTAATGTATTTACTCCGTTTGAATTTCACGTGTGTGTGTGTGTATGTGTGTGTGTGTGTGTGTGTGTGTGTGTGTGTATGTGTGTGTGTGTGTGTGTGTGGTGTGTGTGTATGGTTATGATAAGGGACAGAAGTGTGGCTACATCATTATGTGTTTGTATTTGACACTGAAAGGATTTCTTTGAAGAGTCAGCAATGTGCTTGAGTATCTTACCACCAATGTGCTTGCTTGTGTGTGTGTGTGTGTGGGTGTGTGTGTGTGTGTGTGTGTGTTGTGTGTGTGTGTGTGTGTGTGTGTGTGGTGTTAATAATGCGCCTGTGTGCAGTTTGTCAATGCATTAGTGGTGTGTGTGTGACCAGTAAACAGGTGCAGTGACAGCTGGCTTGGGCATCCCTAATCGAGGGGGAGGATGAGGGGAGAGCGAGAAGAGAGAGAGAAAAAAGAAAGAGTTGGGCAGTGTGTATTTTCAAATATTGTTGGTGGCGGCATCATGTTATGGTATGCTTGTCACCGGCAGGGACTGGGGAGCTTGTCAGGATCAAAATAAATATGAATGTTGTGATCAAAGCCCAGGAACAACGTTAGAGGAGAACCCACCTCAGTCTTCTGAATACCTAACCCTGGGATAGTCTTCTGATACCTAACCCTGGGATAGTCTTCTGAATACCTAACCCTGGGATAGTCTTCTGAATACCTAACCCTGAGGGATAGTCTTCTGAATACCTAAACTAACCGCTGGGATAGTCTTCTGCGATACCTAACCCTGGGATAGTCTTCTGAATACCTAACCCTGGGATAGTCTTCTGAATACCTAAACCCTGGGATAGTTTTTATTTTTCAGCGAGACAAATTACACAAGTTTTTTAATGCCAAAAGACGTGGATTTTTTCCAAGAAGTGTTGAATTGGTCTAGCCTCAGTCCTGAATTAAATCTGCTTTAAAAATTTTTTAGGTTTCCAAAGGTTTAAATACCGTTGTCCATCAATGAATATATAGCACAACTTTGGATTTCACACCCCCCCCCCCCCCCCATCTCAAACACAGTTTTGTACAGAGTGATCTTCCCCTCTGGCGTCGGCCCATGCTAGTGCACCTTGCAAAATGCGAGCTGTCCTTCATTATGAAATGATCAACTTTACCACCTGTATATCTAAAAATTACCATAAACACTGATCGTTTAAAGCTAGAAACTACCAAAACTATTGATGATGGTGAACAAATCAAAAGAAAAGTCCGTTCAGCAGGTATAGCCAGATGAGTAGCTTACATCTCCACTAGCTTACTTTTATTCTGGTAAAACACAATTTTCAACATCCCATAGATAACAATAACATAGCAAAATTACATAGGTTGTCACTCAACTAATGAAACCTAATATCAATTAAGCCATTTTAGCTGGTTTGAACGCTGAAGGTGCCAAGATCAGGAACAGGCCGTGTTACCTCGGCGTTGGTCAGCGTGCCCGAAGCTGGGCTCAGTGCGGCGTTTGCTGAAGGTGCCAAGATCAGAACAGGCCGTGTACCAGTCCTCGTTGGTCAGCGTGCGAAAGCTGGCTCAGTGCGCGTTTGGCTGAAGGTGCCAAGATCAGGACAGCCGTGTAACCTCGCGTTGGTCAGCGTGCGAAGCTGGGCTCAGTGCGCGGTTTGACCAGGCTGCTGATGTTGCCTGGGGTTGTTCGGCATGCAAAATGACTTCTAGATCAATGACTGTCAACACAGTTACATGCAGTTCGACACTGAAGGAGAGGACGCATCAATTGTCACCAGTGTTGGGGAACGTTTACTTTTAAAAGTAACTCGTTAGGTTACAACTTTACTGCAGTTAAAAGTAACTCGTTACATTACACCGTTACTTCATGTGGAAGGTAACTCGCTAGTCGTTAAGTACTTTTGCGTTACCAAAAACAGAAAACCCTCTGAAAATGCCTTGCCCGTGTTGGTCATTGTTTTGCCCAGTAGAGGGCGCACACTTCCTTAGAATGGCTTGTCTACTAAGAACTCACGGAATATTCAAAGTGAAACATTCTGTTAAGCACCTAAAGAGTTGTCAGCAGCGCTGAAGTCATCGGACATCATGGGCGAGCGCTCTAGACCGAGATCTCTGTCAGATTTTCCTAATAGTTGTTTCAGTTGTTTTAGTAAATTGAACCGTGTATTTTGCAATAAACAATGTCTTATATTTTTTTATTGCGTTATTATTATTTGGGCCTTTGGAATTCAGAAGCATATATTGAAATGTAACTGTTCCACAAAAAATGTGTGAAGGAGGAGAAATTTATTATTATATGATAATAAAGAAACAGACAGATGTATAAATATATATAATAATAAATAATAATAATAATAATAATAATAATAATATAATGTATAATAACAGCCTTTATACAGGTGTTCCATATTCAACCAGCGAAATGTCTGATGAATATAAAGAAAAGTGTTGCATCACAAGGAAATTCTATCTTGATAAAGCCAACACATCAAAGGAACATTGTCCATAAATCAAAACCAACATTTAGGCAGCTTTATGAAACGAAATATACACATTAAAGCCACTAAATACAGACTATTAAGTCACAACAACTTGAGCCCGACTTGAAATAGCGACATTAATTTTTTTATAACCTGTGCATTAAACTGCTGACCACGAATGCAAAATCCTAAACAAAATGCATTGAAATAAACGGCATGCAATCAAAGGAATTACTTACAATCATCAAAGACTCATACATGTTCCTTTAGTTATCTCGGGGTGATAGGTAGCAGAAGCACCGTCATCCTCAGCATCAACGGCAATCGGCTGGCCGGGTCTGGTGGAGCAGTGCTTGGCCTGAAGGTGCTTCTAGATATTTGAAGTTGAGTTCTTCTCAGTTGACAGGCGTTTATCCCCAGGAGGAGAAGAGGGAGAGGAGAGGAGAAGGAGTGGGAGAGGAGAGGAGGAGGAGGAGTGGAGAGAGAGAGGAGAGGAGTGGGAGAGGAGGAGGAGGGGTCGGGAGGAGAGGAGAGGAGAGGAGAGGCTCAGCCATCTTTGCATTTTATTATAATGTTGTTTCTCTTCTACCAAGAATAAATCATGTGAAAACTTCTCACCATGCCATGTAAAGGCTGTTGTCTCTGCCATCCAGCCATGTAAAGGCTGTTGTCTCTGCCATATAGCCATCTTGCTAGCTTCACGCCACAACGTTCTTGAAGAAACAGGAAGAACGTGAACTTAGGGGAAGGGATTTTAGTTTTTTATTTGGCAAAAAAAGGAATAAAGGGAAATAATATTCAAAAAAGTAACAATTCTTGAAAAAATAACTAAGTAACTTAAATTGAAAAACTAACGCGTTAAGTTACTTGTTACCACAAAGAAGAAATGTGAGTATTCCAACTTTGTAACAACACTGGTTTTGTGAACGGGCTATTTGTAACGTTTGAATTGATTTTCGGACCGATACACACTATTTGGATCAGTTTGGGGTCCGCGGACCGATGCATTTGAATCGGGGACCGATGAGTATCGGTGAATCGCTACGTCCCTAGTCTGTCTGCTGTGTGTGTTAAATGTGTTATACATTAAAACAATGTGCTGTATTTTTTCTGAACTCTGAGATCACAGTTTTATTTATATAAGAAAGAATGAACTAATAATGTGGAGTGAGACACCTTGTGGTGAAGAGGGAGAACTACACCACTTGTCCTCCAATCAATCAATCAATCAAATGTATTTATATAAAGCCCTTTTTTACACCAGCAGATGTCACAAAGTGCTATACAGAAACCCAGCCTAAAACCCCAAACAGCAAGCAATGCAGATGTAGAAGCACGGTGGCTAGGAAAAACTCCCTAGAAAGGCAGAAACCTAGGAAGAAACCTAGAGAGGAACCAGGCTCTGAGGGGTGGCCAGTCCCCTTCTGGCTGTACTGGGTGGAGAGGAAACCAGGCTCTGAGGGGTGGCCAGTCCCCTTCTGGCTGTACTGGGTAGAGAGGAACCAGGCTCTGAGGGGTGGCCAGTCCCCCTTCTGCCTGTGCCAGGTGGAGATTATAACAGTACATGGCCATTAAGGCCAGATTTTTCTCCAAGATGTTCAAACGTTCATAGATGACCAGCAGGGTCAAATAATAATCACAGTGGTTGTAGAGGTTGCAACAGGTCAGTACATCAGGAGTAAACGTCACTTGGCGTTTCATAGCCGGGCAACAACCCTAGACAGTGACAACTACAGTATACTACGTAATGGGCTATTTAAAGTTAGCTTAGGGCCCAATGACGGTGAGACACTAAGAATGAGTCAGTAAGCGTCTCTAACGACAGCCTATCCCCTACAGTGAAGTGCACTACTTTTGGCCAGGTAAAAAATATAGTTATTTTTTTTTTTTTTAGCACATGGTCTCCAATGTCGTCATTCTAGGACTTTTCTAAACTGGGTAGTGACTTTAAACAGCAACACTAATGTATCTAAAAAGCTTAGTCAGGTGCTTAATAAAAACATTTGGTTGGTTGTTGCTTATATAGGATTACTGAAAGAACATCGAAATAACATTGAACAATGGCGACGGTGCATAAAGATGGAGGAATTCAACATTATGACATCATTGTTTTTACCCACAGAGTTCTTAAACTACGGCGCGCCACATGATTCAATGTGCCCAATAAATCGCCACAATCTACTTTTGAGTTTTTCAAAATGCCGCCCGTCTTGGAACGTCTTGAGATCATCTGCTCATGCCGTCACGGACAAACAGTATGACCAATACGGAGAACTTAGACAACAAGGCATTTGTGGGTGGCCATCTTGATGCACCTCTGAAAGACTACACGTCTTGTATCCTCTTGTCAACTCCCAGATCTTCTTTCTTCGTTTCGCTGTATGATTTATTTCACTCGTTTCTCATCCCCCACCCTCTCCTCTCCTCTCTTTCAGGAGGAGGCCATACCAGAGCTGGAGATAGATGTGGAGGAGCTGCTGGATATGCCCAGTGATGATGACAGAGGAGCCAGAGTTAAAGATCTACTGGTAGACTGTTACAAACCCACTGAGGTACGTTAGGCCACTGCGTTTCTTGAATAATATTATCTTTATGCTGTTCTTGTCTATAACTGTACGCTGTCGTGTATTTTATGGTTTTGGACCCCAGGAAGACTAGCTGCTCCCCAGCTAATGGGGATCCTAATAACCATAACGTTCTCCCTTTCCTGGCCCTAGCCCCTACCCCTAGAGGCTTGACCTTGACCCCTAGCCCCTACCCCTAGAGGCTTGACCTTGGCCCTGTCCACCCACAACCCCTAGCCCCTACCCCTAGAGGCTTGGCCTTGAGCTTGTCTACAAACAACCCCTACCCCCTAGACCAGGGCACTCCAACCCTGTTCCTGGAGAGCTACTGTCCTGTAGGTTAACCCAACCCTGTTCCTGGAGAGCTACTGTCCTGTAGGTTAACTCCAACCCTGTTCCTGGAGAGCTACTGTCCTGTAGGTTTAACTCCAACCCTGTTCCTGGAGAGCTACTGTCCTGTAGGTTAACTCCAACCCTGTTCCTGGAGAGCTACTGTCCTGTAGGTTAACTCCAACCCTGTTCCTGCAGAGCTACTGTCCTGTAGGTTAACTCCAACCCTGTTCCTGCAGAGCTACTGTCCTGTAGGTTAACTCCAACCCTAATCTAGCGTACCTGATTCTAATAATTAGCTGGTTTATAAAATGAATCAGGTTATTTACAACTGGGGTTGGAGTGAAAACCTACCCCTAGGAGGTATCTCTCCAGGAACAGGGTTGGAGTGAAAATCTACAGGAGGGTAGCTCTCCAGGAACAGGGTTGGAGTTAAAACCTACAGGAGGGTAGCTCTCCAGGAACAGGGTTGGAGTTAAAACCTACAGGGGGGTAGCCTCTCCAGGAACAGGGTTGGAGGTAACCTACAGGAGGGTAGCTCTCCAGGAACAGGGTTGGAGTTAAATAGGGTTGCATGTAGCTTAGTGGTTAAGAGCGTTGTGCCAGTAACCGAAAGGTCGCTGGTTCTAATCCCCGAGCCGACTAGGTGAAAAATCTGTCGATGTGCCCTTGAGCAAGGCACTTAACCCTAATTGCTCCTGTAAGTCGCTCTGGATAAGAGCGTCTGCTAAATGACTAATTATTATTAAAACCTACAGGAGGGTAGCTCTCCAGGAACAGGGTTGGCGTTAAAACCTACAGGAGGGTAGCTCTCCAGGAACAGGGTTGGAGTTAACCTACAGGAGGGTAGCTCTCCAGGAACAGGGTTTGGAGTTAACCTACAGGAGGGTAGCTCTCCAGGAACAGGGTTGGAGTTACCCTACAGGAGGGTAGCTCTCCAGGATAGGGTTGGAGTTAACCTACAGGAGGGTAGCTCTCCAGGAACAGGGTTGGAGTTAAGCTACAGGAGGGTAGCTCTCCAGGAACAGGGTTGGAGTTAAACCTACAGGAGGGTATCTCTCCTCCAACAGGGTTGGAGTGAAACACCTCCAGGAGGGTATCTCTCCAGGAACAGGGTTGGAGTGAAAACCTACAGGAGGGTATCTCTCCAGGAACAGGGTTGGAGTGAAAACCTACAGGAGGGTATCTCTCCAGGAACAGGGTTGGAGTGAAAACCTACAGGAGGGTATCTCTCCAGGAACAGGGTTGGAGTGAAAACCTACAGGAGGGTATCTCTCCAGGAACAGGGTTGGAGTGAAAACCTACAGGAGGGTAGCTCTCCAGGAACAGGGTTGGAGTTAACCTACAGGAGGGGTATCTCTCCAGGATCAGGGTTGGAGTTAAAACCTACAGGAGGGTATCTCTCTCAGGAACAGGGTTTGGAGTGAAAACCTACAGGAGGGTATCTCTCCAGGGAACAGGGTTGGAGTGAAAACCTACAGGAGGGTATCTCTCCAGGAACAGGGTTGGAGTTAACCTACAGGAGGGTATCTCTCCAGGAACAGGGTTGGAGTTTAAAACCTACAGGAGGGTAACTCTCCAGGAACAGGGTTGAGAGTTAACCTACAGGAGGGTATCGCTCCAGGAACAGGGTTGGAGTTAAAACCTACAGGAGGGTATCTCTCCAGAACAGGGTTGGAGTTAAAACCTACAGGAGGGTAGCTCTCCAGGAACATGGTTGGAGTAACCCTCCTGTAGGGTATCTCTCCAGGAACAGGGTTGGCGTTTAAAATCTACAGGAGGGTAGTTAACTCCAGGAGGGAACAGGGTTGGAGTTAAAACCTACAGGAGGGTATCTCTCCAGGAACAGGGTTGGAGTTAACCTACAGGAGGGTATCTCTCCAGGAACAGGGTTGGAGTGAAAACCTACAGGAGGGTATCTCTCCAGGAACAGGGTTGGAGTGAAAACCTACAGGAGAGTATCTCTCCAGGAACAGGGTTGGAGTGAACCTACAGGAGGGTATCTCTCCAGGAACAGGGTTGAGTTAAAACCTACAGGAGGGTAGCTCTCCAGGAACAGGTTGGAGTTAACCTACAGGAGGGTATCGCTCCAGGAACAGGGTTGGAGTTAAAACCTACAGGAGGGTATCTCTCCAGGAACAGGGTTGGAGTTAAAAACCTACAGGAGGTTATCTCTCCAGGAACAGGGTTGGAGTTAAAACCTACAGGAGGGTAGCTCTCCAGGAACAGGGTTGGAGTTAAAACCTACAGGAGGGTAGCTCTCCAGGAACAGGGTTGGAGTTAAAACCTACAGGAGGGTAGCTCTCCAGGAACAGGGTTGGAGTTAAAACCTACAGGAGGGTATCTCTCCAGGAACAGGGTTGGAGTTAACCTACAGGAGGGTAGCTCTCCAGGAACAGGGTTGGAGTTACCCTCCTGTAGGGTATCTCTCCAGGAACAGGGTTGGCGTTAAAATCTACAGGAGGGTAGCTCTCCAGGAACAGGGTTGGAGTTAAAACCTACAGGAGGGTATCTCTCCAGGAACAGGGTTGGAGTTAACCTACAGGAGGGTATCTCTCCAGGAACAGGGTTGGAGTTAACCTACAGGAGGGTATCTCTCCAGGAACAGGGTTGGAGTTTACCCTCCTGTAGGGTATCTCTCCAGGAACAGGGTTGGCGTTAAAATCTACAGGAGGGTATTCTCTCCAGGAACAGGGTTGGAGTTAAAACCTACAGGAGGGTATCTCTCCAGGAACAGGGTTGGAGTTCGAACCTACAGGAGGGTATCTCTCCAGGAATAGGGTTGGAGAGCCCTGCCCTAGACCGATCTGAGAGGATTGTCTAGATGTAAGGAATATCTCCACCCAGCTTAGCAGAAAATACGTCTTCTCAACATCTTGTGCTCACTGGGGAATCAGTGGACAAGACTGAACTATGGAATGACCACCATACCTATCCAACTAGTTTAAGTCTACATGAAGTGCTTAAGGGGATCAGTGCTTGTTTCCTGGACGGGCCTCTGTCTTGAGGTCCACCATTTTGAGAAGCCAATGATTTGTTTGTTTATGTGTATGTTTTGACTTTGTGATAATGGTGTGTTTTGTCCCTCTTTCTCTCCCTGTAGGACTTTGTGTCTGATCTGCTGGATAAGATACGTGGCATGCAGAAACTCACCACCCCCCAGAAGAATAACCTCACCCTTCTACCCTCACCCCTCTCCCTCACCCCAACTGGCCTTCCCCACCCCTGACCTCACCCAACTGAAGAAATAGGAGCTTAGCCTCCTTCTCCTCCTCCTCGGGAGGAGGAGGAGGAGGAGGAAAGAAAAAGAGGAGAGAAGAGATTGAAGCAGCCAATCAGATCTAAGCAGGGCTTATGATGTCATATATCGTGTGGTTTTATTTGAATGTTTTTATTTAGTTTAATCTTATTTTGAGTTTGAAAGGGGTTTGAATTGTTGTTAAATGATCAAATCGATCAGTCATAGCTCTGTGTTAATGCGATGCCAGTGAACACACTATAATGTGGGTGTAAGTTTAGTAGTGGTGAGGTTTAGTCCCAAATGGCAACTTATTACACTTTGTAGTGCGCTACTTCTGACCAGGGCTCTGGTAGCGGAGTAGGTGATAGGGTACCATTTGGGAAGTAACCTTAGAGTTTTAGGATGGGACTGGCTTCCTGTGTATAATACAGTGTATACATTAACACGTTGGTCATTTAGCAGACGCTCTAATCCAGAGTGATTTACAGGAGCAATTAGGGTTAAGTGCCTTGCTCAAGGGCACATCGGCAGATTTTTCACCTAGTCGGCTCGGGGACACAAAACAATTACCTTTCGGTTACCGGCCCAACGCTCTTAACCGCTAGGCTACCTGCAGCCCTATACGTAGCTGGGTTGTGTGTGTGTGTGTGGTCTTGACCATGACTCTCAGAACACACACACACACACACACCCGGGGGACTTGGAACAAAGTGGCCTTGTTTCAGTCTAGTTCTATTTCTCTCTTCATCTCTTTTCTTCTTCTCTAAACCATGTTATTGTCCCTCACCTAGTGTGCCGTTAAGGGCTGTTTCAGAGAGGACTCATGGAGAGAGTTTTCAGTAGAGCAGTAAACCAATGAGGGGTGAGATGTGGGGAGGGGGGGGGGAGTGAAGGCAAGGCGAGAAAAGGGGGGGGGGGCACTGTAGTGGAAAATTGTGGCTGTCTGGATGCGTTCATCCAAATAGCAACACACGCACACACCACACTCAGGGAACAGCAGAAACAAAGCCACAGACCACAGCTGCTGCTCCTTCATGCTCACACACAGACACACACTGGCGTTCTCTCTCCAACAAACACTCGAATGGGAAGGGGGGTGAAAAACCTCATCATTGAGAGATAGCGCAAGAGAGATAAATAGAGTGACTGAGAGAGAGAGAATCAGAGGTCTTAATCTTCATGGCTTTGGCTGCCTCACAAGGCCTCAGTGTTGCTAATCATGCAGCTCTCTTATCTCTCCTCTCTCACTCAATCACTCACACACGTCTCTCTATTTGGCCCTCTCTCCTTCCTTTCTCTCCTTCCCTCTCTCCTTCCCCTCTCTCCTTCCCTCTCTCCTTCCCATCTCTCCTTCCCCTCTCTCCTTCCCCCTCTCTCCTTCCCCTCTCTCCTTCCCGTCTCTCCTTCCCTCTCTCTCTCCTTCCCTCTCTCCTTCCCCTCTCTCCTTCCCTCTCCTTCCCCTCTCTCATTCCCCTCTCTCCTTCCCGTTCTACTTCCAGCAATCATCTACACAGATGACATCTTCCTTCCCTCCCATCTCTCTTTTTTAAAGTAGGGCTCTATTTAATTTGCATCGTGGAAGTTCAGCTTTACAGCGTGATTGAAAGGCAATGTTTCCTGCTTTAGCGGAGACAGCATTCATGGTAAACGCTGCATATGTCGGATCAATCGGAAATGACCTTTACATTTCCATCGCGGCTTTCTAAGGCTTTCTAAGGATTTAGCTTTCCAGATTGAATTGAGCCCTAGCTGACGTTGCCTTGGGCCTTTATTTATGTTACAAACCAAATAGAATGAGACATTCATTTTTAACGGGACAATTTTTAAACAAACAAAAAAAAAAAAAGAGACAATGTTTCTCTTTTACTCTTCTTCTGTTTAAAAAAAGGAGATCCTGTTTGTTGTTAGGGGGTCATCTAGAGGTCACCTAGAGGTCATCTAGATCTCTACACTGCATTCTTTAGATGCAAATATCTATTCTAGGTCAATTTCTACTGTGTATTATTATTATTATTATACATGGGGTGTGTTCCAAATGGAACCCTTTTTTTCCCTATATAGTGCACTACTTTTGACCAGAGCTCTATATTTGGCCCTGCGATAGACTAGTGTCCTTTCCAGGGTGTACTTGTACATCAAGCTGCCTCACAGTACAGAGATGGCTCATATGGGCTGTTCTGACTCGGACATGGCTATTTACCCATAATGCTCGGGTCAAAGGGTAGTGCACTCTATAGGGAATAGAGTGTCATGATAGACTGTTGTTGTGTGTGTCTGACATTTTTTACTGTAAGACAACTTGTAAAAAAAAAAAAAAAAAAAAAAAAAAGAATATTATTGATAAAGAAATGCTGTTTAGAAGTGATGTGTACCTGGAGGAAAAAAACTAACAAACTGAAAAACAAAATGTAGCAATATCGACAGGTTTTTGTTTTTTTCCCAATTTTGTTACACTTTTATGCAACTTTAATAAAAAAAATATATGTTAAAATGAACAACGCGTGTGTGTGTGCGTACGTGCTTGCGTCTGTGTGTGTGTTTGTCCGTCGGAATGATGTGTGGATTTGTGTGTGTAACGACCAATTGGTAACAACACATTTATCGCTGACATTGGAAATGGTTTTATCGCCACCTGAAGGACATTTGTGGTATAATTATATCGTAAATAGAGCGAGCATAACTAACCCAAGATAGACCAGAGCCTTTTGTTTCCAACGGGAGCAAATGGATCAGTGGGCAGAACAAGCAAGGAGGTGGGCAGATCCAATTGGCGCGTTCTACCATTTATTTGCATATTTCCGTTAGGGAACGCCTACTCTGTGAAGTGCGAGTGTTCAATAACTCATTTCGCCATTTGCACTCCTAAACAACACCATTTTTTTAAAACTTTGGTGTGATAAAGTCT
Organism: Coregonus suidteri; assembly: GCA_036851935.1. NCBI lineage: Eukaryota > Metazoa > Chordata > Actinopteri > Salmoniformes > Salmonidae > Coregonus > Coregonus suidteri. The sequence continues at coordinate 4,191,720 of CM072221.1, forward strand.
AACAAAACGCATTCTACTCTGTTTGTTACAGGTTCTAGTTTTGTAAACTGCATGGAGGTCAATGAGAAAATTATCAGAATGTTGTCAAAATCCATATAGCTCCATCTTCCCCCAGTGCCGGCCACTGGGCTTCCTCTCATCACCATATTTGATAGTGAGTGGAAACGCCAACCGGATGCTTCACATTTATACATCTGGTGAAATATCTGGCTCATTGTTCTATCTGTCTAGTCCTAAAACCCGGAAATGAGTTACCCCTGGTTCGTTCAGCCATCCCTATGGGGAAAATGAATTAAATTTACATTTTAGTCATTTAGCAGACGCTCTTATCCAGAGCGACTTACAGTTAGTGAGTGCATACATTTTCCATACTAAATGGGGTAAGAATAGGGTTTTGGAACAAACGCCGAAAATAAGGTCTGGGTTTAACACAGGTTTAGATCTTATACGCTTTGTTCTATAAAATAATATCAGTCTATAAATCATAACCTTTATGAATTATGAAGCCTTTATGTGCTTTTTTCTATTACATAAATTCTTCAAAATTCACAAAAAGTGACGTTACCTGGTGAAGATTATCTCATAGAACAAAAATGTACAAGATCTCCTAAGCCAGTGTTTACCACAGACCTTATTTTCGGCGTTTATCCAAAAAAATCCTACAAAAACGCCATTAATTTTCCCCATAGGCTTTGTCCAACGAACCATGGCTACAAATGGTTAATGCCTACAAAAGACGCCATTACTATTTTACGTTTGTCTCCTACATTATATGATTACTGTAGTGTAGCGACTATTGTATTTAATGATATGCACCAATACTGTCTATTCACCATCTGAGTGGTAGTGATTGTGGACGTGTTTAGCTATACTTGTGGGGACCCACAAGAATAGCAAACGAACAAAAATTTGACCAACTGGGGACATTTTGTTGGTCCCCACAAGGTCAAATGCTATTTCTAAGGGGTTTAGGGTTAAGGTTAGAATTAGTGTTAGGGTTAGAATTAGGTTTAGGGTTAGGGTTAGGAGCTAGGGTTAGGTTTAGGGTTAAGGTGAGGTTTTTGGGTTAAGGTTAGGGTAAAGGTTAGGGTTAGGGAAAATAGGATTTTGAATGAGACTGAATTATGTGTCCCCACAAGGTTAGTTGTACAAGACTGTGTGTATTTGTATCCCAAAATACAAATATCCCAATGACAAATTCCACTGCAAATGTAGATAGAGTAGAATAGAATGGAATGGGCCTATGGTGGGATCTTTCTCTTCAGCTCTCTGGATCGCATCGTTGGAAAGAGGCCAAATGTCCAGATAAAATAATAATAATAATAATAATAATTCCACACCAATAATTAGAACTATATCCAATTTTGACCATGTATATGCATAAATATACAAAAATCCTCGAAAGCACATGAGTTGGTGACATTTAGGAGATGTTATTATCTGGCCCGGGTTACCACGGTGAAAGGAGTTTTCCCACGGGTGAAAAGTGATTGCATTCGTTTTGGAACCGGGCTGCCTCCCGGGTGTGAGCCAGGTGCCCGCCAGGCGTGAATCAGGTGCCTCTGTTCAAAGCCCCCGGCGAAGTCGGCTCAAAACAAAAGTAATGTAGCCAAGGCTAAGTTAAATCACGTGGAGTAATGAGTAGGTTTATATCACATGCAAAAGTGATTGCTTTTGATAAACGCTTTATTTGCCTTCCCACTGAAAACTAGTTTGAAAATTCCAACATATATATTATGGAAAAGAGGTGTATGTTTCTGGACAATGCACCATGCTGCCTTGTTGACAACATGACCGAACGGGGCAGATTACTGTTCCTCACCGCTTTTGCCCGTTCACGTCACAGGCCATAAAACGGTGCACCGCGGCTCAGATGAATAGAACTCCCTCAGTGGTTGATTTTCCACTGCTCAAATAAACCAGTATTATGAACCGATTGGAACGTTGCCCTCTGATTGGTTAGGACAGTACAGTAATATCTCACAGGACGGTTTCTATTGGCTAGGCAGGAATAAAAACCTCTGCGTTAATTGGCTAGACTGTAGAATTTTAGCGTCCGGCAAAAAGTAGCAGTAGGACTGTACTGCAACTAAAAGGAAGTAGCCTAGTTTGAATATTGTAATAATATAACTGTACATTACAGTATTGGAGTATAGCTGACGTATGAACCATCAACGGTAAGTAAGCTATTCTAGTTTCTATCTACTACCATTTAGTGTGTTTGGGTTTGCAGCCTAGCTGATCATCTGTCTATTCTCATAATATATGCTAGAAGAGCAAGTTAGCGTCCGAAACAACGCACTATTCCTCCGTCAATACCGATTTCATGTATTTGCGTTGTACCATTGTACCCATTGCTGTGAATGTCTCGGAAAACATTGTGACTACATCCTAACTTCACTTTATATGCGAGTTGACGACACTACGTTCGATAGGTTCTACAATGGAGCAACTACCGCCTCTGTCGCAGACAAGGATAGAGATCTCGCAAAGCCTACATTTGTCGTCACAAAAGCAAATCATTGATCTTATTCACGTATCAGACTTTTTTTTGCCCGTTGGATACTAAAATGTATTTCAAATTCAAGATTCGGTCACATTTGTGAATTCGGCTGTCCGCGGCCGGCTCCTACAGAGTATGATACTACAGTATGGCAAGGCAAGACGACATCGGTGAAGCCATACGGTAGCTCTCGGGGTGGAAGGACCACACCGTGTAGTCGCTCTACTGACCGCTGCGCCACCGGCCCACCGCGAGCCTATTGTTGCCCGTTGTTGACATAATAAGCTATATTTTGTATTTCTAATATTTCTATGCAAAAAGGCCTAGAAGACGTCGGCTATAGTTGGTAGGAATATTCTTGGTTATGAGTGATTTTGTTGTCCACTGAATTGTTTATTATAGTGTGTAATCAATATTTGTGCATAGGCCTAGATTAATAAATTATGTTATATTATCAATAGGCTACTAGATAATACGTTACTATATTACTACATTATATAGGTTATAAATATGTTATAATGGTTAACAAACTGTCAGATAATGACAGACAGACATACTGACAGCGACATAAAGTAGCAACCTAGCTCTCTCTCTCTCTCTCTCTCTCTCTCAGTGATGCCGGCCCAACCCTCAGTCAGAGAACCAGAGGAAGAGATGGAGTTGGAGGGAGAGAGTGAACTACCAGAGGCCAACGGAGAGATGGAGGAAAAGAGTGAGAGAGAGGGAGGAGAGGGGGGAGGAGGAGACCATGGAGGAGAGCACTGAGGAGAGGGAGAGCGACTTGGACGAGAGTGAGGAGGAGAGTTCAGGTAAGACAACTGTTAAATGATGAGAGGAAAGAAGACAGTTTTCTTTCTTTACTGACATCACAAACTAACAATAACTAACAGTCTCCCACATACACACTACCTCTCTCTTCCCCCGCCCCTCTCTCTTCCCCCGCCCCTCTCTCTCTTCCCCCCCCCCTCTCTCTTCCCCCGCCCCTCTCTCTTCCCCCGCCCCTCTCTCTTCCCCCGCCCCTCTCTCTTTCAATTTTCCCCCTCCCCTCATCTCTTCCCCCGCCCCCTCTCTTTATTCCCCGCCCCTCTCTCTTCCCCCGCCCCTCTCTCTCCCCCGCCCCTCTCTCTTCCCCGACCGCCCCCTCTCTCTTGCCCCCCGCCCTCTCTCGTCCCCCGCCCCTCTCTCTTCCCCCGCCCCTCTCTCTTCCCCCGCCCCTCTCATTCCCCCCGCCCCTCTCTCTCAATTCAATCAATTTCAATTCACAGGGCT
>CM072221.1:4205491-4222991 GCA_036851935.1 Coregonus suidteri
CCTCCTCCCTACCCCTTCATCCATACTCCTCCTCCCTACTCCCTTCATCCATACTCCTCCTCCCTCACTCCCTTCATCCATACTCCTCCTCACTACTCCCTTCATCCATACTCCTCCTCACTACTCCCTTCATCCATACTCCTCCTCCCTACTCCCTTCATCCATGTTCCTCCTCACTACTCCCTTCATCCATACTCCTCCTCCCTACTCCTACTCCCTTCATCCATATTCCTCCTCCCTACTCCCTTCATCCATACTCCTCCTCACTACTCCCTTCATCCATACTCCTCCTCACTACTCTCCTTCATCCATATTCCTCCTCCCTACTCCCTTCATCCATATTCCTCCTCCCTACTCCCTTCATCCATATTCCTCCTCCCTACTCCCTTCATCCATACTCCTCCTCACTACTCCCTTCATCCATATTCCTCCTCCCTACTCCCTTCATCCATATTCCTCCTCCCTACTCCCTTCATCCATACTCCTCCTCCCTACTCCCTTCATCCATATTCCTCCTCCCTACTCCCTTCATCCATGTTCCTCCTCACTACTCCCTTCATCCATGTTCCTCCTCACTACTCCCTTCATCCATACTCCTCCTCACTACTCCCTTCATCCATACTCCTCCTCCCTACTCCCTTCATCCATACTCCTCCTCACTACTCCCTTCATCCATACTCCTCCTCACTACTCCCTTCATCCATATTCCTCCTCCCTACTCCCTTCATCCATATTCCTCCTCCCTACTCCCTTCATCCATGTTCCTCCTCCCTACTCCCTTCATCCATATCCTCCTCCCTACTCCCTTCATCCATATTCCCTCCTCCCTACTCCCTTCATCCATGTTCCTCCTCACTACTCCCTTCATCCATGTTCCTCCTCACTACTCCCTTCATCCATACTCCTCCTCCCTACTCCCTTCATCCATACTCCTCCTCCCTACTCCCTTCATCCATACTCCTCCTCCCCTACTCCCTTCATCCATACTCCTCCTCACTACTCCCTTCATCCATACTCCTCCCTCACTACCCCCCTTCATCCATATTCCTCCTCCTCTCCTACTCCCCTTCATCCTGTTCCTCCTCCCTACTCCCTTCATCCATATTCCTCCTCACTACTCCCTACTCCCTACTCCCTTCATCCATATTCCTCCTCCCTACTCCCTTCATCCATATTCCTCCTCACTACTCCCTTCATCCATACTCCTCCTCCCTACTCCCTTCATCCATCTTCCTCCTCCTCCCTACTCCCTTCATCCATACTCCCTCCTCCCTACTCCCTTCATCCATATTCCTCCTCCCTACTCCCTTCATCCATCCTCCTCCTCACTACTCCCTTCATCCATATTCCTCCTCCCTCCTCCCTTCATCCATATTCCTCCTCCCTACTCCCTTCATCCATACTCCTCCTCCCTACTCCCTTCATCCATCCTCCTCCTCCCTACTCCCTTCATCCATATTCCTCCTCCCTACTCCCTTCATCCATACTCCTCCTCACTACTCTTTCATCTTCATACTCCTCCTCCCTACTTCCCTTCATCCATGTTCCTCCTCCCTACTCCCTTCATCCATATTCCTCCTTCCTACTCCCTTCATCCATATTCCTCCTCACTACTTCCTTCATCCATACTCCTCTCCTCCCTACTCCCTTCATCCATACTCCTCCTCCCTACTCCCTTCATCCATATTCCTCCTCCCTACTCCCTTCATCCATACTCCTCCTCCCTACTCCCTTCATCCATATTCCTCCTCCCTCCTCCCTACTCCCTTCATCCATATTCCTCCTCACTACTCCCTTCATCCATATTCTCTCCACTACTCCTTCCTCCATACTCCTCCTCACTACTCCCTTCCATCCATATTCCTCCTCACTACTTCTCCTTCATCCATATTCCTCCTCACTACTCCCCTTCATCCTATTCCTCCTCCCTACTCCCTTCATCCATATTCCTCCTCCCTACTCCCTTCATCCATACTCCTCCTCCCTACTCCCTTCATCCATATTCCTCCTCACTACTCCCTTCATCCATACTCCATATTCCTCCTCCCTACTCCCTTCATCCATACTCCATATTCCTCCTCCCTACTCCCTTCATCCATACTCCTCTCCTCCTCCTCCCTCCTCCCTTCATCCATACTCCTCCTCCCTACTCCCTTCATCCATACTCCTCCTCACTACTCCCTTCATCCATACTCCTCTCCCTACTCCCTTCATCCATACTCCTCCTCACTACTCCCTTCATCCATATTCCTCCTCACTATCTCCCTTCATCCATACTCCTCCTCACTACTCCCTTCATCCATATTTCCTCCTCACTACTCCCTTCATCCATACTCCTCCTCCCTACTCCCTTCATCCATGTTTCCTCCTCCACTACTCCCTTCATCCATACTCCTCCTCACTACTCCCTTCATCCATTCCTCCTCCTCCTCCCTACTCCCTTCATCCATGTTTCCTCCTCCTACTCCCTTCATCCATACTCCTCCTCACTACTCCCTTCATCCATCTCCTCCTCCCTACTCCCTTCATCCATATACCTCCTCCTCACTACTCCCTTCATCCATACTCCTCCTCCCTACTCCCTTCATCCATATTCCTCCTCCTCACTACTCCCTTCATCCATGTTCCTCCTCACTACTCCCTTCATCCATACTCCTCCTCCCTACTCCCTTCATCCATGTTCCTCCTCCCTACTCCCTTCATCCATACTCCTCCTCCTCTACTCCCTTCATCCATTCCTCCTCCTCCTCACTACTCCCTTCATCCATACTCCTCCTCCCTACTCCCTTCATCCATATTTCCTCCTCCTCACTACTCCCTTCATCCATACTCCTCCTCACTACTCCCTTCATCCATATTACTCCTCTCTACTCCTTCATCCATACTCCTCCTCCCTACTCCCTTCATCCATACTCCTCCTCACTACTCCCTTCATCCATATTCCTCCTCACTACTCCCTTCATCCCTATCTCCTCCTCCCTACTCCCTTCATCCATACTCCTCCTCCCTACTCCCTTCATCCATACTCCTCCTCCCTACTCCCTTCATCCATACTCCTCCTCCTACTCCCTTCATCCATATTCCTCCTCCTACTCCCTTCATCCATATCCTCCTCCTACTCCTTCATCCATATTCCTCCTCCCTACTCTCCCTTCCATACTACTCCCTTCATCCATACTCCTCCTCCCTACTCCCTTCATCCATATTCCTCCTCCCTACTCCCTTCATCCATACTCCTCCTCCCTACTCCCTTCATCCATATTCCTCCTCCCTACTCCCTTCTCATCCATACTCCCTCCTCCCTACTCCCTTCATCCATACTCCTCCTCACTACTCCCTTCATCCATACTCCTCCTCCCTACTCCCTTCATCCATATTCCTCCTCCCTACTCCCTTCATCCATATTCCTCCTCCCTACTCCCTTCATCCATATTCCTCCTCCCTACTCCCTTCATCCATACTCCTCCTCACTACTCCCTTCATCCATACTCCTCCTCCCTACTCCCTTCATCCATACTCCTCCTCACTACTCCCTTCATCCATACTCCTCCTCCCTACTCCCTTCATCCATACTCCTCCTCACTACTCCTACTCCCCCTCATCCATACTCCTCCTCACTACTCCCTTCATCCATACTCCTCCTCCCTACTCCCTTCATCCATATTCCTCCTCCCTACTCCCTTCATCCATATTCCTCTTCATCCTCCTCCTCCTCTACTCCCTTCATCCATATTCCTCCTCCCTACTCCCTTCATCCATATTCCTCCTCCCTACTCCCTTCATCCATATTCCTCCTCCCTACTCCCTTCATCCATATTCCTCCTCCCTACTCCCTTCATCCATACTCCTCCCTCACTACTCCCTTCATCCATATTCTCCTCCCTACTCCCTTCATCCATATTCCTCCTCCCTCCTCACTACTCCCTTCATCCATACTCCTCCTCCCTACTCCCTTCATCCATATTCCTCCTCACTACTCCCTTCATCCATATTCCTCCTCCCTACTCCCTTCATCCATATTCCTCCTCACCTACTCCCTTCATCCATATTCCTCCTCCCTACTCCCTTCATCCATATTCTTCTCCATACTCCTCCTCACTACTCCCTTCATCCATATTCCTCCTCCCTACTCCCTTCATCCATATTCCTCCTCACTACTCCCTTCATCCATATTCCTCCTCCCTACTCCCTTCATCCATATTCCTCCTCCCTCCTCCCTACTCCCTTCATCCATACTCCTCCTCACTACTCCCTTCATCCATATTCCTCCTCCCTACTCCCTTCATCCATACTCCTCCTCCCTACTCCCTTCATCCATACTCCTCCTCCCTACTCCCTTCATCCATACTCCTCCTCACTACTCCCTTCATCCATATTCCTCCTCACTACTCCCTTCATCCATACTCCTCCTCCCTACTCCCTTCATCCATATTCCTCCTCCCTACTCCCTTCATCCATATTCCTCCTCACTACTCACTTCATCCATATTCCTCCTCACTACTCCCTTCATCCATACTCCTCCTCACTACTCCCTTCATCCATACTCCTCCTCACTACTCCCTTCATCCATACTCCTCCTCACTACTCCCTTCATCCATACTCCTCCTCCCTACTCCCTTCATCCATATTCCTCCTCACTACTCCCTTCATCCCTTCCTCCTCCACTCCCTTCATCCTACTCCTCCTCCTACTCCCTTCATCCATATTCCTCCTCCCTACTCCCTTCATCCATATTCCTCCTCCCTACTCCCTTCATCCATACTCCTCCTCACTACTCCCTTCATCCATACTCCTCCTCCCTACTCCCTTCATCCATATTCCTCCTCTACTCCCTTCTCCCTTCATCCTCCCACTCCCATCCTCTCCTCTCACTACTCCCTTCATCCATACTCCTCCTCCCTACTCCCTTCATCCATATTCCTCCTCCCTACTCCCTTCATCCATATCCTCCTCACTACTCCCTTCATCCATACTCCTCCTCCCTACTCCCTTCATCCATACTCCTCCTCACTACTCCCTTCATCCATATTCCTCCTCCCTACTCCCTTCATCATCCTACTATTCCTCCTCCCTACTCCCTTCATCCATACTCCTCCTCACTACTCCCTTCATCCATACTCCTCCTCACTACTCCCTTCATCCATCCATACTCCTCCTCACTACTCCCTTCATCCATACTCCTCCTCCCTACTCCCTTCATCCATATTCCTCCTCCCTACTCCCTTCATCCATACTCCTCCTCCCTACTCCCTTCATCCATATTCCTCCTCCCTACTCCCTTCATCCATACTCCTCCTACTCCTACTCCCTTCATCCACTGGCCTCCTCCTCACTACTCCCTTCTCCTCACACTCTCTCCTCACTACCTCCTTCATCCATACTCCTCCTCACTACTCCCTTCATCCATGTTCCTCCTCCTACTCCCTTCATTCATATTCCTCCTCCCTACTCCCTTCATCCATATTCCTCCTCACTACTCCCTTCATCCATACTCCTCCTCACTACTCCCTTCATCCATACTCCTCCTCCCTACTCCCTTCATCCATATTCCTCCTCACTACTCCCTTCATCCATACTCCTCCTCCCTACTCCCTTCATCCATACTCCTCCTCCCTACTCCCTTCATCCATATTCCTCCTCACTACTCCCTTCATCCATACTCCTCCTCACTACTCCCTTCATCCATACTCCTCCTCCCTACTCCCTTCATCCATATTCCTCCTCCCTACTCCCTTCATCCATATTCCCTCCTCACTACTCCCTTCATCCATACTCCTCCTCCTACTCCCTTCATCCATACTCCTCCTCCCTACTCCCTTCATCCATACTCCTCCTCACTACTCCCTTCATCCATACTCCTCCTCCCTACTCCCTTCATCCATACTCCTCCTCACTACTCCCTTCATCCATACTCCTCCTCACTACTCCCTTCATCCATACTCCTCCTCCCTACTCCCTTCATCCATACTCCTCCTCACTACTCCCTTCATCCATATTCCTCCTCCCTACTCTCCTTCATCCATTACTCCTCCTCCACTACATACTCCCTTCATCCATACTCCTCCTCACTACTCCCTTCATCCATACTCCTCCTCACTACTCCCTTCATCCATACTCCTCCTCCCTACTCCCTTCATCCATATTCCTCCTCCCTACTCCCTTCATCCATACTCCTCCTCCCTACTCCCTTCATCCATACTCCTCCTCACTACTCCCCTTCATCCATCCTCCTCCTCCCTACTCCCTTCATCCATACTCCTCCTCACTACTCCCTTCATCCATATTCCTCCTCCTCCCTACTCCCTTCATCCATATTCCTCCTCCCTACTCCCTTCATCCATATCCCATCATCATACTCCTCCTCACTACTCCCTTCATCCATATTCCTCCTCCCTACTCCCTTCATCCTCCTCCTCCTCCCTACTCCCTTCATCCATATTCCTCCTCACTACTCCCTTCATCCATACTCCTCCTCCCTACTCCCTTCATCCATACTCCTCCTCACTACTCCCTTCATCCATATTCCTCCTCCCTACTCCCTTCATCCATATTCCTCCTCCCCTACTCCCTTCATCCATACTCCTCCTCACTACTCCCTTCATCCATACTCCTCCTCCTACTCCCTTCATCCTACTCCTCCTCACTACTCCCTTCATCCATACTCCTCCTCCCTACTCCCTTCATCCATATTCCTCCTCCTCCCTACTCCCTTCATCCATACTCCTCCTCCCTACTCCCTTCATCCATATTCCTCCTCCCTACTCCCTTCATCCATATTCCTCCTCCCTACTCCCTTCATCCATACTCCTCCTCCCTACTCCCTTCATCCATACTCCTCCTCACTACTCCCTTCATCCATACTCCTCCTCACTACTCCCTTCATCCATGTTCCTCCTCACTACTCCCTTCATCCATATTCCTCCTCCCTACTCCCTTCATCCATATTCCCTCCTCACTACTCCCTTCATCCATACTCCTCCTCACTACTCCCTTCATCCATACTCCTCCTCCCTACTCCCTTCATCCATATTCCTCCTCACTACTCCCTTCATCCATACTCCTCCTCCCCTACTCCCTTCATCCATACTCCTCCTCCCTCCTACTCCCTTCATCCATACTCCTCCTCCCTACTCCCTTCATCCATATTCCTCCTCCCTACTCCCTTCATCCATACTCCTCCTCACCTACTCCCTTCATCCATATTCCTCCTCCCTACTCCCTTCATCCATATTCCTCCTCACTACTCCCTTCATCCCATCCTCCTCCTACTCCCTTCTCCTTCATCCATACTCCTCCTCCCTACTCCCTTCATCCATATTCCCTCTCACTACTCCCTTCATCCATACTCCTCCTCCTACTCCCTTCATCCATACTCCTCCTCCCTACTCCCCTTCATCCATCCTCCTCCTCCCTACTCCCTCATCCATTACTCCTCCTCACTACTCCCTTCATCCATACTCCTCCTCCCTACTCCCTTCATCCATACTCCTCCTCACTACTCCCTTCATCCATATTCCTCCTCCCTACTCCCTTCATCCATACTCCTCCTCCCTACTCCCTTCATCCATACTCCTCCTCACTACTCCCTTCATCCATACTCCTCCTCCCTACTCCCTTCATCCATACTCCTCCTCCCTACTCCCTTCATCCATACTCCTCCTCCCTACTCCCTTCATCCATACTCCTCCTCACTACTCCCTTCATCCATACTCCTCCTCCCTACTCCCTTCATCCATACTCCTCCTCACTACTCCCTTCATCCATGTTCCTCCTCACTACTCCCTTCATCCATACTCCTCCTCACTACTCCCTTCATCCATACTCCTCCTCACTACTCCCTTCATCCATACTCCTCCTCACTACTCCCTTCATCCATACTCCTCCTCACTACTCCCTTCATCCATATTCCTCCTCCCTACTCCCTTCATCCATACTCCTCCTCCCTACTCCCTTCATCCATATTCCTCCTCCTCACTACTCCCTTCATCCATACTCCTCCTCCCTACTCCCTTCATCCATACTCTCCTCCTCCCTACTCCCTTCATCCATATTCCCTCCTCCCTACTCCCTTCATCCATACTCCTCCTCACTACTCCCTTCATCCATATTTCCTCCTCCCTACTCCCTTCATCCATACTCCTCCTCACTACTCCCTTCATCCATGTTCCTCCTCACTACTCCCTTCATCCATACTCCTCCTCCTACTCCCTTCATCCATACTCCTCCTCCCTACTCCCTTCATCCACTTCCTCCCTCACTACTCCCTTCATCCATACTCCTCCTCCCTACTCCCTTCATCCATACTCCTCCTCACTACTCCCTTCATCCATATTCCTCCTCCCTACTCCCTTCATCCATGTTCCTCCTCACTACTCCCTTCATCCATACTCCTCCTCACTACTCCCTCCCATCCATGTTCCTCCTCACTACTCCCTTCATCCATCCTCCTCCTCCCTAATCCCTTCATCCATATTCCTCCTCACTACTCCCTTCATCCATATTCCTCCTCACTACTCCCTTCATCCATACTCCTCCTAGCCCTACTCCCTTCATCCATACTCCTCCTCCTACTCTCCCTTCATCCATACTCCTCCTCCCTACTCCCTTCATCCATATTTCCTCCTCACTACTTCCCTTCATCCATGTTCCTCCTCACTACTCCCTTCATCCATACTCCTCCTCACTACTCCCTTCATCCATATTCCTCCTCCCTCCTCCCTACTCCCTTCATCCATACTCCTCCTCCCTACTCCCTTCATCCATATTCCTCCTCCCTACTCCCTTCATCCATATTCCTCCTCACTACTCCCTTCATCCATATTCCTCCTCACTACTCCCTTCATCCATACTCCTCCTCACTACTCCCTTCATCCATATTCCTCCTCACTACTCCCTTCATCCATATTCCTCCTCACTACTCCCTTCATCCATACTCCTCCTCACTACTCCCTTCATCCATATTCCTCCTCCCTACTCCCTTCATCCATATTCCTCCTCACTACTCCCTTCATCCATATTCCTCCTCACTACTCCCTTCATCCATATTCCTCCTCCCTACTCCCTTCATCCATATTCCTCCTCCCTACTCCCTTCATCCATACTCCTCCTCCCTACTCCCTTCATCCATATTCCTCCTCCCTACTCCCTTCATCCATACTCCTCCTCCCTACTCCCTTCATCCACTCCATATTCCTCCTCCCTACTCCCTTCATCCATACTCCATATTCCTCCTCCCTACTCCCTTCATCCCTATACTCCTCCTCCCTACTCCCTTCATCCATATTCCTCCTCACTACTCCCTTCATCCATACTCCTCCTCCCTACTCCCTTCATCCATACTCCTCCTCACTACTCCCTTCATCCATATTCCTCCTCACTACTCCCTACTCACCATATACTCCTCCTCACTACTCCCTTCATCCATATTCCTCCTCAATACTCCCTTCATCCATACTAACTCCTCCTCCCTACTCCCTTCATCCATACTCCTCCTCACTACTCCCTTCATCCATATTCCTCCTCACTACTCCCTTCATCCATACTCCTCCTCCCTACTCCCTTCATCCATATTCTCCTCCTCACTACTCCCTTCATCCATCTTCCTCCTCACTACCCCTTCATCCATCTTCCTCCTCTCCTACTCCCTTCTCTCCCCATATTCCTCCTCCCTACTCCTTCATCCATACTCCTCCTCACTACTCCCTTCATCCATATTCCTCCTCCCTACTCCCTTCATCCATACTCCTCCTCACTACTCCCTTCATCCATATTCCTCCTCCCTACTCCCTTCATCCATACTCCTCCTCCCTACTCCCTTCATCCATATTCCTCCTCCCTACTCCCTTCATCCATATTCCTCCTCCCTACTCCCTTCATCCATATTCCTCCTCCCTACTCCCTTCATCCATATTCCTCCTCACTACTCCCTTCATCATATTCCTCCTCCTACTCCCTTCATCCATATTCCTCTCACTACTCCCTTCATCCTATTCCCTTCATCCATATTCCTCCTCACTACTCCCTTCATCCATATTCCTCCTCCCTACTCCCTTCATCCATATTCCCTTCATCCATATTCCTCCTCACTACTCCCTTCATCCATATTCCTCCTCCCTACTCCCTTCATCCATATTCCCTTCATCCATATTCCTCCTCACTACTCCCTTCATCCATATTCCTCCTCCCTACTCCCTTCATCCATATTCCTCCTCCCTACTCCCTTCATCCATATTCCTCCTCACTACTCCCTTCATCCATACTCCTCCTCCCTACTCCCTTCATCCATACTCCTCCTCACTACTCCCTTCATCCATATTCCTCCTCACTACTCCCTTCATCCATATTTTCCCCTCACTACTCCCTTCATCCATATTCCTCCTCCCTACTCCCTTCATCCATATTCCTCCTCCCTACTCCCTTCATCCATATTCCTCCTCCCTACTCCCTTCATCCATACTCCTCCTCACTACTCCCTTCATCCATACTCCTCCTCACTACTCCCTTCATCCATATTCCTCCTCACTACTCCCTTCATCCATATTCCTCCTCCCTACTCCCTTCATCCATATTCCCTTCATCCATACTCCTCCTCACTACTCCCTTCATCCATATTCCTCCTCCCTACTCCCTTCATCCATATTCCTCCTCACTACTCCCTTCATCCATACTCCTCCTCCCTACTCCCTTCATCCATATTCCCTTCATCCATACTCCTCCTCACTACTCCCTTCATCCATACTCCTCCTCACTACTCCCTTCATCCATACTCCTCCTCACTACTCCCTTCATCCATACTCCTCCTCACTACTCCCTTCATCCATACTCCTCCTCACTACTCCCTTCATCCATATTCCCTTCATCCATACTCCTCCTCACTACTCCCTTCATCCATATTCCTCCTCACTACTCCCTTCATCCATATTCCTCCTCCCTACTCCCTTCATCCATACTCCTCCTCCCTACTCCCTTCATCCATACTCCTCCTCACTACTCCCTTCATCCATACTCCTCCTCACTACTCCCTTCATCCATACTCCTCCTCCCTACTCCCTTCATCCATACTCCTCCTCCCTACTCCCTTCATCCATATTCCTCCTCACTACTCCCTTCATCCATACTCCTCCTCCCTACTCCCTTCATCCATACTCCTCCTCACTACTCCCTTCATCCATACTCCTCCTCACTACTCCCTTCATCCATACTCCTCCTCCCTACTCCCTTCATCCATACTCCTCCTCCCTACTCCCTTCATCCACACTCCTCCTCACTACTCCCTTCATCCATACTCCTCCTCCCTACTCCCTTCATCCATGTTCCTCCTCCCTACTCCCTTCATCCATATTCCTCCTCACTACTCCCTTCATCCATATTCCTCCTCACTACTCCCCTACTCCCTTCATCCATACTCCTCCTCACTACTCCCTTCATCCATATTCCTCCTCACTACTCCCTACTCCCTTCATCCATACTCCTCCTCACTACTCCCTTCATCCATATTCCTCCTCACTACTCCCTTCATCCATCTATTCCTCCTCCCTACTCCCTTCATCATACTCCTCCTCCCTCCCTTACTCCCTTCATCCATACTCCTCCCTCACTACTCCTACTCCATCATCCATACTCCTCCTCACTACTCCCTTCATCCATACTCCTCCTCCCTACTCCCTTCATCCATACTCCTCCTCTCCCTACTCCCTTCATCCATATTCCTCCTCACTACTCCCTTCATCCATACTCCTCCTCCCTACTCCCTTCATCCATACTCCTCCTCCCTACTCCCTTCATCCATACTCCTCCTCACTACTCCCTTCATCCATACTCCTCCTCCCTACTCCCTTCATCCATACTCCTCCTCACTACTCCCTTCATCCATACTCCTCCTCACTACTCCCTTCATCCATACTCCTCCTCCCTACTCCCTTCATCCATACTCCTCCTCACTACTCCCTTCATCCTCTTCCCTCCTCACTACTCCCTTCATCCATACTCCTCCTCACTACTCCCTTCATCCATACTCCTCCTCACTACTCCCTTCATCCATATTCCTCCTCCCTACTCCCTTCATCCATACTCCTCCTCCCTACTCCCTTCATCCATATTCCTCCTCTCACTACTCCCTTCATCCATACTCTCCTCCCTACTCCATTTCATCCATACTCCTCCTCCCTACTCCCTTCATCCTACTCCTCCTCTCCCTACTCCCTTCATCCATATTCCTCCTCCCTACTCCCTTCATCCATACTCCTCCTCCCTACTCCCTTCATCCATACTCCTCCTCACTACTCCCTTCATCCATGTTCCTCCTCCCTACTCCCTTCATCCATATTCCTCCTCCCTACTCCCTTCATCCATATTCCTCCTCCCTACTCCCTTCATCCATACTCCTCCTCCCTACTCCCTTCATCCATACTCCTCCTCACTACTCCCTCCTTCATCCATACTCCTCCTCCCTACTCCCTTCATCCATACCTCCTCCCTACTCCCTTCCTCCATACTCCTCCTCACTACTCCCTTCATCCATACTCCTCCTCACTACTCCCTTCATCCATATTCCTCCTCCCTACTCCCTTCATCCATACTCCTCCTCACTACTCCCTTCATCCATACTCCTCCTCACTACTCCCTTCATCCATACTCCTCCTCACTACTCCCTTCATCCATACTCCTCCTCCCTACTCTCCCTTCATCCATACTCCTCCTCACTACTCCCTTCATCCATACTCCTCCTCACTACTCCCTTCATCCATATTCCTCCTCACTACTCCCTTCATCCATATTCCTCCTCCCTACTCCCTTCATCCATATCTCCTCCTCCTCCACAACTCCCTTCATCCATACTTCCTCCTCACTACTCCCTTCATCCATATTCCTCCTCCCTACTCCCTTCATCATACTACTCCTCCTCACTACTCCCTTCATCCATATTCCTCCTCCCTACTCCCTTCATCCATACTCCTCCCTACTCCTACTCCCTTCATCCATACTCCTCCTCCCTACTCCCTTCATCCATATTCCTCCTCACTACTCCCTTCATCCATATTCCTCCTCACTACTCCCTTCATCCATATTCCTCCTCACTACTCCCTTCATCCATATTCCTCCTCCCTCCTCCCTACTCCCTTCATCCATACTCCTCCTCCCTACTCCCTTCATCCATATTCCTCCTCCCTACTCCCTTCATCCATATTCCTCCTCACTACTCCCTTCATCCATATTCCTCCTCCCTCCTCCCTACTCCCTTCATCCATATTCCTCCTCACTACTCCCTTCATCCATATTCCTCCTCCCTCCTCCCTACTCCCTTCATCCATATTCCTCCTCACTACTCCCTTCATCCATATTCCTCCTCACTACTCCCTTCATCCATATTCCTCCTCACTACTCCCTTCATCCATACTCCTCCTCCCTACTCCCTTCATCCATATTCCTCCTCCCTACTCCCTTCATCCATACTCCTCCTCACTACTCCCTTCATCCATACTCCTCCTCCCTACTCCCTTCATCCATACTCCTCCTCACTACTCCCTTCATCCATATTCCTCCTCACTACTCCCTTCATCCATACTCCTCCTCCCTACTCCCTTCATCCATACTCCTCCTCACTACTCCCTTCATCCATATTCCTCCTCCCTACTCCCTACTCCCTTCATCCATACTCCTCCTCACTACTCCCTTCATCCATATTCCTCCTCCTCTCTCCCTACTCCCTTCATCCATACTTCCTCCTCACTACTCCCTTCATCCATCCTCCTCCTCACTACTCCCTTCATCCATATTCCTCCTCCTCACTACTCCCTTCATCCATATTCCTCCTCACTACTCCCTTCATCCATATTCCTCCTCCTCCCTACTCCCTTCATCCATACTCCTCCTCCCTACTCCCTTCATCCATATTCCTCCTCCCTACTCCCTTCATCCATATTCCTCCTCCTACTCTCCTTCATCCATATTCCTCCTCCCTACTCCCTTCATCCATACTCCTCCTCCCTACTCCCTTCATCCATATTCCTCCTCCCTACTCCCTTCATCCATACTCCTCCTCACTACTCCCTTCATCCATACTCCTCCTCCCTACTCCCTTCATCCATATTCCTCCTCACTACTCCCCTTCATCCATATTCCTCCTCTAACTACTCCCTTCATCCATCTCTTCCTCCTCCTACTCCCTTCATCCATATTCCTCCTCACTACTACTCCCTTCATCCATATTCCTCCTCCCTACTCCCTTCATCCATACTCCTCCTCACTACTCCCTTCATCCATATTCCTCCTCACTACTCCCTTCATCCATGTTCCTCCTCCCTACTCCCTTCATCCATCTTCCTCCTCCCTCCTACTCCCTTCATCCATATTCCTCCTCCCTACTATCCCTTCATCCATATTCCTCCTCCCTACTCCCTTCATCCATACTCCTCCTCACTACTCCCTTCATCCATACTCCTCCTCACTACTCCCTTCATCCATATTCCTCCTCACTACTCCCTTCATCCATATTCCTCCTCCCTACTCCCTTCATCCATATTCCCTTCATCCATACTCCTCCTCACTACTCCCTTCATCCATATTCCTCCTCCCTACTCCCTTCATCCATATTCCTCCTCCCTACTCCCTTCATCCATATTCCTCCTCCCTACTCCCTTCATCCATATTCCTTCTCCATACTCCTCCTCACTACTCCCTTCATCCATACTCCTCCTCACTACTCCCTTCATCCATACTCCGTCCTCCACTACTCCCTTCATCCATACTCCTCCTCACTACTCCCTTCATCCATACTCCTCCTCACTACTCCCTTCATCCATATTCCCTTCATCCATCCTCCTCCTCACTACTCCCTTCATCCATATTCCTCCTCACTACTCCCTTTCATCCATACTCCTCCTCCCTACTCCCTTCATCCATACTCCTCCTCCCTACTCCCTTCATCCATACTCCTCCTCACTACTCCCTTCATCCATACTCCTCCTCCACTACTCCCTTCATCCATACTCCTCCTCCCTACTCCCTTCATCCCATACTCCTCCTCCCTACTCCCTTCATCCATATTCCTCCTCACTACTCCCTTCATCCATACTCCTCCTCCCTACTCCCTTCATCCATACTCCTCCTCCCCTACTCCCTTCATCCATACTCCTCCTCACTACTCCCTTCATCCATACTCCTCCTCCCCTCCCTTCATCCATACTCCTCCTCCCTACTCCCTTCATCCACACTCCTCCTCACTACTCCCTTCATCCATACTCCTCCTCACTACTCCCTTCATCCATGTTCCTCCTCCCTACTCCCTTCATCCATATTCCTCCTCACTACTCCCTTCATCCATATTCCTCCTCACTACTCCCTACTCCCTTCATCCATACTCCTCCTCACTACTCCCTTCATCCATATTCCATCTCTCACTACTCCCTACTCCCTTCATCCATACTCCTCCTCACTACTCCCTTCATCCATATTCCTCTCACTACTCCCTTCATCCATACTCCCTCCTCCCTACTCCCTTCATCCATATCCTCCTCTCCCTACTCCCTTCATCCATACTCCTCCTCACTACTCCCTTCATCCATACTCCTCCTCACTACTCCCTTCATCCATCCTCCTCCTCCTACTCCCTTCATCCATACTTACTCCTCCCTACTCCCTTCATCCATATTCCTCCTCACTACTCCCTTCATCCATACTCCTCCTCCCTACTCCCTTTCATCCATACTCCTCCTCCTACTCCCTTCATCCTCTTCCTCCTCACTACTCCCTTCATCCATACTCCTCCTCCCTACTCCCTTCATCCATACTCCTCCTCACTACTCCCTTCATCCATACTCCTCCTCCCTACTCCCTTCATCCATACTCCTCCTCCCTACTCCCTTTCATCCATACTCCTCCTCACTACTCCCTTCATCCATGTTCCTCCTCACTACTCCCTTCATCCATACTCCTCCTCACTACTCCCTTCATCCATACTCCTCCTCACTACTCCCTTCATCCATATTCCTCCTCCCTACTCCCTTCATCCATACTCCTCCTCCCTACTCCCTTCATCCATATTCCTCCTCACTACTCCCTTCATCCATACTCCTCCTCCCTACTCCCTTCATCCATACTCCTCCTCCCCTACTCCTTCATCCATACTCCTCCTCCCTACTCCCTTCATCCATACTCCTCCTCCCTACTCCCTTCATCCATACTCCTCCTCCCTACTCCCTTCATCCATACTCCTCCTCACTACTCCCTTCATCCATGTTCCTCCTCCCTACTCCCTTCATCCATATTCCTCCTCCCTACTCCCTTCATCCATATTCCTCCTCCCTACTCCCTTCATCCATACTCCTCCTCCCTACTCCCTTCATCCATATTCCTCCTCCCTACTCCCTTCATCCATACTCCTCCTCCCTACTCCCTTCATCCTCCTACTCCTCCTCCCTACTCCCTTCATCCATAACTCCTCCTCACTACTCCTTCATCCATACTCCTCCTCACTACTCCCTTCATCCATGTTCCTCCTCCCTACTCCCTTCATCCATACTCCTCCTCACTACTCCTTCATCCATACTCCTCCTCACTACTCCCTTCATCCATACTCCTCCTCACTACTCCTTCATCCATACTCCTCCTCCCTACTCCCTTCATCCATACTCCTCCTCCCACTACTCCCTTCATCCATACTCATCCTCCTCACTACTCCCTTCATCCATATTCCTCCTCACTACTCCCTTCATCCATATTCCTCCTCCCTACTCCCTTCATCCATGTTCCTCCTCACTACTCCCTTCATCCATGTTCCTCCTCACTACTCCCTTCATCCATATTCCTCCTCCCTAATCCCTTCATCCATACTCCTCCTCACTACTCCCTTCATCCATACTCCTCCTCCCTACTCCCTTCATCCATACTCCTCCTCACTACTCCCTTCATCCATACTCCTCCTCCCTACTCCCTTCATCCATATTCCTCCTCACTACTCCCTTCATCCATATTCCTCCTCACTACTCCCTTCATCCATGTTCCTCCTCACTACTCCCTTCATCCATATTCCTCCTCCCTCCTCCCTACTCCCTTCATCCATACTCCTCCTCACTACTCCCTTCATCCATATTCCTCCTCCCTACTCCCTTCATCCATATTCCTCCTCACTACTCCCTTCATCCATATTCCTCCTCCTCCTCCCTACTCCCTTCATCCATATTCCTCCTCACTACTCCCTTCATCCATATTCCTCCCCTCCCTCCTCCCTACTCCCTTCATCCATATTCCTCCTCACTACTCCCTTCATCCATATTCCTCCTCACTTACTCCCCTTCATCCATATTCCTCCTCACTACTCCCTTCATCCATACTTCCTCCTCCCTACTCCCTTCATCCATATTCCTCCTCTCCCTACTCCCTTCATCCATATCCTCCTCACTACTCCCTTCATCCATACTCCTCCTCACCTACTCCCTTCATCCATACTCCTCCTCACTACTCCCTTCATCCATACTCCTCCTCACTACTCCTTCATCCATAC
>CM072221.1:4230825-4257318 GCA_036851935.1 Coregonus suidteri
ATAATCAAACATTATAAAGCATTTCCCACACATTTTACCCATAGACTTTTAGCATTTGGTGGTCTATAGCGCTTCCCACTAGAATTGGCTTTATGTGAGGCAGATGAACCTGTAGCCATATTACTTCAACAGTATTTAACATGAGATCCTCTCTAGTCTTCACAGGAATGTGGTTCTGAATATAAATAGCAATACCTCCACCTTTGGGCATTTCTATATTTTCTGTAAATGTTAAAAACTGGTATTGCTACTACTGTATCCTCAAAGGTATTATCTAAGTGAGTTTCAGAGATAGTCAGGAAATGAATATCATCTGTTACTAGCAAATTATGATTTCATTAACTTGTTCCTTAAGCTACATATGTTAACGTGACTATTTGAGCACTTTTTCTGGGATGCTTTCTTGTTTTTATTGATTTACTGGGAAGCTTAGCAGCAGTAGATGTGGTCATGTTCTTTAGGTTAGTGCAGGGTGAGCTGCATACAGTGACCTTCCTCCTCGGCACACCGGCTCAGGCTAACAATATAAATCTGGTTCTTAGGCATATGATTACTGATACAATAGCTGTAGGATCAGCAGAGGCATTCAAGGCAGTTAGAGGGACATAAATTAGGTTACTTATACATATATACGTCACAAGGGTAGGGAATAGCTGAGCGGGGCTTGGGTCATTGCTAAGTCACGTCTAAACGCAGCCTTATAATGCTGTGAAAGAATCCAGGAACCCAAATTATTTCGGTGGATCCCATCCTCCTTATAAAACGTGTTTTATTTCCACAAGGTATTGAAATGTCGACTACAATCAAGGTGGACTCCAATCAAGATGTAGAAACATATCAAGGATGATCAATGGAAACAGGATGCACCTGAGCTCAATTTCGAGTCTCATAGCAAAGGGTCTAAATGCTATGCTAGTAAGGTATTACTTTTTTTTTATTTAATACATTTGCAAACATTTCAAAAAACCTGTTTCACTTTTTCATTATGGGTTATTGTGTGTAGATTGAGGGAACATTTTAATTTAATCTATTTTACAATAATGTTGTAACGGGGGAGGGGGGGAGAAGTATACTTCTCCCATGGGCAAAGAAACTCAAAAGGGGCATATACATTACTCTTACAGACTTTCCACAAGGGTAAGGATATTGGAGATTTAATCAAAGCCTATTGCATGACAACTTGTGTTTTAACCAATATCCCCTTATTGTATGAGACACCTTTAAATGTGCCTTTAAACGCCATGAAATTCAAAACTCATCTTTAAAAACAAAAGCTATTTAGATTAAAAGAGTACATATTAACAAAGGAAATTAGAGGGGACTAACAGTACAGATACAGTGGCTTGCGAAATGTATTCTCCCCATTGGCATTTTTCCTATTTTGTTGCCTTACAACCTGGAATAAAAATTGATTTTTTGGAGGGTTTGTATCAAGTGAATTACACAACATGCCTAGCACTTTGAAGATGCAAAATTACTTTGTAGAGCCACCTTTTGCAGCAATTACAGATTCAAGTCTATTGGGGTATGTCTCTATAAGCTTGGCACATCTAGCCACTGGGATTTTTGGCCATTCTTCAAGGCATATCTGCTCCAGTTCCTTCAAGTTGGATGGGTTCCGCTGGTGTACAGCAATCTTTAAGTCATACCACAGATTTTAAATTTGGGATTGAGGTCTGGGCTTTGACTAGGCCATTCCAAGACATTTAAATGTTTCCCCTTAAACCACTTGAGTGGTGCTTTAGCAGTATGCTTAGGGTCATTGTCCTGCTGGAAGGTGAACCTCCGTCCCAGTCTCAAATCTCTGGAGGACTGAAACATTTTTCCTTCAAAAATTTTCCCCTGTATTTAGCACCATCCATCATTCCTTCAATTCTGACCAGTTTCCCAGTCCCTGCCGATGAAAAACATCCCCACAGCATGATGCTGCCACCACCATGCTTCACTGTGGGGATGGTGTTCCCGGGGTGATGAAAGGTGTTGCGTTTGCGCCAGACATTGCGTTTTCCTTGATGGCCAAAAAGCTAAATTTTAGTCTCATCTGACCAGAGTACCTTCTTCCATATGTTTGGGGAGTCTCCCACATGCCTTTGGCGAACACCAAAAGTGTTTGCTTATTTATTCTTAAGTAATGTTTTTTTTCTGTTCACTCTTCCGTCCACAGCCCAGCTCTGTGGAGTGTGCAGCTTAAAGTGGTCCTATGGACAGAACCCAACCCCGTGGGCTTGCAGCCCCTTCAGGGTTATTTTGGTCTTTTTGTTTTTTTTCCCCCCTTCCTTTTTGGGGGAGCCCTTTTTGGCATTTTTGTTGTGTCCCAATTCTTTAAATTTTTTTTAAAATGGTTTTAATGGTGCTCTGGGTTTTCTAAATTTTAAAATTTTTTTTTAAACCAACCACACTTTTCCCATTTTGTTAAAATGTTTAGGCCCTTTGGGCTTTGTTGCCCCTTTTGGTGTTCCCCCGGGGGGGTTTAATCGGGGGCCTTAAATGAAATTTTAATGAATAGTGACATTTATTTAGTTGCCTATGGATTTTTTTAACTAATTTGGTCAAAAGGAAGGGGCCCCAAAAATTTTTTAGGGGTTATAAAATGAAAACATTTTTTTCCCCCATTTTTTCCTTTTATTTTTTTGTATAATTTTTAACCCCCATTTTTTTTTTTATTTATTAAAAAAAAATTTTAAAAAGGTTGAATAAGTCCAAACCAAAATTTTTAAATTACTTTAAGGCAAAAAAGGGGGAAAACCCCCAATGATAAATTTTTTTTAAAGGGAGGAAATTTAAATAAAACGCCCTGGGGAAGAAAATTTGGGGGGGAAAAAAATTTAACGGGGAAACTTTTAAAAATTTTTTTAAAAAATAAAGCGGATAGGGAATAAAAAAATTATATTTTAAAAACAAAAATGTAAAAAAATATTTTTTGAAATTAAAATTCCCCACCCAAAATTAAAAAAATTTTTTTTAAAAAAAATTATTAAGCTGTACGAAATATTAAATTTCAGTTTTATTTACTAAAAAAAATTTTGAAGGTTTTTTTTTTATAAATTAAAAAACGTAAAAGAAAAATTTAAATAAAGTATTAAAACTTATTTTTAAAATTTGGGGAAAAACCCTGGTATTCATAATACTTTTAAAAGGGTTTTAAAAATCCGAAAATTAATGAAAAAGTTACTTTTTTAAATTTTGGGGAAAACCCATTAAAAGGGGAAAAGTAATTTAAAAAAGGTTAAAATATTAAATGAAATCCAGGTTTTAAAAACCAAAGGAGTAAAACAATTTTTCCCTACGAAAATTAAAAATTTCCTAATTTTTTAAAAAAAAAAAATTTTGGGGCAAAAGGGTTTAAAAAAAAGGTGTCATTGTCCGGGATTCATGTTCTTTTTCCCAAATTTTCTAAAATTTTTTAAAACCCCCTTTAAAAAAAAAAAAAAAAAAAAACCCAAATTTAAAACAAGTGGCAAGTTCAGTTTTTGTCTTTTGAAAAGGGGTAAAACCTTTGTTTTTTTTTTTTCCCTACAAAATACTTTTCCCCCCCCCATTTTTTTAAAAAACCTTTTTGAACCTTTTGTTTCGAATCCCATTGAACTACTCCTTTCGTAACTGCTACCAAAAGCCCGGGGTTTTTCACCCAAAATTTGGTTTTTCCCCGGGGTTATTTTTAAACGGGACACCTGTTTGCCCCGCTCACACGTTTTTCGCCCAAAAATCGTTTTTTTCCGCCGGAATCCTAATCCTGGGCCTTTAAAGGGTTTCTGTTTTCCAAAAGGGAAACAAACGACCTGTACTCAAATCACCAGCTGGGGTCCCCAAATTTTTTTCCCGGACACCCCCTGGTTTGACACGGGGGCCCCCCCCTCCACACGTTCCCCCCAAGAAATTTTTTTGGGGAATTAACCAGAAGATTCCATCCATCGCTACCCCTGGCCCCCCCAAAAACGTTGGGGCCCCTCTTCCCTACAAAAGGTACAAAACCTGTTTTAAAAAAACCCCCCCCCCCCCAAATGGTTTGCCCCCAAATTTGGTTTTTTTCCCGGGATTTTTTAATCACTGGCTTATCCCCGTTTCCCTTTTTCCACTGCGTTCCCCCAAAACTATATTTTTCCCCCCGGAATCCTGAAACTGGCCTTTACCCTTTCCGAAAGGGGGCCTACAAAAAATTTTGTGTTGGAAAATTTTTTGGACTACCTTTCCCCGGGGGCACTCCCTTCGAACCCCGGGGCCCCCCTTTTTGGGAAGAAACCCCCCGATCCAAAAGCTTGGGAGAAACCCTTTTTGGGGGGTTTTTACCTCCACAAACCTTCCTTTCCCCCCCAAAAACCCTTTTTTCAAACCCAATGCCTTAAACCCCCGGACATAAAACCAGTTAACTTATTGTTTCCCTTTTTTGGGTCCTTGTTTTTTTTTAGTAAAAACCCAGGGTTTTTTTTTTTGGGGGTTATTTAATTTATAAACCTTGCCCCCCAAAATACAAATCTTTGTTTGTTCCCCCCAACACTTCAAACCGTTTTTTGGGTTTGGAAACCCTTTTTTTAAAAATATCCTTTTCCCTCAATTCCGGGGGTTAATGCCCAAAAAATTTTTTAAAAACCCCGGTCTGCCCCCACATTTCCCAACCCTAAAACCATTTCAAATTAGCCTTCCTTTTCTGCCCCCTTTTTGGGGGGGCCCCCCCCGGGCCCTGGCCCCTAATTTCCCCCACGCTATTTTGATGTTTTGTAAACCAAAAGTTTGGGTTTTTAAAAAAAATTTACAAAGCTTTCCAATTTAGTTTTTACCGACCCCATCCCCTATTTCTACAGGTCTGAATCCTCGGAAAAACCTTCAAATTTTCCTCCTTTTAAAACATTTTCCGTTAATTTTGCCGGGGGTAGGCCGAAGGGGCCCCTCACTTTCAATACATTTTAAAAACCTAAAAAAAAAAAAAAAAAAAAAAAAAAAAATTTTTTTAAAAAAAAAAAACCCCCCCCCAAAAAAAAAAACCCAAAAAAAAAATAAAAAAAAAAAACAAAAAAAAAAAAAAAAAATAAAAAAAACAAAAAAAAAAAAAAAAAAACCCAAAAAAACAAAAACCCCCCCCAAAAATAAAAAAAAAAAAAAAAAACCCCAAAAAAAAAAAAACCCAAAGGCCCCCCAAACCCCCAGGACCTTTAAATAAAATTTTTTCCCAGGGGATGGGGTTTTCCTTAAAAGAATTTCTTAACTAAATAAAACCCCTTCAAAAAACAGAACTAAGAACCAATATAGCCCCGGTTTCCTCAGACTTGACTCCCCTTTTGAACCCCAAAAAAAAAAGGGGGCCCAAACCAAAAACCCCCCCCCTTTTCCAAAAAAACCAATATACACAAACAGTCAGGGAAAACAAAGGGAAATTTTTCAAACATAAATTTTCATCCGTAGCACTAAATCCAAAAAATTTTGGGACAATGTAAAGCCATGGGAATAAAAACCTTTCCTCCAGCTGCCCACTGCACTGGGGTAGGAAAAACTATCACCACCGTAAAAACTACAATAACGGAAATTTCAAAGCATTTTGCTACAGCTGGGGAATGCTTTCCATCCTGGTACCACTAACCCGGGCCCCCAACTCTGCACCCTCTGCTGCAAAGCCCCTGCCCCCCCCCGCAGACAGCTGATTTTTTGAAAACGCTGCAAAAACTGGGGCCCCTACAAATCAGCGGGGTAGACAAACGGGGCCCTTCTTTTTAAAAAATAGCCCCCGGGAAATTTTCGCAACCCCCATTAAGCTGTTCAACCCTTTTTTCATAACGCTGGATCCCAGAATTTGGAAAAACTGCCCCGTCATCCCCCCCTTTAAAGGGGGTGAACTTAATCCAAACTGCAAAGACCAATCCCTCGCCCCTTGCTTTCAAAGTATCGAAAGCCAAGTTAACAAAAAGATCATCGACCATTTCGACATACCACCTTTACCTTTGCTATGCATCCGTTTCAGAGCTGGTTCACGGTGCACTTCAGCCACGCTCACAGCTCCTAACGATATATAAACAGCGATTGGATAATAGACAGTACTCGTGCAGCGTTCTTCATCCATCGACCTGGCCAAGGCCTATTCGACTCTGTCAACCACTCGCACATCTATTGGCAGGACCTAAATAGCCTTGGTTTCCTCCAAATGACTGCCTCGCCTGTGGTCTACCAACTACGTCTCAGATAGAGTTCAGTGTCTCAAGATCGCGAGGGCCTGTTGTCTGGACCTATGGCAGTCTCTATGGCGGGTGCCACAGGGTTCACATTCGTGGCACACTCACTTTCTGCACGTGTATATCAATGATGTCGCTCCTTGCCTGCTGGTGACTCTCAGATCCACCTCTACGCAGACGACACCATTTTGTATACATCTGGCCCTTCATTGGACACTGTGTTAAAACAACCTCCAAACGAGGCTCAATGCCATACAACAATCCTTCAGTCAGCCTTCAACTGCTCTTAAACACTAGTCACAACTAATATGGGGCATGCTTCTTCAATCGAACGCTGCTAGCACCTCCACCACAATACCGGACTAGAATGCACCACTCGCTGACGGGTCTGATCCTACTGTATTTGGGACAACTACAAATATCTTACGTGTCTGAGTTAAGACTGTAAACTCAACTTCCAGACTCACATAAAGAGTCTCCAATCCCAGTTAAATCTAGAATCGGCTTCCTAGTTCGCAACATTAGAAGCCTCCTTCACTCCATGCTGCACAGCAACATGCCTCAGTAAACTGACTATCCCTACCGATCCTTGACTTCGGCGATGTCAGTTACAAATAGGCCTCCAACACTCTACTCAGCAAATTGGATTGTAGTCTATCACCAGTGCCATCCGTTTTGTCTCCAAAGCCCCATACACTACCTCACCACTGTGACCTGTACGCTCTTGTTGGGCTGTCCTCACTACATGTATCGTCGTCAACACACACTGGCTCAAAGGCCATCTATAAATCACTGCTAGGACAAATCCGCCACTGCTATATCTTAGCTCATTGGGTCACCATAGCAGCACCCACCCGTAGTCTGCGCTTCCCAGCAGGTATATCTCACTGGTCACTCCGAAAGCCACACGCTTCCTTTGGCCGTCCATTCCTTCCAGTATCTTGCTGCTGCCAATGACTGGAACGAATTGTCAGAAAATCTCTGAAGCTGGAGACTCTTATCTCCCTCCAATAACTTTAAGCATCAGTTGTCAGAGAGCACCTTACCGATCACTGCAACCTGTAACAGCCCATCTGAAATTACGCCACAACCCAACTACCTCATCCCTATATTGTTATTTATTTTGCTCTTTTGCAACCCAGTATCTCTATTTGCACATAATCTCTTGCACATCTAGCATTTTCCAGTGTTAAATACTATGTAATTATTCTGCACGTATAGCCTATTTATGTTGCCTTACCGTCCATAACTTGCTACATTTGCACACACTGTATATATATTTTCTGTTGTATTTCTGACTTATGTTTTTTTTTACCCCATATGTAAACTCTGTGTTGTTTTTATTGCACTACTTTGCTTTATCTTGGCCAGGTCGCAGTTGTAAATGAGAACCTGTTTTCAACTGGATTACCTGGTTAAATAAAGGTGAAATAAAAATAAAATAAAAATATTACGTATTGTATCACAAAAAAATACAGCTTTTACATTACCATGTAGTTTACCAATAAACTGATGGTGAAGTGGACGTACTCGGTGGGGGAAAAAATTATTTAGTCAGCCACCAATTGTGCAAGTTCTCCCACTTAAAAAGACGAGAGAGGGCCTGTAATTTTCATCATAGGTACACTTCACTATGACAGACAAATTGAGAAAGAAAAATCCAGAAAATCACATTGTAGGATTTTTAATTAAATTATTTGCAAATTTTGGTGGAAAATAAGTATTTGGTCATAACAAAAGTTTCTCAATACTGTGTTATATATCCCTTTGTGTCACGATCGTCAGGGAAAGAGACCAATGTGCAGCGTTGAAGGTGAACAATATTATTTAATGAATGAACACACGAACAAAACAACAGACGATAACGTGATGTCTACGGTTTAACCAAAACCAAAATAGAACAAAGAAACCACAAACACAAAGTGAAAGTCAGACAGTTAAATATGGCTCCCAATCAGAGACAACCAGCTGACACTCGTTGCCTCTGATTGGGAGTCACTCAGGCCACACATAGAAATACAACATATAGACTATATCCACAACCCTGGCTCAACATATAGAGTCCCAGAGCAGGGTGTGACACTTTGTTGGGCAATGACACAGGTCAAACATTTTCTATAAGTCTTCACAAGGTTTTCACACACTGTTGCTGCGTATTTTGGCCCATTCCTCCATGCAGATCTCCTCTAGAGCAGTGATGTTTTGGGGCTGTCGCTGGAAAACACGGACTTTTAACCTCCCTCCAAAGATGTTCTGTGGGGTTGAGATCTGGAGACTGGCTTAGGCCACTCAGGACCTTGAAATGCTTCTTACGAAGCCACTCCTTCGTTGCCCGGGCAGTGTGTTTGGGATAATTGTCATGCTGAAAGACCCAGCCACGTTTCATCTTCAATGCCCTTGCTGATGGAGGAGGTTTTCACTCAAAAATCTCACAATACATGGCCCCATTCATTATTTCCTTTACACGGATCAGTCGTCCTGGTCCCTTTGCAGAAAAACAGCCCAAAGCATGATGTTTCCACCCCCATGCTTTACAGTAGGTATGGTGTTCTTTGGATGCAAACTTAGCATTCTTTGTCCTCCAAACACGACGAGTTGAGTTTTTTACCAAAAAGTTCGTATTTTGGTTTCATCTGACCATATGACATTCTCCCAACCCTCTTCTGGATCATCCAAATGCACTCTAGCAAACTTCAGACGGGCCTGGACATGTACTGGCTTTAAGCAGGTGGACACGTCTGGCACTGCAGGATTTGAGTCCCTGGCGGCGTAGTGTGTTACTGATGGTAGGCTTTGTTACTTTGTTCCCATTCTCTCTGCAGGTCTTCACTAGGTCCACCCGTGTGGTTTCTGGGATTTTTTGCTCACCGTTCTTGTGATCATTTTGACCCCACGGGGTGAGATCTTGCATGGAGCCCAGATCGAGGGGATTATCAGTGGTCTTGTAGGTCTTCCATTTTCCTAATAATTGCGTCCCACAGTTGATTTCTTCAAACCAAGCTGCTTACCTATTGCAGATTCAGTCTTCCTAGCCTGGTTGCAGGTCTACAATGTTTTTCTGGTGTCCTTTGACAGCTCTTGGTCTTGGCCATAGTGGAGTTTGGAGTGTGACTGTTTGAGGTTGTGGACAGGTGTCTTTTATACTGATAACAAGTTCAAACAGGTGCCCTTAATACAGGTAACGAGTGGAAGACAGAGGAGCCTCTTAAAGAAGAAGTTACAGGTCTGTGAGAGCCATAAATCTTGCTTGTTTGTAGGTGACCCTTTGTTCAAGAATGGCCTTTTTTTTTTTCCCTTTATTCAGATTACAACCTCTCACTTCAGTTATTTGAAAATGAAATAATCTCCTAAATTTCTAAATTTTTAGAACAAGCAATAGAAAGCTGGTTGCAATTTCAGTTTAATCCACCTCAAAAAAAACAGAACAAATATTACAACAAATATTTATGGTTAAAACTCAAATATAATAATTGATAATGTTTTCGGTCACAGTTTAAGGAATAGCTGAAGAATTGCAACATTTACTTGGAGCTAAATCTGCAAATAGCACTGCTGGGATATTTTAAAAGTCGTGGTCAATCGATCAATAATATATTAATACTCTTAGCAAAAATGTTTATCTTTAATTCACAATCTGTAGAAACTATGAGAATAGAAACGTTCAGAACTTTTGTGAAACATCACAGCACAGTTTAAAAATATATGGCAATTAGAAATCAAAACTGGATGGTCTTCAGAGATAGATGGGAGGCGTTGAGGGTTATTTAAGATACTCTTTGAAGAGGTATGAAGAGAAAGAGGGAGATACTTACCTTCCAAGTAAAATAAGCGGACAAACATGTTTGTTTTTCTTGTTGCAGGACAACAGTGCCTTGTTACATTTAAATTAGCCGGTACAAAAAAAATCTTAGATTGAAGATTGTCAAATTATGGTATTGTGATACTACT
This sequence comes from Coregonus suidteri, assembly GCA_036851935.1. Lineage (NCBI taxonomy): Eukaryota > Metazoa > Chordata > Actinopteri > Salmoniformes > Salmonidae > Coregonus > Coregonus suidteri. Next base: position 4,240,932 of record CM072221.1, read on the forward strand.
GAAGTTTCGGTATATCATGCAACACTACTGTACATGTGCCCCCGAAAAGTGTTGATTGAATTAAACTACCTTGGTGCTGCAATGTCTCTCTCACACTCACTCTCTCCTCGGGCAATGGCCCGACTTGTACTGACAGCCTTTAGCCATTTGGGCAAAACATTTTATAGACAATTTTGTTAATTTTGTTAAGATTGATTTTAACGTTATGCTCTGATGAGTTTCATCATCACCAACAAAAACGACAAATTTAAGCAAACTGATTGTTTGTTTCCCTCTTGATATATTTCCCCAGGTACTCCAGTGTGAAAAGGTAATGTCAGTCATCCCAACAACAGTTGCACATTTGGATGTGTTGAGTGATTATTTCTTATTAACTTAATTCAACAGTCTTTCACATTATTTGGATACTCCCAATGCATATCCGTTGAGTGACTATTGAATTTTAACTTAATTAAACAGTCTTTCACTTTATTTAGATAGTCCCAACGCATATCTACAGAGGGTTAGTAGTGTTAGTAAATGCACTGAACATGTTCATCAGATTATACATATTTGAATGTGAAGTATATCTACTTCATCACCTAAGCTCAACTTGTGTTTCACTTCATTTGGTTAGTCCCAATGCATCTGTTGAGTGACTATTGCATTTTAACTTAATTAAACAGTCTTTCACTTTATTTAGATAGTCCCAATGCATATCTACAGAGGGTTACTAGAGTGTTAGTGAATGCGCTGAACATGCTCATCAGTTGATACATATTTGAATGTGAAGTAGACCGTTAACCAAGCTCAACTTGTGTTTCACTTCATTTGGATAGTCCCAAAGCATATCTACGGATAGTTAATAGAATGACAACAAATATGCTGTTAATTTGTAACTGATGTGCAGTTGAGATGCTGCTGATAGTCTCCTGATTGTTTGTTTGGTCATCTATAGATGGGCTTGTTATTTGTGCAAGTGAGGGGATATATTGTTTAAATATTATTTACAGGATACAGAAATGCTGTTGAAATGCTGCTGATAGTTTACAGATGGTTTGTTGAGCATCTACAGATAGACATAGACTACCTTTTTGAAAATGATGAGATATACTGTTGAGATGCTACTGAAAAGCAAAAGACATCCAGTTGAAATGCTGCTGATAGTCTACAGATAATTTGTTGTACATCTGTAGATGGACTACATACACTTTCTTGTTGAAAGTCAACAGACGTGCAATTGACATGTTACTGATTGTCTGTATATAGTCTGTAGAGCATCTACAGATGGACTATCCAAATAAAGTGTTACCAAAAATATATACGCTGCATTAAAACAGCCAAATAGGTCAACTCTTTGAAAGGGTGGGGGGTGGGGTGGGGGGGGTGGGGGGGGGTTGCTAGATGACATTTGAAAGGAGGCGAGAAACTGAGAAAGGGAATAAAAAAGATGGGGCTCAGATAGGATTCTGGCTCTCGTTTGTTGAGCTGGCGGCCTTCGGAGGGAGGCCGCAATGGAACTGACAGCGTTGTCGACGGCAACAGCGTTGCCGGTGGTAACATGGCATTGCCGTGGAGACGGGCCAGAGTGAAGGGAGATAACAGAGTTCAGACAGGTGAATTAGAAGTGAAGGCCTGAGATGTGTCACCCAGCGAGGGAATAACAAGACAGATAGACAGTGTAACACACGGAGGAGAGGAACGAGGGATTGAGAGATGTACGTCAACGGAGGAGGGAGAGAAAAGTAAGATAGAGACAGTGAGGGAATACTGGAGACAGAAGGAAAGGGGAGATTGAGTGATTGAAGAGGAAGGGGGAGAGATTAAGTGCGAGGCTGAAAGAGAGGGTGATGGAGAGAAATGGAGAGGGGGAGCGAGAGATGAGAAATGGTAGAGGAGGAAAGTGGGAATGAGGGAGGACGAGATGGAGTGTCTGTGTATGAAATATGGGGGGGGAGGAGAGCGAGGTGGAGTGTGACTGGATGAGAGAGTGAGGTATGGATTCACACAGCGAAAAGGGGAGATTCAAGTAGAGAGAGGTGTGGCGTGGGGTGGTCTAGTGGTTAAAGAGATAGTTGGGATTTTGGTAATGAAGCCCTACTATCTACTTCCCCAGAGTCAGATGAACTCGGCTGCTTCTACTCACTTCAGGCCTTCACTTTCTACAAAGTATTGTCTCTTCATTACCAACACCCCCCAAAAAAATGAAAGAGGGGTGTAGAAAAGTGGTAGGGAGGAAAATGTGTCACTTACTGGTGGCGTTGGTGAGGCGAAATGTGACAGAGCTATCAGGGATTTCACACACGTTGCGAACGGACACCTGGCACGTGTAGTTGGCAAAGTCCTTCAGCCTCAGGTTCTTCAGCTTCAGCACCTTGGTCTCCCCCTGTGTGACAGAAAACATTGACTGGTTACACAGATATAACAGTAACACATCCTGACTGACCGCATGTGAGTATTCTTCACAAACACACAACATTTACACAATCTCTGACACACACCATAAATACCCTTACACACGTTGGTACATTCATTAATGCAATATCCTTTGAACAAACACGTGGGCACTCTCACACACACACAAACACACACTCCTACACATGCAAAGCTGCAATATATATATATATATATATATATATATATATATATATATATATATATATATATATATATATATATATATATATATACAGTTGGGAAAAAAAGTATTTAGTCAGCCACCAATTGTGCAAGTTCTCCCACTTAAAAAGATGAGAGAGGCCTGTAATTTTCATCATAGGTACACATCAACTATGACAGACAAATTGAGAAAAAAACCCCCAGAAAATCACATTGTAGGATTTTTTATGAATTTATTTGCAAATTATGGTGGAAAATAAGTATTTGGTCACCTACAAACAAGCAAGATTTCTGGCTCTCACAGACCTGTAACTTCTTCTTTAAGAGGCTCCTCTGTCCTCCACTCGTTACCTGTTTTAATGGCACCTGTTTGAACTTGTTATCAGTATAAAAGACACCTGTCCACAACCTCAAACAGTCACACTCCAAACTCCACTATGGCCAAGACCAAAGAGCTGTCAAAGGACACCAGAAACAAAATTGTAGACCTGCACCAGGCTGGGAAGACTGAATCTGCAATAGGTAAGCAGCTTGGTTTGAAGAAATCAACTGTGGGGGCAATTAATAGGAAATGGAAGACATACAAGACCACTGATAATCTCCCTCGATCTGGGGCTCCATGCAAGATCTCACCCCGTGGGGTCAAAATGATTACAAGAACGGTGAGCAAAAATCCCAGAACCACACGGGGGGACATAGTGAATGATCTGCAGAGAGCTGGGACCAAAGTAACAAAGCCTACCATCAGTAACACACTACGCCGCCAGGGACTCAAATCCTGCAGTGCAAGACATGTCCCCCTGCTTAAGCCAGTACATGTCCAGGCCCGTCTGAAGTTTGCTAGAGTGCATTTGGATGATCCAGAAGAGGGTTGGGAGAATGTCATATGGTCAGATGAAACCAAAATAGAACTTTTTGGTAAAAACTCAACTCGTCGTGTTTGGAGGACAAAGAATGCTGAGTTGCATCCAAAGAACACCATACCTACTGTGAAGCATGGGGGTGGAAACATCATGCTTTGGGGCTGTTTTTCTGCAAAGGGACCAGGACGACTGATCCGTGTAAAGGAAAGAATGAATGGGTCATGTATCGTGAGATTTTGAGTGAAAACCTCCTTCCATCAGCAAGGGCATTGAAGATGAAACGTGGCTGGGTCTTTCAGCATGACAATGATCCCAAACACACCGCCCGGGCAACGAAGGAGTGGCTTCGTAAGAAGCATTTCAAGGTCCTGGAGTGGCCTAGCCAGTCTCCAGATCTCAACCCCATAGAAAATCTTTGGAGGGAGTTGAAAGTCTGTGTTGCCCAGCGATAGCCCCAAAACATCACTGCTCTAGAGGAGATCTGCATGGAGGAATGGGCCAAAATACCAGCAACAGTGTGTGAAAACGTTGTGAAGACTTACAGAAAACGTTTGACCTGTGTCATTGACAACAAGGGGTATATAACAAAGTATTGAGAAACTTTTGTTATTGACCAAATACTTATTTTCCACCATAATTTGCAAATAAATTCATAAAAAATCCTACAATGTGATTTTCTGGAATTTCTTTTCTCAATTTGTCTGTTATAGTTGACGTGTACCTATGATGAAAAGTACAGGCCTCTCTCATTTTTTAAGTGGGAGAACTTGCACAATTGGTGGCTGACTAAATACTTTTTTCCCCACTGTATATATATATATATATATATTTAATCTCTCTCAGACACAGCACACACACTCTCAGAAATAAAGGTTTAGATGTGTTCTTAAAGGGGTACAAACGCTTGTCACTGTAGTGGTATCCTGTAAGGTACTGTATGTCCTTTGTAACTTTCAGTTTCAAGTTTAGTAATAGTCATATGTACTGGATACACAGGGTATACACTGTCCAACGAACTGCTTACTTGCAGGTTCCTTCCGACAATGCAACAACAATAAGAAATAATAAAATATAAGAATATGAACATAAAGTCAATGGCTCTGTAGAATAGAATAACATTTTAGAATAAGTATAATACAGGAAGGCACAATTTATAGTCCAATATTTACATGTGTTTTGGGAAAGGGGGGATTCGGGGGCAAGTGTTTAAATTGTGCAGTATTTAGCAATACTAATAAGAGTTTTGTAGCAGCAGTTGTGATGTGTGTGTAGCATGAATCTATATGTGTATGTGTGGGGGGATGAGTGTATATCCGTGTGGGTCACTGCGAAGAGTCAGTGCAGGGTGTAAGTCCAATTCACGTGTCATGACCTCATGCTCCGTTGGTATCAGACCTCATGTTTCGATACCGTCTGCCCGAGGGTAAGGAAGTGAACAGCTCGTGGCTAGTGAGTGTGGGGTCCTTGATGATGTTGCGGTCCTTCTTCAGGCACTGCTTTGAGTCGATGTTCTGGATGGGTGGGAGCACAGTCCCAGTGATGTGCTGGGCCTTCTTCACCACCTTCTGAAGAGCCTTGCGGTTGTGGATGGAGAAATTCCCGTACCAGGCCATGATGCAACCGATCATCGCTCTCGATGGAGCAGAGGTAGTATTCAGAGAGGACCGAATTTCTTCAGCCATCTTAGGAAGTAGAGACGCTGTTGCGCCCTCTTGACAAGACTGGTGGTGTTGTTTGTCCATGTCAAGTCCTCAGTGATGTGGACCCAGAGGAATTTAAAACAGCTGAATCTCTCTACTGCAGTTCCATTGATGTGGATAACTCCTCTGCTTCCTGAAGTCAACAATCAACTCCTTTGTTTTGCTGACATTAAGGGAGAGGCTGTTGACCTGGCACCACAATGCCAGTTCATTTACCTCCTACCTATAGGCTGACTCGTCATTGTTGGTTATCAGGTCTATAAACCCGGTGTCGTAAGCAAACTTGATGATGGAGTTGGCGTCTTGCAAAGCTACGCAGTCTTGGGTGAACAGGGAGTACAGCAGAGGGCTGAAGATACACCCCTGGGGGGCCCCTGTGTTAACAGTCAGTGTCGAGGAGGTGTTGTTGCCAATTCTCACAGCCTGTGGTCTGCCCGTCAGGAAGTACAGGATCCAGTTGCGGTGTACATTCCCAGGGCTCCAACCTTGGTGTCGAGCTTGGAGGGAACAATAGTGTTGAATGCTGAACTGTAGTCAATGAACAGCATTCTCACATAGGTGTTCCTCTTGTCCAGATGTGCAAGGGCCGTGTGAATAGCGATGAAAATGGCTTCTTCTTTGGATCTGTTGGAGCTGTGAGAAATTAGAATGGGTCCAGTGTGCCTGGCATGCTGGCCTTGATATGGGCCATGACCAGCCTCTCGAAGCACTTCATGATGACTGGGGTAAGTGCAACGGGCCAATAGTCATTTGGGCATGTCACCTTGTTCTTCTTTAATTATAGGTACAGTACATAGTTGTACCCTTGCAGTTTGCACCTTAAAATAGCCAATAATGTACCTTGGGGGACAAGATAGTACAGGTACAAAAGCGTACCTAAGGAAAAGGTAGACATTTGCCTTTTTAGGGTACCACCACAGTGAATTCTTCTTCGTGTGGCTTTACGGCAGACTAGACACTTTGTTGCGTATTGCTGCCTTTCACAGTTTGGAAAGTGCATTGCACACTTGGTCACAAAAAAAGGGAAATGGGAAAAAAAAAAAACACACCCCACCACCCCTTACAACTTTGACCCCAACAGATTCTACACCAGGCCGTCGGCCTGGGAGGCTGGAACCTCTTCTCTCAAAACCCACTGTTGTTCTGCACTAAAATCTCTGAATCCCAAAAACGTATCTGCTTCTGCTACTACTAATCCAATCTTCTGGGATTTCCTTTCCATCTGTGCGGTACAATTAATGACCATAGCAATAAACGCCAAGAAGCCAACCTTTAAAGTACAAACTGTTCGGTCACTCTGTACTGGCCTACTACTCACAGGGACCCCCTTAGGTTCCCTCACCCTTTACCACCATCCTCTACTTTCCTTACTGCCTCAGCATATTAAGATTTCTGCACTGCTCTTACCCTGGAAACTTCAATCTGTCTCACTAGCTAGGTTTCCATCCAATTGGCGACAGATTTAGAACAAAAGCGCTCACAGGATAACTTATATACCTTAGTATGACTTTCAAAATTGCCAAGAGTGTGCAAAGCTGTCATTTACATTTATATATACGTCATTTAGCAGACGCTCTTATCCAGAGCGACTTACAAATAGGTGCATTCACCTTATAGCCAGTGGGATAACCACTTTACAATGTTTTTTTTTTTTTTTTTGGGGGGGGGGGGGGGGAGTAAAGGGGGGGGGGGGGGGGGTTGAAGGATTACTTTATCCTATCCCAGGTATTCCTTAAAGAGGTGGGGTTTCAAATGTCTCCGGAAGGTGGTGAGTGACTCCGCTGTCCTGGCGTCGTGAGGGAGCTTGTTCCACCATTGGGGTGCCAGAGCAGCGAACAGTTTTGACTGGGCTGAGCGGGAACTATGCTTCCGCAGAGGTAGGGGAGCCAGCAGGCCAGAGGTGGATGAACGCAGTGCCCTCGTTTGGGTGTAGGGACTGATCAGAGCCTGAAGGTACGGAGGTGCCGTTCCCCTCACAGCTCCGTAGGCAAGCACCATGGTCTTGTAGTCATCAAGGCAAAGGGTGGCTATTTGAAGAATCTCAAATATAAAATATGTTACTACATGATTCCATATGTGTTATTTCATAGTTTTGATATCTTCACTATTGTTCTACAATGTAGAAAATAGTAAAAATTAAGAAAAACCCTTGAATGAGTAGGTTTTCTAAAACTTTTGACCGGTAGTGTATGTTTTGTTGTAAAAAATATAGAGGAAGATTTGTTTTTCCAATGACATCATCAGTGTGCATTGTGTGATTTTAACCAATGATGAGTAGGCATGGTGGAGGCAATGTGATGGTCTGGGGGTGCTTTGGTGGTGGTAAAGTGGGAGATTTGTACAGGGTAAAAGGGATTTGAAGAAGGAAGGCTATCACTCCATTTTGCAACGCCATGCCATACCCTGTGGACGGCACTTGATTGGAGCCAATTTCCTCCTACAACAGGACAATGACCCAAAGCACAGCTCCAAACTATGAAATAACTATTTAGGGAAGAAGCAGTCAGCTGGTATTCTGTCGATAATGGAGTGGCCAGCACAGTCACTGGATCTCAACCCTATTGAGCTGTTGTGGGAGCAGCTTGACTGTATGGTACGTAAGAAGTGCCCATCAAGCCAATCCAACTTGTGGGAGGTGCTTCAGGAAGCATGGGGTGAGATCTCTTCAGCTTACCTCAGCAAATTGACAACTAGAATGCCAAAGGCCTGCAAGGCTGTAATTGCTGCAAATTGAGGATTCTTTGACGAAAGCAAAGTTTGAAGGACACAATTAATATTTCTATTAAAAATAATTATTTCTAACCTTGTCAATGACTACATTTCCTATGCATTTTCTATATTTCCTATTCAAACTCATTTCATGTATGTTTTCATGGAAAACAAGGACATTTCTAAGTGACCCCAAACTTTTGAACGGTAGTGTATGTTATTTATCTTTGTGTAAAATAAGATCAATCAATCAATGTGCATGCAAAAACACATATTGGAACAACCCCCCCCAAAAAAATCAACCTACAATAGAGCATGCTGGGAAATATGCTAATGATGATATTTTTGCATACCCGGGAACAATACTGTACCCTAACTGTACCGTTATTTCTAAGCATGCACACAGCACATACCCAACACGTGCACCCACCCACCCACCAATGTCCTAATATCATAGAGTAGGCAGAACAGATCTGATTAACGAGACCATCAGCCAAATGAATTATCAGCATTAGAATAATAAATCATAAATCCATCCATCTCTTCCTCCCTATCTCACTTTCAATTTCTATGTCTCTCTCACTCTCTCCATCGGTTTCCCTTTCAATTTCTCTCTTTCTCTCCTCCTCCTATGGCTATCCCTTTCTCACTATCTCTCTCTTTCCCTCTCTCCCTGTAGTCCATAGAACTAGAGCTTTTCAAACTCTACTTCAATTATGATTTCCAGATTAGGCCGTTTCCAGATTATGTTTTATTCCCAATGCTGCCTATTCCACCTATGCATGCCAGGTAAGAGGTAAGAGAATATCATGTTACCAAGTTTTTTACATGAGGGAGGGGACAAGTAACTTTATGATCAAACTTTATCAATGTAGAAGCAACAGTCATTTTTCATACTTCGGTTTCATACTTTGATCTGGTTTCATCCAAATATCATCCAATTTCATGAAAACCATGATTTGACTGTTCATGACCTTTAAGTTTGTACACTGCAAATGTCAATTTTTGCACATTACATATTTTAATATAACATTAATATGTATGTTTTGTAACAAAGTGGCAACTATCCCAACATTGGGATATGCATAGACGCTTGAGGAACTCAGATGCCTGTGTACACTAAAAAATGCTGGGTTATTTGGTTGACCCAAATGCTGGGTTGCAGGCGTTGGGTCACTAAAAGCCAATTTGTGCTTGATCCATAAATGTGGTCGGAGACTCCGTAAGGAGGCATGCAGAGGCCAATTTGAGCTCTGTACCGCATCGCCGTGTGCCTCCCAAGTTTTGTAATAATGCGTAGGGCTCCGTATAGCTCTGTATAGGACCACATTGACATGATTGGTTGATGGTAGGTGGGGCGGGAGGTTTGTATAAACACAAACTCATTTCCTTGACAACTTCCTTCACAACAGCTCTGCTCAAGCGCTCTGCGCTGCTCCGTGAAACGCAAGTATGAAGGTCCTGACTTCTGACAGAGTCCGTATCACCGTATATGCTGCATGGCCAATGCAGACATCGGATTGATCATGCAGCGCCTTTTAGTTGGGTTGATTTCTTTAAAAACTGCTGGGTAATTGATGCTGAGTGCTGGGTTATTGATGCTGGGTTATTGAGATATGACCCAGCGGGTCAGCTCTGCAGACTGGAGGCGTGGGTTAGTAGGGGCATTTCTTTCAGAGAGTTATTTTTGGCCACTCATGAGAGTAAATATAATTCCGGTTCATCTGTTCCGTTGTATTGTTATTACATGTTAAGGTTAAACAACTACACTTTTGAAGCTTTAATTAGGCTTACACAATTGTATGAGTTCCCCAAGAGCCTATGCATATTCATGTGGATTAAGGTTAAAAAAACATTATATCGCTGGATTTGAACTTGCAAACTTTGGAATCAGAAGCAGATGCTTACACCCATTCCCCAACCACAACACCATAGCACAGGGTTTCCCAAATTTGGTCCTCAGGACCCCAAGGGGTGCACGTTTTGTTTTTTGCCCTAGCAATACACAGCTGATTCAAATAATCAACTAATCATCAAGCTTTGATAATCTGAATCAGCTGTGTAGTGTTAGGGCAAAAAACTAAACGCGCATGCCTCGGGGTCCCGAGGACAGAGTTTGGGAAACGCTGCCCTAGCAAAACTGAAACCTACTTGAAGGTAACAGTGCTCACTGTTGCCCCTAGTGGCCAGTTTCCACGTCATCTCCCGACATCCTCAGAAATGGATGGATGTCAAACACTGACTTGTATCACGGGTGACCTGGCTAAAATGAACCCATGTTTGGGTGATCCAAACAACCCAACATGCTGGGTTATAAACGAAACCAACTGGCTGGGTCAAAATAACCCAGCGTGTGTTCAGTCCAGTATTTACTTTTTTACCTCCCGAGTGGCGCAGTGGTCTAAGGCACTGCATCACAGTGCTAGCTGTGCCACTAGAGATCCTGGTTCGAATCCAGGCGCTGTCGTAGCCGGCCGTGACCGGGAGACCCATGGGGCGGCGCACAATTGGCCCAGGGTAGGGGAGGGAATGGCCGGCAGGGATGTAGCTCAGTTGGTAGAGCATGGCATTTGCAACGCCAGAGTTGTGGGTTCGATTCCCATGGGGGGCCAGTATGAAAATTAAAAAATAATGTATTCACTCACTAACTATAAGTCGCTCTGGATAAGAGCGTCTGCTAAATTATGTAAATGTTTTATCCAGCGCTGGGTTACCAAATAAAACAAATTGGGTTGTTTGTAACCCAGCATTTTTTAGAGTGTAGATGTCCACTCAGTTATCCTTTCTCTGTTGCGGTTAATTTATGTGTGTATGTATTGATCCTGTGCATATACTGTTCTATGGGTTGTCAGTCTGTTATCCTTGCTCTATGGGTCTGTTATCCTTGCTTTGTTGTAAGGGGTACAATGCTAGTAGCTGAAGAGTGTAAATGTGTGTTTGTTGTCCTCATACAGTACCTGTGTGTAGAGCGGTTCATAGATGTCCACTCCTTGATCCTTGCTCTGCTCTATGGGCATGGTGCCTCGTTTCCAGATGAAGCGGGCCGGGGGGTTGGAGTTGACCGTACAGCGGAGGAACACCGTCTTCTCCTGGTAGTAGCTCCCGCGCACATCACTGATGGTCTGGTGCACCGTCAGAACTGGCTTGTCGAGGTCTGGAAACACACACACAGACACACAGATACACAGATGCACTTAATGAATATCAAGAATACGTTCCTCCAAATACTATGCTAAATTCCATCAATCATAGGTATTTTATAGACTATGTGTGGACCTTACTCACAATGGTTACACATCTGTAGTGCGTACAGCCTTCAGCTACTGTACCTTATACAACACTGAGACACTCCACAAATTAATGAGGAAAATATCTACACTACAGGTTTGCCTGCCCAAATCCATTTTAATCCCACTTTGTAACACAATAAATGTCAAGAAATCCAAAGGGGGTGTATACTTATGATAGGCACTGTAGTTGCAGCAGGGAACTGTGTGTGTGTGGGTGAGTGTGTGTGTGTGTGTGTGTGTGTGTGTGTGTGTGTGTGTGTGTGTGTGTGTGTGTGTGTGTGTGTGCGCGCATGTCTGTGTGTGTGTGTGTGTGTGTTTGTGTGTACATGACTCAGGAACTTGTGGCTTCAACAAAGCATTCACTAACACTGGTTGTCAAGTGCAATTTTAGGCGTTCGCTGGCCGTTAGTTCTATTCGTATTAACTGCCATGTAAATCAAAACTACCCAAGCACTGGTTGATAGTTCCAAAACTTAGCAGGTTGCTATGGCAAACAAAAATGGTTGCAATGGAGGCTCTTCCCCCCTTGCTAGCCAGCTAACTACACAGCTAACACAATCACTTTTCAGACTGAAGCTGGAAAGACACCAAACTAGTTGAATTTAGTTTCGTTTTACCGGTTTTTCAATTGAAATGTCTTTGTATATATCCATAAAGATTATGCTGATTCATGATTTCAACTGGCTAAGAAAAAGCTGCCTGTCTGTCTCGTCCCGACTCCTGACATGTTAATTACTATGGGACACAGTGGAGATCGAAATCAATATTGCAACAATGTTGCTAATGTTGGAGATAATGTCTAGATGCTTTTTACAGTGGAGATCAAGTTTATAAATTGCATGGCTGGGTAGTGGATCTGTAAATTATTATTATTATTAGTAGTAGTAGTAGTAGTAGTACTAGTAGTAGTAGTAGTAGTGCGTTGCTAAGTAATGACGTAAACAATGGCACTTTTTATGAATATACTGGCCATTTGTATGTTGTCTAATAAATCATGGGCAGGATAGGCTCTAACAATGAGAATTCCAAACCATCCGTTGTATAAATTGAATATATTGGGTAGGAAAATGTACCATTATACTACATTTTGCGCACATGTACCCTTAATTAATGACCAGTACCATGTGAGTACCTCAGGGCTATTTTGCCTAAAAACCTTTATGCCTACCTATAGAAAAATAAAAACAACAACTCTGCATCTCTGCCCAGCCTGGCAAGAGTGGCCTGAAGGGTGTTTAGGATCCCCAGCGGCTCTGCAAGCGCGGAGAGGGTATTCTCCGCTGCTGGCCTGCTCTCCAGGCACCATCGCATGAGCCTGAAGCCAGACTCTGGCCAAACTCGTGTTTCTAAAAATGAATTCAAAGGCACTGAATAAGGCCTAATAAGGCAATTGTCCTTTAATTTGTATTTAATTCTAAGTAAGTCACAGCCTATATATGCCATTTATTGACTATAATGATTTAATACAACAAAATGTTGTTTAAATGCTGAGCGCTTAAATGTCCCTGCCAGCCTAGTGTCACTCTCGCACATGCTTCACAATTTATTTATTTGTAGGCTATAGCCTTGGAATAATTAAAATAATAAGCTAATAATATAGCCTAAATGATACATTTTCGTTCCTTCTTAGGCTACCTTCCTGGCTTCTGACCTATTTAGAGTGTTTATATGCCTTTCTAATATGACATGTAGCCTATTTCAAATGATGAGCGCTTCTTACAGTCACCTTTTCATGTTGTTTATTAAAATACTTTTCATTCAAATCATATGGTTTGGTTTCAATACTTCAAAACCAAATGGTAGGTCCAGGTAGTCACAAAAATAGATGGGTGCTGGTTAAATGGTGATTTTAATGAATGGAGCGAATTTTGAGCTGCTTTTTTTTTCTGTGAGCGAGGAGCGGTTTTTAGCGGAGCGGTTTTTTTTTTGGAAAGGATGTGGAGCGGAATTTTTGATCGCTCAACTTCACTCACATACTCTGGTCAGGTGTATTCAGGATTCTTTTAAAGTTTAACACACTCAAAATTTGACGAGTTGGTATCCAGTTACTTTGAAATTATTTGGGCATGAAATTTAGTGTACGCTAGCTGAATTACATTGGTTTTTGGTTAGAACATTATCATATTATGAATAGTTGCTGGCAGTGGCTAACCATAGAGTGGATTGCAGTCTCTCCTTGTCCAAACATGTAAATCATTTTTGTGAAAAATCCTGGCCACCCCTGATCTATATTTCCCAAATACTGGGGGTTTGCAAATGTTCATGTGACATTTGAGCACTACACATGACCCCACATTCAAGACAAATCTAATGAATATCAATCTTGAGGAGGTTGCAAAACCTTGCCATCATCTTACTCTACATAGGCAAGATCTTTTGAGTTTGAAAGAGGATATTTGAGGCAAGGGGCATTTCAAGCGGCATGAAGTTTAGGGATTAAGAGTGTTGTGCCAGTAACCGAAATGTCGCTGGTTCTAATCCCCGAGCCGACTAGGTGAAAAATCTGTCGGTGTGCCCTTGAGCAAGGCACTTAACCCTAATTGCTCCTGTAAGTCGCTCTGGCGTCTGCTAAATGAATTTTTTTTTTAAAGAAATATATATATAGCCTGCTCTCATCTTATGACTTAGCCTATATTCAACAGTGTTCATAAATGCTTACAAAACTGCAAAGCCCTCATTGACTTATAAAAGAAAAGTATTTTCAACATAATTACACCAGCAAAATTGGTAAGAGTGAAATAATAAAAGTATGGGGAATAACAGTTGTGTTCTTGCTGAGATAAGCCCACTAATTGGTCTATATTTTAGCCCATTGTAGGGGATGTGAATTATTCTAATGACTTACCCCAGCTATTGTGAAAGACCAAATAAATTAAACATAATAAAATCTCCTGAAGACAAGATGACATAGCCTAAATCTGCCCCTACCCCCAACCCAAATTATCTTTCAAGGGATTGTTGTCCCCCCACTAGAATCAGTTACACATTTGGGTACACCATTTGTTTGGGCAAAATAATGTTCATAATACATTTAGAAAAATCAGATCACCCTACCAAAATTCCTGCTGAATGCTGCCTTTTTGTTGTTACCTAGTACTATATTGCCAATTACCAAACGAGGTGAATAATGTTGCCTATGGATCCAGCCTAATGCAAGTGGTGGATTAAATCACTATAGTAGGCTTGGCTATATTATCAAATGCTGTCAAAAGGAAGCATTCTGCGACAGGGACAGGAGTGACAGCAAATTCATTTGTCGGCAATTATGTGTACAAAACAGTGCTACAAGTTGAAATGCTGCTATTTAGACAATTTAGTTCATAAACTTTGATCAGCAGAGAGAACGAACGTGCCGATCCAGTCTGCCGTGGTAGCTCCCATAGAAAGGCTGCTCCACTCTAATCGTGAGAGCCTTTATGAACGCGCATCCAAACGCCTTGGTCCCGGACCCTTACTAAACCAATCACAAGTGTCAATCTGCTGCAGTTCACAGTGCGGTGGCAAGAAAATGATGGATCTTCCGGGTGAAGCTGCCGTAGTTAACATACTTGTGATGTAGAATTGCAGGCACATATGTTCCTATTTCAAAATGATTTGGAGGCACAGTTGAAAAGTTAACGCACAGGGCTCTATCTGAGGGATTGGGACAGGGTGACAGGGAGGGCATCATACACTTCTCTGAAGTGTGTGTGGGGCCTCCACTCATCTCAATTCAGTCTCTTGGTGGACCCACTCTCCCCACCAGCCCCCACCAGCCACTATATTTTAATATAATTTACAAGGTAATACTAACTGACCACAATACTTAAGTGGCAGTCTTTCTCCAATGTACTATACAGTGGAGAGAACAAGTATTTTATACACTACCGATTTTGCAGGTTATCCTACTTACAAAGCATGTAGAAGTCTGTAATTTTTATCATAGGTACACTTCAACTGTGAGAGACAGAATATAAAACAAAAATCCAGAAAATCACATTGTATGATTTTTAAGTAATTCATTTGCATTTTATTGCATGACATAAGTATTTGATCACCTACCAACCAGTAAGAATTCCGGCTCTCACAGACCTGTTAGTTTTTCTTTAAGAAGCCCTCCTGTTCTCCACTCATTACCTGTATTAACTGCACCTGTTTGAACTCGTTACCTGTATAAAAGACACCTGTCCACACACTCAATCAAACAGACTCCAACCTCTCCACAATGGCCAAGACCAGAGAGCTGTGTAAGGACATCAGGGATAAAATTGTAGACCTGCACAAGGCTGGGATGGGCTAAAGGACAATAGGCAAGCAGCTTGGTGAGAAGGCAACAACTGTTGGCGCAATTATAAGAAAATGGAAGAAGTTCAAGATGACGGTCAATCACCCTCAGTCTGGGGCTCCATGCAAGATCTCACCTCGTGGGGCATCAATGATCATGAGGAAGGTGAGGGATCAGCCCAGAACTACACGGCAGGACCTGGTCCATGACCTGAAGAGAGCTGGGACCACAGTCTCAAAGAAAACCATTAGTAACACACTACGCCGTCATGGAATAAAATCCTGCAGCGCACAGAAGTTCCCCCTGCTCAAGCCAGCGCATGTCCAGGCCCGTCTGAAGTTTACCAATGACCATCTGGATGATCCAGAGGAGGAATGGGAGAAGGTCATGTGGTCTGATGAGACAAAAATAGAGCTTTTTGGTCTAAACTCCACTCGCCGTGTTTGGAGGAAGAAGAAGGATGAGTAAAACCCCAAGAACACCATCCCAAGCATGGAGGTGGAAACATCATTCTTTGGGGATGCTTTTCTGCAAAGACGACAGGATGACTGCACCGTATTGACAGGAGGATGGATGGGGCCATGTATCGCGAGATCTTGGCCAACAACCTCCTTCCCTCAGTAAGAGCATTGAAGATGGGTCGTGGCTGGGTCTTCCAGCATGACAACGACCCGAAACACACAGCCAGGGCAACTAAGGAGTGGCTCCATAAGGAGCAACTCAAGGTCCTGGAGTGGCCTAGCCAGTCTCCAGACCTGAACCCAATAGAAAATATTTGGAGGGAGCTGATAGTCCATATTGCTTTGGACTTTGGTGCAGGTCATATTGTTTTTCACATTAACGTCTCTGGTAAACACACACTATATAAAATAAAATATACGTTTATTTGTCACATGCACAGGATACAGAAGGTGTAAATCAGGGGTGGTCAAACGTACGGCCCCGCGGGCCGGATCAGGCCCG
>CM072221.1:4257818-4287791 GCA_036851935.1 Coregonus suidteri
CCTCTGCCACGGTTTGAGGAATCGCAGCCTATGGTAAAAAAAGCAGTGACCCATCGCACACTTTCACATAGACAAAAAAAAACTATGCGAACACACACATTTTAACTGTACAAACATACAGGTTGGGTTCATGTAAAGTGAGCAGTATGTATCTGTATAGAGTATATTTCTGTATGATGGTGAAATAAAAGTGGACTGACTGTAATATTTGAAGCTATTGTAGGAAGTATACAGTATACTGCTGATTATACAGTAACAGTGCAACTGTACATGGTTGGACATTAACTGTCTACTCTATTCGAAAACGTTTTGGTACTATTGAGGGACACAGTGATGATCTCCCAATAGTGCGGCTGCACCCATGCGACCGCCTCAGCCATCGTGTAATGCCATGATGGACAACATGGTATACAATAGTGTCCCTTATGTCATCAGATATGCGCCCTATGTCCTCTTCTGCCTCTTCCTCGTTTTTTGCCTTTCCACACGGCATCCTTAAGCTCCTCTTTCTTCCGACCTAATTGGCTGTTGACCCTGTTCGTTTCCTGTCCCATCCATATATGGAAAATTGCAACTCTGTGTTTGTGGTACTGTCCTATATATGCTTGCCAAGTGATTCTTCATGAGATGCACCCTTTTGAGCACTTAGGACAAATGGTTGATGGTTTGGTTGTGAACTAACACTTTACATTTCCTTCATGAGTGAGGGGTAATTTCAACGGCACGATCATCAATTACGTTTGGTACAACAGTACTAAATAGAAATGTGTAAAACTATGCTTGACAGTTTATGACAAAATAGTCTCAAGCAATTTTGAATGTAATGGCTTATGCAAGGAACTAATGCCTAGATGTTTTGAGGGGTAAGGACTATTCAACAGAGAACCATATACTATATTTGATCAAATGACATGAGCAATTGAAAATGTGGAAAAAGCTGACACTTGTACATTATCAATTGCCATATGGACAAACAGGCATTGCAATTTGTTCAAAGGAATAAGAAATTGCTTAATGATGTTCACAACGTGACTAGATGATTTGGAATTTGGTACAAGTAGTATCAAGAATTGCACTTTTGATCTAAGAAATGCACCAAAGCGACTGAGAAAAACTGTAACAAGATCTGAGTCAGCTAACACATTTATGACATTCTCACGGCAGGTCTACCACAGGACTATGTCTGCCTGGATACCAAAACACTTTCCTGCTTCTTTTCTAAGAATTTGCACTTCAGAAAAAAAGACCCCACATTCTCTCTCTGGTCAAATATTTATTTTTTGTTACAAACAGAAAGAAATGAATGAAATCTAAATACTACTAGTGTTTCCCTTAAGATTATTTCCCAGGAAGAATGTGGAAAAAAAGGCCCCTGAATCAACATTTAAGGTCTCTTTAACCAAAATGAAAGGCCCCCGCCTATACAGTAGGCTACAATGGTAGGGAAAACACTGCAATACAAACCACTGTACTTAAACTAACTACTTACTACTGTCATTTAAATACTGTTTCTATGACAACGACAGTCTACTGCCATCTAAAGGCGGTTATTTTATTTAAGATGTTTTTATAACGTCCATGTATTTATAACAATTTAATAAGAATAATGATTAAATCTTTTAATGAGATGAGGGGTTTTCTGCTCGTTCATTATTACTGTATTAGTGTGTGTGTGTGTGAGAGAGAGAGAGAGAGAGAAGGAGAGAGAGAGATAGAGAAAAGACAGAGAGAGAGACAAAGATGAGAGAGAGAGAGAGAGAGAGAACAGAGAGAGAGAGAGAGAGAGAGAGAGAGAAGGAGAGAGATATAGAGAGAGAGAGAGACAGAGAGAGAGAGAGAGAGAGAGACACACAGAGAGGGAGAGAGACAGAGAGAGAGACAGAGAGAGAGAGAGAGAGATAGAGATAGTGAGCAGTGTGGGTGAGAGAGAGAAGAGAGAGAGAGAGAGAGAGAGAGACACAGAGAGAGAGAGAGACAGAGAGAGACAGAGAGAGAGAGAGATAGAGATAGTGAGCAGTGTGGGTGAGAGAGAGAAGAGATAGAGATAGTGAGCAGTGTGTGTGTGAGAGAGAGAGAGAGAGAGAGAAGAGAGAGAGAGAGAGAGAGAGAAGAGAGAGAGAGAGAGAGACACAGAGAGAGAGGGAGAGAGATATATAGAGAGAGAGAGAGAGATAGTGAGCAGTGTGTGTGAGAGAGAGAGAGAGAGAGAGAGAGAGAGAGAGAGAAGAGAGAGAGAGAGAGACAGAGAGAGAGAGGGAGAGAGATAGAGAGAGAGAGAAGAGAGAGAGATAGTGAGCAGTGTGTGTGTGAGAGAGAGAGAGAGAGAAGAGAGAGAGAGAGAGAGAGAGAAGAGAGAGAGAGAGCGAGACAGAGGAGAGAGAGGGAGAGAGATAGAGAGAGAGAGAGAGAGACAGAGAGAGAGATAGAGAGAGATAGAGAGCAGTGTGTGTGTGTCATAATCAAATCAAATGTTATTTGTCACATGCACCGAAAAAAACAGGTGAACCCTTACCGTGAAATGCTTACTTACAAGCCTTTAACCAACAATGCAGTTCAAGAATTAAGAGTTAAGAAAATATTTACTAAATAAACTAAAGTAAAAAAATCTAATCAAAAAGTAACACAAGAAAAATTACATAACAATAACGAGGCTATATACAGAGGGTAACGGTACCGAGTAGTAGCAGTGTAAAACAAAGGGGGGGGGGGGGGGGGGGTTATGGCTTGGGAGGTAGAAGCTGTTAAGGAGCCTTTTTGGACTTGGCGCTCCGTTACCGCTTGCAGGAGCGCCAAGTCTATGACTTGGGTTGACTGGAGTCTTTGACACGCCTGGTATAGAGTCCTGGATGTCAGGAAGCTTGGCCCCAGTGATGTACCCTTGTCTTACCAGACGTAGCAGCTCTGTATCATCCGTGTCGTCGTCTCGGTGAAACATAAGATATTACAGTTTTTTAATGATACCTTTGGTTAATAATCTTAATCGTAGATTGTCCAGGGAGGTGGTGGTTCTTACAAGGCACCCAACCCTCCTCCATCTTTTCTTCACGCTGATGACGGGGATTTTGGGCCTTGTCTTGACAAAGCAGTATATCCTTCATGTCGGGACTCATTAAATAAAAAATCTTATTCCAGTTTGAGGTGAATAATCTCTGTTCTGATGTCCAGAAGCTCTTTTCAGTCATAAGAGATGGTAGCAGCAACATTATGTACAAAAACATTATGTACAAAATGAGTTACAAACAATGCGAAAAACAAACAAAATAGCACGGTTGGTTAGGAGCCCGTAAAACGGCAGCCATCCCCCTCCGGCGCCATTATATGTGTGTGTGTGAGAGAGAGAGAAAGACAGATATGGCATTAAAACCAAATGGTTATTTCTACAGAATAGCTGCACTACCTCATATTCACCAGTAGATGTCTCCACGGCACCATTCACTATCAGGACACACTACCTCGAATCAACCACTAGGTGACGACATAACATTATAATAGAGTTTAATGGCGCTCTGTCAAAGTAATTCAAACCAACACGAGGCCCTAAACCTGACTTGAGTCAAGCCTCTATCTAAAACACAGACAAGTAGCCTGAGTGCCGGTCTGTTTTTGTGCTATCCTGCCAACTTCTCGTCAGTCATTGTTATGCCTACAGCAATGGAGTTCAGTTGGCATTGGTAACAGATCTGGGACCAGGCTCCCACACAAGAGCCAAAACAGGTCTTGGACCCTCTTTTAAACGGTATTGGAACCTCTTTTAAAGTGTTTATTCAATTCTGGAGCGGGATTAACTGAAATTAACAAGTTTGAATTTAATAATATTAATTTATACAAATGTTAGAATTGGAATTAAACTATTCCCATTTTGTCAAGCCTGGGTTCAGTGTTTTAGTTTAGTATGTTCGCTGTATTACTGTACTGTAATTTATATCCCTGTGTAGATCATGAGAGAGTAAATTAATAGGCGTTCAAATCAAATTTGATTGGTCACATGCGCCGAATACAACAGGTGTAGACATTACAGTGAAATGCTTACTTACAAGCCTCTTAACCAACAATGCAGTTTTTAAGAAAAAAAAAGAAAAAAAAAAGTAAGATAGGTAAAAAATAGAAAATAGCAAATAATTAAAGAGCAGCATTAAAATAAAATAACAGTAGGGAGGCTATATACAGGGGGGTACCAGTACAGAGTGAGTGTGTGGGGGCACCGGTTAGTCTAAGTAATTGAGGTCATATGTACATATATGGGTTAAAGTGACTATGCATAGATAATAAACAGAGTAGCAGCAGGTAAAAGGGGGGTGGGGTGTGGCGGGGACAATGCAAATAGTCTGGGTAGCCATGATTAGCTGTTCAGGAGTCTTATGGCTTGGGGGTAGAAGCTGTTAAGAAGCCTTTTGGACCTAGAGAATTGGCGCTCTGGTACCGCTTGCCGTGCGGTAGCAGAGAGAACAGTCAATGACTACGGTGGCTGGAGTCGTTGACAATTTTTAGGGCCTTCCTCTGACACCGCCTGGTATAGAGGTCCTGGATGGCAGGAAGCTTGGCCCCAGTGATGTACTGGGCCGTACGCACTACCCTCTGTAGCGCCTTGCGATCGGAGTCCGAGCAGTTGCCATACCAGGCGGTGTGATGCATCCATTCAGGATGCTCTCTCGATGGTGCAGCTGTAGAACTTTTTGAGGATCTGAGGACCCATGCCAAATCTTTTCAGTGTCTCCTGAGGGGGAATAGGCTTTGTCGTGCCCTCTTTCACGGCTGTCTTGGGTGTTTTGGACGATTATAGTTTGTTGGTGATGTGGACATCAAGGAACTTGAAGCTCTCAACCTGTTCCACTACAGCCCCGTCGATGAGAATGTGGGTGTGCTCAGTCCTATTTTTTTTCCCTGTAGTCCACAATCATCTCCTTTGTCTTGATCACGTTGCGGGAGAGGTTGTTATCCTGGCACCACATGGCCAGGTCTCTGACCTCCTCCCTATAGGCTGTCTCATTATTGTCGGGATCAGGCCTACCACTGTTGTGTCGTCGGCAAACTTAATGATGGTGTTGGAGTCGTGCCTGGCCATGTAGTCATGAGTGAACAGGGAGTACAGGAGGGGACTGAGCACGCACCCCTGAGGGGCCCCCATGTTGAGGATCAGCGTGGCAGATGTGTTGTTACCTACCCTTACCACCTGGGGGCAGCCCGTCAGGAAATCCAGGATCCAGATGCAGAGGGAGGTGTTTAATCCCAGAGTCCTTAGCTTAGTGATGAGCTTTGAGGGCACTATGGTGTTGAACACTGAGCTGTAGACAATGAATAGCATTCTCACGTAGGTGTTCCTCTTGTCCAGGTGAGAAAGGGCAGTGTGGAGTGCAATAGAGATTGCATCATCTGTGGATCTGTTGGGGCCGTATGCAAATTGGAGTGGGTCTAGGGTTTCTGGGATAACGGTGTTGATGTGAGCCATGACCAGCCTTTCAAAGCACTTCATGGCTACCGACGTGAGTGCTACGGGTCGGTAGTCATTTAGGCAGGTTATCTTAGTGTCCTTGGGCACGGGGACTATGGTGGTCTGCTTGAAACATGTTGGTATTACAGACAGTCAGGGACAGGTGGAAAATGTCAGTGAAGACACTTGCCAGTTGGTCAGCGCATGCTCAGAGAACATGTCCTGGTAATCCGTCTGGCCCTGCGGCCTTGTGAATGTTGACCTGCTTAAAAAGTCTTACTCACATTGGCTACAGAGAGCGTGATCACATAGTCATCCGGAACAGCTGATGCTCTCATGCATGCTTCAGTGTTGCTTGCCTCGAAGCGAGCATAGAAGTGATTTAGCTCGTCTGGTAGGCTTGTGTCACTGGGCAGCTCGTGGCTGTGCTTCCCTTTGTAGTCTGTAATAGTTTTCAAGCCCTGCCACATCCGACGAGCGTCAGAGCCGGTGTAGTATGATTCGATCTTAGTCCTGTATTTACTCTTTGCCTGTTTGATGGTTTGTCAGAGGGCATAGCGGGATTTCTTATAAGCGTCCGGGTCAGAGTCCCGCTCCTTGAATGCGGCAGCTCTACCCTTTAGCTCAGTGTGGATGTTTCCTGTAATCCATGGCTTCTGGTTGGGGTATGTACGTACGGTCATTGTGGGAACGACGTCATCGATGCACTTATTGATGAAGCCGGTGACTGATGGGGTGTAGTCGTCAATGCTATCGGAAGAATCCCGGAACATATTCCGGTCTGTGCTAGCAAAACAGTCCTGTAGCTTAGAATCTGCGTCATCTGACCACTTTTTTATTAACCGAGTCACTGGTGCTTCCTGCTTTAGTTTTTGCTTATAAGCAGGAATCAGGAGGATAGAGTTATGGTCAGATTTGCCAAATGGAGGGCGAGGGAGAGCTTTGTACGTGTCTCTGTGTGTGGAGTAAAGGTGGTCTACAGTTTTTTTTCCTCTGGTTGCACATTTAACATGTTGGTAGAAATTAGGCAGAATGGATTTCCCTGCATTAAAGTCCCCGGCCACTAGGAGTGCTGCCTCTGGATGAGTGTTTTCCTGTTTACTTATGGCCTTACACAGCTCATTGAGTGCAATCTTAGTGCCAGTATCGGTTTGTGGTGGTAAATAGACAGCTACGAAAAATATAGATGAAAACTCTCTTAGTAAATAGTGTGGTCTTATCATGAGATACTCTACCTCAGGCGAGCAAAACCTCGAGACTTCCTTAGCATTAGATTTTATGCACCAGCTGTTGTTTACAAACATACACAGACCGCCACCCCTTGTCTTACCGGAGTCAGCCGTTCTATCCTGACGATGTAGCGTATATCCCGCCAGCTGTATGTTATCCATGTCGTCGTTCAGCCTCGACTGGGTGAAACATAAGACATTACAGCTGACGGTTATTAGCCATGCAGAATGCTAAACGATACATTTAGAGCTTTTAGAGCTGCCAGAATTCAGTTTAGAATTCAGTTTAGAATTCAGTTTAGAATTCAGTTTAGAATTCTAAGATGCCAGAGTTAGGATACTCTTGGTTTAGCCTGGAGAGCTTGCCCACTGGGCACAGATGTCAATTCAACGTTGATTCAACCAGTGTTCACAGTAGATGGTCATCCTATAGCCTGTAGAGGGGAATGTGATACACACACACACACACACACACACACACACACACACACACACACACACACACACACACACACACACACACACACACACACACACACACACACACACACACACTGGAGTGAATGATGAGGCGGAGGGGAGGGAGGGGTGGACGGCGGAGAGTAAGGGGTAGAGAGAGAGGGGATGGAGGGAGTGGAACGAAAACGTGACGAACAGGAAACCAACATGGTGTGACATCAGCGGACACGCTATGTATTAATCTAAAACAACATCCTCTCTCTTTCTCTCTCTCTCTCCCTCTCTATCTCTCTCTCTCTCGCTCCTCTTTCTCTCTTTCTCTCTCTCTCTCTCTCTCCTCTTTCTGTCTCTCTCTCCTCTCTCTCTCTCTCTCTCTCTCTCTCTCTCTCTCTCTCTCTCTCTCTCTCTCTCTCTCTCTCTCTCTCTCTCTCTCTCTCTCTCTCTCTCTCTCTCTCTCTCTCTCTCTCTCTCTCTCCTCTCTCTCTCTCTCTCTCTCTCTCTCTCACTCCCTTGTCTCTCTCTCCATCCTTCTAAACCCAATGCCCTCTCTCCATCTATAGACCTTAAACTGCGTTTCTCTCTTTAATTTTTTATTAGGATTTATTAGCTAGTCTTACTGGGGTCCAGCATAACATGGATGCTTCTTATAAAAACAAGAAGTGATGCAGTCAGTCTCTCCTCAACCCTTAGGCCAAGAGAGACTGGCATGCATAGTATTTTTATCAGCCCTCTGATTACAATGGAGAGCAAGACGTGGCGCTCTGTTCTGGGCCAGCTGCAGCTTAACTAGGTCTTTCCTTGCAGCGCTGGACCACACGACTGGACAATCATCAAGATAAGATAAAACTAGAGTCTGCAAGACTTGCTTTGTGGAGTGTGGTGTCAAAAAAGCAGAGCATCTCTTTACTACGGACAGACCTCTCCCAATCTTTACAACCATTGTCTTATGCTTCCTATACAGTGACTGTCTTATGCTTCCTATACAGTGACTGTCTTATGCTTCCTATACAGTGACTGTCTTATGCTTCCTATACAGTGACTGTCTTATGCTTCCTATACAGTGACTGTCTTATGCTTCCTATACAGTGACTGTCTTATGCTTCCTATACACTGACTGTCTTATGCTTCCTATACAGTGACTGTCTTATGCTTCCTATACACTGACTGTCTTATGGTTCCTATACAGTGACTGTCTTATGCTTCCTATACAGTGACTGTCTTATGGTTCCTATACAGTGACTGTCTTATGCTTCCTATACAGTGACTGTTTTATGGTTCCTATACACTGACTGTCTTATGCTTCCTATACAGTGACTGTCTTATGCTTCCTATACAGTGACTGTCTTATGCTTCCTATACAGTGACTGTCTTATGCTTCCTATACAGTGACTGTCTTATGCTTCCTATACACTGACTGTCTTATGCTTCCTATACACTGACTGTCTTATGCTTCCTATACAGTGACTGTCTTATGCTTCCTATACAGTGACTGTCTTATGGTTCCTATACACTGACTGTCTTATGGTTCCTATACAGTGACAGTCTTATGCTTCCTATACAGTGACTGTCTTATGGTTCCTATACACTGACTGTCTTATGCTTCCTATACAGTGACTGTCTTATGCTTCCTATACAGTGACTGTCTTATGCTTCCTATACAGTGACTGTCTTATGCTTCCTATACAGTGACTGTCTTATGCTTCCTATACTGTGACTGTCTTATGGTTCCTATACAGTGACTGTCTTATGCTTCCTATACAGTGACTGTCTTATGGTTCCTATACAGTGACTGTCTTATGCTTCCTATACACTGACTGTCTTATGGTTCCTATACAGTGACTGTCTTATGGTTCCTATACACTGACTGTCTTATGCTTCCTATACAGTGACTGTCTTATGGTTCCTATACAGTGACTGTCTTATGATTCCTATACAGTGACTGTCTTATGCTTCCTATACAGTGACTGTCTTAAGCTTCCTATACAGTGACTGTCTTATGCTTCTTATACACTGACTGTCTTATGCTTCCTATACACTGACTGTCTTATGCTTCCTATACACTGACTGTCTTATGCTTCCTATACACTGACTGTCTTATGCTTCCTATACAGTGACTGTCTTATGCTTCCTATACAGTGACTGTCTTATGGTTTGACCTATACAGTGACTGTCTTATGCTTCTATACAGTGACTGTCTTATGCTTCCTATACAGTGACTGTCTTATGGTTCCTATACAGTGACTGTCTTATGGTTCCTATACAGTGACTGTCTTATGCTTCCTATACAGTGACTGTCTTATGCTTCCTATACAGTGACTGTCTTATGGTTCCTATACAGTGACTGTCTTATGCTTCCTATACAGTGACTGTCTTATGGTTCCTATACACTGACTGTCTTATGCTTCCTATACAGTGACTGTCTTATGGTTCCTATACACTGACTGTCTTATGCTTCCTATACAGTGACTGTCTTATGGTTCCTATACAGTGACTGTCTTATGCTTCCTATACACTGACTGTCTTATGGTTCCTATACACTGACTGTCTTATGGTTCCTATACAGTGACTGTCTTATGGTTCCTATACAGTGACTGTCTTATGGTTCCTACACACTGACTGTCTTATGCTTCCTATACAGTGACTGTCTTATGCTTCCTATACAGTGACTGTCTTATGCTTCCTATACAGTGACTGTCTTATGGTTCCTATACAGTGACTGTCTTATGCTTCCTATACAGTGACTGTCTTATGCTTCCTATACAGTGACTGTCTTATGGTTCCTATACAGTGACTGTCTTATGGTTCCTATACAGTGACTGTCTTATGGTTCCTATACACTGACTGTCTTATGCTTCCTATACAGTGACTGTCTTATGGTTCCTATACAGTGACTGTCTTATGCTTCCTATACAGTGACTGTCTTATGGTTCCTATACAGTGACTGTCTTATGCTTCCTATACAGTGACTGTCTTATGGTTCCTATACACTGACTGTCTTATGCTTCCTATACAGTGACTGTCTTATGGTTCCTATACAGTGACTGTCTTATGGTTCCTATACAGTGACAGTCAGTCTGTATGGCACCCCATTCCCTTATGGGTCGCTGGTCTAAAGTAGTGCACTATATAGAGAATAGGGTGCCATTTCGGATGCATCCGTAGACCTGTACAGAGATTTTGTAGAAATACGCCTGTCAGAAGCTAAAGCTGGTAGATGGTGTTATAGAAATAGACTTGTCAAAAGCTAAAGCTGTTAGATGGTGTTATAGAAATAGACAGAAGCGGTCACAATAAAGGTTAAACTCAGTTCTGTCAGCTTAGTGTTTCGCTCCGAAGACTCTACCTCTCTCTCTCACACACACACACATGCAGGCGCGTGGCCACACACAAACACATCCCACAATTCTATTCTCAGAGCACTGCACACATCTTTATACTTGTATTACACTCACTCTCTCTCTCTCTCTCTCTCACACTCCTCTCTCTGCACTCTCTCTCTCTCTCTCTCTCTCTGTCTCTCTTCTCTCCTCTCAGTCTCTCTCTCTCTCTCTCTCTCTCTCTCTCTCACACACTCTTCACACTCTCTCTCTCACACTCCTCTCTCTGCACTCTCTCTCTCCCTGCACTCTCTCTCTCTTTATCTCTCTCACTCCTCTCTCTCTCTGCACACTCTCCCTATCTCTCTCATTCTCTCTCACTCTCTCGCTGCACTCTCTCGCTCTCTCTCACTCCTCTCTCTGCACTCTCTCTCACTCTCCTCTCTGTCTCTGCACTCTCTCTGAAACTCTCTCTCTCTCACTCCTCTCTCTGCACTCTCTCTCTCTCACTCTCTCTCTGCACTCTCTCTCTATCTGCACTCTCTCCCTCTCTCTTCACTCTCTCTACTCTCTCTCTCTCTCTCACCCTCTCTCTCTCTCTCTCACTCCTCTCTCTCTCTCTCTCTCCTCTCTCACTCTCTCTCTCTCTCTCCTCTCTCTCTCTCTCTCTCTCTCCCTCTCTCTCTCTCACTCCTCTCTCTCTCCCTCTCTCTCTCCCTAACCCCTCTCTTTCTCTCTCCCTAACCCCCTCTCTTTCTCTCTCCCTAACCCCTCTTTCTCTCTCCCTAACCCCCTCTCTTTCTCTCTCCCTAACCCCCTCTCTTTCTCTCTCACTAACCCCCTTCTTTCTCTCTCCCTAACCCCCTCTCTTTCTGTCTCCCTAACCCCTCTCTTTCTCTCTCCCTAACCCCCTCTCTTTCTCTCTCCCTAATCCCCTCTCTTTCTCTCTCCCTAACCCCCTCACTTTCTCTCTCCCTAACCCCCTTTCTTTGTCACTCCCTAACCCCTCTCTTTCTCTCTCCCTAACCCCCTCTCTTTCTGTCTCCCTAACCCCTCTCTTTCTCTCTCCCTAACCCCCTCTCTTTCTCTCTCCCTAACCCCCTTTTCTTTCTCTCTCCCTAACTCCTCTCTTTCTCTCTCCCTAACCCCCTCTCTTTCTCTCTACCTAACCCCTCTCTTTTTCTCTCCCTAACCCCCTCTCTTTCTCTCTCCATAACCCCCTCTCTTTCTCTCTCCCTAACCCCTCTCTTTCTCTCTCCCTAAACCGCTTCTCTTTCTCTCTCCCTAACCCCTCTCTTTCTCTCCCCCTAACCCCTTTCTTTCTTTCTCTCTCCCTAACCCCCCTCTCTTTCTGTCTCCCTAACCCCCTCTCTTTCTCTCTCCCTAACCCCTTTCTTTCTCTCTCCCTAAACCCTCTCATTCTCTCTCCCTAACCCCTCTCTTTCTCTCTCCCTAACCCCTCTCTTTCTCTCTCCCTAACCCCTCTCTTTCTCTCTCCCTAACCCCCTTCTCTTTCTCTTTCTCTCTCCCTAACCCCTCTCTTTCTCTCTCCCTAACACCTCTCTTTCTCTCTCCCTAACCCCTTTCTTTCTTTCTTTCTCTCTCCCCAACCCCCTCGCTTTCTCTTTCTCTCTCCCTAACCCCCTCTCTTTCTCTCTCCCTTACCCCTTTCTTTCTCTCTCCCTAAACCCTCTCTTTCTCTCTCCCTAACCCCTCTGTTTCTCTCTCCCTAACCCCTCTCTTTCTCTCTCCCTAACCCCCTCTCTTTCTGTCTCCCTAACCCCTCTCTTTCTCTCTCCCTAACCCCCTCTTTTTCTCCCCTTTCTTTCTCTCTCCCTAACCCCTCTCTTTCTCTCTCCCTAACCCCCCTCTCTTTCTCTCTCCCTAACCCCCTCTTTTTCTCTCTCCCTAACCCCCTCTCTTTCTCTCTCCCTAACCCCTTTCTTTCTTTCTTTCTTTCTCTCTCCCTAACCCCCTCTCTTTCTCTCTCCCTAAACCCTCTTTATCTTTCTCCTTCTCTTTCTCTCTCCCTAACCCCTCTCTTTCTCTCTCCCAATCCCCCTCTCTTTCTGTCTCCCTAACCCCTCTCTTTCTCTCTCCCTAACCCCTCTTTTTTCTCTCTCCTAACCCCCTCTCTTTCTCTCTCCCTAACCCCCCTCTCTCTCTCCCTAACCCCTCTCTTTCTCTCTCCCTAACCCCTCTCTTTCTCTTTCTCTCTCCCTAACCCCTATCTTTCTCTCTCCCTAACCCCCTCTCTTTATCTCTCCCTAACCCCCTCTCTTTCTCTCTCCCTAACCCCCTCTCTTTCTCTCTCCCTAACCCCCTTTCTTTCTCTCTCCCTAACCCCTCTCTTTCTCTCTCCCTAAGCCCCTCTCTTTCTCTCTCCCTAACCCCCCTCTTTCTCTCTCCCTAACCCCTCTCTTTTTCTCTCTCCCTAAACCCCCTCTCTTTCTCTCTCCCTAACCCCCTCTCTTTCTCTTTCCCTAACCCCCTCTCTTTCTCTCTCCCTAACCCCCTCTCTTTCTCTCTCCCTAAGCCCCTCTCTTTCTCTCTCCCTAACCCCCCTCTTTCTCTCTCCCTAACCCCTCTCTTTTTCTCTCCCTAACCCCCTCTCTTTCTCTCTCCCTAACCCCCTCTCTTTCTCTTTCCCTAACCCCTCTCTTTCTCTCTCCCTAACCCCCTCTCTTTCTGTCTCCCTAACCCCTCTCATTCTCTCTCCCTAACCCCCTCTCTTTCTCTCTCCCTAACCCCCTCTCTTTCTCTCTCCCTAACCCCCTATCTTTCTCTCTCCCTAACCCCCTCTCTTTCTGTCTCCCTAACCCCCTCTCTTTCTGTCTCCCTAACCCCCTCTATTTCTCTCTCCCTAACCCCCTCTCTTTCTCTCTCCCTAACCCCCTCTCTTTCTGTCTCCCTAACCCCCTCTCTTTCTCTCTCCCTAACCCCCTCTCTTTCTCTCTCCCTAACCCCCTCTCTTTCTCTCTCGCTAACCCCCTCTCTTTCTCTCTCCCTAACCTCCTCTCTTGGGTTGTGAGCAAAAAAAGACAATTGTTCTTTGCAAGATAATAAACATTGAAGTCTTCTTCTCTCTCTCTCTCTCTCTCTCTCTCTCTCTCTCTCTCTCTCTCTCTCTCTCTCTCTCTCTCTCTCTCTCTCCATCTATTTATCTCTCTCTCTATATATATATATTTATATCTCTCTCCATCTCTTTAATTAGTCTGTGTATAAGTGTTCCCTCTGCCCCCTTGTCCTTGTGGGTGATTGTTTATTATGGAGGTTAGTGAAGCTCGGTGGAGCTCATGTATTTTGTATCGACGGGAGTATTTTCCCATGTGCCTTGTATTTTCCAGTGCGCCTGTTTTGTGCCCTGATTATGTTTGACACATTTCTGCGTAAACCTGTATTTTGCGGATTAAAGCCTGTTATTCTGTGATTTACCCTCCTGCGCCTGACTCCTTCAACACCACCTCATCACAGAATCACCCACCCGAATATGGAGTCAGCGGGAGAAGAGCGCATGCCTGGAGTCGTGGCACGGGTCCAGGAGCATTCCACGATGCTGGCAAGCTTGGGGGAACCGATGGATCGGGTTCTTCAGGTCGTCCAACCCCTGGAGAGGAGAGAACCCTATCTGTCAAGACCAGCTGGACAACCGGATCTAGCCACCTTCACCGCAGCATCCGGAGGGATCCAGATATCCCGACCACGGGCGTTTAATGGTTACGACGGCGCCGTACCAGGGATTCCTCCTCCAATTGGAGCTTTACTTCGCCAGCATCAGGCCGGAACCATCGGAGCGGGAGAAGGTGTCCGTCCTCGTTTCCTACCTCTGTGGGAAAGCCCTGGAGTGGGCTAACGCGGTGTGGAACGAAGGAGGAGCCGCGTCTGAGGACTACAGGGAGTTCGCTCGCCTCTTTTGGGCGGTCTTCGATCAGAGGCGGGTGAGCGACTGGTCCATCTGAGGCAGGGGACGAGGACCGCGCAGGATTTTGCGTTGGAGTTTCGGACGTTGGCAGCGGGGTCCGGGTGGAACGAGTGGGCCCTGATCGACCATTTCCGGTGCCATCTGCGGAGGACGTCCGACGGGAGCTAGCCTGCCGAGACACTATGTTGTCCTTCAACAAACTGGTGGAAATGGCCATTTGTTTGGACAACCTGCTGGCAGCCAGAGGACGTCCTGGGCGGTGTCTGCCCATTTCCACCCCGGACGACTCGGATCCTGAGCCGATGGAGCTGGGTGGAGCCGCCGGCCGAGAGAGCGGAGGAGGACAGCGACAGTGCCACGGTGTTTCGGGACATGCTTTACCACCTCATCGGTCGCGGTGTAGTGGTCTACATCGATGACATCCTGGTGTATTCCGCTACGTGCGCTGAGCATGTGTCCCTGGTTCACAAGGTGCTGGCCCGACTGTTGGAAAATGACCATTATGCCAAGCCAGAGAAGTGTATGTTTTTCCAGCAGTCCATCTCCTTCCTTGGATACCGTATTTCCACCTCAGGTGTGGAGATGGAGGGAGATCGCATTTCAGCCGTGCGTAATTGGCCGACTCCAACCACGGTCAAGGAGGTGCAGCGCTTCCTTGGCTTTGCCAACTACTATCGGAGGTTTATCTGGGGCTTTGGCAAGGTCGCAGCTCCCATTACCTCCCTGTTGAAGGGTGGGCCGTCCCGGCTCTGCTGGTCTGCTGAGGCTGACCTGGGCTTCAGCAAACTGCAGGGTCTGTTCACCTCAGCCCCAGTACTGGCCCACCCCGATTCATCACTACCGTTCGTAGTGGAGGTGGATGCGTCCGAGGTTGGGATAGGAGCTAACCTGTCTCAATGCTCGGGTACGCCACCCAAGCTCCGCCCCTGTGCCTTCTTCTCTAAGAAGCTCAACCCGGCGGAGCAGAACTACGACGTTGGTGATCGGGAGCTGTTGGCTGTTGTCCGAGCCTTGACCGTGTGGAGGCATTGGCTCGAAGGGGCGAAACACTCTTTCCTTGTCTGGACGGACCACCGTAACCTGGAGTACATCCGAGCAGTGAGGAGGCTGAATCCTCGCCAGGCCAGGTGGGCCCTATTCTTCACCCGGTTTGATTTTACACTATCATACATTCCGGGTACGAAGAACGTGAAGGCAGACGCATGTCCCGTCTGTATGACACAGAGGAGAGGCCCAGAGACAACACCCCCATACTCCCGGCCTCCAGCATTGTGGCGCCGGTAGTATGGGCAATGGACGCGGATATAGAGCAGCCTTACGCACAGATCCATCTCCACCGCAGTGTCCAGCTGGGCTGCGGTACGTGCCTGCTCTAATCCGTGATCGTCTGATCTTCTGGGCACACACGTCACCCTCCCCTCGTCACCCAGTGCGCTGCTTGAGCGGAAGATACTGGTGTCCTACCTTGGCTAAGGACGTGAGGGTGTACGTCTCCTCCTGCTCGGTGTGCGCCCAGAGTAAGGCACCTAGGCACCTCCCAACAGGTAAGCTACAACCATTACCAGTTCCACAACGACCATGGTCTCATCTTAGTATTGCTTTTCTGACTGATCTTCCCCTCTCCCAAGGTAACACCACCATCCTGGTCGTTGTGGACCGCTTCTCCAAGTCCTGCTGCCTCCTTCCTCTGCCCGGTCTCCCCACGGCCCTGCAGACTGCGGAGGCCCTGTTTACTCACGACATCCGGCACTACGGGGTGCCAGAGAATATCATGTCTGACCGAGGTCCCCAGTTCACGTCCAAGGTTTGGAAGGCATTCATGGAACGTCTGGGGGTCTCGGTCAGCCTGACCTCTGGGTTCCACCCCGAGTCAAATGGGCAGGTGGAACGAGTAAATCAGGATGTGGGTAGGTTCCTGCGGTCCTACTGCCAGGACCGGCCGGGGGAGTGGTCGGTGTTCTTGCCATGGGCAGAATATGCCCAGAACTCTCTCCGCCACTCCTCTACTAACCTAACACCATTCCAATGTTTGGTAAAAATCCAATTTGACATTTGCTCAGTACATTGTTTTCACTGAGGAAATGAACTAGTCTGCTGTTAATGATAATGCAGAGGATTTTCCAAAAGGTTGCTGTTGGCGCATATCCCACGGTAGTTAATTGGGGTCAAATTTGTCTCCACTTTTGTGGATTGGGGTGATCAGTCCTTGGTCCCAAATATTGGGGAAGATGCCAGAGCTAAGGATGATGTTAAAGAGTTTAAGTATAGCCAATTGGAATTTGTGGTCTGTATATTTTATCATTTCATTGAGGTCACCATCAACACCACAGGACTTTTTGGGTTGGAGGGTTTGTGTTTTGTCCTGTAGTTCATTCAATGGAGTTGGAGAATCCAGTGGGTTCTAGTAGTCTTTAATAGTTGATTCTAAGATTTAAATTTGATCATTTATATTTTTCTGCTATTTGTTCTTTGTTATAAGGCCAAAAAGATTGGAGAATTGGTTTACCCATACATCTCCGTTTTGGATAGATAGCTCTTCGTGTTGTTGTTTGTTTAGTGTTTTCCAATTTTCCCAGAAGTGGTTAGTGTTATGTGGGCAGCTTGTCTCTCCCTTTTCTGTTTCCCTTCCTCCTTGTTTTGTCCCCTCTTTGTCTGTTGTATCTGTATGTGTGTTTGTCCCCATTATGTGGGTGTGTCTGGAGTGGATCGGGGGGCGTGCTCAGGATCTGCCTCTCCTGTGCAGCTGCGGGTTGTTTCCAGTGATTCCTGCCTACGCAGCTGCATCCTATTCTCTCATCAACCTGCACTACTAATTCCTGGGCATGGCTATCCACCGGCGCCAGATCGTTGTTCTTACCAGAGCGGTAACTTGGCTCACCAGTAGAGTTAAATTGTCTTTGTCTTCAGCCTGGCTCTTTACTCTCCTTAACCTGTCGTTTGTTTTGTCTTCAGTTCAGACATACCCCCAACCTGCCTGCCTGCCTGCCTGCCTGCCTGCCTCAGCCTCTCCTTCCTCCGGCGCCGACTAGCCCACTCTGTTCCTTTTCTTTAGTTGTTTTTGGACTAAGACAAATTGAACTTTTATTAAAAGAGTTTTTGTTTCTTCCACTCCCTTAGTCATGTTTGTTTCTCTGAGTGCTGGGTTGAACCATAGCCTAACAGTTAGAGTCTATGGATTCTTCAATTACATTGAGCTGATTTCTGACATGCTGTTCCTTCTTTTTCCGTAGTGTATTTCTGTATTGTTTTAGTGATTCACCATAGTGAAGGCGTAGGCTCAGGTTTTCTGGGTCTCTATGTTTTTGTTTGGATAGGTTTCTCAATTTCTTTCTTAGGTTTTTGTATTCTTCATCAAACCATTTGTCATTGTTGTTACTTTTCTTTGGTTTTCTGTTAGAGATTTTTTGATTTGATAGGGAAGCTGAGATGTCAAATATGCTGTTTAGGTTTTCTACTGCCAAGTTTACACCTTCACTATTACAGTGGAGCGTTTTGTCCACTAAGTTGTCTAAAAGAGATTGAATTTGTTGTTGCCTAATTGCTTTTTGGTAGGTTTCAACACTACATTTCTGAATATTATTCAGTTCGGTTTGGCATGTCAAAAATGTTATGAATTGATTTGCATTTTAATGAGGGAAATAAGTATTTGACCCCTCTGCAAAACATGACTTAGTACTTGGTGGCAAAACCCTTGTTGGCAATCACAGAGGTCAGACGTTTCTTGTAGTTGGCCACCAGGTTTGCACACATCTCAGGAGGGATTTTGTCCCACTCCTCTTTGCAGATCTTCTCCAAGTCATTAAGGTTTCGAGGCTGACGTTTGGCAACTCGAACCTTCAGCTCCCTACAAAGATTTTCTATGGGATTAAGGTCTGGAGACTGGCTAGGCCACTTCAGGACCTTAATGGGCTTCTTCTTGAGCCACTCCTCTGTTGCCTTGGCTGTGTGTTTTGGGTCATTGTCATGCTGGAATACCCATCCACGACCCATTTTCAATGCCCTGGCTGAGGGAAGGAGGTTCTCACCCAAGATTTGATGGTACATGGCCCCGTCCATCGTCCCTTTGATGCGGTGAAGTTGTCCTGTCCCCTTAGCAGAAAAACACCCACAAAGCATAATGTTTCCACCTCCATGTTTGACGGTGGGGATGGTGTTCTTGGGGTCATAGGCAGCATTCCTGCTCCTCCAAACACGGCGAGTTGAGTTGATGCCAAAGAGCTCGATTTTGGTCTCATCTGACCACAACACTTTCACCCAGTTTTCCTCTGATTTACATTTACATTTACATCATTCTCCAGAGCGACTTACAAATTGGTGCATTCACCTTATAGCCAGTGGGATAACCACTTTACCATTTTTTTAGGTGGGGTGGGGTAAGGGGGGGGGGGGCGGTTAGAAGGATTACTTTATCCTATCCCAGGTGTTCCTTAAAGAGGTGGGGTTTCAAATGTCTCCGGAAGGTTGTGAGTGACTCCGCCGTCCTGGCGTCGTGAGGGAGCTTGTTCCACCATTGGGGTGCCAGAGCAGCGAACAGTTTTGACTGGGCTGAGCGGGAATCATTCAGATGTCATTCAGATGTTCATTGGCAAACTTCAGACGGGCCTGTATATGTGCTTTCTTGATCAGGGGAACCTTGCGGGCGCTGCAGGATTTCAGTCCTTCACGGCGTAGTGTGTTACCAATTGTTTTCTTGGTGACTATGGTCCCAGCTGCCTTGAGATCATTGACAAGATCCTCCCGTGTAGTTCTGGGCTGATTCCTCACCGTTCTCATGATCATTGCAACTCCACGAGGTGAGATCTTGCATGGAGCCCCAGGCTGAGGGAGATTGACAGTTATTTTGTGTTTCTTCCATT
The DNA here is from genome assembly GCA_036851935.1 of Coregonus suidteri. Classification (NCBI taxonomy): domain Eukaryota; kingdom Metazoa; phylum Chordata; class Actinopteri; order Salmoniformes; family Salmonidae; genus Coregonus; species Coregonus suidteri. The sequence goes on from CM072221.1 coordinate 4,277,030, forward strand.
TGCGAATAATCGCACCAACTGTTGTCACCTTCTCACCAAGCTGCTTGGCGATGTTCTTGTAGCCCATTCCAGCCTTGTGTAGGTCTACAATCTTGTCCCTGACATCCTTGGAGAGCTCTTTGGTCTTGGCCATGGTGGAGAGTTTGGAATCTGATTGATTGATTGATTCTGTGGACAGGTGTATTTTATACAGGTAACAAACTGAGATTAGGAGCACTCCCTTTAAGAGTGTGCTCCTAATCTCAGCTCATTACCTGTATAAAAGACACCTGGGAGCCAGAAATCTTTCTGATTGAGAGGGGGTCAAATACTTATTTCCCTCATTAAAAATGTAAATAAATTTATAACATTTTTGACATGCGTTTTTCTGGATTTTTTTGTTGTTATTCTGTTTCTCACTTTTCAAATAAACCTATCATTAAAATTATAGACTGATCATTTCTTTGTCAGTGGGCAAACGTACAAAATCAGCAGGGGATCAAATACTTTTTTCCCTCACTGTAGATGTCTGGTTGATTATGAGTGCATTGATTATGAAAGCTGTGTTATCATGTGGCAGCATGTGAGTGCATTCGGAAGCATGTGTTTGTAAGTGGTGTGTTCATTTTAATGAAGCAGAAATGATAGTAATTAACTAAACAAGGTTATTCTGCACCTGAGGGGAAGGAGAGAGAGAGATGGAGGGCGAGAGAGAGAGAAAGGAGGGGAAATTGATATATCCAGGATGAGACAGAAATTGAGAAAAGGAGAGAGAGAGAAAAATAAAAGGAGAGACATGAAAGAGAGGGAGGGAGGGTGGGTGTGTGGGAGGGTGGGAGGGAGGGAGGGAGTTTTAGGTCACTTAGAAATGTCCTTGTTTTCCATGAAAACATACATGAAATGAGTTTGAATAGGATATATAGCAGAATGAATAGGAAATGTAGTCACTGACAAGGGTAGAAATAATGATTTTTAATTGAAATAATAATTGTGTCCTTCAAACTTTGCTTTCGTCAAAGAATCCTCCATTTGCAGCAATTACAGCCTTGCAGACCTTTGGCATTCTAGTTGTCAATTTGTTGAGGTAATCTGAAAAGATTTCACCCCATGCTTCCTGAAGCACCTCCCACAAGTTGGATTGGCTTGATGGGCACTTCTTACGTACCATACGGTCAAGCTGCTCCCACAACAGCTCAACAGGGTTGAGATCCGGTGACTGTGCTGGCCACTCCATTATAGACAGAATACCAGCTGACTGCTTCTTACCTAAATAGTTATTGCATAGTTTGGAGCTGTGCTTTGGGTCATTGTCCTGTTGTAGGAGGAAATTGGCTCCAATCAAGCGCCGTCCACAGGGTATGGCATGGCATTGAAAAATGGAGTGATGGCCTTCCTTTTTCAAGATCCCTTTTACCCTGTACACATTTCCCACTTTACCACCACCAAAGCACCCTCAGACCATGACATTGCCCCCACCCTGCTTGACAGATGGCATCAAGCACTCCTCCAGCATCTTTTCATTTGGTCTGCATCTCACAAATGTTCATCTTTGTGATCTGAACACCTCAAACTTTGATTTGTCTGTCCATAACACTTTTTTCCAATCTTCCTCTGTCCAGTGTCTAATGTTATTTTGCCCATCTTAATCTTATTTTTATTGGCCAGTCTGAGATATGGCTTTTTCTTTGCAACTCTTCCTAGAAGGTCAACATCAAGGAGTCGCCTCTTCACTGTTGACGTTGAGACTGGTGTTTTGCGGGTACTATTTAATGAAGCTGCCAGTTGCGGACCTGTGAGGCGCCTGTTTCTCAAACTAGACACTCTCATTTTTTTGTCCTCTTGCTCAGTTGTGCACCGGGGCCTCCCACTCCTCTTTCTATTCTGGTTAGAGCCAGTTTGCGCTGTTCTGTGAAGGGAGTAGTACACAGCGTTGTACGAGATCTTCAGTTTCTTGGCAAATTCTCACATGGAATAGCCTTCATTTCTCAGAATAAGAATAGACTGACGAGTTTCAGAAGAAAGTTATTTGTTTCTGGCCATTTTGAGCCTGTAATCGAACCCACAATTACTGATGCTCCAGATACTCAACTAGTCTCAAGAAGGCCAGTTTTATTGCTTCCTTAATCAGTTTTCAGCTGTGCTAACATAATTGCAAAAGGGCTTTCTAATGATCAATTAGCCTTTTAAAATGATCAACTTGGATTAGCAAACACAACGTGCCATTGGAACACAGGAATAATCGTTTGCTGATAATGTAGATATTCCATTAAAAATCTGCCCTTTCCAGCTACAATAGCCATTTACAACATTAACAATGTCTACACTGTATTTCTGATCGATTTGATGTTATTTTAATGGACAAAAAAAAAGGCTTTTCTTTCGAAAACAAGGACATTTCTAAGTGACCCCAACCTTTTTAACGGTAGTGTATATGTGTGTGTGTGTGTGTGTGTCTGTATGAGTGGACGTGTTGTGACCAGAAGTCCCCACAATAACTGTAAACAAACAAACATTTGACCAGCTGGGGACATTTTGTTAGTCCCCACGAGGTCAAATGCTAATTCTAGTGCGTTTAGGGTTAAGGTTAGAATTAGTGTTAGGGTTAGAATTATGTTAAGGGTTAGGAGCTAGGGTTCGTTTTAGGGTTAGGGTTAGGAGCTAGGGTTAGGTTTAGGGTTAGGGTTAGGGTTAGGGTTAGGTTTAGGGTTAGGGATTAGAGAAAATAGGATGTTGAATGGGACTGAATTGTGTGTCCCCACAAGGTTAGCTGTACAATACTGTGTGTGTGTGTATATGAGTGTGTGTCCCTAAAATAAGGTTTTCAAAGAAACCAACCACAAGGTTGTAAAAAAGCAAAAAGTCATGCATTACAACATTAACACAAATCCAAACCAAAAACGTATTTAGAAATTCTTAAATAATTCTTAATTTTTCCCCTTTTTCAACTACTGCTTCTGGTTTTGTGTTAATGTTAATAATTGATTAATGTGGTCTTATCTTTGTTATTTAATTCCTATCCCACATTGTAAAAAGTTTACTGCGGTCCCCCATTCCACCCCCAGATGGTTTCCCAGTAAGTAAATATTTATTCCCGTTTTCTGTGGATCAAAGGCTATTAAAAATGTCCCTTTCTTCTCAGGTGTTCCCTTACAAGTGTTCCAATTAGATATGGTCTAAATACACTTATTATATTTCCAACAGGATGTTAATATTAGACTTTTACGCTCCGAAATAACTAATTGGGTTAGGAAAATAACAATTGTAATTCCTATCCAATATTTGACAACAAATGGAGTCAATTTTTAGGTAAATTAATATTTTTCATTCAGTCCTAAAGGATCAATGGTATTTACATTTACATTTACATTTACGTCATTTAGCAGACGCTCTTATCCAGAGCGACTTTCAAATTGGTGCATTCACCTTATAGTCAGTGGGATAACCACTTTACAATTATTATTATTTTTTATATTTTTTTTGGGGGGGGGGGGTGGGGTAAGGGGGGGGGTTAGAAGGATTACTTTATCCTATCCCAGGTGTTCCTTAAAGAGGTGGGGTTTCAAATGTCTCCGGAAGGTGGTGAGTGACTCCGCTGTCCTGGCGTCGTGAGGGAGCTTGTTCCACCATTGGGGTGCCAGAGCAGCGAACAGTTTTGACTGGGCTGAGCCGGAACTGTGCTTCAGCAGAGGTAGGGGAGCCAGCAGGCCAGAGGTGGATGAATGCAATGCCCTCGTTTGGGTGTAGGGACTGATCAGAGCCTGAAGGTACGGAGGTGCCGTTCCCCTCACAGCTCTGTAGGCAAGCACCATGGTCTTGTAGCAGATGCGAGCTTCAACTGGAAGCCAGTGTAGTGTGCGGAGGAGCGGGGGTGACGTGAGAGAACTTGGGAAGGTTGAACACCAGACGGGCTGCGGCATTCTGGATGAGTTGTAGGGGTTTAATGGCACAGGCAGCGAGCCCAGCCAACAGCGAGTTGCAGTAATCCAGACGGGAGATGACAAGTGCCTGGATTAGGACCTGTGCCGCTTCCTTTGTAAGGCAGGGTCGTACTCTCCGAATGTTGTAGAGCATGGACCTACAGGATTGGGTCACCGCCTTGATGTTAGCGGAGAACAACAGGGTGTTGTCCAGGGTCACGCCAAGGCTCTTCGCACTCTGGGAGGAGGACACAACGGAGTTGTCAACCGTGATGGCGAGATCATGGAACGGGCAGTCCTTCCCCGGAAGGAAGAGCAGCTCCGTCTTGCCAAGGTTCAGCTTGAGGTGGTGATCCGTCATCCATACTGATATGTCTGCCAGACATGCAGAGATGCGATTCGCCACCTGGTTATCAGAAGGGGGAAAGGAGAAGAGTAGTTGTGTGTCGTCTGCGTAGCAATGATAGGAGAGGCCATGTGAGGATATGACAGAGCCAAGTGACTTGGTGTATAGCGAGAATAGGAGAGGGCCTAGAACTGAGCCCTGGGGGACACCAGTGGTGAGAGCACGTAGTGCGGAGACAGCTTCTCGCCACGCCACTTGGTAGGAGCGACCGGTCAGGTAGGACGCAATCCAAGAGTGAGCCGCGCTGGAGATGCCCAGCTCGGAGAGGGTGGAGAGGAGGATCTGATGGTTCACAGTGTCAAAGGCAGCAGACAGGTCTAGATGGACAAGAGCAGAGGAGAGAGAGTTAGCTTTAGCAGTGCGGAGAGCCTCCGTGACACAGAGAAGAGCAGTCTCAGTTGAATGACCAGTCTTGAAACCTGACTGGTTTGGATCAAGAAGGTCATTCTGAGAGAGATAGCAAGAGAGTTGGCTAAAGACGGCACGCTCAATAGTTTTGGAGTGAAAAGAAAGAAAGGATACTGGTCTGTAGTTGTTGACATCAGAGGGATCGAGTGTTGGTTTTTTGAGAAGGGGTGCAACTCTCGCTCTCTTGAAGACGGAAGGGACATAGCCAGCGGTCAAGGATGAGTTGATCAGCGAGGTGAGGTAAGGGAGAAGGTCACCGGAGATAGTCTGGAGAAGAGAGGAGGGGATAGGGTCAAGCGGGCAGGTTGTTGGGCGGCCGGCCGTCACAAGTCGCAAGGTTTTATATGGAGAGAGAGGGGGAGAAGAAGTCAAAGCATAGGGTAGGGCAGTGTGAGCAGGACCAGCAGTGTCATTTGACTTAACAAACGAGGATCGGATGTCGTCAACCTTCTTTTCAAAATGGTTGACGAAGTCATCCACAGAGAGGGAGGAGGGGTGGGGAGGGGGAGGAGGATTCAGCAGGGAGGAGAAGGTGGCAAAGAGCTTCCTAGGGTTAGAGGCAGATGCTTGGAATTTAGAGTGGTAGAAAGTGGCCTTAGCAGCAGAAACAGATGAAGAAAATGTAGAGAGGAGGGAGTGAAAAGATGCCAGGTCCGCAGGGAGTCTAGTTTTCCTCCATTTCCGCTCGGCTGCCCGGAGCCCTGTTCTGTGAGCTCGCAATGAGTCATCAAGCCACAGAGCTGGAGGACCGGGCCGGCCGGGAGGATAGGGGACATAGAGAGTCAAAGGATGCAGAAAGGGAGGAGAGGAGGGTTGAGGAGGCAGAATCAGGAGATTGGAGGGAGAAGGGTTGAGCAGAGGGAAGAGATGATAGGATGGAAGAGGAGAGAGTAGCGGGAGAGAGAGAGCGAAGGTTGCGACGGCGCATTACCATCTGAGTAGAGGCAGAGTGAGTAGATGTTGGAGGAGAGCGAGAGAGAAAAGGATACAAAGTAGTGGTCGGAGACATGGAGGGGAGTTGCAGTGAGATTAGTAGAAGAACAGCATCTAGTAAAGATGAGGTCAAGCGTATTGCCTGCCTTGTGAGTAGGGGGGATGGTGAGAGGGTGAGGTCAAAAGAGGAGAGGAGTGGAAAGAAGGAGGCAGAGAGAAATGAGTCAAAGGTAGACGTAGGGAGGTTGAAGTCCCCCAGAACTGTGAGGGGTGAGCCATCCTCAGGAAAGGAACTTATCAAGGCGTCAAGCTCATTGATGAACTCTCCAAGGGAACCTGGAGGGCGATAGATGACAAGGATATTAAGCTTAAATGGGCTAGTGACTGTGACAGCATGGAATTCAAATGAGGAGATAGACAGATGGGTCAGGGGAAAAATAGAGAATGTCCATTTGGGAGAGATGAGGATTCCTGTGCCACCACCCCCCGCTGACCAGATGCTCTCGGGGTATGCGAGAACACATGGTCAGACAAGGAGAGAGCAGTAGGAGTAGCAGTGTTTTCAGTGGTAATCCATGTTTCCGTCAGCGCCAAGAAGTCGAGGGACTGGAGGGTAGCATTGGCTGAGATGAACTCTGCCTTGTTGGCAGCAGAACGGCAGTTCCAGAGGCTGCCTGAGACCTGGAACTCCACGTGGGTGGTGCGTGCAGGGACCACCAGGTTAGAGAGGCAGCAGCCACGCGGTGTGAGGCGTTTGTATAGCCTGTGCGGAGAGGAGAGAAACAGGGATAGACAGAGGCATAGTTGACAGGCTGCAGAAAATGGCTACAATAATGCAAAGGAGATCGGAATGAAATGAACTAAACATCTGGAAAGGAGAGAGCGGGGGCCTCCCTCACCACAACACCCAAATATAACTCTCCCAACTTCCACCTCAGAAACTATAATTGTTGTAAACTACAGCGGTTCAATGTTTTCTAGGAATAGATTAACTTAGTTTATTCAGCTAGCTAACTGGGTACAGTATTCTTCCGTGAAAATCGTCCAGGGCACCTAGTCATAAGACGCCACAGCCAGCTAGCATGCCGGACTCCAACAGCACAGTTTAGCACCAATACTCGGCCACAACAAACCACCAGTGTGTCAACACGCCAAGCAGATCGTTCGTGTCCGTGTCTAACGTTGTGGGTTAGTCCCGACAGCTTGAGCGAGTCCGTCGTCAACTTATTTAGCCAGTTAGTTAGCTAGAATAGTTAGCATACTAGCTAGCCATTGCTTTCAGACAAAGAAGAAACCCCTCCTTTCACGGCACGAACACACAGAGAGAGCCAAATATAGTATTAAATAATCTAATCCATAGTCTTTCTGCTCTTTGCCGTTGGGCTTTCCACCACTTTCTGTTAGACTCTAAGCACAATATTTGTACATTTTCTACTGTATTGGCCTTGAAATGGGTATAAAATACAGTATTTCGATCACCTTTATTGATGTGATATATATGTTGTTTTAATCTAAGTTCGAGTGCATCTTTGGTTTCACCAATATATCGTTTTTGGCAGAGACTGCACTTAATTGCATATATCAAGTTAACAGAATCTAATAAAAAAAATGTGCCATATCGAAACACCCAAAACACGAATGTTTATTCCTTAAATATTTTGTATAAGTGAGATGCCTATCTTGGTGAGGATTCTTTTTCTTTTTGGTCATGAAATGGATATCACCCTGTTCCTCCTGTTTCCATATTACCCTGAAATTCTCAAAATCTGCACATTGTTCCTGAACCTTTTGGAAATTTGATTTAATATTGGAGCTGAAACCCACCAGTGTCCGAGAGTGGGTGGCCACAAAAGGTATAATGGAGTGATTATCGATTTCTTTGCTGTAATGGCCACTATTCTGAAAGATCTGTTTAACCTCAGCTTTAATTTTCCTTCAGGAAATGTTTTGAAAGTAGCCCCTAGCCCTTCAAGCTTGGAACAGAATGTATGGCCTGCTCCACATCCCCAGGAAAGGTACAGATCCTATGAAACCGTATAAGTTGTGATTGAATTAAACCCCTGTAAATACGTTTAGGGTGGAAACTAGACTTATGAAGTAGGGCATGTCGATCAGTTTCCTAAAAGAACACCCTCGTCGCTGAATGTTTGGCCTTCTCATGTGTAAAGAATACCTGTGTATCTAAAAACTATATTTCTTCCCCGTTGTAAATTATGTGTAATTGTAATAGCTGAGTGATGAGAATTCAAAATATCTAGAAATTCTTTGAATTTCTGAAATGGAGTGCTCCCAAAGGCCAAAGATGTCTTCCAAATATCTAAGGTACAATAAGGGTAATGTTTTGCATTTAAGAAAGGCTGTTTCTTCCCAAAAACTCTGTATAGAGGTTTGCGAAAGGGGGTTCACATTTTTCTTACCCATAGCAGTAATATATTTCTAGTGAGACTCAGCTCCAACAGGTCCAGAATAGCTCTATCTGGACGTTTGGAATCTGGATACCGCTGAAAAGCATCAGCAACTGCTTGTAATCCTAGACTCTATATTAGTGTAAAGAGAAACAATATTAATAGAAAAGATACATGTATTCTTGGATAGCTTCATTTCCTTCAGTTTGTTGACAAATTCGTAAGTATCTTTAACATAACTGGAATGTTTCTGAGACGGGGTTAATGTAATAATCTATATACTCTGCTATAGTATAGGACTCTGAGCCACAATCACTCACTATCAGACGACCTCATGGAACCCAAAGAGGGACCGTCCAAGTCTCCGGGGCTTTGTGGATTTTAGGTAACAAGTAAAACTGTCTGGGTCTAAGGGAATCTTGCCCAGGAAGATAAGACATTTGTTTGTCTGTGATATCATTTTGTATCCCCCGGATTAGGTTTTGTGTTTCCAAATGTATTAAACGAGGCAATAGAGAATAATGTTCGTCATTAGTCAATACTCTATTAGCCTCCAGGATACTGCACTTCATCCATTATAACAATCTGAGATCCTTTATCTGCTGCTTTGAGAACAATATTCTGATTACTGACCAATTTTTTTAAAGGCCTGCAATTGCTGAATTGTAAGGTTAAATTTGCCTGTATGTCTAGGCCTACATTTTGGGTTAGGGTTAGTGTTAATAATAATAATAATATGCCATTTAGCAGACGCTTTTATCCAAAGCGACTTACAGTCATGCGTGCATACATTTTTGTGTATGGGTGGTCCCAGGGATGGAACCCACTACCCTGGCGTTACAAGCGCCATGCTCTACCAGCTGAGCTACAGAGGATTGGGGTTAGGGTTAGGGTTAGGGTTTAGGTTTTGGGTGTTGGGGTTGGGTTGGGGTGTTAGGGTTGGGTGTAGGGTTAGGGTTAGGGTTAGGGTTGGGTTGGGTGTTGGGGTTGGGGTTGGGGTTAGGTTAGGGTTAGGGTTAGTGTTGGGGTTGGGTGTTGGGGTTGGGTGTTGGGGTTAGTGTTAGGGTTAGTGTTGGGGTTGGGTGTTGGGGTTGGGTGTTGGGGTTAGTGTTAGGGTTAGGGTTAGGGTTAGTGTTGGGGTTGGGTGTTGGGGTTGGGGTGTTGGGGTTGGGTGTTGGGGTTAGGTTAGGGTTAGGGTTAGTGTTGGGGTTGGGTGTTGGGGTTAGTGTTAGGGTTAGGGTTAGGGTTGGGGTTAGTGTTGGGGTTGGTGTTAGGGTTAGTGTTAGGGTTAGGGTGTTAAGTGTTGGGGTTGGTGTTAGGGTTAGTGTTGGGGTTGGGTGTTGGGGTTAGTGTTAGGGTTAGTGTTGGGGTTGGGTGTTGGGGTTGGGGCTAGTGTTGGGGGTGTGGTTAGTGTTGGGGTTAGTGTTGGGGATGGGGTTAGGGTTAGTGTTGGGGTGTTGGGTTAGGGTTAGGGTTAGGGTTGGGGTAGGGTTGGGGTTGGGTTAGTGTTGGGGTTAGGGTTAGTGTTGGGGTTAGGGTTAGTGTTGGGGTTGGGTGTTGGGGTTGGGGTTAGTGTTAGGGTTAGTGTTGGGGTTGGGTTAGGGTTAGGGTTAGGGTTGGAGTTAGGGTTAGGGTTGGGTTAGTTAGGGTTGGGGTTGGGTGTTGGGGTTGGGGTTAGTGTTGGGGTTTTGGGTGAGTGTTGGGGTCGTGGGATGGGATGGAGTTAGGTGGGTGTTAAGGGTTAGTGTGGGGGATAAAGGGTTAGTGTTGGGGTTAGTGTGGGGTTAGGGTTCGATGTTGGGGTTTAGGGTAGTGTGGGGTTAGTGGTGTTGGGTGTTTGGGGTTAGTGTTGGGGTTGGGGGTTAGTGTTGGGGTTAGTGTTGGGGATGGGGTTAGGGTTGGGGTTTGGGTGGGTTGGGGTTTTGCGGGGAGTAGTGTTGGGGTGTGGGTGTTGGGTGTGGGGTAGTTAGTGTTGGGGTTAGTGTTGGGGGTTAGGGTTAGTGTTGGGGTTGGGTGTTGGGGTTAGGGTTAGGGTTAGGGTTAGGGTTAGGGTTAGGGTTATTTAGAATCAAGGCCACAGCATTCGCAGCGATACGCAATCCATCGGTTTGGCCTTTAGTGGGATATCATTGTTTTTCGCTTAGTGGGACTATCATTGGTTTTTCAAGAGGAAATGAACAACACACCTCCAGGTGGGTAAGGGCTATTTTACCAAGAAAGGGGTGATGGGGTGCGTAGAGACCTGGCCTCCCCTCCCCCCACCTCAAAAAAGATTTAGAGGTTTGGGGGGTCAGACCGCAGAGTGAAGGAAAAACACCCAAAAATGCTAGCATATGTGGGAACTCCTTCAAACTGTTGGAAAAAATTCCAGGGGAAGTGGTGAGAGAAAGCCAAGCGTGTGCAAAGCTTCATCAAGGGAAAGGGTGGCTTTTTAATATTTAAAAATAAAATATATTTTTATTTCTTTTAAACTTTTTTGGTTGACTGATTTCCCTTTGGTTTTTTCAGTTTGACTTTACTATTATCTACAATGTAAAATGTAAAAAAATAAGAAAAACCCCGAATGTGTGGGCCCCCTGTACCAATGGGGAGAGGCGTTGTAACGCCCAGGGATGGGTTCCCCTCCTGGGGCCCACCCAAAGAAAAAAGTTGCCACGACTGTAAATCGCTTGGATAAAAACGTCGCTAAATGCTATTGTTAATTATATTATTAA
>CM072221.1:4295791-4303291 GCA_036851935.1 Coregonus suidteri
CCATCCATCCTACATCCATCCATCTATCCATCCTATATCCATTCATCCTACATCCATCCATCCATCCATCCATCCATCCATCCATCCATCATCCATCCATCCATCTATCCATCATCCATCCATCACCCATCCTCCATTCATCCATCCATCATCCATCCATCTATCCATCCTATATCCATTCATCCTACATCCATCCATCATCCGACCTATCTACATTATCCTACATCCATCCATCCATCCATCTATCATCCTACATCATCCATTTATCATCCTACATCCATTCATCCATCCATCCTACATCCCTCAATCCATCCTACATCCATTCATCCATCCATCCATCCATCCATCTTTCCTACATCCATCCATCCATTAACCATCCATCCATCCATTAACCATCCATACATCCTACATCCATCCTACATTCATCCATCTATCCTACATCCATCAATCCATCCTACATCCATCTTTCCTACATCCCTCCATCCATCCTACATCCATCCATCCATCCATCCATCTATCCATCCTACATCACCCATCCATCCATTAACCATCCATACATCCTACATTTTTTTTTTTGCCAGGGGGGGGGGCTTTACAAGGGGGGGTGGGGGGGGGGGGGGGGGGGGTAGAAGGATTACTTTATCCTATCCCAGGTATTCCTTAAAGAGGTGGGGTTTCAAGTGTCTCCGGAAGGTGGTGAGTGACTCCGCTGTTCTGGCGTCGTGAGGGAGCTTGTTCCACCATTGGGGTGCCAGAGCAGCGAACAGTTTTGAATGGGCTGAGCGGGAACTGTGCTTCCGCAGAGGAAGGGGAGCCAGCAGGCCAGAGGTGGATGAACGCAATGCCCTCGTTTGGGTGTAGGGACTGATCAGAGCCTGAAGGTACGGAGGTGCCGTTCCCCTCACAGCTCCGTAGGCAAGCACCATGGTCTTGTAGCAGATGCGGGCTTCAACTGGAAGCCAGTGGAGTGTGCGGAGGAGGGGGGTGACGTGAGAAAACTTGGGAAGGTTGAACACCAGACGGGCTGCAGCTTTCTGGATGAGTTGTAGGGGTTTAAAGGCACAGGCAGGGAGCCCAGCCAACAGCGAGTTGCAGTAATCCAGACGGGAGATGACAAGGGCCTGGATTAGGACCTGTGCCGTTCCTGTGTAAGGCAGGGTCGTACTCTACGAATGTTGTAGAGCATGAACCTACAGGATCCGGGTCACCGCCTTGATGTTAGCGGAGAACGACAGGGTGTTGTCCAGGGTCACGCCAAGGCTCTTTGCACTATGGGAGGAGGACACAACGGAGGAGGACACAACGGGAGTTGTCAACCGTGATGGCGGGAGATCATGGAACGGGCATCCACACTGATCTTCCCCGGGAGGAAGAGCAGCTCCGTGCAGGACGTTTGGCATTTGCCAGAGAACACCAAGATTGGCAAATTCGCCACTGGCGCCGTGTGCTCTTCAACAGATGAAAAAAGCAGGTTCACACTGAGCACGTGACAGGACGTGACAGAGAAACACCAAGATTGGAGACACCGTGGAGATGAAACGTTCTGCTGCCTGCTGCCTGCAACATCCTTCAGCATGACCGGTTTTGGCGGTGGGTCAGTCATGGTGTGGGGTGGCATTTCTTTGGGGGGCCGCACAGCCCTCCATGTGCTCGCCAGAGGTAGCCTGACTGCCATTAGGTACCGAGATGAGATCCTCAGACCCCTTGTGAGACCATATGCTGGTGCGGTTGGCCCTGGGTTCCTCCTAATGCAAGACAATGCTAGACCTCATGTAGCTGGAGTGTGTCAGCAGTTCCTGCAAGAGGAAGGCATTGATGCTATGGACTGGCCCGCCCATTCCCCAGACCTGAATCCAATTGAGCACATCTGGGACATCATGTCTCGCTCCATCCACGCCACGTTGCACCACAGACTGTCCAGGAGTTGGCGGATGCTTTAGTCCAGGTCTGGGAGGAGATCCCTCAGGAGACCATCCGCCACCTCATCAGGAGCATGCCCAGGCGTTGTAGGGAGGTCATACAGGCACGTGGAGGCCACACACACTACTGAGCCTCATTTTGACTTGTTTTAAGGACATTACATCAAAGTTGGATCAGCCTGTAGTGTGGTTTTCCACTTTAATTTTGAGGGTGACTCCAAATCCAGACCTCCATGGGTTGATAAATTTGATTTCCATTGATAATTTTTGTGTGATTTTGTTGTCAGCACATTCAACTATGTAAAGAAAAAAGTATTTAATGAGATTATTTCTTTCATTCAGATCTAGGATGTGTTATTTTAGTGTTCCCTTTATTTTTTTAAGCAGTATATTTCAGATTTTGTTCAATGATTCCGCTGTGTCTGTAGTATTCTCTCTACTACTGCAGTACTTTTACAGGGATGTATTTACATGTAGTACCATAATGAAACATGTATCACCTATTTTGTACTACAATATTTAATGATTGTACGAACAATGACACAGTGAAACTATCGGTTGCTTGTGTGTGGGTGATCTAAATTAACGTTTCATTGGTATTTCACAATACATTTGCTTTTTGAACCAATGATTGTGCAAGTGCAAGATTTTTTAAAGATATGAATGCACAATACAATGTTTTGAACATTAGACAGCCTGTGTTACAAGTGATGACCGTTTTGAGTTTTGTGTCTAGAGTTTTGAAAAATGACGTCAAAGTTCTGAAATTAGTGCCAATGTGATTGTAAAAAACTGTAAACTAACTGGACAAGAGTGGCTCATTAAAAAAACATGGGGGACATGTGTGTGTTTGAGAGACAGAATTTGTGCGTGTGCATGAGTGTGTGTGTGTGTGAGAGAGAGTTGAGTTAGGCCAAGTATTTAAAGCTATTAAGCTATATGCGTTTCTGAAGCTACAATACCTCTTGTTCCCAATACAGTACTTCATTTTCCCAATACAGTACTTCATGTACCCAATAAAGCCTCTTGTTCACAATACAGTACCTCATGTTCCCAATACTGTACCTCATGTTCCAAATACAGTACTTCATGTACCCAATACAGTACCTCATGTTCCCAACACAGTACCCAATGTTCCCAATACAGTACCTCATGTTCCCAAAATAGTACCTCATGTTCCCAATACTGTACCTCATGTTCCCAATACCGTACTCCATGTTCCCAATACAGTATCCCATCTTCCTAATACAGTACCTCATGTTCCCAATACAATACCTCATGTTCCCAATACAGCACCTCATGTTCCCAATACAGTACCTCATGTTCCCAATATAGTACCTCATGTTCCCAATACTGTACCTCATGTTCCCAATACAGTACCTCATGTTCCCAATATTGTACGCCACTGTTCCCAATATAGTATCCCATCTTCCCAATACAGTACCTCATGTTCCCTATACATTACCTCATGTTCCCAATACAATGCCTCATGTTCCCAATACAATACCTCATGTTCCCAATACAATACTTTATGTTCCCAATACAGTATCTCATGTTCCCAATACAATACCTCATGTTCCCAATACAGTACCTCATGTTCCTATTACAGTACCTCATGTTCCCAATACAGTACCTCATGTTTCTAATATAGTACCTCATGTTCCCAATACAATACCTTTTGTACCCAATACAGTACCTCATGTTCGCAATACAATACCTCATGTTCCCAATACATTACCTCATGTTCCCAAATCAGTACCTCATGTTCCTAATACAGTACCTCATGTTCCCAATACCATACCCCATGTTCCCAATACTGTACCTCATGTTCCTAATACAGTGCTTCATGTTCGCAATACAATACCTCATGTTTCCAATACAATACTTAATGTTCCCAATACAGTACTTCATGTTCCCAATACAGTACCTCATGTTCCTAGTAGAGTGCCTCATTTTCCCAATAACGTACCCCATGTTCCCAATACAGTACCTCATGTTCCCAATACAGTACCTCATGTTCCCAATACAGTACCTCATGTTCCTAAAACTGTACCTCATGTTCTCAATACAGTACTTCATGTTCTCAATACAGTATCTCATGTTCCCAATATAATACTTCATGTTCCCAATACAATACCTCATGTTACCAATACAGTACCTCATGTTCCCAATACTGTACCTCATGTTCCCAATACAATGCCTCATGTTCCCAATACAATACCTCATGTTCCCAATACAATACTTCATGTTCCCAATACCGTACCTAATGTTCCCAATACAATGCCTCATGTTCCCAATACAATACCTCATGTTCCCAATACAATACTTTATGTTCCCAATACAGTATCTCATGTTCCCAATACAACACCTCATGTTCCCAATACAGTACCTCATGTTCCCAATACAGTACCCCATGTTCCCAATACAGTACCTCATGTTCCCAATAAACAACCTCATGTTCCCAATACAGTACCTCATGTTCCTAAAACAGTACCTCATGTTCCCAATACAGTACTTCATGTTACCAATACAGTATCTCATGTTCCCAATATAATACTTCATGTTCCCAATACAACACCTCATGTTACCAATACAGTACCTCATGTTCCCAATACAATGCCTCATGTTCCCAATACAATACCTCATGTACCCAATACATTACTTCATGTTCCCAATACCGTACCTCATGTTCCCAATACAATACCTCATGTTTCCAATACAATGCCTCATGTTCCCAATACAATACCTCATGTTCCCAATACAATACTTTATGTTCCCAATACAGTATCTCATGTTCCCAATACAATGCCTCATGTTCCCAATACAGTACCTCATGTTCCTATTACAGTACCTCATGTTCCCAATACAGTACCTCATGTTCCTAATATAGTACCTCATGTTCCCAATACACTACCTTTTGTACCCAATACAGTACCTCATGTTCGCAATACAATACCTCATGTTCCCAATACATTACCTCATGTTCCCATATCAGCACCTCATGTTCCTAATACAGTACCTCATGTTCCCAATACCATACCCCATGTTCCCAATACTATACCTCATGTTCCTAATACAGTGAATCATGTTCGCAAAACAATACCTCATGTTCCCAATACAATACTTCATGTTTCCAATACAGTACCTCATGTTCCTAGTAGAGTGCCTCATTTTCCCAATAACGTACCCCATGTTCCCAATACAGTACCTCATGTTCCCAATACACTACATCATGTTCCCAATACAGTACCTCATGTTCCCAATACAGTACCTCATGTTCCTAAAACTGTACCTCATATTCTCAATACAGTACTTCATGTTCCCAATACAGTATCTCATGTTATCAATACAGTACCTCATGTTCCCAATACTGTACCTCATGTTCCCAATACAATGCCTCATGTTCCCAATACAATACCTCATGTTCCCAATACAATACTTCATGTTCCCAATACCGTACCTCATGTTCCCAATACAATACCTCATGTTCCCAATACAATGCCTCATGTTCCCAATACAATACCTCATGTTCCCAATACAATACTTTATGTTCCCAATACAGTATATCATGTTCCCAATACAATACCTCATGTTCCCAATACAGTACCTCATGTTCCTATTACAGTACCTCATGTTCCCAATACAGTACCTCATGTTCCTAATACACTACCTCATGTTCCCAAAACAGTACCTCATGTTCCTAAAACTGTACCTCATGTTCCCAATACAGTACTTCATGTTCCCAATACAGTATCTCATGTTCCCAATATAATACTTCATTTTCACAATACAATACATAATGTTACCAATACAGTACCTCATGTTCCCAATACTGTACCTTATGTTCCCAATACAATGCCTCATGTTGCCAATACAATACCTCATGTTCCCAATACAATACTTCATGTTCCCAATACCGTACCTCATGTTCCCCATACACTACCTTTTGTACCCAATACAGTACCTCATGTTCGCAATACAATACCTCATGTTCCCAATACATTACCTCATGTTCCCATATCAGTACCTCATGTTCCTAATACAGTACCTCATGTTCCCAATACCATACCCCATGTTCCCAATACTATACCTCATGTTCCTAATACAGTGATTCATGTTCGCAATACAATACCTCATGTTCCCAATACAATACTTCATGTTTCCAATACAGTACCTCATGTTCCTAGTAGAGTGCCTCATTTTCCCAATAATGTACCCCATGTTCCCAATACAGTACCTCATGTTCCCAATACACGACCTCATGTTCCCAATACAGTACCTCATGTTCCCAATACAGTACCTCATGTTCCTAATACAGTGCTTCATGTTCGCAATACAATACCTCATGTTCGCAATACAATACTTAATGTTCCCAATACAGTACTTCATGTTTCCAATACAGCACCTCATGTTCCTAGTAGAGTGCCTCATTTTCCCAATAACGTACCCCATGTTCCCAATACAGTACCTCATGTTCCCAATACACTACCTCATGGTCCCAATACAGTACCTCATGTTCCTAAAACTGTACCTCATATTCTCAATACAATACTTCATGTTCCCAATACAGTATCTCATGTTACCAATACAGTACCTCATGTTCCCAATACTGTACCTCATGTTCCCAATACAATGCCTCATGTTCCCAATACAATACCTCATGTTCCCAATACTATACTTCATGTTCCCAATACCGTACTTTATGTTCCCAATACAGTATATCATGTTCCCAATACAATACCTCATGTTCCCAATACAGTACCTCATGTTCCTATTACAGTACCCCATGTTCCCAATACATTACCTCATGTTCCCAAAACAGTACCTCATGTTCCTAATACACTACCTCATGTTCCCAAAACAGTACCTCATGTTCCTAAAACTGTACCTCATGTTCCCAATACAGTACTTCATGTTCCCAATACAGTATCTCATGTTCCCAATATAATACTTCATGTTCCCAATACAATAAATCATGTTACAAATACAGTACCTCATGTTCCCAATACTCTACCTTATGTTCCCAATACAATACCTCATGTTCCCAATACAATACTTCATGTTCCCAATACCGTACCTCATGTTCCCAATACAATACCTTTTGAACCCAATACAGTACCTCATGTTCGCAATACAATACCTCATGTTCCCAATACATTACCTCATGTTCCCAAATCAGTACCTCATGTTCCTAATACAGTACCTCATGTTCCCAATACCATACCCCATGTTCCCAATACTGTACCTCATGTTCCTAATACAGTGCTTCATGTTCGCAATACAATACCTCATGTTTCCAATACAATACTTAATGTTACCAATACAGTACTTAATGTTCCCAATACAGTACCTCATGTTTTTTTATATATATTTTTTATTTCACCTTTATTTAACCAGGTAAGCCAGTTGAGAACAGGTTCTCATTTACAACTGCGACCTGGCCAAGATAAAGCAAAGCAGTGCAATAAAAACAACAACACAGAGTTACATATGGGGTAAAAAACATAAAGTCAAAAATACAACAGAAATATATATACAGTGTGTGCAAATGTAGCAAGTTATGGAGGTAAGGCAATAAATA
>CM072221.1:4308291-4340791 GCA_036851935.1 Coregonus suidteri
CTCCAGTGGAACAGGCACGTGCCGTGCCGGACCGACGACGCACACCACTGGCTTGGTGTGGGGAACAGGCACGGGCCGTGCTGCACTGACGACGCACACCACTGGCTTGGTGTGGGGAGCAGGAGCGGGCCGGACAGGGCTGACGAAACGCCCCACAGACTTGGTGCTGGGAGCAGGAATGGGCCGGACCGGGCTGGCGACGCGCACCACAGATCTGGTGCGCGGAGAGCAGGAACGGGCAGAGCCGGGCTGACGAGACGCACCACAGACTTGACGCGGGGAGCAGGAATGGGCCGGACCGGGCTGGCGACGCGCACCACCGACCTGACGCGGAGAGCAGGAACGGGCAGAGCCGGGCTGACGAGACGCACCACAGGCTTGATGCGGGGAGCAGGAATGGGCCAGACTGGGCTGGCGACGCGCACCACAGACCTGGTGCGGGGAGCAGGAACGGGCAGAGCCGGGCTGACGAGACGCACCACAGGCTTGATGCGGGGGAGCAGGAATGGGCCGGACTGGGCTGGCGACGCGCACCACAGACCTGGTGCGGGGAGCAGGAACGGGCAGAGCCGGGCTGAGGAGACGCACCACAGGCTTGATGCGGGGAGCAGGAATGGGCCAGACTGGGCTGGCGACGCGCACCACAGACCTGGTGCGGGGAGCAGGAACGGGCAGAGCCGGGCTGACGAGACGCACCACAGGCTTGATGCGGGGAGCAGGAATGGGCCGGACTGGGGTGGCGACGCGCACCACAGACCTGGTGCGGGGAGCAGGAACGGGCAGAGCCGGGCTGAGGAGACGCACCACAGGCTTGATGCGGGGAGCAGGAATGGGCCGGACTGGGCTGGCGACGCGCAACCACAGACCTGGTGCGGGGAGTAGGAACGGGCAGAGCCGGGCTGACGAGACGCACCACAGACTTGATGCGGGGAGCAGGAATGGGCCGGACTGGACTGGCGACGCGCACCGCAGGTTCGGTGCGGGGAGCAGGAATAGACCGGACCGTACTGGGGACACACACCACTGGCTCTACACCGGGATCTGGAACAGGCCGGACCGGACTGGCAACACACGCCAGTACCTCTCGCCGTGCCTCTACTTCCTCCATCCCCTCTTCGACCAGTGGCCCCCGTAACCCGGCGGCCTTCTCCGGCAACCCACTGGGCCGCTCTATCGCGGCCCTCCTGCTGGTCCGACGTCGTGAGCCCCCCCCTAAAAATTTTCGGGGCGTCTCTCCTACCCGTGGACCAGGTCTCCATATCCCTCGCCAGCCTCTCGCCCTTCTGCCATAATGTCAAGCCCTTGTCTTCCTCCCTCGGCTTGACCCAGTCCAGGAGGCGAAGGAGATCTGTGAGGGATCTCCCTGGCGATGGCTCCTGGACACGCTGCTTGGTCCCATCTTGGTGGTTTCTTCCGTCACGATCGTCACACATAGAGGAGGACCAAGGCGCAGCGTTGAAGGTGAACATATTTTATATTACTGATCACACGATCAAAATAATAAACGATAACGTGACGTCAACAGTTTCACACAAAACCGAAATGAACAAGAAACCACAAACACAACGTGAAAGACAGATAGTTAAATATGGCTCCCAATCAGAGACAACGAGCCAACAGCTGACACTCGTTACCTCTGATTGGGAGTCACTCAAACAAAGAAATACAATAACCTAGACCCACAACAAAACATAGAAACTAACACCCTGGCTCAACATACGAGAGTCCCCCGAGCCAGGGCGTGACAGTACCCCCCCCTAAAGGCGCGGACTCCGACCGCGCCAACGAAACACAACAGGGGAGGGACTGGGTGGGCACTCCGCCTAGGCGGCGGATCCGGCTCCAGTGGAACAGGCACGTGCCGTGCCGGACCGACGACGCACACCACTGGCTTGGTGTGGGGAACAGGCACGGGCCGTGCTGCACTGACGACGCACACCACTGGCTTGGTGTGGGGAGCAGGAGCGGGCCGGACAGGGCTGACGAAACGCCCCACAGACTTGGTGCTGGGAGCAGGAATGGGCCGGACCGGGGCTGGCGACGCGCACCACAGATCTGGTGCGGAGAGCAGGAACGGGCAGAGCCGGGCTGACGAGACGCACCACAGACTTGACGCGGGGAGCAGGAATGGGCCGGACCGGGCTGGCGACGCGCACCACCGACCTGACGCGGAGAGCAGGAACGGGCAGAGCCGGGCTGACGAGACGCACCACAGGCTTGATGCGGGGGAGCAGGAATGGGCCAGACTGGGCTGGCGACGCGCACCACAGACCTGGTGCGGGGAGCAGGAACGGGCAGAGCCGGGCTGACGAGACGCACCACAGGCTTGATGCGGGGAGCAGGAATGGGCCGGACTGGGCTGGCGACGCGCACCACAGACCTGGTGCGGGGAGCAGGAACGGGCAGAGCCGGGCTGAGGAGACGCACCACAGGCTTGATGCGGGGAGCAGGAATGGGCCAGACTGGGCTGGCGACGCGCACCACAGACCTGGTGCGGGGAGCAGGAACGGGCAGAGCCGGGCTGACGAGACGCACCACAGGCTTGATGCGGGGAGCAGGAATGGGCCGGACTGGGCTGGCGACGCGCACCACAGACCTGGTGCGGGGAGCAGGAACGGGCAGAGCCGGGCTGAGGAGACGCACCACAGGCTTGATGCGGGGAGCAGGAATGGGCCGGACTGGGCTGGCGACGCGCACCACAGACCTGGTGCGGGGAGTAGGAACGGGCAGAGCCGGGCTGACGAGACGCACCACAGACTTGATGCGGGGAGCAGGAATGGGCCGGACTGGACTGGCGACGCGCACCGCAGGTTCGGTGCGGGGAGCAGGAATAGACCGGACCGTACTGGGGGACACACACCACTGGCTCTACACCGGGATCTGGAACAGGCCGGACCGGACTGGCAACACACGCCAGTACCTCTCGCCGTGCCTCTACTTCCTCCATCCCCTCTTCGACCAGTGGCCCCCGTAACCCGGCGGCCTTCTCCGGCAACCCACTGGGCCGCTCTATCGCGGCCTCCTGCTGGTCCGACGTCGTGAGCCCCCCCCTAAAAATTTTCGGGGCGTCTCTCCTACCCGTGGACCAGGTCTCCATATATCCCTCGCCAGCCTCTCGCCCTTCTGCCATAATGTCAAGCCCTTGTCTTCCTCCCTCGGCTTGACCCAGTCCAGGAGGCGAAGGAGATCTGTGAGGGATCTCCCTGGCGATGGCTCCTGGACACGCTGCTTGGTCCCATCTTGGTGGTTTTCTTCCGTCACGATCGTCACACATAGAGGAGGACCAAGGCGCAGCGTTGAAGGTGAACATATCTTTTATTTACTGATCACACGATCAAAATAATAAACGATAACGTGACGTCTACAGTTTTCACACAAACCGAAATGAACAAGAAACCACAAACACAACGTGAAAGACAGATAGTTAAATATGGCTCCCAATCAGAGACAACGAGCCAACAGCTGACACTCGTTACCTCTGATTGGGAGTCACTCAAACAAAGAAATACAATAACCTAGACCCACAACAAAACATAGAAACTAACACCCTGGCTCAACATACGAGAGTCCCCCGAGCCAGGGCGTGACAGCGCCACAGGTAACTTCCACAAAGCTGTGAACGATCTGAGAGACAAGGCAAGAAGGGCCTTCTATGCCATCAAAAGGAACATAAAATTTGACATACCAATTAGGATCTGGCTAAAATACTTGATTCAGTTATAGAACCCATTGCCCTTTATGGTTCTGAGGTCTGGGGTCCGCTCACCAACCAAGAATTCACAAAATGGGACAAACACCAAATTGAGACTCTGCATGCAGAATTCTGCAAAAACATCCTCCGTGTACAACGTAAAACACCAAATAATGCATGCAGAGCAGAATTAGGCCAATACACGCTAATTATCAAAATCCAGAAAAGAGAGCCGTTTAAATTCTATAACCACTTAAAAGGAAGCGATTCCCAAACCTTCCATAACAAAGCCATCACCTACAGAGAGATGAACTTGGAGAAGAGTCCCCTAAGTAAGCTTGGTCCTGGGGCTCTGTTCACAAACACAAACAGACCCCACACAGCCCCAGGACAAACAACAACAACAACAACAACACAATTAGACCCCCCAACCAAATCATGAGAAAACAAAAAGAGAATTACTTGACACATTGGAAAGAACAAACAAATAAACAGAGCAAACTAGAATGCTATTTGGCCCTAAACAGAGAGTACACAGTGGCAGAATACCTGACCACTGTGACTGACCCAAACTTAAGGAAAGCTTTGACTATGTACAGACTCAGTGAGCATAGCCTTGCTATTGAGAAAGGCCGCCGTAGGCAGACCTGGCTCTCAAGAGAAGACAGGCTATGTGCACACTGCCCACAAAATGAGGTGGAAACTGAGCTGCACTTCCTAACCTCCTGCCAAATGTATGACCATATTAGAGACACATATTTCCCTCAGATTACAGTGATCCACAAAGAATTCGAAAACAAACCCAATTTTGATAAACTCCCTTATCTACTGGGTGAAAAAAACCCAGTGTGCCATCACAGCTGCAATTTTTGTGACCTGTTGCCACAAGAAAAGGGCAACCAGTGAAGAACAAACACCATTGTAAATACAACCCATATTTATGTTTATTTATTTTCCCATTTGTACTTTAACTATTTGCACATTGTTTACAACACTGTAAATATACATAATATGACATTTGAAATGTCTTTATTCTTTTGAAACTTCTGAGTGTTAATGTTTACTGTTAATATTTATTGTTATTTTCACTTTTGTTTACTATCTACTTCACTTGCTTTGGCAATGTTAACACACGTTTCCCATGCCAATAAAGCCCTTATATTGAAATTGAAATTGAATTGAGAGAGAGAGAGAGAGACAGAGACAGAGAGAGAGATTTGGATTTAGCATTAATCGGTGATCGTTTATGTGAGCAGGGTTTAGTTTAGTTTATCAGGAGTGTGTGTGTGTGATTAGTTTATTAGGAGTGTGTGTGTGTGATTAGTTTATTAGGAGTGTGTGTGTGTGTGTGTGTGTGATTAGTTTATTAGGAGTGTGTGTGTGTGTGATTAGTTTATTAGGAGTGTGTGTGTGTGTGATTAGTTTATTAGGAGTGTGTGTGTGTGTGATTAGTTTATTAGGAGTGTGTGTGTGTGTGTGATTAGTTTATTAGGAGTGTGTGTGTGATTAGTTTATTAGGAGTGTGTGTGTGATTAGTTTATTAGGAGTGTGTGTGTGTGATTAGTTTATTAGGAGTGTGTGTTTGTGATTAGTTTATTAGGAGTGTGTGTGTGTGAGAGCTGGATGACACTGAGAAGACATCTCCCGGGAAAGAGTTTGGAACCAGAATTTAGAACTATACATAGAATACTGGTGGTTGGAATACTGAGGGCCACATTTTGCATGACCATAAGGGTAGCACGTGCATCGCGTCCATCTTTCTGATTTCAGTTTGAATCATTCATATTCGATGACGTATCGCAAAGTTTTCAATGAAGTCATGCTGCAGAATACAATTAGATGTTTTTTAATGACAATAGCTAGGTGTCCAATTGGCGACATATTTTAATCAGAATATACTAAAATCTGCATTAAAACAATATGTGCATTTTTCCCACCAGCGATGTGTTTCCATCAAACTGACTTTTTGCGGATAAAATACTTTATGTTATGATGTGGTGCACATACTGTAAGGTTCTGGATTTATTTTCTTAGTCAACCTTGCTTTCTTGAACGTAGCCCTGTTTCTTTGTGTTCTTGAACGTAGCCCTGTTTCTTTGTGTTCTTGAACTTAGCCCTGTTTCTTTGTGTTCTTGAATTTAGCCCTGTTTCTTTGTGTTCTTGAACGTAGCCCTGTTTTTTTGTGTTCTTGAACGTAGCCCTGTTTCTTTGTGTTCTTGAACGTAGCCCTGTTTCTTTGTGTTCTTGAACGTAGCCCTGTTTCTTTGTGTTCTTGAACGTAGGCCTGTTTCTTTGTGTTCTTGATCGTAGCCCTGTTTCTTTGTGTTCTTGAACGTAGCCCTGTTTCTTTGTGTTCTTGAACGTAGCCCTGTTTCTTTGTGTTCTTGAACGTAGGCCTGTTTCTTTGTGTTCTTGAACGTGAAGTAGCCTGTTTCTTTGTGTTCTTGAACGTAGCCCTGTTTCTTTGTGTTCTTGAACGTAGCCCTGTTTCTTTGTGTTCTTGAATGTAGCCCCCTGTTTCTTTGTGTTCTTGAACGTAGCCCTGTTTCTTTGTGTTCTTGAACGTAGCCCTGTTTCTTTGTGTTTTCTTGAACGTAGCCCTGTTTCTTTGTGTTCTTGAACGTAGCCCTGTTTCTTTGTGTTCTTGAACGTAGCCCTGTCTTTCATTTTTGTTCATTGATTTCACCTGTGTTAGTTACTCACCTGGTCTCATCAGCTCCTTATTTAGTTCAGTTCATTCTGTTTGTGCCTTGTGAGGTATTGTTCGTTTTTGACTCTACAAAGCCTTTTCCTAGCTCGTTTGTGAGAGCCAGTTATAGCCTTCAGTCCTAGTTTTTGATTTCTCCTGCCTGTTTGCCAACTGTGTGTATGACCATTGCCTGCCTGTGACCACGATTCCTGCCTTCTGCAAAGGCGAAATAAACACCTGCCACGCTCTACGCGTGAATCTACACCTTTTTCTCCCTGAGTATTCATTACACATACAAATAACTTTTGCGATTAAATTCCCATGCGTACAGTGCCTTGCAAAAGTATTCATCCCCCTTGCCATTTTTCCTATTTTGTTGCATTACAACCTGTAATTTAAATTGATTTTTATTTGGATTTCATGTAATGGACATACACAAAATAGTCAAAATTGGTGAAGTGAAATGAAAAAAAATAACTTGTTTAAAAAAATAAAAAATAAAAAATAACGTAAAAGTGATGCGTGCATTTGTATTCACCCCCTTTGCTATGAAGCCCCTAAATAAGATCTGGTGCAACCAATTACCTTCAGAAGTCACATAATTAGTTAAATAAAGTCCACCTGTCTGCAATCTAAGTGTCACATGATCTGTCACATGATCTCAGTATATATACACCTGTTCTGAAAGGCCCCAGAGTCTGCAACACAACTAAGCAAGGGGCACCACCAAGCAAGCGGCACCATGAAGACCAAGGAGCTCTCCAAACAGGTCAGGGACAAAGTTGTGGAGAAATACAGATCAGGGTTGGGTTATAAAAAAATATCTGAAACTTTGAACATCCCACAGAGCACCATTAAATCCATTATAAAAAAATTGAAAGAATATGGCACCACAACAAACCTGCCAAGAGAGGGCCGCCCACCAAAACTCACGAACAAGGCATTAATCAGAGAGTCAACGAAGCTGCAAAGCTCCACAGCGGAGATTGGTGTATCTGTCCATAAAACCACTTTAAGCCCTACACTCCACAGAGCTGGGCTTTACGGAAGAGTGGCCAGAAAAAAGCCATTGCTTAAAGAAAAAAATAAGCAAACACGTTTGGTGTTCGCCAAAAGGCATGTGGAAGAAGGTACTCTGATCAGATGAGACTAAAATGTAGCTTTTTGGCCATCAAGGAAAACACTATGTCTGGCACTAACCCAACACCTCTCATCACCCGAGAACACCATTCCCACAGTGAAGCATGGTGGTGGCAGCATCATGCTGTGGGGATGTTTTTCCATCGACAGGGACTGGGAAACTGGTCAGAATTGAAGGAATGATGGATGATGCTAAATACAGGGAAATTCTTGAGGGAAACCTGTTTCAGTCTTCCAGAGATTTGAGACTGGGATGGAGGTTCACCTTCCAGCAGGACAATGACCCTAAGCATACTGCTAAAGCAACACTTGAGTGGTTTAAGGGGAAACATTTAAATGTCTTGGAATGGCCTAGTCAAAGCCCAGACCTCAATCCAATTGAGAATCTGTGGTATGACTTAAAGATTGCTGTACACCAGCGGAACCCATCCAACTTAAAGGAGCTGGATGTCAAGGGCTGAGGTGTATGGTGTGTGGAAGTCAGGCGCAGGACACCGAAGCTAGTCCAACAAAGTTTACTGAAGTAATCCAAATGGCAAAATACAGAGAACGGCCTCAACAATAAACAGAGGCGAGAAAATACGCAAACTGTGCGTAAAACAAAATGACACGAAAACAGGAACAAAACACGCAGCACAACGGACAGGCAAAAAACAACACACAATCTAGCCTAAGCAAACCAAGGAACTTATAGGACAAGCAATCAACACACAAATGGACACAGGTGTAAAAGACAGACGAAAGCAATCACACCAAGAAACATAGAGCGGTGGCAGCTAGTACTCCGGGGACGGCGAACGCCGAAGCCTGCCCGAACCAGGAGGAGGAGCAGTCTCGGCAGAATCCGTGACAGTACCCCCCCCTTGACGCGCGGCTCCAGCCGTGCGCCGACCCCGGCCTCGGGGACGGCCAGGAGGACGCGGACCCGGGTGCGTGGGATGCCCACGGTGGAACTCAGTCAGGAGGGATGGATCGAGGATGTCCCTCCTGGGCACCCAGCACCGTTCCTCCGGACCGTACCCCTCCCACTCCACGAGATACTGGAGACCACTCATCCGGCGCCTCAAGTCCAAGATGGTCCGGACCCTGTACGCCGGGGCCCCCTCGATGTCCAAAGGGGGCGGAGGGGTCTCTCCTATCTCATCTTCTTGGAGTGGGCCAGCTACCACCGGCCTGAGAAGAGACACATGGGAACGAGGGGTTAATTTTTTTTGTACTCAATAGGCAGTTGTAACCTGTAACACACCTCGTTCAATCTTCTCAGGACTTTGAAGGGCCCCACAAACCGCCGACCCAGCTTCCGGCAGGGCAGGCGGAGGGGCAGGTTTCGAGTCGAGAGCCAGACTCGATCCCCTGGGCAGAGATGGCCCAGAACTCCTCTCCGCCAACTCCTCCACCAATCTAACACCTTTGGACCAGTGTGATTTCGGGTTACGTGGGACGCTGCCCATGTCCTGGCACCATCCGGCACGAGAGCCAGATCGAGCCCCCAGTGCGGTGGTGACGACGTGGATTCGCGCTCGCCTTTTGTTGAGGATGGCACGCTGGGATGGCTGTCCAGCGTCCATCCTGCGAGCGAATCCACTCCGTCCACAAAAGGCGAGCGCCGATCGCCACCGCCAGTGAGGGACCGGTAACCTAAAACGCACTGGATCGGCGCTAGCCTTTTGGTTGAGGATGGCACGCTGCAGAGTTCTGGGCCACTCTGCCCAGGGGATGAAACTCCCACGACTCCTCCGAGCGCCAATATCCACCTCGTCCACCGCAGGGGCCTGGATGACACGGCTCTCGTCCCATTGCTCTCTGGGTGGTACCCCGAGGTAAGGCTTACCGAGACCCCCAAGCGTTCCATGAACGCCCCCCAAACTCTGGAGGTGAACTGGGGACCTCGGTCAGACACAATATCCTCGGGGACCCCATAGTGCCGGAACACGTGGGTAAATAGGGCCTCAGCGGTCTGTAGGGCAGTAGGGAGACCCGGCATTGGGAGGAGACGACAGGCCTTGGAAAACCGATCCACAACGACCAAAATGGTGGTATTCCCCTGGGAGGGGGGTAGGTCGGTCACAAAATCCACCGATAGGTGGGACCATGGTCATTGTGGAACGGGCAAGGGGATGTAACTTACCCCTGGGCAAATGTCTAGGGCGCCTTACACTGGGCGCACACCGAGCAGGAGGAGACATAAAACCCTCACATCCCTAGCTAACGTTGGCCACCAATATTTCACGCTAAGGCAGTGCACTGTCCGGCCAATATCTGGATGTCCTGAGGAGGGTGATGTATGAGCCCAATAAATCAGGCGATCACGAACCTCGAGCGGGACGTACGTCCGCCCCCACAGGACACTCGGGGGGGAGTAGGGTCGGTACGCAGTGCCCGCTCGATTTCCGCATCGACCTCCCACACCACCGGTGCCACCAAACAAGACTCCGGCAGTATGGAAATAGGCTCATTGGACCTCTCCTCTGTGTCATACACCTGGGACAGGGCGTCTGCCTTACCGTTCTGGGACCCTGGGATGTATGTGATCTTTAAAAACAAACCGGGTCAGGAACATGTTCCACCTAGCCTGATGAGGGTTCAATCTCCTAGCTGCCCTGATGTACTCCAGGTTACGGTGATCAGTCAGAATGAGGAAAGGGTGTTGAGCCCCCTTTAAGCCAATGCCTCCACACCTTTAGGGCCTGGACTACAGCTAACAGCTCCCTGTACCCAACGTCATAGTTTCGCTCCGCCGAGCTGAGCTTCTTGGAGTAGAACGCACAGGGGCGGAGCTTAGGTGGCGTGCCGGACCGTTGTGACAGGACTGCCCCAATGCCGGCCTCGGACGCGTCTACCTCTACTTGGAATGGTAAAGAGGGATCCGGATGCGCCAGCACCGGGGCCGAGGTGAACAGGTTCTTCAGTTTGGTAAATGCCCTGTCCGCCTCAGCTGACCACTGCAACCGAACCGGACCCCCCTTTAGCAAGGACGTAATGGGAGCTGCTACCTGTCCAAAGCCTCGGATAAACCTCCGGTAGTAATTAGCAAAACCCAAGAACTGCTGCACCTCTTTGACAGTAGTTGGAGTTTGCCAATTACGCACGGCCGACACACGGTCTACCTCTATCTCCACACCAGACGCGGACAACCGATAACCGAAAAACGAGACGGACTCCTGAAAGAACAGGCATTTCTCTGCCTTGACATACAAGTCATGCTCCAACAGCCTCCCCAACACTCGGCGCACCAGGGCTACATGCTCGGCTCGGGTGGAAGAGTACACTAGGATGTCGTCGATGTATACTACCACACCCTGCCCATGCATGTCCCGGAAAATCTCGTCAACAAAGGATTGGAAGACTGAAGGAGCATTCATTAACCCGTATGGCATGACGAGATACTCGTAATGACCCGAGGTGGTGCTAAATGCGGTCTTCCATTCGTCCCCCTCCCTAATGCGTACCAGATTGTACGCGCTCCTGAGATCCAACTTTGTGAAGAACTGCGCTCCGCGTAATGATTCTGTCATAGTCGCAATCAGCGGAAGAGGGTAACTGTACTTAACCGTGATCTGATTGAGACTACGATAGTCAATACATGGGCGCAAACCCCGTCCTTTCTTCTTCACAAAGAAGAAACTCGAGGAAACCGGGGAAGTAGAGGACCGTATGTATCCCTGTGCCAATGACTCGGCTATGTAAGTTTCCATAGCCGCTGTCTCCTCTTGAGACAGTGGATACACACGGCTCCGCGGAAGTGCCGCTCCTGTTTGGAGATCTATCGCACAATCCCCCTGTCTATGAGGTGGTAGCCGTGTAGCCCTCGTCTTACTGAACACAAGTGCTAGATCCTCATACTCGGGGGGAATGTGCATTGCGGGCACTTGGTTTCGGACTCTCTACCGAGGGTCGCCCCTAAGGAAAACACCTAGACATCTCCCTACACACTGGGAAGACCACTCCATAAGAGCCCTCTGTTGCCACGCAATGGTAGGATCATGGGTGCTTAACCAGGGGAAGCCCCAGCACCACGGGATACGCAGGAGAGTCAATCAGATAAAACTGAATGGTCTCCTCATGACCCCCCTGCGTCGTCATCTTAAGTGGTGCTGTGACTTCTCTGATCAGCCCCGACCCCAACGGCGGCTGTCTAGGGCGTGAACAGGAAAGGGGGCTTCTACCGGGCGGCCGAAGGGGAATTCCTAACTTATAACAAAAAGCTCGATCAACAAAAATTCCCAGCTGCGCCTGAATCTACTAGCGCCTTATGCTGGGAATGAGGTGCCACCTGTGGAAATCTCATAGGTATACTCATGTGACCAACAGAGAGCTCTCTGGGTAAGTGGGGCGCCTACTCACCTGAAATGACTCCCCAGTGCGTGACCTGTTGTCCCCTCTCCCAGGCGACCCTCCCCAGCACCTGGCCGCGGTGTGTCCTCCACGGCCACAGTTGGTGCAGGGGGATGGCCCCCCTCGGGTTCTCTCTCCTCCTCTCTCTAGCGCCAGCACCCCCGAGCTCCATGGGAACCGGCTCGGAGGTGCTGGAGGGTGGAATGGACGACCCCCACTCGGACGTCCGCGGGTAGCCAGCAGGGTGTCTAGACGGATGGAGATGTCTACCAACTGGTCGAAGGAAAGGTTGGTGTCCCTGCAGGCCAGCTCACGACGAACGTCCTCTCGTAGGCTACACCGGTAATGGTCGATGAGGGCCCTCTCATTCCACCCCGCATCCGCCGCTAGAGTCCGGAACTCCAGGGCGAACTCCTGTGCGCTCCTCTTCCCCTGTCGGAGGTGGAACAGACGCTCCCCCGCCGCCTTCCCCTCAGGTGGGTGATCGAAGACAGCCCTGAAGCGGCGGGAGAACTCTGCGTAGGTGATGGTAGCGGCGTCTATTCCCCTCCATTCGGCGTTTGGCCCACTCCAACGCCTTGCCGGATAGACAGGAGATGAGGGCGGAGACGCTCTCGTACCCGGAGGGCGCTTGGGTGTATGGTAGCCAGGTAGAGTTCCACCTGCAGGAGGAACCCCTGACACCCGGCTGCAGAACCGTCATATGCCTCGGGAGCGAGAGCCGTATGCCACTGGGGTTCCGGTGCTGAGAGAGGAGGACTGGCCGTTGGTGATGGGATGGTGTGAGAAGGCCTGGGCACCTCTCCAGTCACCAACCGGCGCAGAGTGTTGGACACCTCGTTCATGGCGGCCCCAAGTTGCCGGATCATGGTGTCTTGATCGCTGATCGATCCTCCAGCGACTTGGGTGCCGCCACTGCTCCTGCTGACTCCATGATATGGTGTGTTGTTCTGTCAAGGGCTGAGGTGTATGGTGTGTGGAAGTCAGGCGCAGGACACCGAAGCTAGTCCAACAAAGTTTACTGAAGTAATCCAAATGGCAAAATACAGAGAACGGCCTCAACAACAAACAGAGGCGAGAAAATACGCAAACTGTGCGTAAAACAAAATGACACGAAAACAGGAACAAAACACGCCAGCACAATGGACAGGCAAAAAAACAACACACAATCGAGCCTAAGCAAACCAAGAAACTTATAGGACAAGCAATCAACACACAAATGGACACAGGTGGTAAAAAGACAGACGAAAGCAATCACACCAAGAAACATAGAGCGAGGGTGGCAGCTAGTACTCCGGGGACGGCGAACGCCGAAGCCTGCCCAAACCAGGGAGGAGGAGCAGTCTCGGGCAGAATCCGTGACACTGGAGCAGGTTTGCCTTGAAGAATGGGCAAAAATCCCAGTGGCTAGATGTGCCAAGCTTATAGAGACATACCTTAAGGGGGGGGGTGAATAGTTATGCATGCTCAAGTTTTTTGTTTGTTTCTTATTTCTTGCTTGTTTTACAAAAAATAAGAAATTTGCATCTTCAAAGTGGTAGGCATGTTGTGTAAATGAAATGATACAAACCCCCCAAAAATCCATTTTTAATTCCAGGTTGTAAGGCAACAAATAGGGAAAATGCCAAGGGGAGTGAATAATTTCGCAAGCCACGGTACTGAATAAAAAATACAAGTGAAATGGGTTTTCATCACGTTGTCAACTCTACTGATGGTTTGGTCACAAAATATGGTGCGTTATATAACGATTGTGCTCACTCTGGTTAACAGCTCGCAGATAATGTCGCCTACTACATGAGATTATTATGGACAAAAGAGCAAGATTGTTTTTTTTGTCAAACAGAAGCCAAGCATCGATCTTCATGTCACCAGAATAAGATCCTCAATATTGGAAAGGAGTAATTTATTAATTTAGGTGTAACTGCTGTCCAAAATAACCTGTTTCCATTAGGTGTAACTACTCTCCAAAATAACCTGTTTCCATTAGGTGTAACTACTCTCCATAATAACCTGTTTCCATTAGGTGTAACTACTCTCCATAATAACCTGTTTCCATTAGGTGTAACTACACTCCATAATAACCTGTTTCCATTAGGTGTAAATACTCTCCATAATAACCTGTTTTCCATTAGGTGTAACTACTCTCCATAATAACCTGTTTCCATTAGGTGTAACTACTCTCCATAATAACCTGTTTCCATTAGGTGTAACTACTCTCCATAATAACCTGTTTCCATTAGGTGTAACTACTCTCCATAATAACCTGTTTCCATTAGGTGTAACTACTCTCCATAATAACCTGTTTCCATTAGGTGTAACTACTCTCCATAATAACCTGTTTCCATTAGGTGTAACAGCTGTTCAAAATCACCTGTTTCCATTAGGTGTAACTACTCTCCATAATAACCTGTTTCCATTAGGTGTAACTACTCTCCATAATAACCTGTTTCCATTAGGTGTAACTACTCTCCATAATAACCTGTTTCCATTAGGTGTAACTACTCTCCATAATAACCTGGTTTCCATTAGGTGTAACTACTCTCCATAATAACCTGTTTCCATAAGGTGTAACTACTCTCCATAATAACCTGTTTCCATTAGGTGTAACTACTATCCATAATAACCTTTTTTCCATTAGGTGTAACTACTCTCCATAATAACCTGTTTCCATTAGGTGTAACTACTCTCCATAATAACCTGTTTCCATAAGGGTGTAACTACTCTCCATAATAACCTGTTTCCATTAGGTGTAACTACACTCCATAATAACCTGTTTCCATTAGGTGTAAACTACTCTCTCCATAATAACCTGATTTTCCATTAGGTGTAACTACTCTCCATAATAACCTGTTTCCATTAGGTGTAATTGCTGTTCAAAATGACCTGTTTCCATTAGGTGTAACTACTCTCCAAAATAACCTGTTTCCATTAGGTGTAATCATGGTCCCATAAATACCTGTTTCCATTAGGTGTAACTACATTCCAAAATAACCTGTTTCCATTAGGTGTAGCTGCTGTCCAAATTCACCTGTTTCCATTAGGTGTAACTGCTCTTCAAAATACTGTGTTTCCATTAGGTCTTACTGCTGTCCATAATCACCTGTTTCCATTAGGTGTAACTACATTCCATAATAACCTGTTTCCATGAGGTGTAACTACTCTCCAAAATAACCTGTTTCCATCAGGTGTAACTACTCTCCATAATAACCTGTTTCCATTAGGTGTAACTACTCTCCATAATAACCTGTTTCCATTAGGTGTAACTACTCTCCATAATAACCTGTTTCCATTAGGTGTAACTACACTCCATAATAACCTGTTTCCATTAGGTGTAACTACTCTCCATAATAACCTGTTTCCATTAGGTGTAACTACTCTCCATAATAACCTGTGTCCATTAGGTGTAACTACTCTCCATAATAACCTGTTTTCCATTAGGTGTAACTACTCTCCATAATAACCTGTTTCCATTAGGTGTAACTACTCTCCATAATAACCTGTTTCCATTAGGTGTAACTACTCTCCATAATAACCTGTTTCCATTAGGTGTAACTACTCTCCATAATAACCTGTTTCCATTAGGTGTAACTACTCTCCATAATAACCTGTTTCCATTAGGTGTAACTACTCTCCATAATAACCTGTTTCCATTAGGTGTAACTACTCTCCATAATAACCTGTTTCCATTAGGTGTAACTACTCTCCATAATAACCTGTTTCCATTAGGTGTAACTACATTCCATAATAACCTGTTTCCATCAGGTGTAGCTGCTGTCCAAATTCACCTGTTTCCATTAGGTGTAACAACTGTTCAAAATCACCTGTTTCCATTAGGTGTAATCAAATCAAATCAAATCAAATGTTATTGGCCACATGCGCCGAATACAACAGGTGCAGACATTACAGTGAAATGCTTACTTACAGCCCTTAACCAACAGTGCATTTATTTTTAATGAAAAAGTAAAATAACAACAAAAAAGTGTTGAGAAAACAAAGAGCAGAAGTAAAATAAAAATAACGGTAGGGAGGCTATATATAAGGGATGGGGGGGTACCGGTGGCAGAGTCAATGTGCGGGGGGGCACCGGCTAGTTGAGGTAGTTGAAGTAATATGTACATGTGGGTTAGAGTTAAAGTGACTATGCATAAATAATTAACAGAGTAGCAGCAGCGTAAAAAGATGGGGTGGGGGGGGCAGTGCAAATAGTCCTGGGTAGCCATGATTAGCTGTTCAGGAGTCTTATGGCTTGGGGGTAGAAGGCTGTTGAGAAGTCTTTTGGACACTAGACTTGGCACTCCGGTAACCGCTTTTGCCGTGCGGTAGCAGAGAGAAACAGACTATGACGGGTGGCTGGAGTCTTTGACAATTTTGAGGGCCTTCCTCTGACATACCGCCTGGTATAGAGGTCCTGGATGGCAGGAAGCTTGGCCCCAGTGATGTACTGGGCCGTACGCAGTACCCTCTGTAGTGTCTTGCGGTCGGAGGCCAAGCAGTTGCCATACCAGGCGGTGATGCAACCAGTCAGGATGCTCTCGATGGTGCAGCTGTAGAATATTTTGAGGATCCTGAGGACCCATGCCGAATCTTTCAGTCTCCTGAGGGGAATAGGCTTTGTCGTGCCCTCTTCACGACTGTCTTCTGTGGTGTGTTTGGACCATGATAGTTCGTTGGTGATGATGTGGACACCAAGGAACTTGAAGCTCTCAACCTGTTTCCACTACAGCCCCGTTGATGAGAATGGGGGCGTGCTCAGTCCTCTTTTTTTTCCTGTAGTCCACAATCATCTCCTTTGTCTTGGTCATGTTGAGGGAGAGGTTGTTATCCTGGCACCCACACGGCCAGGTCTCTGACCTCCTCCCTATAGGCTGTCTCACCGTTGTCGGTGATCAGGCCTACCAACTGTTGTGTCCCCCGTCGGCAAACTTAATGATGGTGTTGGAGTCGTGCCTGGCCATGGGCAGTCATGGGTGAACAGGGAGTACAGGAGGGGACTGAGCACGCACCCCTGAGGGGGCCCCCGTGTTGAGGATCAGTGTGGCAGATGTGTTGTTACCTAACCCTTACCACCTGGGGGCGGGCCCGTCAGGAAGTCCAGGATCCAGTTTGCAGAGGGAGGTGTTTAGTCCCAGGATCCTTAGAGTGTAACTGATCTTCAAAATACTGTGTTTCCATTAGGTCTAACTGCTGTACGAAATCCCCTGTTTCCATTAGGTGTAACTACTCTCCAAAATAACCTGTTTCCATTAGGTGTAATTGTTGTCCATAATAACCTGTTTCCATTAGGTGTAAGTACTGTTCAATATAACCTGTTTCCATTAGGTGTAACAGCTGTTCAAAATCACCTGTTTCCATTAGGTGTAACTACTGTTCAATATAACCTATTTCCATTAGGTGTAAAAGCTGTTCAAAATAACCTGTTTCCATTAGGTGTAACTGCTGTCCAAAATAACCTGTTTCCAATAGGTGTAACTGCTGTCCAAAATCACTTGTTTCCATTAGATATAACCGCTGTCCACAATAGCCTGTTTCCATTAGTTGTAACTACTGTTCAAAATGACCTGTTTCCATTAGTTTCCAAAATTACTTGTGTCATTGTCACGATCGTTCAAAAGGAGCGGACCAATGCGCAGCGTTGCGAGTGAACATGATGACTTTATTATTTAAAGCAACCACGAAGAAAACAACAAATGACGATACGTGAAGTTCAAATACTGATACAGACTAACAGCAACACAGAAACAGGAAACATAACCCCACCAAACAAAGGTGAAAACACACAGAATATATATGGCTCCCCAATCAGAGATAACGAGCCGACAGCTGACACTCGTTACCCTCCGATTGGGAGTCATCGACCAATCACCACATGACACAAACAAAATGGAAACTCACCCATACCACACACCACCAAATGAAATACACCCAAACACAAGAAAATGAACAACCCTGGCTCAATATAAACGTCCATAGAGCCAGAGTGTTTACAGTACCCACCCCTAAAGGTGCGAACTCCGGGCGCACCAACATCAGGACTAGGGGAGGGTCGGGGTGGGCGTCTGTCCATGGTGGCGGCTCTGGCCCCGGTCGTGATCCCCACCCCACCACAGTCACAACTCTGCTTTGGTAGCCTCCTCCCAATGACCACCCTCCACCTAACCCCACCTGGACTAAGGGGCAACCCCGGACTAAGGGGCAGCATCGGCCTAAGGGGCAGCACCGGGATAAGGGGCAGCACCGGGATAAGGGGTAGCAGCACCGGGACAAGGGGCAGCACCGGACTACGGGGAAGTACCGGACTAAAGGGCAGTACAGAACTAAGGGGCAGCACCGGGCTAAGGGGCAGTACCGGACTACGGGGCAGCACCGGGCTAAGGGGCGGCAACCGGACTCATGGGGCAGCACCGGACTAAGGGGCAGCACCGGGCTAAAGGGCAGCACCGGACTAAGGGGCAGCACCGGACTAAGGGGCAGTACCGGGACTACGGGGCAGCAGCACCGGGCTAAGGGACAGTACCTGACTAAGGGGCAGCACCGGACTAAGGGGCCAGTACCAGGCTGAATGGCGGATCCCGGCTGGTCGGCTCTGTCGGATCCCGGCTTGACGGCTCTGGCGGAACCCGGCTGGACGGCTCTGGTGGATCCCGGCTGGACGGCTCTGGCGGATCCCGGCTGGACGGCTCTGGCGGATCCCGGCTGGACGGCTCTGGCGGATCCCGGTTTGGACGGCTCTGGCGGATCCCGGCGGACGGCTCTGGTGGATCCCGGCTGGACGGCTCTGGCGGATCCTGGCGGGACGGCTCTGGGCGGATCCAGGCTGGACGGCTCTGGCAGATCCTGGCGGGACGGCTGGACGGCTCTCTGGCGGGATCCAGGCTGCTGGACGGCTCTCTGGCGATCAACTGGCTGGACGGCTTCCTGGCGGACCTGGCGGATCCTGGACGGCTCTGGCGGATCCTGTCTGGACGGGCTCGGATCCTGGCTGGACGGGCTCTGGCGGATCCTTGCTGGACGGGCTCTGGCGGATCCTGGCTGGACGGCTCTGGCGGATCCTGGCTAGGACGGCTCTGGCGGATCCTGGCTGGACGGCTCTGGCGGATCCTGGCTGGACTGCTCTGGCGGATCCTGGCTGGACTGCTCTGGGCGGATCCTGGCGGGACGGCTCTGGCGGATCCAGGCTGGCTGACGGTGTCCTGGCTGCTCATGGCTGGCTGACGATCTGGCTGCTCATGGCTGGGCTGACGGATCTGGCTGCTCATAGCTGGCTGATGGTGCTGGCTGGAGACTGGCGGTGGTGGAGGCGGACCCCAGCCTCGGATTGCAGTCAACATCTCCAGCAGGGCGGCTCCCATCTGCAGGAGCTGCTCTTCCTGGGTCCCGAACCCGTTGCGTCCAGTCTAGTATGGGCTGCGTCGGCTCCTGCTGATTCATAGCAGATGTATGATTCTGTTCTGGCGGAAGGCTCTAGCGGCTCCTGTCTGGCGGAAGGCTCTGAAAGGCTCATGGCAGACGGACGGCTTTTGCAGGAGCTCAGTACAGACGGGCGGATTATGCAGCGCTTGGCAAACGGGCAGTTCAGACGCCATAGGGGCCGACGCGGCAGTTCAGGCGCCGTTGTTGGGCAGACGGCAGACTCTGGCAGACTGGTAACGCACCCCGTAGGATTCGTAGTGCGTGGAGCAGGAACAGGCCGGGCTGGGCTGGCGACGCGCACCTTATCCCTGGTTGCGAGTGGCCGGAACAGGCCGGGCCGGCTGGCGACGCCACATCGTGGACCTGGTGCGTGGAGTAGGAAACAGACCGGTCCGTACACCAAGAGGGAACCCCACCACTGGCCTTAAACTGGGATCAAGAACGGACCGGACCAGACTGGGAACACACTTCAGTCTCTCATGCCGTTTAGCCACAACAACTCCCCTCCCTCTACTCGCCAATGGCTCCGTAATCCGATAGCCAGGTCTCTCCAGCTCTACCTGTGGCACAGCCCTCCTGCTGCCCAGGCGCCCTAAGCCATGTGCCCCCCCCAAAAAAATTTTGGGGAGTAACCACCGGGCATCCAGCCTCGGGAACTCCGCGCTTCCTCTTCATACCACCTCCTCTCGGCTGCAGCTGCCTCCAGCTCTTCACGAGGGCGGTGATATTCCTCCTCATACCACCTCCTCTCGGCTGCAGCTGTCTCCAGCTCTTCACGAGGGCGGTGATATTCCTCCGGTTGTGCCCAAGGGACCCTTTCCAGCCCGAATCTCCTCCCAAGTCCAAAAATCCTTAGGAGGCGTCCATAAATCCTGCGTAGGTAGGTCCTGTTGTTGCCGCTTGTTACGCCGCTGTCCTCTTGAGGTGGGTTATTCTGTCACGATCGTCAAAAAGGAGCGGACCAATGCGCAGCGTTGCGAGGTGGAAAATGATGACTTTATTATTTAAAGCAAACCACGAGAAAAACACAATGACGATACGTGAAGTTCAAATACCTGATACAGACTAACAGCAACACAGGAAACAGAAACAGGAAACAATAACCCACCAAAACAAAGGTGAAAACAACACAGAATATATATGGCTCCCAATCAGAGATAACGAGTCCGACAGCTGACACTCGTTACCTCCGATTGGGAGTCATCGACCAATCACCACATGACACAAACAAAATGAAACTCACCCATACCACACACCACCAAATGAAAATACACCCAAACACAAGAAAATGACAACAACCCTTGCTCAATATAAACGTCCATAGAGCCAGAGTGTTTACAGTCATGCACAAAGTAGATGTCCTAACCCGACTTGCCAAAACTATACTAGTGTTGTTAACTATAGAAATTTGTGGAGTGGTTGAAAAAACGAGTTTTTAATATACTCCAACCTAAGTGTATGTGCAGACTTCCGACTTTCAACTGTAACTACTGGTCAATAATAACCTTTTCCTTTAGGTGTAACCTCGTCCATTAATAACCTGTTTCCTTAAGGTGTAACCTCGTCCATAATAACCTGTTTTCCTTTAGGTGTAACCTGTTTCCTCTCATCCATAATAACCTGTTTCCTTTAAGTGTAACCTCGTCCATAATAACCTGTTTTCCTTTAGGTGTAACCTCGTCCATAATAACCTGTTTTCCTTTAGGTGTAACCTCGTCCATAATAACCTGTTTCCTTTAGGTGTAACCTCGTCCATAATAAACCTGTTTCCTTTAGGTATAACCTCGTCCATAATAACCTGTTTCCTTTAGGTGTAACCTCGTCCATAATAACCTGTTTCCTTTAGGTGTAACCTCGTCCATAATAACCTGTTTCCTTTAGGTGTAACCTCGTCCATAATATAACCTGTTTCTTTAGGTGTACCTCGTCGATAATAACCTGTTTCCTTTAGGTGTAACCTCGTCCATAATAACCTGTTTCCTTTAGGTGTAACCTCGTCCATAATAACCTGTTTTCCATTAGGTCTAACTACTGTCCATAATTGATTTAAGTAGATCTAAATGTTTTTTTTGGGAATGCATTAGCTCATCTCATCTTGCATTTTCACCACCCTGCGAAGGTCATAATACATTATTTAATCAGTAGGCTAATAAACTGCATGCTTTCCCGAGTCGTAGTAGGGGAGGACCACAAAGCATGTGATCACGTGACTACAAGTTGACTTCTATATGATGGGTTTTATATCAATATTTGCGCTTAAAAGCGTTTCCAACGCCATTTCTCGCATCATTAATTTTACTGACACAAAAAGATCACACCTCATCTAGAGTATTTTGTTTTTGTCGACATTGGTTGTTTCCATCGGACCTTCCATTTCATATCTGACATGTGTTTTTTTACTCGCATAAAAAGGTTGAATGGAAAACCTGGTTATATTTGTGTGCTCTTTTGCAAAACGAAAATGGGGCCCTGAGCTAATGAATACGTAGAAGACTGGTAGATAGAACTGGTGGTACATTATAGAACACTGGTAGATATAACTGGTGGAACATGATAGAGCACTGGTATATATAACTGGTGTGGTACATAATAGAACACTGGTAGACATAACTGGTGGTACATGATAGAACACTGGTAGATAGAACTGGTTGTACATGATAAACCATGGTAGATAGAACTGGTGGGTACATGATAGAACACTGGTAGAAATAACTGGTGGTACATGGTAGAACATCACTAGATAGAACTGGTGGTACATGATAAACCATGGTAGATAGAACTGGTGGTACATGATAGAACACTGGTAGAAATAACTGGTTTGTACATGATATAACACTGGTAGATAGGACTGGTGGTACATGATAGATCACTGATAGATAGAACTGGTGGTACATTATAGAACACTGGTATATAGAACTGGTGGTACATGATAGAACACTGGTAGAAATAACTGGTGGTACATGATAGAACACTGGTAAAAAGAAAACTAGTGGTACATGATAAAACACTGGTAGATATAACTGGTGGTACATGATAGAGCACTGGTAGATATGACTGGTGGTACATGATAGAACACTGGTAGATAGAACTGGTGGTACATGATAGAACACTGGGTAGATAGAACTGGTGGTACCTTATAGAACACTGGTAGACAGAACTGATGTACATGATAAACACTGGTAGATAGAAAGAATGGTTGTACATGATAGAACACTGGTAGCTAGAACTAGTGGTACATGACATAACACTGGTAGACAGAACTGGTGGTACATGATAGAACACTGGTAGAAATAACTGGTGGTACATGATAGAACACTGGTAAATAGAACTAGTGGTACATGATAAAACACAGGTAGATATAACTGGTGGTACATGATAGAGCACTGGTAGATATGACTGGTGGTACATGATAGAACACTGGTAGATAGAACTGGTGGTACATGATAGAACACTGGTAGATAGAACTGGTGGTACATTATAGAACACTGGTAGATAGAACTGGTGGTACATTATAGACCACTGGTAGATTTAACTGGTGGTACATGATAGAACACTGTGGTAGCTAGAACTGGTGGTACATGGCATAACACTGGTAGACAGAACTGATGTTACATGATAGAACACTGGTAGATAGGACTGGTGGTACATGATAGATCACTGGTAGATATAACTGGTGGTACATGATAGAACACTGGTAGATAGAACTGGTGGTACATGATATAACAGTGATAGATAGAACTGGGGGTACATGATAGAACACTGGTAGATATAACTTGTGGTACATGATAGAAACCACTAGATAGAACTGGTGGTACATGATAGAACACTGGTAGATAGAACTGGTGGTACATGATAGAACACTGGTAGATAGAACTGGTGGTACATGATAGAACACTGGTAGATAGAACTGGTGGTACATGATAGAACACTGGTAGGTAGAAATTGTGGTACATGATAGAACACTGGGAGATAGAACTTGTGGTACATGATAGAAACCACTAGATAGAACTGGTGGTACATGATAGAACACTGGTAGATAGAAACTGGTGGTACATGATAGTAACACTGGTAGGTAGACCAAATGGTGGTACATGATAGAACACTGGTAGATATAACTTGTGGTACATGATAGAAACCACTAGATAGAACTGGTGGCACATGATAGAACACTGGTAGATAGAACTGGTGGTACATGATAGAACACTGGTAGATATGACTTGTGGTACATGATAGAAACCACTAGATAGAACTGGTGGTACAGTGATAGAAACACTGGTAGATAGAACTGGTGGTACATGATAGAACATTGGTAGATAGAACTGGTGGTACATGATAGAACACTAGTAGATAGAACTGGTGGTACATCATAGAAACCACTAGATAGAACTGGTGGTACATGATAGAACACTGGTATTAGATGATGATGCATCCAGATACATGGATGCTATGGAGACACATTCTGCTGACTGAGAAGTCAATAAAAAGCAGAGTTACAGAACGGCCAGAGAAAGAGGGAAAGGTCAAGTGGGCCAAATTGCATCAAAACGTCTTCATTCTCTTTACCTCTGAACTGGAGTCCACAGTCTGCCTGGCCTCACAACAGAGAGAGGAGTGTGTGTGACTCAGTGCGGCCTACTCACCAAGACTTTAAACCCAGCCCTTTGTACACACACAGAGAGAGAGAGAGAGAGAGAGAGAGAGAGAGAGAGAGAGAGAGCGAGAGAGGGAGAGAGAGAGAGAGAGGAGGAATAGAGTGAGAGAAAGACATGAAAGTACAGAGGTTGGGAGACTGCTAGCTAGCAGACACAATACATTCATAGCTATAGTTCCTGTATGTGTGAAATTATTGGGTGCGTTGTGTTTTTATCCCCTTAAGTCAGTAAAATCATCACACATAAAGCAATATGAAATCTATCATATGCTAGCTAGCGTTCTGAATCAAGTACAGTGTAATGTCTGTATAATCACATCACACACATTAGTGTACTTTACTATAGCTGTGAATGAGTGGTCTGCTCTCTGCTAGCTATCTATCTATATTTAGAGTAATGTGCATGGTGGTAGACAGAGGGACTACAGGGACTAACAATTATTACATTATGGAAGATAATTAACCTCAAAGCAATGGATAACAGGATCAGAATGTGATACGGTAGCATCGTCTCTCTCTCTCTCTCTCTCTATCAACTGTCTCTCTCTCTCTCTCTCTCTCTCCTCTCTCGTCTCTCATCTCTCTCTCTCTCTCTCTCTCTTTCTATCCAACCTGTCTCTCTCTCATCTCTCTCTCGATCTCTCTCTCTCGTCTCTCGCTCTCTCTCTCTCTCTCGTCTCTCTCTCTCTCTCTTCGATCTTCTTATCCTGCTAACCTCCTTCGTCTCTCTTCTCTCTTCCTCTTCTCTTCTCTCTCTCGTCTGAGCTCTCTCTCTATCTCTCTCTCTCTCTCTCTCTCTCCTCTCCTCTCTTCTCTCTCCTCTCTCTCTCTCTCGCTCAAACAATCAATTCAATTCAATTCTAATTTCAATCTAATGGCTTTATTGACATTTTTTTATTTATTTTATTTTATTTCACCTTTATTTAACCAGGTAAAGCCAGTTGAGAACAGGTTCTCATTTACAACTGCGACCTCTGGCCAGAGATAAAGCAAAGTAGTGGCAATAAAAACAACACGAGAGTTACATATGGGGTCAAAAAAAAAACATAAAGTCAGAAATACAACAGAAAAATATATATACAGTGTGTGCAAATGTAGCAAGTTTATGGAGGGTAAGGCAATAAATAGGCTATAGTGCAGAATAATTACAATAGTATTAACACTGGAATGCTAGATATGTGCAAGAGATTATGTGCAAATAGAGATACTGGGGTGCAAAAGAGCAAAATAAATAACAATATAGGGATGAGGTAGTTGGGTGGGCTATATTTCAGATGGGCTGTGTACAGGTGCAGTGATCGGTAAGGTGCTCTGACAAACTGATGCTTAAAGTTATTGAGGAGATAAGAGTCTCCAGCTTCAGAGATTTTTGCAATTCGTTCCAGTCATTGGCAGCAGAGAACTTGGAAGGAATGGCGGCCAAAGGAGGTGTTGGCTTTGGGAATGACCAGTGAGATATACCTGCTGGAGCGCAGACTACGGGTGGGTGCTGCTATGGTGCCAATGAGCTAAGATAAGGCGGGGATTTGCCTAGCAGTGATTTATAGATGGCCTGGAGCCAGTGGGTTTGACGACGGACATGTAGTGAGGACCAGCCAACAAGAGCGTACAGGTCACAGTGGTGGGTAGTGTATGGGGCTTTGGAGACAAAACGGATGGCAACTGTGATAGACTACATCCAATTTGCTGAGTAGAGTGTTGGAGGCTATTTTGTAAATGACATCGCCGAAGTCAAGGATCGGTAGGATAGTCCGTTTTACGAGGGCATGTTTGGCAGCATGAGTGAAGGAGGCTTTTGTTGCGAAATAGGAAGCCCGATTCTAGATTAACTTTGGATTGGAGATTCTTTATGTGAGTCAGGAAGTTGAGTTTTACAGTCTAACCAAGACACCTAGATATTTGTAGTTGTCCACATATCTCTAGGTCCGACCCGTCGAGAGTGGTGATTCTAGTCGGGTGGGCGGGTGTGCTTCAGCGTTCGATTGAAAAGCATGCATTTAGTTTTACTAGTGTTTAAGAGCAGTTGAAGGCTACTGAAGGATTGTTGTATGGCATTGAAGCTCGTTTTGGAGGTTTGTTAACACATGTGTCCAATGAAGGGCCAGATGTATACAAAATGGTGTCGTCTGCGTAGAGGTGGATCTGAGAGTCACCAACAGCAAGAGCGACATCATTGATATACACGGAGGAAAAAGTGTCGGGTCCCCAGAATTGAACCCTGTGGCACCCACCATAGAGACTGCCTATAGGTCCAGACAACAGGCCCTTCCGATTTGATTTGACACTGAAACTCTATCTGAAGAAGTAGTTGGTGAACCAGGCGAGGCAGGTCATTTGGCAGTCATTTGAGAAACCAAGGCTATTTAGTCTGCCAATAAGAATGTGGTGGTTGACAGAGTCGAAAGCCTTTGGCCAGGTCGATGAAGACTGCTGACACGTAAGTGTCAGTAAAACTACAGTTATAATGTCCTTATTACCTTGAGTCCATGGCTTGAAGTGCGGTATAATATCGTTAAGGAGACGCACTTTGAGCGTGCTGAAGTGCACCCCGTGTAAGCCAGCTTGGGAAAACCGGATGCCGTGGTATTCGAAGTGCTCGTGAAACGAATACTTGAACATAGTACGCATGAAATAAAAAGTAGGATAAAAAAGGTGGAAGTGGATTATAGGTCACCTGATTCGATCAAATGGTATGATAGAGGAGATGACCCAGGGGGCAAGATGGCATTGTGTGTGATTCTCTTGTATGAAGGGCTTTCGAATACTTCGAAAGGCAGGCAG
The DNA here is from genome assembly GCA_036851935.1 of Coregonus suidteri. Classification (NCBI taxonomy): domain Eukaryota; kingdom Metazoa; phylum Chordata; class Actinopteri; order Salmoniformes; family Salmonidae; genus Coregonus; species Coregonus suidteri. Next base: position 4,334,989 of record CM072221.1, read on the forward strand.
GATGGATATAGGTCTGTAGCAGTTTTGATTCTAGAGTGTCACCCCCCCTTTGAAAGAGGGGGATGATGGCCGCGGCAGCTTTCCGAATCTTCTGGGGATCTCAGACGTTTTATGAAAGAGAGGGTTGAACTAGACTAGTATATAATAGGTTTGGCAGGCACGACAATTTCGAGCGGCTAGTTTTTAGAAAGGAAAGGGTTCCAGATTGTCTAGCCCTAGCTGATTTTGTAGGGGTCCAGATTTTTGACAGCGCTTTTCAAAACATCAGGCTGTCTGATTTGAGTGTGAAGAAGAAGCGGGGCGGGGGGGGGGTGGCATATGGGCAAGTTGCAGCAGAGGGTGCAGAGTTTTGGTGGGGTTCAGTGTTAGTGGTAGCCAGATGGAAAGCATGGCCAGCTGTAGCAAAATGCTTGTTGAAATTCTCGGATTATTGTAGATTTATCGGTGGGTTGATAGTGTTTCCTAGCCTCAGTGCAGTGCGGGCAGCTGGAGGAAGTGCTCTTATTCTCAGCATGGACTTTACACAGTGTCCCAAAACTTTTTGGAGTTAGTGCTACAGGATAGCAAATTTCTGTTTGAAAAAAGTTAGCCTTTGCTTTCCTGACTGCTTGTGTATTTGGTTCTCAACTTAACTTCCCTGAAAAGTTTTCATATCGCGGGGGGCTATTTGATTGCTAATGCTGTACGCCAGCCACAGGATGTTTTTGTGCTGCTGGTCAAGGGCAGTGCAAGTCTGAGGAGAACCAGGGGCTATATATCGTTTCTTAGTTCTGTATTTTTTGATGGGGCGTGGTGTTTTTTCATGTTTATTTAAAGATCGAGAGGAAATTACTTTTAAGGAACAACGCAGGCATCCTCTTACTGACGGAATGAGATCTATATCCAACTCCAGGATAACCTGGGCCAGGTCCAATTAGGAGTCCTCGCTCTCCTCGCTAAAGTGTTTTAGGGAGCGTTTGACAGTGATGAGGGGTGGTCGTTTGACCGCGGACGGGATCTCGTTACCGGTACGGCAGCAATTGAAAGGCAGTGATCGCTGAGATCCTGGTTGATAAGACAGCTGAGCTGGTGTATTTAGAGGGTGTGTTAGTCAGGATGATTATCTATGAGGGTACCCATGTTTTACGGATTTAGGTGTTGTAACCTGGTAGGTTCGTTGATAATTTGCGTGAGGTTGAGGGCATCTATGCTTGGATTGTAGGATGGCTGGGGTATTAAGCATATCCCAATTTAGGTCACCAAGCAGTACAAACTCTGAGGATAAATGGGGGGCAATCAATTCACATATACGGTGTTCCAGGGCACAGCTGGGGGCTGAGGGGGGGTCTGTAGCAAGCGGCAACAGTGAGAGACTTATTTCTGGAAAGGTGGATTTCTTAGAAGTAGAAGCTCAAACTGTTTGGGCACAGACCTGGATAGTATGATAGAGCTCTGCAGGCTATCTCTACAGTAGATTGCAACTCCACCCTTTCAAGGGCCTTTGGCAGTTCTATCTAGACGGAAAATGTTATACGGTTGGGGATGGAAATTTCAGAATTTTTGGTCCCCCCAAAAAGGCCTTTCCTGAGCCAGGATCAGACACTGCTAGAACATCAGGGTTGGCAGAGTGTGCTAACGCAGTGAATAACTCAAACTTAGGAAGAGACTTCTGATATTTATGTGCAAGAAACCAAGACTTTGCGATTACAGCAAGTCATCAATGATAGCGCCTGTCTGGAGTAGGAGTGATACTGAGGCTGCAAGGGCTCTGGGTTAGCCTCTACATCACCAGAGGAACCGATAGGAGGACTAGAATAAAGGATACGGCTAAAGGCTTTAAGAACTGTCTTCTAGTGCGTTGGGGTACATAGAATAAAGGGGGCAGATTTTCGGGTGTTATAGAAAAAGATCAGGGCATTATGTACAGACAAGGATATGTGAAGGATATGAGTAAAGTGGAGGTAAACCTGAGTGTTGTGGTAACAATGAAAGAGATAGTATCTCTCTAGAGGCATAAATTGAGTCGGTCTCTGAGTGTATGGGAGGGAGGGACAAAATAGCTATCTAGCTAAGGCTAGTTAGTAGCTAGGGCTGGGGGTCTACAGTGATGATAGTACAATTAGAAATGAACCGAAACAACAATAAACTAACCATGTTTGGGCTGAGGCTAAACATAAAACAGGATGTAGTACCAAGTAAAAAAGAACAGTCCAGCAGATATCAGCTGTATAGCTGAGTTATCATTAAGGTCGGTGGTGAAGCACTAGTGAGTAAGAGGGTTTAGCATGGGCTAGTATAGGGCTCTAGCAGATGGATGGATCTTCTCGTGGGTTAACGTCGTAACCAACAATCAGACGATTTCGTCGGCAGACCAGTCGTGTAGGATCGTGCGGGCTTCGTGTCAACACTAGGTGGTCCCGTCCGGGTTGACAGAGAGTAGATAGCCGTGAGATGGGCCTAGCTCAGGATGCTTAGCCAGACCACAGCGTCCGTTTTTTGTTTGTAGCCCAGCTGGTAGCGATGAATCCGGAGTTAAAGGTCCAGTGAGATTCAGTGATTCCGGCGGAAAAACTGATATGTTCTGGTTGATAACGCGCTGTGCAGACTGGCCGAATATCCGGTGATCAATGTCCAGTGATTAAAATTAATCCCGCGGAAAAAATCCAATGTTCTGAGTGAAACACCACTAGCTGCGGCTAATAGCAAGTAGCTAGTTTAGCTGAAACTGGCTAGCTAGTTTCAACTGGAGATTCTAGATTCTAGACAAAAGGTAAGTCAACAATAGAATCCGTTCCACATTGAGTGAGGCGGGTTGCAGGAAAGTATACGGCTTTTTCTAGAAGGATGAAAAGTCTCTGATAGGGAAACATTGTAAAACAACGAAAAATACATAAAAAAACAGGGTAATTTACAAACAGCTATTTACAGACACACGACAGAAACAGGACTGCACTACTTCGCCATCTTGGAAATAAATCTTGGGAAACGTATGTTAACATTGCCAAAGGCAAGTGAAGTAGATAATAAACAAAAGTGAAATAAACAATAAATATTAACAGTAAAACTATTACACTCACAAATAGTTCCAAAAGAATAAAGACACTTTCAAAATGTCATATTATGTATATATACAGTGTTCTAATGATGTGGAAATAGTTAAAGTACAAAAGGGAAAATAAATCAACCTAAAATATGGGGTTGTATTTACAATGGTGTTTGTTTCTTCACTGGTGCCCCTTTTCTTGTGGCAACAGGTCACAAATCTTGCTGCTGTGATGGCACACTGTGGTATTTCAATAGATTGGGAGTTTATAAAAAATTGGGTTTTTTTCGGGGGGGGGTCGAATTCTTTGTGGGTCTGTGTAATCTGAGGGAAATATGTGTCTCTAATATGGTCATACACTGGCAGGAGGTTAGGAAGTGCAGCTCAGTTCCACCTCTCTTTTGTGTGGCAGTGTGCACATAGCCTGTTCTTCTCTGAGTAGAGCCAGGTCACTGCTCATTCTATCCAACTAAACTAACTAAACTAAACTAACTAACTAACTAACTAACTAACTAAACTAACTAACTAACTAACTAACTGTCTGTCTGTCTGTCTGTCTGTCTGTAACTGTCTGTCTGTCTGTCTGTCTGTCTGTCTGTCTGTCTGTCGTCTGTCTGTCTGTCTGTCTGTCTGTCTGCCTGCCTGCCTGCCTGCCGCCTGCCTGCCTGCCTGGCCTGCCTGCCTGCCTGCCTGCCTGTCTGTCTGTCTGTCTGTCTGCATTCCTGTCCTGTCTGTCTGTCTGTCTGTCTGTCTGTCTGGTCTGATTTGTCTGTTCCTGTCTCTCTGTCTCTCTCCTCTCTCTCGCCCTCCAACTGTCTGTCTGTCTCTCTCAATTCAATTCAATTCAATCAATTTGCTTAAAAATTGGCATGAACGGAACATTTACATTTAAGTCATTTAGCAGATGCTCTTATCCAGAGCGGAAACAATGTACATATTGACAAAAGCTTACTTTGGATATTTACAATATTAACATAATTAAAATAATAATAATCAGTGATTGTCAACGGGACAACAATAACAACAATAACCAAGGGTCAAAATAACCACTGAACAATGACAATATAGAGGATGTGCAGGTTGGTTGGTCTGTCAGAACACTGTGCCTCACCTTATGGCAGGCGTCTCTGCTCTGCTTCCCACAGCTCTCTGCGTCCTCCTCCACAAGGACGGGTAGCCTATTTTCATCAGAGAGGTCTTTGAAACCTTGAATAAAGGTTTCAAATTTGGGGAACTTACACTCAATTTATTTATTTTTTGTCAGGAAATGCAGCTCTGTCTCGGTCCCTGCTGTGGTGCAGTGTGTTGCACAGCCTTTCCTCTACAGGGAGCCAGGTTTTCCCTGTGTCTACCCTTCTCAATGGCAAGGCTGTGCTCACTGAGCCTGTACTTTGTCAAGGTTTTTTCTAAGGTTTTGATCAGTAACCATGGTTCAAATAGTTTGCCATGGTATATCTGTTCGATTTAGGGCCTTTTGCTTTGTGCTTGTGTTTCCCAATAAGCAATGTACTGTTTTGTTTTGACTGTGTTTGTAATGTTTGGTGTATTCTGATTGATTGGATGTTCTGGTCCTGAGGCTTCAGTTTCAGTTTGCAGAACAGGTTTGTGGAACTCAGCCCCAGGACCAGCTGGATGAGGGAACTCTTTTCTTTGCTCAGCTCTTGGCATTGCAGGGCTTTGTAATGAGTATGAGAGGGGGTCACAGTATTAGCATTATGTCATATGTTTTACCCCTACCCCACTTTTCAATAGCTTTGTAGAACAGTCCTGAATGCCAAATAGAATAAAAATGCTTTTTGGAAGTCGATAAAGCAAGCGTACATTTTGGTATTGATTTGGTGGGACATGTTTATCTATCAGGGTGTGTAGGGTGTAAATATGATCGGTCGTGTGATGTTTTGGTATAAATCCAATTAGGCTTTTTACTCAAGACACTGTGCTTATTAAGGAAGTTTAGAACTCTTACATTCACATTTTTAACACTACAGAAAACCTTCCCCAGGTTTACTGTTCACAGCAAATGCCTCTGTCAAATAAAATAAAATAACATTTTTATTTGTCACAATACATGTGTTTAGCAGATGTTATTGCGGGTTGTGTAGCGAAATCCTTGTGCTTCTAGCTCCGACAGTGGCAGTAAAATATCTAACAAGTAATATCTAACAATTTCCACACACATATACCTAATACACACAAAATCTAAGTAAGGAATGGAATTGAAGAATATATACATATATGGACGAGCAATGACAGAGCGGCAATGGACTAAGATACAGTTAGAATATTATAGAATAGAATGCAGTATATACATATGAGATGAGTAGTGCAAGATATGTAAGCATTATTAAAGTGACTAGTGTTCCATTTCTGAAAGTGCCCAGTGATTTCAATAGGCAGCAGCAGCCTCTAATGTGCTAGTGATGGCTATTTAACAAGTCTGATGGCCTTGAGATTTAGAAGCTGTTTTTCATTTCTCATCCGGTCCCAGCAGCTTTGATGCACCCTGTACTGACCATGCGCTAGCTTCCTGGATGATAGTCTGGGTTAACAGGGCAGTGGTCGGTGCTTTTGATTGTCCTTGATGATGGTTTTGGTTGTAGCTTGTGCCTTCCCTGTGACAATCGGGTACGAGTGTAGATGTCCTGGAAGGCAGGCAGTGTGGCCCCCAGTGATGCGTTTGGGCATAGACCGCACCACCCTCATGGAGAGCCGCTGTGGTTGTTGCGGGCGGTGCAGGTTTGCCGTACCAGCGGTGATACAGCCCGACAGGATGCTCTCTCA
>CM072221.1:4345791-4350791 GCA_036851935.1 Coregonus suidteri
ATATAGGACTAGATACCACCAGTCCCTATAAGACTAAATACCACCAGAAGAGTCCTAGAAGACTAAATACCACCAGTCCCTATCACGGACTAGGAGCGGACCCACGCAGTCCCTATCGAGGACTGATGCCTTTTATTAAATACCACCGAGTCCCTATAGGACTAAGTACCACCAGAACCTAGATAAGACTAGAACAATACCCACCAGTCCAAAGGTGAAGACTAGTTTAATAACTTCCCAATCAGAGATAAGACTAACAGCTTACAAACCAGTCCCTATTAAGTTCATTGACTAAATACAACCACCTAGAAAAGAACCGTCCCTACCTATAAGACTAAAATACCACCACAGAACTCCCATAAGACCTAAATACCACCTAGTCCCCTCCTAGGACTAGATACCACCCCCCCCTATAGGATCTAGATACCACGGCGTCCCTATAGGACTAGATACCACCAGTCCCTATAGGACTAGATCCCACCAGTCCCTAGTCAAGACTGCTTACGATACCACCAGTCCCTATAGGACTAGAATCCACCAGTCCCTATAGGACTAGATACCACCAAGTCCCTATAAGACTAGATACCACCAGTCACCTATAAGGGACTAGATAAGGGGCCACCAGTCCCTAGGGGAAGCACCTAAAAAAATACCACCAGTACCCTAGTAGGACTAGAGTACCAGAGCTAGGGACCGCAGTCCCTATATAGGACTAGATACCACCAATGGGGATTCCTATGGCTGGACTAGATCCTAAATGGACCACCAGTCCCTATAAGACTAAATACCACCGGCTGGACAGTCCCTATAAGACTAGATACCACCATTCCCTATAAGACTAAATACGGATCCTGTCCTATAAGAACTAAATACCCCTATAGGACTAAATGCGGAACCACTCCATATACGGACTAACTACCAGCAGTCCCTATAGGACTAGATACTGGCCACAGTCCCTATAAGACTAAATACCACCTGGCTGCTCCCTATAAGACTAGATACCACCAGTCCCTATAGGACTGATCCTGGAGATACCACCAGTCTCCTGATAAGACTAAATACCACCAGTCCCTGTAGGACTAGATACCACCAGTCCCTATAGGACTAGATACCACCAGTCCCTATCCTTGACTAGATACGGTAGGGCCACCAGTCCCTATAGGACTAGGATGAGGCCACCAGTCCCTATAGGACTAGATACCACCAGTCCCTAGAAGACTAGATACCACCAGTCCTAGAAGACTAAATACCGGAACCAGTCCCTATAAGACTAGATACCACCCAGTCCCTATAGGACTAGATACCACCAGTCCCTATAAGACTAGAGATACCAGGGGGCAGTACCTATAGGACTAAATACCACCATGTCCCTATAAGACTAGATACCACCCAGTCCCTATAAGGGACTAGATACCACAAGGTCCCTATAGGACTAGATACCACCTGGGGTCCCTATAAGACTAGATACCACCAGTCCCTATAGGACTAGATACCACCAGTCCCTATAGGACTAGATAAGCCACCGTATCCCAGTCCCTAGAAGACTCCAAAATACCACCAGTCCCTATATGACTAGACGTACCACCAGTCCCTAGAAGACTAGATCCGACACCAGTCCTAGAAGAGTGGCCGGAACGGTCCCACCAGTCCCTATAAGACTAGATACCACCAGTCCCTATAGGACTAGATACCACCAGTGGCCCCCTATAAGACTAGACTACCACCAGTCCCTATAAGACTAAATACCACCCTAAACTCCTATAAGACTAAATACCACCAGTGGCCCCTATAAGACTAGATACCCACCAGTCCCTATAGGACTAAAATACCACCAGTCCCTACGAAAGACTAGATACCTCCTCCTCCAGTCCCTATAAGACTAGATACCACCAGTCCCTAGAAGACTAAATACCACCAGTCCCTATAGGACTAGATACCACCAGTCCCTATAAGACTAGATACCACCAGTCCCTATAAGACTAGATACCACCAGTCCCTAGAAGGACTAATACCACCACCAGTCCCTATAGGACTAGATACCACCAGTCCCTATAAGACTAGATACCACAAGTCCCTATAGGACTAGATACCACCAGTCCCTATAAGACTAAATACCACCAGTCCCTATAGGACTAGATACCACCAGTCCCTAGAAGACTAAATACCACCAGTCCCTATAAGACTAGATACCACAAGTCCCTATAGGACTAGATACCACCAGTCCCTATAAGACTAAATACCACCAGTCCCTATAGGACTAGATACCACCAGTCCCTATAGGACTAGATACCACCAGTCCCTAGAAGACTAAATACCACCAGTCCCTATAAGACTAGATACCACCAGTCCCTATAAGACTAGATACCACCAGTCCCTAGAAGACTAAATACCACCAGTCCCTATAGGACTAGATACCACCAGTCCCTATAAGACTAGATACCACAAGTCCCTATAGGACTAGATACCACCAGTCCCTATAGGACTAGATACCACCAGTCCCTATAGGACTAGATACCACCAGTCCCTATAAGACTAAATACCACCAGTCCCTATAAGACTAAATACCACCAGTCCCTAGAAGACTAAATACCACCAGTCCCTATAAGACTAGATACCACCAGTCCCTATAGGACTAGATACCACCAGTCCCTATAGGACTAGATACCACCAGTCCCTATAGGACTAAATACCACCAGTCCCTATAGGACTAGATACCACCAGTCCCTATAGGACTAGATACCACCAGTCCCTATAAGACTAAATACCACCAGTCCCTATAGGACTAAATACCACCAGTCCCTATAAGATGATGGAAAATTGGTGTGTGTGTGTGTGTGTGTGTGTGTGTGTGTGTGTGTGTATGTGTGTGAGAGAGAGTCTGCTTCTGTCCTGTTTAATTAGCATTTTATTGAGCCAAATGGGTAGGTTCCGCCTGTACACACCAATTACACTGAACCAAGAGTTTGTGTAAGTGTTTGTTTCTGCACATGTGTGTGTGTTTGTGTCTGTGTGTGTGTGTGTGTGTGTGTGTGTGTGTGTGTGTGTATGTGTGTGTGTGTACATACACTACCAGTCAAAAGTTTGGACACACACACCCACACACACACACACCCACCCACAAATACACACACAGACACATACACTTCCGGTCAAAAGTTTGGACACACCTACTCATTCAAGGAGTTTTCTTTATTTTTACTATTTTTTACATTGTAGAATAATAGCGAAGACATCAAAACTATGAAATAACACATATGGAATCATGTAGTAACCAAAAACGTGTTAAACAAATCCAAATATATTTTATATTTGAGATTCTTCAAATAGCCACCCTTTGCCTTGATGACCGCTTTGCACACTCTTGGCATTTTCTCAACCAGCTTCATGAGCTAGTCACCTGGAATGCATTTCAATTAACAGGTGTGCCTTCTTAAAAGTTAATTTGTGGAATTTCTTTCCTTCTTAATGCGTTTGAGCCAATCAGTTTTGTTGTGACAAGGTAGGGGGGGTATACAGAAGATTTTCCTATTTGGTAAAAGACCAAGTCCATATTATGTCAAGAACAGCTCAAATAAGCAAAGAGAAATGACAGTCCATCATTACTTTAAGACATGATTGTCAGTCAATACGGAACATTTCAAGAACTTTGAAAGTTTCTTCAAGTGCAGTCGCAAAAAACATCAAGCGCTATGATGAAACTGGCTATCATGAGCACCGCCACAGGAATGGAAGACCCAGAGTTACCTCTGATGCAGAGGATAAGTTCACTAGAGTTACCAGCCTCAGAAATTGCAGCCCAAATAATTGCTTCACAGAGGTCAAGTCACAGACACATCTCAACATCAACTGTTCAGAGGAGACTGTGTGAATCAAGCCTTCATAGTCGAATTGCTGCAAAGAAACCACTACTAAAGGACACCATTAATAAGAAGAGACCTGCTTGGGCCAAGAAAACGACGAGCAATGGACATTAGACCGGTGTGGAAATTTGTCCTTTGGTCTGGAGTCCAAATTTGATATTTTTGGTTCCAACTGCCGTGTCTTTGTGAGACGCGGTGTGGGTGAACGGATGATCTTCGCATGTGTATTTCCCACCGTAAAGCATGGAGGAGGAGGTGTTATAGTGTGGGGGTGCTTTGCTGGTGACACTGTGCTTTATTTAGAATTCAAGGCACACTTAACCAGCATACAGTGGGGAAAAAAAGTATTTAGTCAGCCAGCAATTGTGCAAGTTCTCCCACTTAAAAAGATGAGAGAGGCCTGTAATTTTCATCATAGGTACACGTCAACTATGACAGACAAAATGAGAATTTTTTTCTCCAGAAAATCACATTGTAGGATTTTTAATGAATTTATTTGCAAATTATGGTGGAAAATAAGTATTTGGTCAATAACAAAAGTTTCTCAATACTTTGTTATTTATCCTTTGTTGGCAATGACACAGGTCAAACGTTTTTCTGTAAGTCTTCACAAGGTTTTCACACACTGTTGCTGGTATTTTGGCCCATTCCTCCATGCAGATCTCCTCTAGAGCAGTGATGTTTTGGGGCTGTCGCTGGGCAACACGGACTTTCAACTCCCTCAAAAAGATTTTCTATGGGGTTGAGATCTGGAGACTGGCTATGCCACTCCAGGACCTTGAAATGCTTCTTACGAAGCCACTCCTTCGTTGCCACCGGGCGGTGTGTTTGGGATCATTGTCATGCTGAAAGACCCAGCCACGTTTCATCTTCAATGCCCTTGCTGATGGAAGGAGGTTTTCACTCAAAATCTCACGATACATGGCCCCATTCATTCTTTCCTTCACACGGATCAGTCGTCCTGGTCCCTTTGCAGAAAAACAGCCCCAAAGCATGATGTTTCCACCCTCATGCTTCACAGTAGGTATGGTGTTTCTTTGGATGCAACTCAGCATTCTTTGTCCTCCAAACACGACGAGTTGAGTTTTTACCAAAAAGTTCTATTTTGGTTTCATCTGACCATATGACATTCTCCCAATC
>CM072221.1:4360791-4373291 GCA_036851935.1 Coregonus suidteri
TGCTTTGAAGACCTTTAACAGAATGTGACTGGCAGAACGGGTGTTGTATGTGGAGGATGAGGGCTGCAGTAGGTATCTCAGATAGGGGGGAGTGAAGCCTAAGAGGGTTTTATAAATAAGCATCAACCAGTGGGTCTTGCGTCGGGTATACAGAGATGACCAGTTTACAGAGGAGTATAGAGTGCAGTGATGTGTCCTATAAGGAGCATTGGTGGAAAATCTGATGGCCGAATGGTAAAGAACATCTTGCCGCTCGAGAGCACCCTTACCTGCCGATACATAAATTACGTCTTCGTAATCTAGCATGGGTAGGACGGTAATCTGAATTAGGGTTAGTTTGGCAGCTGGGGTGAAAGAGGAGCGATTATGATCGAGGAAACCAAGTCTAGATTTACAGTTTTTGTTCAATTGCTAACAAGCATCGGTCAATACTGAAGCCACTTTTTTCAAAACTCTTCACAGTCTGCATTACCAACATGCATCTTGGCCAAACAGTTAATCTCACCTCCAAAACTCACTCAAACCACCAAAACACTTCATACATGTCTCAAAATAAGCTTGTTCGACCATAACACTGGCAACAATTCTCACTCAGGAAGCATACATAGTCACTCATAACACACTGACCTAAAAAACACTTTACAACAGGGATCATTACATAAATTATTAACTTTTCTCTTTGAAGTTTGAATGATTTTTCATATAAATCAGTATTTCATTATAGAATAAGACTAACACCTTTTCACTTTATTGACCGTACTAAAGTATATGTAACAAGAATGATTCAGAAATGCAGCAATTTGCTTCAATAGCCTTCCCCCCCCCCCTATATCTTTGCATATAGTAATTTAGTTGTGAAAAATAAAAAAGTTGAAACAAAAAACTAAATCCTGAAATTCCAGGGCTGCAATAATAATTACAACAACAACAAAAAAAACATCAACAACATGTATAGTATAATCACTCATACTGTCCAGTACTGTGACGTGTTCTAGCTCTCCCTCTCTCCTGCATTTGGCCACAAGTTCTCATCAACATCACGTCTTATTTCTTCTCTGGCGATGCATCTTGGGATGCATCTTCTGGAATGTCTAATCCAACCCTGGCAGTCTTTCAGGAGAAGTGTCTCCACACCCCACATTCATGGCATCCAGTAAGGACATCTGTTCCATTACTCTCTAAAACACAGTAAATCCACAGCTTTACAGTACTTGACATTATGCATAGCTGTGTATGTACCCTGTGTGGTTATTGAACAGTCCATCTCACCTGGACATATTGATACCGGAGTTCTTTCACACGTTCACCGTTTCTCTCAAAGGGTCCAGTGTACAACTGCTTCGTCCTTATTTTACGTTTCTCTGGGACTCTGGCAACTGTCGTTGTGCTTGACCGTATTCACATTCCCAAAAGTGATATTGTCTGCCAGCAAACCCGAATTTCCCGCAGTTTTATTGCATTGTTGCCAATTACCATGTCAACCATTACCATGTCAACCATTACCATGTCAACAATTACCATGTCAACAATTACCATGTCAACAATTACCATGTCAACAATTACCATGTCAACAATTACCATGTCAACAATTACCATATCAACAATTACCATATCAACAATGGCAATTTCCTGCGCATCTGATAATATTCTGGCTCTCCCTCCTGTGGGAGGCGACCCTTGGATCCTACTGAAAAACACAAAACAATCAATATATTTCAAAATGTCAGTACATGTAAAAATGTGGACATACTGTACTGTTCTGTAATATGTAGTTCAATTATCATTGAAGGATGCACATCTCACCTGTTGTTTTGCCGGAAAATTCGTACTGTTGAACGCTGCAGACTTGGTTGCAACCTTAAACCGGTCTCTCTCAAAGAGAGACCATGGTTTTACAACATGGTCAATAGTTGTGGCCCTTATCTCATCAGAGACCATTGCTCTTGGTCTTCCTCTCCTTCGTCCTCCACGCGTTCTCCCTCTACCTGCCACTCTTCTTTCCCCACCAACCTGTCTTCCATGTTTCCAAACTAAATCATTCCTAAGCGTCCTCTTTTGTCTGTTTGGTAACGAGACTAAAAACAGGACACCTGGGTAGGCTTTCAGCTGAAATTGCAATCAGCTGTGTTTGGAATGATGAAATATCCTGCTGAGATTTTCTATATGTTTCAATCTGGTTACTGCAGAAATGCACGACATTTGCCATCATTCTGTTTTCAATGTGTTTTTTAACAGTTTTGGAAACAGTGTGTTAGCATTTGAAAACATGTGCTGCAAATATATAGTTTTGCAGGTGGTGGAGTATGAATGAGAAAAGAGTTCATGGATTTCGGAGAATGTGGTCAATGAATGCATTTTGTATGATTTCAATGAAAAATGATTCACAGTTTGGTCCACATACACTTCCGTTTCGCTGACTGTGTGAAGAATTTTGACAATTTGACTTCAGTTTTGACCAAAGCATGTTAGCAATTGAAAAAAACTGTAATCTTAGCCTGCATCTTTGATATGTGCTGAGAGAAGGACAGTGTACCGTCTAGCCGTACTCCCAAGTACTTGTATGAGGTGACTACCTCAAGCTCTAAACCCTCAGAGGTAGTAATCACACGGTGGTGGGGAGAGGGGGGGGGCTTTCTTCTTACCAAACCACATGACCTTTGTTTTGGAGGTGTTCAGAACAAGGTTAAGGGCAGAGAAAGCTTGTTGGCCAGCTGAGTATAAGACCGTATCATCTGCATATAAGTGAATGAGAGAGCTTCCTACTGCCTGAGCTGTGTTGTTGATGTAAATTGAGAAGAGTGTGGGGCCTAGGGTGGAGCCTTGGGGTTCTCCCTTGGTGACAGGCAGTGGCTGAGACAGCAGATGTTCTGACTTTATACACTGCACTCTTTGAGAGAGGTAGTTAGCAAACCAGGCCAAAGACCCCTCAGAGACACCAATACTCCTTAGCCGGCCCTCGTGGGCAATGGTGACATCATTTAGGACCTTTAAGGTTGCAGTGACACATCCGTAATCTGAACGGAAACCAGATTGCATACCAGAGAGAATGCTATAGACTTCAAGAAAAGCCAGTCAGTTGATTATTGACAAGGTTTTCCAACACTTTTGACAAACAGGGCAAAATAGAAATTGGCCTATAACAGTTAGGATCAGCTTGATCTCCACCTTTAAATATAGGACGCACCGTGGCTGCCTTCTAAGCAATGGGAACCTCCCCAGAGAGGAGAGACAGGTTATAAAGGTCAGAGACAGGCTTTGGCGATGATAGAGGCAGCAACCTTACAGAAGAAAGGGTCTAAACCATCTGACCCAGATGTTTTTTGGGGGTGAAGTTTAAGGAGCTCCTTTAGAACCTCGGACTCAGTGACCGCCTGCAGGGAGAAACTTTGTAGAAAGATTTAGGGAGTCCCATTGCTTTAGGACTTGGTCAGGTGGTTTAAGCATGTCCCAGTTTAGGTCACCTAGCAGGACTAATTCAGACTTAGTGTAAGGGGCCAGGAGAGAGCTTAGGGCAGGTAGGGTACAGGCCGGTGCTGTGTAAGGGGCCAGGAGAGAGCTTAGGGCAGGTAGGGTACAGGCCGGTGCTGTGTAAGGGACCAGGAGAGAGCTTAGGGCTGGTAGGGTACAGGCCGGTGCTGTGTAAGGGGCCAGGAGAGAGCTTAGGGCAGGTAGGGTACAGGCCGGTGCTGATGGAGGACGATAACACCCAGCAACAGTCAACAAAGAGCTATTTGAAAGCTTAATGCTAAAAACCAGCAAATCAAATTGTTTGGGGACAGACTTGGTGGAGACAACAGAGCACTGAAGGTGTTCCTTGGTAAAGATTGCCACTCCACCACCTTTGGAAGATCTGTCTTGCTGCAAAAGGTTATAACCAGAAAGGTTAACATCAGTGTTCAAAACACTCTTTCTTAACCACGTCTCAATAATGACCAATGCATCTGGATTGGAGCTGTGAACCCACACTTTCAATTGATCAATTTGAGGTAATAAGCTTTTAGTGTTAACGTGCAGAAAACCCAGGCTTTTTTTACGAGAGCAGGAATCAGTGAAGCAGATATCAGAGTACAAGTCAGAATTGGGGCTAGCAGCAGTAGATGGGCCAGGGTGTACATGCACGTTTCCAGAGATCATCAGTAATACAATCAGGGCACGGCAGAGGACAGGGAGAGCGCTGCAGTGTTGATTCATGACATTTGAATGTGCATTAGATGGCAACAAGATCATATTGTACAGCAATTTAATCAGGTAACATGAATACAAAGCCGGGCGAGAGGTGGTTAGAATAGGATGGGAGGCCAAGAGACCGTGTAACCAATAGAGAGTCAAAGCCCCAAGTGTGGGAAGAAACAGTCTGTCCCACTTTTCTGTAAAAAAGCAAGTTCATAGTCAACAAAGCACACAGGAGTCATGTGGCAAATAGCATAAAGCACAAGTTTAAAAAATATAACGACTTGGGGCTAGCCATTGTAAGTTCAGAGTCACTCGCCCCAACAGTGCGTGTGTGCTGGAGACGAGCGAAAGCTCGGGAGAGAGGGGGGTGAGTGGGGCGGGGGTACCTGTACCAGACATGGGGAGACAGGGGGAGACAGGGGGGAGACAGGGGGAGACAGGGGGGAGACAGGGGGGAGAGACAGGGGGAGACAGGGGGAGACAGGGGGGAGACAGGGGGAGACAGGGGGGAGACAGGGGGGAGACAGGGGGGAGACAGGGGGAGACAGGGGGAGACAGGGGGAGACAGGGGGAGACAGGGGGAGACAGGCAGGGGGGGAGACAGGGGGAGACAGGGGGGAGACAGGGGGAGACAGGGGGGGGACAGGGGAGACAGGGGGAGACAGGGGGGAGACAGGGGGAGGACAGGGGGGAGACAGGGGGGAGACAGGGGGGAGACAGGGGGAGACAGGGGGGAGACAGGGGGAGACAGGGGGAGACAGGGGGAGACAGGGGGAGACAGGGGGAGACAGGGGGAGACAGGGGGGGAGACAGGGGGAGACAGGGGGGAGACAGGGGGAGACAGGGGGGAGACAGGGGGGGAGACAGAGGGGAGACAGGGGGGAGAGAGGGGAGGGGGAGACAGGGGGGAGACAGGGGGAGACAGGGGGAGACAGTGGGGAGACAGGGGGAGACAGGGGGAGACAGGGGGGAGACAGGGGGAGACAGGGGGGAGACAGGGGGGAGACAGTGGGGAGACAGTGGGGAGACAGGGGGAGACAGGGGGGAGACAGGGGGAGACAGGGGGGGGGGAGACAGGGGGAGACAGGGGGGAGACAGGGGGAGACAGGGGGAGACAGGGGGGAGACAGGGGGGGAGACAGGGGGAGACAGGGGGGAGACAGGGGGAGACAGGGGGAGACAGGCCAGGGCAGACGGGGAACAGATCACCAGGTGGAATCCAAGCAGTAGTGCACCGGGCAACGGAAGTTAGTGTCACACCCACTTGGGAGAAGCTTTTTTTTTTTTTTTTTCGGGAGGCAGATTCCTTGTAGAAAATCCCAGCTAGCTAGCTAACGACGCTAGCAAGTCTCTGTCCATCGTTTTTTTCCACGTGGAAAAGGTGGTCGTTAGCTAGCTATGTCTCTTCAGTTTAGACTAATGGTCCTTTTACGACGTCCAAACGAAGTTGTCCTGTGGCTGTTGTATTTTGGAGATTGCGAGGAGGATATCTTCTGATGTGATCAAAGCAACAATATTGTTCCTTATTGAGGTAATTTACAATTGAAGTGTCCTGGCTTGATATCAGTTCAAAATAAAAATCAAATCAAATGTTATTTGTCACATACATGTGTTTAGCAGATGTTATTGCGTGTGTAGCGAAATGCTTGTGCTTCTAGCTCCGACAGTGCAGTAATATCTAACAAGTAATATCTAACAATTTCACAACATATACCCAATACACACAAAACTAGTAAGGAATGGAATTAAGACAGAGCAATGACAGAGCAGCATGGACTAAGATACAGTGGAATATTAAAGAATACAGTATATACATATGAGATGAGTAATGCAAGATATGTAAACATTATTAAAGTGACCTGTGTTCCATTTCTTAAAGTGGCCAGTGATTTCTAGTCTGTCTATAGGCAGCAGCCTCCAATGTGCTCGTGATGGCTATTTAACAGTCTGATGGCCTTGAGATAGAAGCTGTTTTTCAGTCTCTCGGTCCCAGCTTTGATGCACCTGTACTGACATCGCCTTCTAGATGATAGCGGGGTGAACAGGCAGTGGCTCGGGTGGTTGATGTTCTTGATGATCTTTTTGGCCTTCCTGTGACATCGGGTCCTGGAGGGTGGGTAGTTTACATTTTACATTTATGTCATTTAGCAGACGCTCTTATCCAGAGCGACTTACAAATTGGTGCATTCAACTTAGGATAGCCAGTGGGACAACCGCTCCCTTTTTTTAAAATGGGGGGTGGGGGGGTGGAAGGATTACTGTTATACTATTCCAGGTATTCCTTAAAGAGGTAGGGTTTCAAGTGTCTCCGGAAGGTGGTCAGTGACTCCGCTGTCCTGGCGTCGTGGGGGAGCTTGTTCCACCATTGGGGTAACAGAGCAGCGAATAGCTTTCACTGGGCTGAGCGGGAACTGTGCTTCCGTAGAGGTAGGGGGGCTAGCAGGCCAGAGGTGGATGAACGTAGTGCAGTCGTTTGGGTGTAGGGTCTGAAAAGAGCCTGAAGGTAAGGAGGTGCCGTTCCCCTCACAGCTCCGTAGGCAAGCACCATGGTTTTGTAGTAGATGCGAGCTTCAACTGGAAGCCCCCGGTAATGCGTTGGGAAGACCGCACCACCCTCTGGAGATCCCTGCGGTTGTGGGCGGTGCAGTTGCCGTACCAGGGGGTGATACAGCCCGACAGGATGCTCTCAGTTGTGCATCTGTAAAAGTTTGTGAGGGTTTTAGGTGCCAAGCCAAATTTCTTCAGCCTCCTGAGGTTGAAGAGGCTCTGTTGTGCCTTCTTCACCACACTGTCTGTGTGGGTGGGCCATTTCAGTTTGGCAGTGATGTGTATGCCAAGGAACTTGAAGCTTTCCACTTTCTCCACTGCGGTCCCGTCGATGTGGATAGGGGGGTGCACCCTCTGCTGTTTCCTGAAGTCCACGACTAGAGATGAATCCAGGGGGAACTGTATTGTAATGACCTCTGCACAGATGGAGGGGGCTTCAAAGGCCTCTACATTTAGGTGGGGGAGGCTGTGAAACTCTCCTCCATTGTTGGGCTCAAGGGCTTTGACACCTCTCACTTCACACCTCAGTGCTAATTGATCTGATCTGTTCTGTCCTAGCAAGCTTGGTAGGATTAATATAGCATTCAGTCCTTATGAAGTAAAATATATCACTGTAATTTATTTTTCTTCTTGGATTTAAAAGTAGTTTCAGACTAAAGATGACTCATGGTGATGATGCAGCCAGTCAAGATGCTCTCAATGGGGCAGCTGTAGAACTGCAGATCTGAAGGCCCATGTCAAATCTTTTCAGCCTCCTGAGGTGGAAGAGGCGTTCTCTTCACAACTGTGTTGGTGTGTGTGGACCATGATAGATCCTTATTGATGTGGACCTTGAAGCTCTCGACTCTTCATTTACATTTTACATTTACGTCATTTAGCAGACGCTCTTATCCAGAGCGACTTACAAATTGGTGCATTCACCCTATAGCCAGTGGGATAACCACTTTACAATGTATTTTATTTTATTTTATTTTATTTATTTTTTGGGGGAGGGGGGGTGAGGGGGTAGAAGGATTACTTTATCCTATCCCAGGTATTCCTTAAAGAGGTGGGGTTTCAAATGTCTCCGGAAGGTGGTGAGTGACTCCGCTGTCCTGGCGTCGTGAGGGAGCTTGTTCCACCATTGGGGTGCCAGAGCAGCGAACAGTTTTGACTGGGCTGAGCGGGAACTATGCTTCTGCAGAGGAAGGGGAGCCAGCAGGCCAGAGGTGGATGAACGCAATGCCCTCGTTTGGGTGTAGGGACTGATCAGAGCCTGAAGGTGCGGAGGTGCCGTTCCCCTCACAGCTCCATAGGCAAGCACCATGGTCTTGTAACAGATGCGAGCTTCAACTGGAAGCCAGTGGAGTGTGCGGAGGAGCGGGGTGACGTGAGAGAACTTGGGAAGTTGAACACCAGACGGGCTGCGGCATTCTGGATGAGTTGTAGGGGTTTAATGGCACAGGCAGAGAGCCCAGCCAACAGCGAGTTGCAGTAATCCAGATGGGAGATGACAAGTGCCTGGATTAGGACCTATGCCGCTTCCTGTGTAAGGCAGGGTCGTACTCTCCGAATGTTGTAGAGCATGAACCTGCAGGATCGGGTCACCGCCTTGATGTTAGCGGAGAACGACAGGGTGTTGTCCAGGGTCACGCCAAGGCTCTTCGCACTCTGGGAGGAGGACACAACAGAGTTGTCAACCGTGATGGCGAGATCATGGAATGGGCAGTCCTTTCCCCGGGAGGAAGAGCAGCTCCGTCTTGCCAAGGTTCAGCTTGAGGTGGTGATCCGTCATCCATACTGATATGTCTGCCAGACATGCAGAGATGCGATTCGCCACCTGGTTATCAGAAGGGGGAAAGGAGAAGATTAGTTGTGTATCGTCAGCGCAGCAATGATAGGAGAGGCCATGTGAGGATATGACAGAGCCAAGTGACTTGGTGTATAGCGAGAATAGGAGAGGGCCTAGAACTGAGCCCTGGGGGACACCAGTGGTGAGAGCACGTGGTGCGGAGACAGCTTCTCGCCACGCCACTTGGTAGGAGCGACCGGTCAGGTAGGACGCAATCCAAGAGTGAGCCGCGCCGGAGATGCCCAGCTCGGAGAGGGTGGAGAGGAGGATCTGATGGTTCACAGTATCAAAGGCAGCAGACAGGTCTAGAAGGACAAGAGCAGAGGAGAGAGAGTTAGCTTTAGCAGTGCGGAGAGCCTCCGTGACACAGAGAAGAGCAGTCTCAGTTGAATGACCAGTCCTGAAACCTGACTGGTTTGGATCAAGAAGGTCATTCTGAGAGAGATAGCAAGAGAGTTGGGTAAAGACGGCACGCTCAATAGTTTTGGAAAGAAAAGAAAGAAGGGATACTGGTCTGTAGTTGTTGACATCAGAGGGATCGAGTGTTGGTTTTTTGAGAAGGGGTGCAACTCTCGCTCTCTTGAAGATGGAAGGGACATAGCCAGCGGTCAAGGATGAGTTGATCAGCGAGGTGTGGTAGGGGAGAATGTCACCGGAGATGGTCTGGAGAAGAGAGGAGGGGATGGGGTCAAGCGGGCAGGTTGTTGGGCGGCCTGCAGTCACAAGTCGCGAGATTTTATCTGGAGAGAGAGGGGAGAAAGAAGTCAAAGCATAGGGTAGGGCAGTGTGAGCAGGACCAGCAGTGTCATTAGACTTAACAAACGAGGATCGGATGTCGTCAACCTTCTTTTCAAAGTGGTTTGACGAAGTCATCCACAGAGAGGGAGGGGGGGGGGGGCTGGGGGGGCAAGGGGGGAGTCAGCAGGGAGGAGAATGTGGCAAAGAGCTTCCTAGGGTTAGACGCAGATGCTTGGAATTTAGAGTGGTAGAAAGTGGCCTTAGCAGCAGATACAGATGAAGAAAATATAGAGAGGAGGGAGTGAAAAGATGCCAGGTCCGCAGGGAGTCTAGTTTTCTTCCATTTCCGCTCAGCTGCCCGGAGCTCTGTTCTGTGAGCTCGCAATGAGTCATCAAGCCACGGAGCTGGAGGGGAGGACCGAGCCGGCCGGGAGGATAGGGGACACAGAGAGTCAAAGGATGCAGAAAGGGAGGAGAGGAGGGTTGAGGAGGCAGAATCAGGAGGGGCAGAGTTAGTAGTGTGGGAGGAGAGCGAGAGAGAAAAGGAAACAAAGTAGTGGTCACCCATAATTCACCTAATGATATTTTGAAGGAAGAAACAAAGTATTTTAAGCATATGTTTTCTTTTCAGTCGCCTCCATCTCCTCTAACTGAAGCTAATTGTAGAGATTTTTTTCCTATTGATAATGTCAAATTAACAGCCACACAGAAAGACTCGTGTGAAGGTGAAATTACAGAGGAGGAACTTCTGGATGCAATTAAAGACTTTAAGTCCGGGAAAAACTCCAGGGTTGGATGGCATACCAATCGAGGTATACCAAACCTTTTTTGAAATACTAAGAGGACCGTTATTAGCATGTTTTAACCACTCCTATGTAAATGGTAGATTATCTGACACTCAAGAAGAAGGTCTGATCTCATTATTATTGAAACAGGATACAAGTGGAAAATATAAAGATCCAGTCCATTTACAAAATTGGAGGCCCCTTACACTTCAGTGTTGTGATGCAAAAATCCTAGCAAAATGTATAGCGCATAGAATTAAAAAAGGTATTGTCGGATATTATTCATTCTAATCAGACAGGTTTTTTACATGGAAGATACATTGGAGACAATATAAGGCAAGTATTGGAAACAATAGAACACTATGGAAAATATGGGAAACCAGGCCTGCTATTCATAGCAGACTTCGAAAAGGCATTTGATAAAGTTCGACTGGAATTCATATATAAATGCCTGGAGCATTTCAATTTTGGAGAATCTCTTATAAAATGGGTCAAAATCATGTATAGTAACCCTAGGTGTAAAATAGTAAATAATGGCTATTTCTCAGAAAGTTTCAAACTGTCAAGAGGAGTGAAACAAGGTTGTCCACTATCGGCATATCTATTTATTGTGGCCATCGAGATGTTAGCTATTAAAATCAGATCCAATAATAATATCAGAGGATTAGAAATACAGGGCTTAAAACAAAGGTGTCATTGTACGCAGATGATTCATGTTTTCTTTTAGATCCACAACTAGAATCCCTCCACAGCCTCATAGAGGATCTAGATACATTTTCTAACCTCTCTGGATTAAAACCAAATTATGACAAATGTACTATATTACGTATTGGATCACTAAAAAATACAATTTTTACATTCCATGTAGTTTACCAATAAAATGGTCTGATGGTGATGTGGATATACTCGGAATACATATCCCAAAGGAAATAAATGATCTCACTTCAATAAATTTTAATAGAAAGTTAGCAAAAATAGATAAGATCTTACTACCATGGAAAGGAAAATACCTGTCAATTTGTGGAAAAAATCACCCTGATTAACTCTTTAGTATTATCCCAGTTTACCTATTTGCTTATGGTCTTGCCTACGCCTAGCAAACAGTTTTTTAAATTATATGAGAAAAACATATTCAATTTTATTTGGAACGGCAAGCCAGACAAAATTAAAAGAGCATATTTATATAATGAATATGAATTCGGAGGACAGAAAATATTAAATATTAAAGCATTAGACCTATCACTAAAATCTTCAGTCATCCAAAAGTTATACTTAAATCCGAACTGGTTCTCAAGCAAATTAGTAAGATTGTCTCACCCACTGTTCAAGAAAGGCCTTTTTCCCTTTATTCAGATTACAACCTCTCACTTTCGTTATTTGAAAAGGAAATAATCTCCCAAATGTCACTATTTCTAAAACAAGCCATAGAAAGTTGGTTACAATTTCAATTTAATCCTCCAGAAACGACAGAACAAATAATGCAACAAATATTGTGGTTAAATTCAAATATACTAATTGACAAAAAACCTATATTTATTGACAGAATGTTTAAAAAAGGTATAATCTTCGTAAATGATATCATCGGTAGGACTGGTGGAGTTATGTCGCACATGCAGCTAATAAAAACATATGGAAATGTCTGCTCTACCCAAAATTACAACAAATAATTGCAGCCATACCGCAAAAGTGGAAGAGGAAAGTTGAAGGGGGAGAAAGTAAGGAACTTGTCTGTCGGCCTTGCATTAAAGAACATAATTGGTTAAGGAAAACTGTGATAAATAAAAAAGTATATCAGTTTCACTTAAGGACCAAAGGATTGACAGCAGTCCCATATAGATTGCAAAATAGTTGGGAAGAGATCTTTGACGTACCGATCCCATGGCATAGTGTTTATGAACTGACACGCAAAACGACACCGGATTCAAAAATTAGAATCTTTCAATTTAAATTATTATATAAAATTCTTGCTACTAATAGAATGTTATTTATATGGGGATACAATCTTCCCAGCTCTGCAGATTTTGCTGTGAAGAGATAGAATCATTAGATCATTTGTTTTGGTTCTGTCCATTTGTAGCTTGTTTTTGGACACAGGTCCAGGAATGGCTAAAGGATTGCAATATTTACCTGGAACTAACCTTGCAGATAGCATTACTGGGTGATCTGAAAAGTCATAGTCAATCAATCAATAATATAATAATACTTTTAGCAAAAAATGATATATTTTTAATTCACAATCTGTAGAAGCAATGAGAATAGAAAGGTTCAGAACTTTTGTAAAACATCACAGTATGGTTGAAATATATATGGCAAATAGAAATCCTATATGGATGGTGTTAAGAGATAGATGGGAGGTATTGAATAGAGTTGAAGGATGGGACTAATAACAAATAACAACAAATAATAACAAAGATAGCTAATAATGTA
>CM072221.1:4375791-4383291 GCA_036851935.1 Coregonus suidteri
TGTTCAGTCCCAGGGTCTTTTGCTTAGTGATGAGCTTGGAGGGCGCTATGGTGTTGAACGCTGAGCTGTAGTCAATGAACAGTCAATGAACAGCATTCTTACGTTGGTGTTCCTTTGCTCCAAGTGGGAAAGAGGCAGAGTGGAGTGCGATAGAGATTGTGTCAACTATGGATCTGTTGGGGCATTATGGGATGGTGGGTGTCTGGGCAACCTGATTTCATAGTTTCACTTTTGGAATTTGCCGTAATTGTATGACCCATTAAAGAAGACATTAGAGTTTTTACAACCAAAATCTCTATTTTTGATGTAAATAGATAAATGTTATAGAAGGGTCCAGACATGTTTTTTGTGATTTTACAAATTTTTCAGAAACGTCTACCCTAAAAACAGCCTAATTGTGTAGTATGGGGACCCACAAAAAACATAAACAAAGACTCCAAAAAAACACCCAAATACGTCCGTGATGCACACATCAATTGTGTCATTCCGCACTTTATCCGAAACGTTATATATTCCATTTTGTTGCGACTCGAGCGATATCTTTCCCAGTGTTGGAAAAAGTACCCAATTGTCATAGTTGAGGAAAAAGTAAAGATACCTTAACAGAAAATGACTCAAGTAAAAGTGAAAGTCACCCAGTAAAATACTACTTGAGTAAAAGTCTAAAATAATTTGGTTTTAAATATACTTAAGTATCAAAAGTAAAAGTATGAATCATTTCAAATTCCTTAAATTAAGCAAACCAGTAGGCACAATTTTTAATTTTTAATTTATTTACGGATAGCCAGGGGCACACTCCAACACTCAGACATCATTTACAAAGGAAGCATTTGTGTTTAGTGTATCTGCCAGATCAGAGGCAGTAGGGATGACCAGGGATATTCTCTTGATAAGTGTGTGAATTGGAGCATTTTCCTGTCCTGCTAAGCATTCAAAATGTAACGAGTACTTTTGGGTGTCAGGGAAAGTGTACGGAGTAAAAAGTACATTATTTTCTTTAGGAATGTAGTGGAGTAAAAGTAAAAGTTGTCAAAAATATAAATTAAAGTACAGATACCACAAAAACTACTTAAGTAGTACTTGAAAGTACTCTGGTCCTCTGTAGCTCAGCTGGTAGAGCACGGCGCTTATAAAGCTAAGGTAATGGGTTCGATCCCCGGGACCACCCATACACAAAAATGTATGCACGCATGACTGTAAGTCGCTTTGGATAAAAGCGTCTGCTAAATGGCATATTATTATTATTTATTAAAGTATTTTCACTTAAGTAGGGTGGCAGGTAGCTTAGTGGGTAAGAGCGTTGTGCCAGTAACCGAAAGGTCGCTGGTTCTAATCCCCGGGCCGACTAGGTGAAAAATCTGTCCATGTGCCTTTAAGCAAGGCACTTAACCCTAAATGCTCCTGTAAGTCGCTCTGGATAAGAGCGTCTGCTAAATGACTAAAATGTAAATGTAAGTACTTTACACCACTGACCTTTCCATTCAGTCTACAAGTAACTGCCAAAATAAAGGAAAGACTTTAGTAAATGAGGGATACAAAGTATATTGGCCCAGCGTCGTCCGGGTTTGGCCGGTGTAGGCCGTCATTGTAAATAAGAATGTGTTCTTAACTGACTTGCCTGGTTAAATAAAGGTTAAATAAATAAAACATATTGAAAAGCAATGGGGTGCTTCCACACAGGAAGTTCCAGACACTTGTAGAATCTATGCTAAGGCACATTGAAGCTTTTCTGGTGGCTCGTGGTGGACCAACGCCCTACAATGACACTTTATGCTGGGGTTTCCTTTATTTGGGCAGTTACCAGTAGCAGCAGGCTACATGTTTTTTGGGCTCCCCATACTACACAACGAGGATGAGAAAGTGATTTGATGTTTGGGGTAAGTTTCTCGATAACGTGTGAAAATGCGCACCGATGAAGATATTCAGTTCATTCGGAAAGTACATTTACGTCATTTAACAGACGTTCTTATCCAGAGCAACTTACAGGAGCAATTAGGGTTAAGTGCCTTGCTCAAGGGCACATCGACAGATTTTTCACCTAGTCGGCTCGGGGATTAGAACCAGCGACCTTTCGGTTACTGGCACAACGCTCTTAACCACTAAGCTACCTGCCGCACTCAGACCCCTTGACGTTTTCCACATTCCACATTGATGAAATTGTTTTTTTTTTCCCCCCCTCATCAATCTACACACAATACCCCATAATGACAAAGCAAAAACAGGTTTTTAGACATTTTGGCAAATTGGAAGAAAAAACTACAACTGAAATATCAAATTTACATAAGTACTCAGACCCTTTACTCAGTACTTTGTTGAAGCACCTTTGACAGCGATTACAGCCTCGAGTCTTCTTGGGTGTGACGCTTCAAGCTTGGCACACCTGTATTTGGGGAGTTTCTCCCATTCTCCCAGTCCTTTAGGCACCTTTTGGCAAACTCCACGCGGGCTGTCATGTGCCTTTTACTGAGGAGTGGCTTCCGTCTGGCCACTCTACCATAAAGACCTGATTTGTGGAGTGCTGCAGAGATGGTTGTCCTTCTGGAAGGTTCTCCCATCTCCACAGAGGAACTCTGGAGCTCTGTCAGAGTGACCATCAGGTTCTTCGTCACCTCCCTGACCAAGGCTCTTCTCCCCCAATTGTTCAGTTTGGATGGGCGGCCAGCTCTAGGAAGAGTCTTGGTGGTTCCAAACTTCTTCCATTTAAGAATGATGGAGGCCACTGTGTTCTCGGGGACCTTCAATGCTGCAGAAATTTTTTGGTACCCTTCCCCAGATCTGTGCCTCGACACAATCCTGTCTTGGAGATCTACGGACATTTCCTTCGACCTCGTGGCTTGGTTTCTGCTCTGACATGCACTGTCAACTGTGGGACCTTATATAGACAGGTGTGTGCCTTTCCAAATTTACATTTTACATTTACATTACATTTTAGTCATTTAGCAGACGCTCTTATCCAGAGCGACTTACAGAAGCAATTAGGGTTAAGTGCCTTGCTCAAGGGCACATCGACAGATTTTTTCACCTAGTCGGCTCGGGATTAGAACCAGCGACCTTTCGGTTACTGGCACAACGCTCTTACCCACTAAGCTACCTGCCGCCCCAATCAATTTCCAATCAATGTCCAATCAATTTCCAATCAATGTCCAATCAATTTAGTTTACCACAGATGGACTCCAATCAAGTTGTAGAAACATCTCAAGGATGATCAATGGATACAGGATGCACCTGAGTTCTAAAAACCTGTTTTCGCTTTATCAATATGGTGTATTGTGTGTAGATTGATAAAAAAAAAAGAAGAAATGTAATCCATTTTAGAATAAGGCTGTAACGTAACAAAAGCATTTCTTGGCTGTAGATGTGAGTGCTTCAGGGCGATAGTCATTTAGACAGGTTACCATGGCGATAGTCATTTAGATGTGTATGTATAAGGGGGAGGGGAGAGAGAAAGAGAGAGAAGGAAGGAAGGATATATGTACTGTATGAGGAAGGGAGGATATATGTACTGTATGAGGAAGGGAGGATATATGTACTGTATGAGGAAGGGAGGATATATGTACTGTATGAGGAAGGGAGGATATATGTACTGTATGAGGAAGGGAGGATATATGTACTGTATGAGGAAGGGAGGATATATGTACTGTATGAGGAAGGGAGGATATATGTACTGTATGAGGAAGGAAGGATATATGTACTGTATGAGGAAGGGAGGATATATGTACTGTATGAGGAAGGGAGGATATATGTACTGTATGAGGAAGGAAGGATATATGTACTGTATGAGGAAGGGAGGATATATGTACTGTATGAGGAAGGGAGGATATATGTACTGTATGAGGAAGGGAGGATATATGTACTGTATGAGGAAGGGAGGATATATGTACTGTATGAGGAAGGGAGGATATATGTACTGTATGAGGAAGGAAGGATATATGTACTGTATGAGGAAGGGAGGATAAATGTACTGTATGAGGAAGGGAGGATATATGTACTGTATGAGGAAGGAAGGATATATGTACTGTATGAGGAAGGGAGGATATATGTACTGTATGAGGAAGGGAGGATATATGTACTGTATGAGGAAGGGAGGATATATGTACTGTATGAGGAAGGGAGGATATATGTACTCTATGAGGAAGGGAGGATATATGTACTGTATGAGGAAGGGATGTTATGTACTGTATGAGAGAGAGTGTGAGATGTATGTTAATATTGTCTCTGTCCATCCTATAATTAAAGGTATTTTACTAATATCTCAGAGGATACACAAAGCAAATTATCTATATCTAACACACATGTACGCACGCACGCACATACGCAAACACACACACACCTGGCTTCACACACACACACACACACACGGCTGGCATTAGATAGTTACTCTATCAGCTGTGTCAATTTGTTACTGGCATCGACTACTGGCACCCCACCAAGACCAGGAGAACAGACAGGTAGGTGTGTGTGTGTGTGTGTGTGTGTGCGTGTGCGTGTTTGTGTGTGTGTGTGTGTATTTGAATGCTTCACTAGCTGTGCCAACATCTGCTATTATCCAGCTGCAAGTTAATAGGCTCATAGTGCTCGGAACTAAGCCCTGATTGGTCAATTACTCTTTGGACCAGGACTTCACCAGGAAGTCCATGGGTGAATTATCCAATGAGGTGAACGATTCAGGGAGATTGAATAAATAATAATATGCCATTTAGCAGACGCTTTTATCCAAAGCGACTTACAGTCATGAGTGCATACATTTTTTTTTTGTGTGTATGGGTGGTCCCGGGGATCGAACCCACTACCTTGGCGTTAGAAGGGCCGTGCTCTACCAGCTGAGCTACAGAGGACCACAGAATAGAGCTGATACAATAGAGCAGACTATCAGATCTGTTCCGTAAATCAGATCTGTTCCGTAAATCAGATCTGTTCCGTAAATCAGATCTGTTCCGTAAAAATAAATGTCTATATGCAATGTTGTGAACAGCTCATTGAATACACCCCAAAAGTCTTGAGGTTTTGTGTATGTGTTTGCGTTTATTCTGTGTGTATTATATTTGTATTCTGTGTGTATTCATTGTGTATTATATGTGTATTATGTGTGTATTCTGTGTGTATTATGTGTGTGTATTCTGTGTGTATTCTGTGTGTATTCTGTGGGTATTCTGTGGGTATTCTGTGGATATTCAGTGTGTATTCTGTATGTATTTTGTGTGTATTCTGTGTGTAATCTGTGTGTATTCTCTGTATATTATGTGTGTATTATGTGTGTATTCTGTGGGTATTCTGTGTGTATTATGTGTGTATTCTGTTTGTATTCTGTGTGTCTATGTGTGTGTGTGTATATGTGTGTGTGTAAGTGTATTCTGTGTGTGTATTCTGTGTGTGTTTGTCTTCACCCCATGAAGCCTTGAGGCCGTGTTGTGTCATCAAGCTTACTTCCTGCTGGGAGAATCAACCAATCAGATATAGCCTAATCATCACCACAGGGTGCTGTATTGGCGGAAATAAATACATAGAATTCTTAGACTCCCCAACTGCCTTGTTCAAATATTTTGTGGAATTAGTTCTAAGATGGAGAGAGAGAGAGCAGTATAGGCCACAGTGGTGTGGTGTCATTATACTGGTCATTATACAGTGGTGTGGTGTCATTATACTGGTCATTATACAGTGGGGTGGTATCATTATACTGGTCATTATACAGTGGGGTGGTATCATTATACTGGTCATTATACAGTGGTGTGGTATCATTATACTGGTCATTATACAGTGGTGGTGGTATCATTATACTGGTCATTATACAGTGGGGTGGTATCATTATACTGGTCATTATACAGTGGGGTGGTATCATTATACTGGTCATTATACAGTGGGGTGGTATCATTATACTGGTCATTATACAGTGGGGTGGTATCATTATACTGGTCATTATACAGTGGTGTGGTATCATTATACTGGTCATTATACAGTGGGGTGGTATCATTATACTGGTCATTATACAGTGGGGTGGTGTCATTATACTGGTCATTATACAGTGGGTGGTGTCATTATACTGGTCATTATACAGTGGGGTGGTATCATTATACTGGTCATTATACAGTGGGGTGGTATCATTATACTGGTCATTATACAGTGGGGTGGTATCATTATACTGGTCATTATACAGTGGGGTGGTATCATTATACTGGTCATTACAGTGGGGTGGTATCATTATACTGGTCATTATACAGTGGGGTGGTATCATTATACTGGTCATTATACAGTGGTGTGGTGTCATTATACTGGTCATTATACAGTGGGGTGGTATCATTATACTGGTCATTATACAGTGGGGTGGTGTCATTATACTGGTCATTATACAGTGGGGTGGTATCATTATACTGGTCATTATACAGTGGGGTGGTATCATTATACTGGTCATTATACAGTGGGGTGGTATCATTATACTGGTCATTATACAGTGGGGTGGTATCATTATACTGGTCATTATACAGTGGGGTGGTATCATTATACTGGTCATTATACAGTGGGGTGGTATCATTATACTGGTCATTATACAGTGGGGTGGTATCATTATACTGGTCATTATACAGTGGGGTGGTATCATTATACTGGTCATTATACAGTGGGGTGGTATCATTATACTGGTCATTATACAGTGGGGTGGTACATTCATTATACTGGTCATTATACAGTGGGGTGGTATCATTATACTGGTCATTATACAGTGGGGTGGTATCATTATACTGGTCATTATACAGTGGGGGTGGTATCATTATACTGGTCATTATACAGTGGGGTGGTGTCATTATACTGGTCATTATACAGTGGGGTGGTATCATTATACTGGTCATTATACAGTGGGGTGGTATCATTATACTGGTCATTATACAGTGGGGTGGTATCATTATACTGGTCATTATACAGTGGGGTGGTATCATTATACTGGTCATTATACAGTGGGGTGGTATCATTATACTGGTCATTATACAGTGGGGTGGTATCATTATACTGGTCATTATACAGTGGGGTGGTATCATTATACTGGTCATTATACAGTGGGGTGGTATCATTATACTGGTCATTATACAGTGGGGTGGTATCATTATACTGGTCATTATACAGTGGGTGGTATCACTATACTGGTCATTATACAGTGGGGTGGTATCATTATACTGGTCATTATACAGTGGTGGTGGTATCATTATACTGGTCATTATACAGTGGGGTGGTATCATTATATACTGGTCATTATACAGTGGGGTGGTATCATTATACTGGTCATTATACAGTGGGGTGGTATCATTATACTGGTCATTATACAGCGGGGTGGTATCATTATACTGGTCATTATACAGTGGGGTGGTATCATTATACTGGTCATTATACAGTGGGGTGGTATCATTATACTGGTCATTATACAGTGGGGTGGTATCATTATACTGGTCATTATACAGTGGGGTGGTGTCATTATACTGGTCATTATACAGTGGGGTGGTATCATTATACTGGTCA
>CM072221.1:4390791-4400791 GCA_036851935.1 Coregonus suidteri
TACACACTATACAGACACGTACACATGGA
The DNA here is from genome assembly GCA_036851935.1 of Coregonus suidteri. NCBI lineage: Eukaryota > Metazoa > Chordata > Actinopteri > Salmoniformes > Salmonidae > Coregonus > Coregonus suidteri. Next base: position 4,390,821 of record CM072221.1, read on the forward strand.
TAATGTGTTGTAGATATGTGGTAGTGGACTAGGGGCCTGAGGAAACACACTTAGTATGTTTTGAAATCTGTTGTGAATGTATTGTAATGTTACATTTCTTTTTATAACTGCCTTTATTTTGCTGGACCCCAGGAAGAGTAGCTGGTGCCTTGGCACGAACACATGGGGATCCATGATGAGTTCAAATAAATACAAAATACACACACACACACACACACACACACACACACACACACACACACACACACACACACACACACACACACACACACACATACACACACACACACACACACACACACACACACACACACACACACACACACACACACACACACCCACACACACACACACACACACACACACACACACACACACACACACTACATACTATTACATTGTTCACTTTCTTTTTCCATTTTCTATATGTCTGTATTTCTATATATCTCTATTTCTATATATCTCTATTTCTATATGTCTGTATTTCTATATGTGTGTATTTCTATATGTCTGTATTTCTATATGTCTGTATTTCTATATGTCTGTATTTCTATATATCTCTATTTCTATATGTCTGTATTTCTATATATCTCTATTTCTATATGTCTGTATTTCTATATGTCTGTATTTCTATGTCTCTATTTCTATATGTCTGTATTTCTATATGTCTGTATTTCTATATATATCTATTTCTATATATCTCTATTTCTATATGTCTCTATTTCTATATATCTATTTCTATATATCTCTATTTCTATATGTCTCTATTTCTATATATCTGTATTTCTATATGTCTGTATTTATATATGTCTGTATTTCTATGTCTCTATTTCTATATATTCTCTATTTCTATATGTCTGTATTTCTATATGTCTTTATTTTCTATGTCTCTTTTTTCTATATGTCTGTATTTCTATATGTCTGTATTTCTATATATATCTATTTTCTATATATCTCTATTTCTATATGTCTCTATTTCTATATATTTATTTTTTATATATCTCTATTTCTATATGTCTCTATTTCTATATATCTGTATTTCTATATGTCTGTTTTTCTATATGTCTGTATTTTCTATATTTCTCTATTTTTATATATCTGTATTTCTATATTTTCTGTTTTTCTATATGTCTGTTTTTTCTATATATCTTTATTTTTATATGTCTGTATTTCTATATGTCTGTATTTCTATGTCTCTATTTCTATATGTCTGTATTTCTATATGTCTGTATTTCTATATGTCTGTATTTCTATATATCTCTATTTCTATATGTCTCTATTTCTATATATCTCTATTTCTATATTTCTCTATTTTATATATTGTATTTTTTTATATCTCTATTTCTTATATCTGTATTTCTATATATCTGTATTTCTATATGTCTCTTTTTTCTATATATCTGTTTTTCTATATATCTTTATTTCTTATGTCTCTATTTCTATATGTCTTTTTGCTATATGTCTCTATTTCTATATATATCTATTTCCATATGTCATTTTCTATATTTTTTTTTTTTTATGTTTTTTATTTCTATATGTTTTCTATTTTTATATGTCTGTATTTCTATATGTGTCTTTTTATTTACATTTACATTTTTTTTTACGTGTGTATTTCTTATGTCTTTTATTTCTGTATTTCTCTATTTTTATATGTGTGTATTTCTATATGTCTGTTTTTCTATTTTTTCTGTATTTCTATATTTTTCTGTATTTTTATATATCTCTTTTCTATATATCTGTATTTTCTATATATCTGTTTTTTCTATATGTCTGTATTTCTATTTATCTTATTTTTATTTTGTCTCTATTTCTATATTTCTGTATTTTTATATTTTTTTATTTCTTTTATATCTCTTTTTCTTTATTTTTTTTTTATTTCTATATATATATCTTTTTTCTATATGTCTCTATTTCTATATTTCTTTATTTCTATATTTTTTCTATTTTTTTTTATTTTTTTTTCTATATTTCTCTATTTCTATATGTTTGTTTTTCTATTTTGTTTGTATTTCTATTTTCTCTATTTTTTATTTGTGTATTTTTTTTTTTTTTTTTTTTCTATATGTCTCTTTTTTCTATATATCTTTTTTTTCTATATTTTTTTATTTCTTTATGTTTTCTATTTTTTTTATATCTGTTTTTTTTTTATGTCTTTTTTCTATATGTGTTTTTTTTTATATTTTTTTATTTCTATATTTTTTTTTTTTTTATTTTTTTCTTTTTTCTATATTTTTGTATTTCTATTTGTTGTTTTCTATAATATCTTTATTTTTTTTTTGTTTTTTTTTTTCTATATGTCTCTTTTTCTATATTTTTTTTTTTTTTTTCTGTATTTTTTTATTTTTTTTTTTTGTTTATTTCTATATTTCTTTTTTCTATATGTCTTATTTTTTTTTTTTTTATTTTTTTTTCTTTTTTTGTGTTTTTTTTTATTTCTCTATTTTCTTTATTTCTGTATTTTTTATATGTCTTTATTTTTTTTATATATTTTTTTTATATTTTCTCTTTTTTCTTTATGTCTGTATTTCTTTTTTTCTGTTTTTTTATATGTTTTTTTCTATATTTTCTCTATTTCTTATTTTCTGTTTCTATATGTTTCTATTTCTATATGTTTTTTTTTTTTTATTTTCTCTATTTCTATTTTCTCTTTTCTATATATCTTTATTTTTTTTTTATATTTCTGTTTTTTCTATATGTTTGTATTTTTATATTTTTTTCTTTTTTTTTTTTTTGTTTTATATGTTTGTTTTTTCTATATTTTTTTTATTTTTTCTATATCTCTATTTCTATATTTCTTTATTTCTATATGTCTGTATTTTATTTTTTTATTTTTTTTTTCTTTTTTATTTGTCTGTATTTCTTTATTTTTGTTTTTTTTTTTTTTTTTTTTTTTTTATTTTTTGTATTTTATATATTTTTTTTTTTTTTTTATATTTCTATTTCAATATTTTTTTTTTTTTTTTTTTTCTCTTTTTTTTTTTTTTTTTTCTTTTTTCTCTATTTCTATTTTTTTTTATTTCTCTATGTCTTATTTTATTTTTTCTTATTTTTATATTTTTTTTATTTCTTTTTTATCTTATTTCTATATTTCTGTTTTTTCTTTATGTTTTTATTTCTTTTATTTTTCTTTTTTATATTTTCTTTTTTTTTTATTTTCTCTATTTCTATATGTCTGTATTTTTTTATTCTGTATTTCTATATATTTTTTTTTCTATATTTGTGTATTTCTATTTGTCTCTATTTCTATATGTCTCTATTTCTATATTTTCTTTTATTTCTATATTTTTGTATTTCTATATGTCTCTTTTTCTATGTCTGTTTTTTCTATATATCTTTTATTTCTTTATGTCTTTTTTTTTTTTTTTTTTTTTTTTTTTTTTGTTTTTTCTTTATGTCTTTTTTTTTTATATTTATTTTATTTTTATATGTCTCTTTTTTTATATTTCTTTATTTCTATATTTCTGTATTTCTATTTGTCTTTTTTCTATATATCTCTATTTTTTATATGTCTTTATTTCTATATGTCTCTTTTTTTTATATGTCTGTATTTCTATATGTCTCTATTTCTATTTTTTCTCTTTTTTCTATATTTCTGTATTTTTATATTCTTTTTTTTTATATGTCTTTTTTTTTCTATTATATCTTTATTTTTATTTTTATTTTTTTTCTATATGTCTGTTTTTTTTTATTTTTCTTTATTTCTCTATATCTCTATTTCTATTTGTCTGTTTTTTCTATATTTCTGTATTTCTATATTTCTTTATTTCTCTATATCTCTATTTCTATATGTCTGTATTTCTTTATGTCTGTATTTCTATATTTCTCTATTTCTCTATATATCTATTTCTATATGTCTCTATTTCTATATGTCTGTATTTCTATACATCTCTATTTCTATATGTCTGTATTTATATATATATCTCTTTCTATATATCTCTATTTCAATATGTCTCTATTTCTATATGTCTCTATTTATATATCTCTATTTCTATATGTCTCTATTTCTATATGTCTCTATTTCTCTATGTCTCTATTTCTATATGTCTCTATTTCTATATATTTATATTTCTATATGTCACTATTTCTATATTCCTCTATTTATATATATCTCTCCTTCTATATATCTCTCTTTCTATATATCTGTATTTCTATATGTCTCTATTTCTACATGTCTGTATTTCTATATGTCTGAATATCTATATATCTCTCTTTCTATATATCTCTATTTCTATACAGTTGGGGAAAAAAGTATTTAGTCAGCCACCAATTGTGCAAGTTCTCCCACTTAAAAAGATGAGAGAGGCCTGTAATTTTCATCATAGGTACACGTCAACTATGACAGACAAATTGAGAAAAAAAAAATCCAGAAAATCACATTGTAGGATTTTTAATGAATTTATTTGCAAATTATGGTGGAAAATAAGTATTTGGTCACCTACAAACAAGCAAGATTTCTGGCTCTCACAGACCTGTAACTTCTTCTTTAAGAGGCACCTCTTTCCTCCACTCGTTACCTGTATTAATGGCACCTGTTTGAACTTGTTATCAGTATAAAAGACACCTGTCCACAACCTCAAACAGTCACACTCCAAATTCCACAATGGCCAAGACCAAAGAGCTGTCAAAGGACACCAGAAACAAAATTGTAGACCTGCACCAGGCTGGGAAGACTGAATCTGCAATAGGTAAGCAGCTTGGTTTGAAGAAATCAACTGTGGGAGCAATTATTTGGAAATGGAAGACATACAAGACCACTGATAATCTCCCTCGATCTGGGGCTCCACGCAAGATCTCACCCAGTGGGGTCAAAAGGATCACAAGAACGGTGAGCAAAAATCCCAGAATCACACGGGGGGACCTAGTGAATGACCTGCAGAGAGCTGGGACCAAAGTAACAAAGCCTACCATCAGTAACACACTACGCCGCCAGGGACTCAAATCCTGCAGTGCAAGACGTGTCCCCCTGCTTAAGCCAGTACATGTCCAGGCCCGTCTGAAGTTTGCTAGAGTGCATTTGGATGATCCAGAAGAGGATTGGGAGAATGTCATATGGTAAGATGAAACCAAAATAGAACTGTTTGGTAAAAACTCAACTCGTCGTGTTTGGAGGACAAAGAATGCTGAGTTTGCATCCAAAGAACACCATACCTACTGTGAAGCATGGGGGTGGAAACATCATGCTTTGGGGCTGTTTTTCTGCAAACGGACCAGGACGACTGATCCGTGTAAAGGAAAGAATGAATGGGGCCATGTATCGTGAGATTTTGAGTGAAAACCTCCTTCCATCAGCAAGGGCATTGAAGATGAAATGTGGCTGGGATTTTTTCAGCATGACAATGATCCCAAACACACCGCCCGGGCAACGAAGGAGTGGCTTCGTAAGAAGCATTTCAAGGTCCTGGAGTGGCATAGCCAGTCTCCAGATCTCAACCCCATAGAAAATCTTTGGAGGGAGTTGAACGTCTGTGTTGCCCAGCGACAGCCCCAAAACATCACTGCTCTAGAGGAGATCTGCATGGAGGAATGGGCCAAAATACCAGCAACTGTGTGTGAAAACCTTGTGAAGACTTACAGAAAACATTTGACCTGTGTCATTGCCAACAAAGGGTATATAACAAAGTATTGAGAAACTTTTGTTATTGACCAAATACTTATTTTCCACCATAATTTGCAAATAAATTCATTAAAAATCCTACAATGTGATTTTCTGGATTTTTTTCTTCTCATTTTGTCTGTCATAGTTGACGTGTACCTATGATGAAAATTACAGGCCTCTCTCATCTTTTTAAGTGGGAGAACTTGCACAATTGGTGGCTGACTAAATACTTTTTTCCCCCACTGTACACAGCCTCAAGATGAGCTGGAGACAAGTACAACACGCAGACACACACACAGACAGACATGCACACACACACACACACACACACACACACACACACACACACACACACACACACACACACACACACACACACAAACACACACACACTAAAAGCCTGACTCATGCAGACATTCAACATAAAGACCACAAAGCTGGCTGTAGAAGGGAAGAGAGTGATGACTGGAGGACAGAAGGAGGGTAGAGGAGAGAGATGACTGGAGGACAGAAGGAGGGTAGAGGAGAGAGATGACTGGAGGACAGAAGGAGGGTAGAGGAGAGAGATGACTGGAGGACAGAAGGAAGGTAGAGGAGAGAGATGACTGGAGGACAGAAGGAGGGTAGAGGAGAGAGATGACTGGAGGACAGAAGGAGGGTAGAGGAGAGAGATGACTGGAGGACAGAAGGAGGGTAGAGGAGAGAGATGACTGGAGGACAGAAGGAGGGTAGAGGAGAGAGATGACTGGAGGACAGAAGGAGGGTAGAGGAGAGAGATGACTGGAGGACAGAAGGAGGGTAGAGGAGAGAGATGACTGGAGGACAGAAGGAGGGTAGAGGAGAGAGATGACTGGAGGACAGAAGGAGGGTAGAGGAGAGAGATGACTGGAGGACAGAGGGAGGGTAGAGGAGAGAGATGACTGGAGGACAGAGGAGGGTAGAGGAGAGAGATGACTGGAGGACAGAAGGAGGGTAGAGGAGAGAGATGACTGGAGGACAGAGGGAGGGTAGAGGAGAGAGATGACTGGAGGACAGAAGGAGGGTAGAGGAGAGAGATGACTGGAGGACAGAGGGAGGGTAGAGGAGAGAGATGACTGGAGGACAGAAGGAGGGTAGAGGAGAGAGATGACTGGAGGACAGAGGGAGGGTAGAGGAGAGAGATGACTGGAGGACAGAGGGAGGGTAGAGGAGAGAGATGACTGGAGGACAGAAGGAGGGTAGAGGAGAGAGATGACTGGAGGACAGAAGGAGGGTAGAGGAGAGAGATGACTGGAGGACAGAAGGAGGGTAGAGGAGAGAGATGACTGGAGGACAGAAGGAGGGTAGAGGAGAGAGATGACTGGAGGACAGAAGGAGGGTAGAGGACAGAGATGACTGGAGGACAGAAGGAGGGTAGAGGAGAGAGATGACTGGAGGACGGAAGGAGGGTAGAGGAGAGAGATGACTGGAGGACAGAAGGAGGGTAGAGGAGAGAGATGACTGGAGGACAGAAGGAGGGTAGAGGAGAGAGATGACTGGAGGACAGAGGGAGGGTAGAGGAGAGAGATGACTGGAGGACAGAAGGAGGGTAGAGGAGAGAGATGACTGGAGGACAGAAGGAGGGTAGAGGAGAGAGATGACTGGAGGACAGAAGGAGGGTAGAGGAGAGAGATGACTGGAGGACAGAGGGAGGGTAGAGGAGAGAGATGACTGGAGGACAGAAGGGAGGTAGAGGAGAGAGATGACTGGAGGACAGAAGGAGGGTAGAGGAGAGAGATGACTGGAGGACAGAAGGAGGGTAGAGGAGAGAGATGACTGGAGGACAGAGGGAGGGTAGAGGAGAGAGATGACTGGAGGACAGAAGGAGGGTAGAGGAGAGAGATGACTGGAGGACAGAGGGAGGGTAGAGGAGAGAGATGACTGGAGGACAGAAGGAGGGTAGAGGAGAGAGATGACTGGAGGACAGAAGGAGGGTAGAGGAGAGAGATGACTGGAGGACAGAGGGAGGGTAGAGGAGAGAGATGACTGGAGGACAGAAGGAGGGTAGAGGAGAGAGATGACTGGAGAGACAGAAGGAGGGTAGAGGAGAGAGATGACTGGAGGACAGAAGGAGGGTAGAGGAGAGAGATGACTGGAGGACAGAAGGAGGGTAGAGGAGAGAGATGACTGGAGGACAGAGGGAGGGTAGAGGAGAGAGATGACTGGAGGACAGAGGGAGGGTAGAGGAGAGAGATGACTGGAGGACAGAAGGAGGGTAGAGGAGAGAGATGACTGGAGGACAGAGGGAGGGTAGAGGAGAGAGATGACTGGAGGACAGAAGGAGGGTAGAGGAGAGAGATGACTGGAGGACAGAAGGAGGGTAGAGGAGAGAGATGACTGGAGGACAGAAGGAGGGTAGAGGAGAGAGATGACTGGAGGACAGAGGGAGGGTAGAGGAGAGAGATGACTGGAGGACAGAAGGAGGAGAGGGAGGAGTAGAGGGAGGAGGAGAAGGAGGATAGGGAGGAGGGAGGAGGAGATGTAGGAGAGAGGGAGAGGGAGGAGGAGGAGAGGGAGGAGAGGGAGGAGTGGGAGGAGAGGGAGGAGAGGGAGGAGTGGGAGGAGGAGGATAGGGAGAGGGAGGAGAGGGAGGAGGAGGAGGAGGGAGGAGAGGGAGGAGGAGGAGAGGGAGGAGAGGGAGGAGTGGGAGGAGAGGGAGGAGAGGGAGGAGTGGGAGGAGGAGGATAGGGAGAGGGAGGAGAGGGAGGAGGAGGAGAGGGAGGAGAGGGAGGAGGAGGAGTGGAAGGAGGAGGATAGGGAGAGGGAGGAGAGGCAGGAGGAGGAGAGGGAGGAGAGGGAGGAGGAGGGGTGGGAGGAGACGGAGGAGAGGGAGGAGAGGGAGGAGGAGAGGGAGGAGAGGGAGGAGGAGGAGAGGAGGATAGGGAGGAGGAGGAGAGGGAGGAGGAGAGGGAGGAGGAGAGGGAGGAGTGCGAGGAGGAGGAGTGGGAGGAGTGGGAGGAGGAGGAGAGGGAGGAGAGGGAGGAGGAGTGGGAGGAGGAGGAGAGGGAGGAGGAGAGGGAGGAGGAGAGTAAACTAATGGGATGGTATGCTATCCATCTCCTCAGGGTGGATCGATGGTTCAGGAGACAGATCAGTTATACTGCTTTCACTCCCCTACTACTACTACACACACACACACACACACACACACACACACACACACACACACACACACACACACACACACACACACACACACACACACACACACACACACACACACACACACACACACTACCTGCACTCTATTGGAATCTGTAGAGAACGAGAGAGAGAGAGGGAGAGGAGGATGAGGAGGGGGAGAGAGAGGGAGCGATGGAGAGGAATTGGAGGGGAGTGATAGAGAGAGGAGAATGGTGGAGCAAGAAGCATTCCTCTGCGTCTGATAATACTTCACCTTTAGGTTGCTTCAAGGGCAGTCTAGATGGCACCCTGTTACCTGTATAGTGCAATACTTTTGACCAGGACCCTGCAATGGTAAAAGGGTGGGACGCAGAGAGGACAGGTGATAAAACAGAGAGAGACAGACAGAGAGAGAGAGCAAGATTGAGAAATACAGAAGGTCAAGTGGGAGAGGGGAGGGATGAAATCCAAGGAGTGGGAACATGAGAGGGCAAGAGACAGAGAGAGGGAGGGAGAGACAGAGTGAGAGAAGGAGAGCGAGAGAGAGAGAGAGAGAGAGAGAAGAGAGAGAGAGAGAGAGAGAGAGAGCGAGAGAGAGAGAGAGAGAGAGAGAGAGAGAGAGAGAGAGAGAGAGAGAGAGAGAGAGAGAGAGAGAGACAGAGAGACACAGAGAGAGAGAGTGAGAGAGAGCGAGAGAGAGAGAGAGAGAGAGAGAGAGAGAGAGATTGAATGTGAAGGAGAGAGAAACATGAGGATAGCCGTGTAGAGAATGGGAGGATGAAAGTGGACAATAGCTATTCTCTGAGAAACTAATGAGTGTTCAGCTGTAGTTAGTAGCTCTAGGCTGTGGGCTGTGTCCCAAATGGTACCCTATATAGTGCACTATTGGCCCTGGTCAAAAGTAGTGCACTAAAAAGAGAACACGGTGCCTGATTTCTTCAGCTCAGGGAGCATTCAGTATACATTTGTGCAGATTTCTCTATTGAGGCTTATATCAAATGTAAGTGATTTGCTTATTTTTACATTTTATGAAAGTATAGACTTGGAGCTTCAAATGGTATGTTATGCTGCTTTAAACGTTTATAAACTTGTTATCCTACTTAAAGACATGCTCTGGAACTTTTGGCGACTGCTAAGACTACAATTTGTTTAACCTCCCGCTTTGGGCTGGATTTGTCAATGTGTACTTTATACATGCATAATCTATGAGCAGAATTACTGTTTTATCTTAATT
>CM072221.1:4405791-4425791 GCA_036851935.1 Coregonus suidteri
CAACGAAAGAGCGTGACTGAACTGGTAAAGGTCCTGCACCGGGCAACGAAAGAGCGTGACTGAACTGGTAAAGGCAGTAGACACATTCCATCTCTTCACCGCGGTCCTGTGTGACTTACTCGATAACAGCAGGAGGACGGTAAAGCCAGGGGTCGTGGGTTTGATTCCAGCTGTGGACACTGATTCTAAAAATGTAAACAAGTTGCTTTTGATACTAGCGGCTGCTAAATAGACATTGACATTACGGATATTAATTTTTTCCAAACATTACATATCCCCTGAGGATGTTTAGGTCTCCTACGCTAGTGAGGCTGAAGTTGTGTAAATATTTAATCGGGGTTGCTTTTGGAACATTCATAGTTAATTACATTATTGTTGTTGTGGTATGAGAGTAGGCTACTGAACTGTCAAATTACTTACTTATGATTTTGCTCATTATTTAATATTATCTTCCAGGTCTCAGACGGGAGCCATCAGTCCCACTCCCTACAACAGCGCCATAAGTCTGAACTTCGGAGGGAACCCGCTACACTGTAATTGTGAGTTGTTATGGTTACGGAGGCTGGTCCGAGAGGACGACATGGAGACCTGTGCCACGCCCCCTCACCTGGCCGGCAGGTAACAAACATGATGATGAGGATGAGAGTATCTTTGATGTGGCTGATACCATTTATTACCATGAGGAGGATGTCAGTGTCTTTGATGTGTCTGATACCATTTATTACCATGAGGAGGATGACAGTGTCTTTGATGTGGCTGATACCATTTATTACCATGAGGAGGATGACAGTGTCTTTGATGTGGCTGATACCATTTATTACCATGAGGAGGATGACAGTGTCTTTGATGTGTCTGATACCATTTATTACCATGAGGAGGATGACAGTGTCTTTGATGTGGCTGATACCATTTATTACCATGAGGAGGATGACAGTATCTTTGATGTGGCTGATACCATTCATTCATTACCATGAGCTCCGATTCCTCCCTCCACCAGGATGACGATGATAAAAGTGTCTATTAAGATGTTTAAAAAGAGAGATATGGATCCTGTGCCTCTCAGTGAATGTTATAGTCAACGTCCATTACCCTGATTCTCCCTCTCTCTCTACCTGTCCAGGTATTTCTGGTCCATCCATGAGGAGGAGTTTACCTGTGAGCCGCCCCTCATCACCAGACACACCCACAAGCTCTGGGTCCTGGAAGGTCAAAGGGCAACCTTGAAATGCAGAGCCATCGGCGACCCTGAACCCGTCATCCATTTCGTCTCCCCCGATGATCGGATTGTGGCGAATTCCAGCCGGACGACATCGTTCCGGAATGGAACATTTGATCTCTTAGTTACGGTTGCTAGGGATGACGGAGTGTACACGTGCATAGCGATAAACGCGGCTGGGGAGGCTACCGCGACGGTGGATCTAAAGATCATTCTGTTGCCGCATCAAAATGGGAATGTCAACGTTCCGGTGAATGTGACGGTTACTGGGAATGCTGGGAATTCTAATGGAAAAATTCTGGGTTCTTCGGACATCGCCACTGGAAAAAGTGTGAATTCCGGAGTTAACAATGGAGGGAACACAAGAGACACCGAAGAGAGGAGAGGAGAGGGGGATGAGGTGGGGGGAGAGGAGGAGGATGGAGGGGTTAGGACGGAGGAAGAGGAGGAGGAGGAAGAGGAAGAGGAGAGGATGGTTGGGATACAGGGAGTCACTTCTACCTCGGCACAGGTGCGATGGGACCTGGGCCAATCGGCTGGAGCTTACCTGGTGTGGATTGGTTCAGATACAGTACAACTGCACAGCCGACGAGACACTGGTGTACAGGTGAGTCTACCTGAGTTTACAATACACATCTGACATCATGACTCCACCTTGCACACCTACACCTGACCTCTCTACAACCACACACCTGATACCACTAACCTATGACCTCTATGCTGCACTTCTCACAGCTCAGCCTGGTCTCATAGACTAGACGTAAAATAGTATACGTAAATCCGGTACACTCGAATTAGTATGTTATGTTTACGTTTGGAATGGTTACATCAAACATATGATTACTTAAGGCAAAAAATGAAAGTAGGGTGGTTGTGTAGGCGCATAATGCGAACGTCTAGCAACTCAAAGAATCTCGTCACGGACAACTTTAGCATTTTAGCTAATTAGCAACATTTCAACTACTTACTACTTTTTAGCTACTTTGCGACTACTTAGCGTGTTAGCTAACCCTTACCCTAACGCCATTAACCCTTTTAGCTAACCCTTCACCTAACCTTAACCTTTTAGCTAACCCTTCACCTAACCTTAACCTTTTAGCTAACCCTTCCCCTAACCCTAACCTTAACCATTTTTAACTAAACCTTCCCCTAGCCCCTAGCCTAGCTAATATTAGCCAGCCAGCTAACGTTAGCCACCTAGCCTCCTAGCTAGAATTCGTAACATATCATACTTTTCGCAAATTAGTAACACATTGTACATTTTGCAAATTCGTAACATATTGTACGTTTTGCAAATTCGTAACATATAATATGAATTGTAATTCGTAAAAACATACTGTATCATGCGAAATGACTGGTGGGATATCCACAAATTAATACTTACCATACAAAACTTAACATATCACACTAAATGGAGTGTCTCGGATTTACGTACAGAATAATAGGAAATGATCTGAGACCAGGTTGCACAGCTACACGCAACATTATGGGAAGGTCATGTGCAGGAGACAGGCACAGAGAGAGAGGTCGGAGGGGAGAGAAGGATGATGTAATGAGGAAGGAAGAGATGCAGAGTTTGACAAGGAGATCCTCAAGGGACTATGGGCAATGAAGTCTGAAGGATGGCTTTAAACTAACTTAAACTACAGAGTCAATACATATGTCACAACCTATCAGAGACACACAGAGACAGATTCACCTCAGAGATAGAGGGAGTGTAAGAGGGAATAGAGAGACAGAGAGAGAGAGAGAGTGAGAGAGAGAGATAGAAAGAGAGAGAAAGAAAGGGAGGGGATGGAGAGAGAGAAAGGGAGGGAATAGAGAGACAGAGAGAGAGAGCGAGAGAGAGAGAAAGAAAGGGAGGGGAGAGAGAGAGAGAGAGAGAGAGAGAAGAGAGAGAGAGAGAGAGAGAGAGAGAGAGAGGGGGAGAGAGAGAAGAGAGAGAGAGAGAGAGAGAGAGAGACAGAGAGAGAGAGAGAGAGAGAGAGAGAGAGAGAGAGAGATGAGAGAGACGGAGAGAGAGAGGAGAGAGAGGAGAGAGAGAGAGAGAGAGAAGAGAGAGAGAGAGAGAGAGAGAGAGAGAGAGAGAGAGAGAGGAGAGAGAGAGAGAGAGAGAGAGAGAGAGAGAGGAGAGAGAGAGAGAGAGAAAGGGAGGGGGAGAGAGAGAGAGAGAGAGAGAGAGAGAGAGGAGAGAGAGAGAGAGAGAGAGAGAGAGAGAGAGAGAGAGGAGAGAGGGAGGAGAGAGAGAGAGGAGAGAGAGAGCGAGAGAGCGAGATAGAAAGAGAGAGAAAGAAAGGGAGGGGATGGAGAGAGAGAGAGAGAGAGAGAGAGAGAGAGGAGAGAGAGAGAGAGAGAGAGAGAGAGAGAGAGAGAGAGAGAGAGAGAGAGAGAGAGAGAGAGAGAGAGAAACAACATTGTAAATACCACCAATTTGTATCTGTTTATTTATCTTCCCATACTATTCCTACTACAACTATTTGTATGTTGCCAAAACACTATACATAGCTGGTAATATAACACTTGAAATGTCTTGATCTTTGTCAAACCTTTGTGAGTGCAATATTTACTGTTAAATTCGAATGATTTTTTGTCGAGAGAGAGAGTGAGAGTGAGAGAGAGAGAGAGAGAGAGAGAGAGAGAGAGAGAGAGAGAAGAGAGAGAGAGGAGAGAGAGAGAGAGAGAGAGAGGAGAGAGAAGAGAGAGAGAGAGAGAGGAGCCATATCTCAGACTGGCCCAATAAAAAGAAAAGATTAAGAGATTGGCAGTCTGAGATATGGCTTTTTCTTTGCAACTCTGCCTAGAAGGTCAGCCATCCCGGAGTCGCCTCTTCACTGTTGAAATTGAGACTGTTGTTTTGTGGGTACTATTTAATGAAGCTGCCAGTGAGGACCTTTGAGGCATATGTTTCTCAAACTAGACACTCTAATGTATTGTCCTCTTGCTCAGTGTGCACCGGGCCTCCCCACTCCTCTTTTCTGTTCTGGTTAGAGCCAGTTTGCGCTGTTCTGTGAAGGGAGTAGTAGTACACAGCGTTGTACGAGATCTTCAGTTTCTTGGCAATTGCTCGCATGGAATAGCCTTCATTTCTCAGAACAAGAATAGACTGACGTGTTTCTGGCCATTTTGAGCCTGTAATCGAACCCACAATTGCTGATGCTCCAGATACTCAACTAGTCTCAAGAAGGCCAGTTTTATTGCTTCTTTAATCAGCACATCAGTTTTCAGCTGTGCTAACATAATTGCAAAAGGGTTTTCTAATGATCAATTATCCTTTTAAAATTATATACTTGGATTAGCAAACACAACTTGCCATTGGAACACAGGACTGATGGTTGCTGATAATGGGCCTCTGTACACCTATGTGTACAGAGGCCCATTTCCGTTTCCAGCTACAATAGCCATTTACAACATTAACAATGTCTACACTGTATTTCTGATCAATTTGATGTTATTTTAATGGACAAAAAAAGTGTTTTTCTTTCGAAAACAAGGAAGTTACTAAGTGACCCCAAACTTTTGAACGGTAGTGTGTGTAACCAAATAAGAGAATCATTACAACACTAATATAAAAACTATATTGTGTGCCTGTGCGTGTGGGCTGTTGGGAAGAGAGAGACAAAGAGAGAGAGGGAGACTGAGTTAAAATTGGGATTGGGTGCAATCCCAGATCTTCAGATTCAGAGACCCCGAGGTCCAACATGTAGGACTAAGAAAAATAAAGCAATGAAAATGGTAATACGAAAAATAGAAATAGTACTATATACATAATAACAACTATAGAAATAGTACTAAATACATAATAACAACTATAGAAATAGTACTATATACATAATAACAACTATAGCAGTGATGAATAAATAAATTACCATTGGGGTGAACATTGACCATAGGGGGAGCAACAGTCAGACTAAATGACCATTGGGGGAGCAGCAGTCAGACTAAATGACCATTGGGGGAGACCAAGTGAAATAAAACAATAAAAATAATCATAATAAAATAAATAATAAAGTCTACATACTGTATTAACCAACTGCAGCAGTGATGAATGTCGTTGGGGGCGGAGTAAAAGTCAGCTGATTGACCTGGTGTTGTTCCCCCTCTGAAGCGCCTTGCGTTCCACGGCGGTGGAGTTGCCGTACCAGGCTGTGATGCAGCCCGATCTATGATCAGGGGCAACTCAGAGGAGGTGAAACACACAACAGGACAGTTTGGGCCGGAGAGCATCCAGGAGAGAGAAGTCAGCGCCGCATCGGTTGTTCCAGAGGAGGTGAAACACACAACAGGACAGTTTGGGCCGGAGAGCATCCAGGAGAGAGAAGTCAGCGCGGCATCGGGTGTTCCTCACGGGGCTCCGTAACAAAACCTTCCTCAATTCTGATTGGTCAGCTCTTCTCACCCTTATGACAAGCATAGAAAAAGAAATAATTTGAATGAGAGACAGAGAGCACCAGGGCTGTTACTCTGTGGGTTAAAAGACAGGGGACAAGGGACATATCAAGCTGGTGTCGTGTGTGTGTGTGCTTACCTCACTAGAGGTCTTTATTCAAACTCAGTGAGTTCTTGGAAGAATGGCGCAAGGTAGGGATTGGGAATAACCAGCTGGCTTCCTCTGGGCCACCTTGTCATGCACTTTGTCCCGTCTGCAGGATCCATCATCTTGGGTTGATTCGAACCTACAGCATATATCCGATATATATTTATGAAATCAATTGAGGCATTGAACAAATACAAAATAAGACAGCTAGATACACCTACTTCAAACCCTAGCAAACTAATACAACGTTGATATAGCCTACACAATATCACAGATTATTTTACCAGACATTTTCCTTTCTAGCTGTGCCACCAAATGTTTGCATACTTTTGGTACAGTGAACAGGTTTAGCTAATAATGTAACATTATGGAACAATGTTTTTTTATTTTTTATTAAACAAATGGATAGCGGGAGAGGCTGTATTGACACTCCTGGCCTACAAAACTATGATTCATGGCGCGCAGATGAGAGCCAAGTGAACCGGATCACACAGGGGTTGTGACCGCTAAGGAGGACGCTGTGTCCCGGTGTTTTAGCCATCGATGCTCTTCCCTTATTGAGTAGAATATATCACGGTGACATCTAGATGGCTGCCAATATTAGTTATTTGTTGTGTAGGCTGCTATCCTACTTGAAATACTGTGTAATCCTGGGAGGGGATAAACATTTGCCACTTTACTGTTGTCTGGGCTACAGCTGACCAGTGGCACTGCACCTTAGGCACCTCGATACAACATGGTGCGCAACAAAGGCCCACAACGTGATTTATGTGTAAAATGCGGCCTGTCAATAAAAATAAATAATAATATGGGTAATCTTTTGAACTGCTAGAAACAAGCCATTTTCTCTGCAGTAATGGTGGAAACACAACGGGTCACGAATCTGCGCTCGGTGTATTCTCTATGGCACTCAGAGGCTGCGATACAGCCTATGAATCACAATTTTCGCTCTTTGATGTTTTTCTAGGTCGCACGGCTAGATATTTACGAGCAATTTAGAGCAGACCGAAAATACTTTTGTCAATTTGAGCTAGCTAGCTAGCAAACGTTAGCTAGCTATCTAGCTAGGTTAGCTAGGGAAACATGCAGTAATTCAACGTTAGCTAGCTATCTAGCTAGGTTAGCTAGGGAAACACGCAGTAATTCAACGTTAGCTAGCAATAAATATACTTATTAACAAGGCAAGGTACGTAGCCAGCAGCTGCTGAAAATAGTCTTCCACTTCACAGCCGCTTCAAAAATATATTTACTAAAATAGTCTGAGCTTCATGTGTCTCACCCGACAGCATGAGGTTGGCACCTGAAATGGATCCTTTGGATCTACAGTATGCATAATATATTACTGTAAAGAAATACAGTATGTTAGAGTAATTTTTACAGGAGGCTTCCGAATTACAGTTAATAAAAGTATTTTTCAGCATTTTACCCATAATGCAGTGCAATCTACAGCATGAATGCTGTTAAACACATCCATGGTATTATACTGTGTATCCTACAGTGTTTTACTGTTGAAATTACAGAAAAGTCTTACAGTGTGTGTGTTCCTCTCTCTCCTCCTTCAGTTCTGTTAGCTGGGCTGTGTGTTCCTCTCCCTCCTCCTTTAGAGATCTCCATTTAGCCCTTTGGGTATGTTTGTTGGGGGGGGGGGTGGGGGGTGGGCGTGTTGTAATGGGTTGTTTTGTGGTTGTAGTTGGGGGGGGGGGGTCGGGGGTGTGGGCGTGATTGTTATGGTCTGTTTGTGGGTTTTAGTTGGGGGGGGGGGTGGGGAGTGGGAGTGTTGTGCTGGTATGTTTGGTTGTAGTTGGGGGGGGGGGTGGGGGTGGGAGTGTTGTGTGGTATGTTTTGTGGGTGTAGTTGGGGGGGGGGGGTTTGGGGGGGGGCGTGTTGTTGTGGTTGTTTTTGGGTTGTGGTTGGGGGGGGGGTGGGGGTGGGGCAGTGTTGTGCTGGTCTGTTTTGTGGGTTGTAGTGGGGGGGGGGTGTATGTGGGAGTGTTGTGATGGTATGTTTTGTGGTTGTGTGGGGGGGGGGGGGGGTGGGGTTGGGTGTTGTGTTGGTCTGTTTGGGTGGTTTGTAGTTGGGGGGGGGCGGTGGGGTGGGGTGTTGTTCCTGGTGTGAAGGTTTTGTGGTTTGTAGTTGGGGGGGGGGGGGTGGGGGTGGGCGTGTTGTGATGGTCTGTTTTGTGGTTGTAGTATGGGGGGGGGGTGGGGGTGGGGGGTGTTTGTTGGTGTGGTTGTGGTTGGTGGTTGGGGGGGGTGGTGGGGGTGGGTTTGTGTTGGTGGTCTGTTTGTGGTTGTAGTTTGGGGGGGGGGGGGGGGGGGGTGGGAGTGTTGTGTGGTATGGTGTGGTGGTTGGTGTGGGGGGGGGGGGGGGGTGGGGGGGGGTGTTTTGTTGGGTTTTGGTTGTAGTTGGGGGGGGGGGGGGGGTAGTGTTGTGGGTGTTTTGTGGTTGTTGTTGGGGGTGTGGGGGGGGTGGGGGGGTGTTGTTGTGCTGGGATGTTTTGTGGTTGTGGTGTGTTGGGGGGGTGGGTGGGGGTGGGGTGTTGTGTTGGGGGGTTTTTTGTGTTGTTAGGGGGGGGGGTTGGGGGGGGTGTGTGGGGTGGGGCGTGTTGTGTGGTCTGTTTTTGTGGTTGTAGTTGTTGGGGGTGGGTTGGGGTGTTGTGGGGATGGGTTTTGGGGTTGGGGGTGGGGGGTGGGTGGTTGGGGGTGTGTTTTGCTGGTGTGTTTTGTGGTTGTAGTTGGGGGGGGGGGTGGGGGTGGGTGTTGTGCTGGTCTGTTTTGTGGTGTAGTTTGGGGGGGGGTGGGGAGTGGGCGTGTTTTTGTGGTTGTTTTGTGGTTGTTTTTGGGGGGGGGGGTGTTGTGTGGGTTGTTGTGCTGGGTTTGTTTTGGGTTTTTAGTGTGGTTGGGGGGGGGGGTGGGGGTGGGGTGTTGTGCTGGTGTTGTTTTGTGGTTGTAGTTGGGGGGGGGGGGGTTGTGTTTGGGCGTGTTGTGCTGGTCTGTTTTGTGGTTGTAGTTGGGGGGGGGGTGGGGGGTGGGACGTGTTTTGCTGGTTCTGTTTGTGGGTGTAGGTGGGGGGGGGGGGGTGGGGGTGGGGTGTTGTAATGGTTGTTTTGTGGTTGAGGTTGGGGGGGGGTTGGGGGGTTGGTGGGTGGGTTTTTGTTGTTTTTGTGGTTATAGTTGGGGTGGGGGGTGGGGGTGGGCGTGTTGCTGGTCTGTTTTGTGGTTGTAGTTGGGGGGGGGGGGGTGGGGGGGGGGGTGTTGTCCTGGGGGTTTTGTGGTTGTAGTTTGGGGGGGGGGTGGGGGTGGGGTGTTGTGCTGGTCTGTTTTGTGGTTGTAGAGTTGGGGGGGGGGTGGGGGGTGGGCGTGTTGTGCTGGTCTGTTTTGTGGTTGTAGTTGGGGGGGGGGGGGGGTGGGGGGGTGTGGTTGTGTTGTCCTGGTCTGTTTTGTGGTTGTAGTTGGGGGGGGGGGTGGGGGGTGTGGGGGTGTTGTGCCCTGGTCTGTTTTGTGGTTGTAGTTGGGGGGGGGTGGGGGTGGGGTGTTGTTGCTGTGTGGTCTGTTTTGTGGTTGTAGTTTGGGGGGGGGGTGGGTGTGGGTGGGTGTGTTGTGCTGGTCTGTTTGTGGTTGTTTTGGGTGGGGGGGGGGGTGGGGGTGGGCGTGTTGTGCTGGTCTGTTTTGTGGTTGTAGTTGGGGGGGGGTGGGGGTGTGCGTGTTGTGCTGGTCTGTTTGTGGTTTAGTTGGGGGGGGGGTGGGGTGTGGGCGTGTTGTGCTGGTCTGTTTTGTGGTTGTAGTTGGGGGGGGGGTGAGGGGTGGGCGTGTTGGCGGGGGGGGGGGGGGGGTTGTGCTGGTCTGTTTTGTGGTTCTAGTTGGGGGGGGGTGTGCTGGTCTGTTTGGAGTGTGTGGACTAGCTCTCTCTCTCTCTCTCTCTCTCTCTCTCTCTCTCTCTCTCTCTCTCTCTCTCTCTCTCTCTCTCTCTCTCCCTCTGTTTCTCCTGCCCTCTATCATGTCTGGAGTCAGGCAGTGCAGTCGGGGAACGAGAGAATAGAATGAAATGAGAAAGACAGGGGGATTGTGAGAGTGAAATGGAAACGGGAAAAGAGAGAGCAGTCTTCTACTCTCCTCTAACCTCCGCCACCTTCCTTTTGATCTGTTTCTGATAATTACAAGTTTCTCTGTTACCAGCCTGGAACAAAATATTCCCTATCTCTCTCTGCGAATACACACACACATGCATACGCCCATCAGTGGAGGCTGCTGAGGGGAGGATGGCTCATTGTAACGGCTGGAATGGCGTGCGTGGAATTCCATTCATTCCGTTTCATCCGTTATTATGAGCCGTTCTCCACACAGCAGCTTCCACTGATGCACACAGACACACACACACACACACACACACACACACACACACACACACACACACACACACACACACACACACACACACACACACACACACACACACACACACACACACACACACACACACACACACACACACACACACACACACACACACACACACACACACACACACACACACACACACACACACACACACACACACACACACACACACACACACACACACGTTTCACCAGGAACAAAAGGTGAGGCACCACTTCGAGACCTTGGGACTATAAGGTCCACGTTTCGAGACCTTGGGACTATAAGGTCCACGTTTCGAGACCTTGAGACTATAAAGTCCACGTTTCGAGACCTTGAGACTATAAAGTCCACGTTTCGAGACCTTGAGACTATAAGGTCCACGTTTCGAGACCTTGAGACTATAAAGTCCACGTTTCGAGACCTTGGGACTATAAGGTCCACGTTTCGAGACCTTGGGACTATAAGGTCCACGTTTCGAGACCTTGGGACTATAAGGTCCACATTTCGAGACCTTGGGACTATAAGGTCCACGTTTCGAGACCTTGGGACTATAAGGTCCACGTTTCGAGACCTTGGGACTATAAGGTCCACGTTTCGAGACCTTGGGACTATAAGGTCCACGTTTCGAGACCTTGGGACTATAAGGTCCACGTTTCGAGACCTTGGGACTATAAGGTCCACGTTTCGAGACCTTGGGACTATAAAGGTCCTGACATTTTTGTCAAACATGAGTTAGTCACATATAATAGATATTTACATGGTTCGTCATATGTCTGTGAAGTTAGATTCTTTTCAAATAAAATTTTCAGTGAAAAATACAAATATAAAAATAGAAACTCATTTGAACTTGGCGCTATAAGGTTCTATCTGCAATCCAATCACAAGCCTGAACAAATACAGACGGACCAATCGGAACCCTCTAAGTATGGTCTAGGCTAGTCTAGCCAGCTATAACGGCACGCAAGCAAAAAACAACAACAACACTGTCAGAATTTCTGAAAGTAAATTATGTTGTTGTCACGATCGTTGAGAGACGGGTCGGACCAAGGTGCAGCGTGGTACGCGTCCATGTTTATTCACCCAAAATAAACATACAAACAAAACAAGAAACAACGTCACGTGAAGTCCTCAGGCTATACACATACAAGCCTATACAGCAACAAGATCCCACAACTAAGGTAGGCAAACAGGCTACTTAAGTATGATCCCCAATCAGAGACAACGAGCGACAGCTGCCTCTGATTGGGAATCACACCCGGCCAAACATAGAAATACAATACCTAGAACATAAACATAGATAGCATAGATTCTCACGCCCTGACCAAACCAACTAAAGACGACCGGCCTCTCAAGGCCAGGGCGTGACAGTTGTTACATCATTGTTCAGTGATGACAGTAATTAGTCTAATGGTCTGACTCTATCTTGGTAAAATAGTGTTATTCTATAATTCATGTATTCAAATAGCCACAGTCCTCTTAAAAAACAGAAACATGTCTAATTCAGAAGATAGAACCTTATGGCTGAACCCAGATTGACATTTCAGGGCCATAAGGTTCTACCATATTACACCCCCCCCCCTAATAAAACTGATTTACAAACGTCTCAGGATTTGGATACTCTGCACTTTAGGTAGCTTCAAGGTGAGGACCTTAATGGGTTACGAAAGAAGAATTCACTAGAAAACAGTTCTGAGATCTCGGATGTGAAAACATTGATGCTCAATATCTCAGAACTATGCTTTGCGCAGAGAGAACCTTATAGTTCCAAGGTCATGAATTCACAAGTCACTTGAGACCAATAGAGACGACTGTGATTGGTCTAGAGAGGTTCTGGATGCTGCTAGCCCATATATACATATGATATAATAAAATATCTATATGAATACATCTAGTATCTGGCCAGTGTGGTGTGTGTGTGTGTGTGTGTGTGTGTGTGTGTGTGTGTGTGTGTGTGTGTGTGTGTGCGTGTGTGCGCGCGTGCGTGCGTGCGCGCGTGTGTGCGTGCGTGTGTGCGTGCCTGTGTGTGTGTGTGTGTGTGTGTGTGTGTGTGTGTGTGTGTGTGTGTGTGTGTGTGTGTGTGTGTGTGTGTGTGTGTGTGTGTGTGTGTGAGTGTGTGTGTGTGTGTGTGTGTGTGTGTGAGAGTGTGACTACATGTACTATCTGGGTGGCCGGCTGAAACATACATATTTAAGCAGGTTTCCTCTATTTCAGAAGCATCTGCTGAAACTACAAGACAACAGATTAATTAATAAATTTGCATAGATTAATAAAAAAGGAGAGAGACTGAGAGAAAGAGAGAGAGAGACAGAGAGAGAAGAGAGAGAGAGAGAGAGAGAGAGAGAGAGAGAGAGAGAGAGAGAGAGAGAGAGAGAGACATAGAGAGAGAGAGAGAGAGAGAGAGAGAGAGAGAGAGACAGACAAAGAGAGAGAGAGAGGGACCACAAATACAAATTCCATCTAGACACCGTTTCCCTAGAGCACACAAAAAACTATACATACCTCGGCCTAAACATCAGCACCACAGGTAACTTCCACAAAGCTGTGAACGATCTGAGAGACAAGGCAAGAAGGGCCTTCTATGCCATCAAAAGGAACATAAAATTTGACATACCAATTAGGATCTGGGCTAAAAATACTTGAATCAGTTATAGAACCCATTGCCCTTTATGGTTCTGAGGTCTGGGGTCCGCTCACCAACCAAGAATTCACAAAATGGGACAAACACCAAATTGAGACTCTGCATGCAGAATTCTGCAAAAACATCCTCCGTGTACAACGTAAAACACCAAATAATGCATGCAGAGCAGAATTAGGCCGATACCCACTTATGGTCAAAATCCAGAAAAAGAGCCGTTAAATTCTATAAACACTTAAAAGGAAGCGATTCCCAAACCTTCCATAACAAAGCCATCACCTACAGAGAGATGAACTTGGAGAAGAGTCCCCTAAGTAAGCTTGTCCTGGGGCTCTGTTCACAAACACAAACAGACCCCCCACAGCCCCAGGACAACAAGGACAACAACACAACTAGACCCAACCAAATCATGAGAAAACAAAAAGAGAATTACTTGACACATTGAAAGAACAAACAAAAAAAACAGAGCAAACTAGAATGCTATTTGGCCCTAAACAGAGAGCCCTAAACAGAGAGTACACAGTGGCAGAATACCTGACCACTGTGACTGACCCAAACTTAAGGAAAGCTTTGACTATGTACAGACTCAGTGAGCATAGCCTTGCTATTGAGAAAGGCCGCCGTAGGCAGACCTGGCTCTCAAGAGAAGACAGGCTATGTGCACACTGCCCACAAAATGAGGTGGAAACTGAGCTGCACTTCCTAACCTCCTGCCAAATGTATAACAATATTAGAGACACATATTTCCCTCAGATTACAGCGATCCACAAAGAATTCGAAAACAAACCCAATTCTGATAAACTCCCTTATCTACTGGGTGAAAAACCACAGTGTGCCATCACAGCAGCAAGATTTGTGACCTGTTGCCACAAGAAAAGGGCAACCAGTGAAGAACAAACACCATTGTAAATACAACCCATATTTATGTTTATTTATTTTCCCATTTGTACTTTAACTATTTGCACATTGTTACAACACTGTATATATACATAATATGACATTTGAAATGTCTTTATTCTTTTGAAACTTCTGAGTGTAATGTTTACTGTTAATATTTATTGTTTATTTCACTTTTGTTTACTATCTACTTCACTTGCTTTGGCAATGTTAACACACGTTTCCCATGCCAATAAAGCCCTTAAATTGAAATTGAAATTGAAATTGAGAGAGAGAGAGAGAGAGCGACATAGAGAGAGAGAGAGAGAGAGAGAGAGAGAGAGAGAGAGAGAGAGAGAGAGAGACAGAGAGAGAGAGAGAGAGAGAGAGAGAGACAGAGAGACAGAGAGAGAGACATATAGAGAGAGAGAGAGAGAGAGAGAGAGAGAGAGAGAGAGAGAGAGAGAGAGAAGAGAGAGAGAGAGAGAGATGAGAGAAAGAGAGAGAGAGAGAGAGAGCGAGAGCGAGAGAGAGAGAGAGAGAGAGAGATAGATAGAAGAGAGAGAGAGAGAGAGAGAGAGGGGGGGAATGGGGGTGGAGAAAGAAAGGGAGAAGAATGGAAAAGGAGAGATTTAATATTGTTTCTACATGTTTGCTTTTGCAATGTATGTAGAAACATACACTTTTTGAATTTGAGAGGCAGAGAGAGAGAGAGAGAGAGAGAGAGAGAGAGAGAGAGAGACAAGGAGGGACAGAAAAGTGGGTGAGAAATTAAGTGGAATATAAGTGAGAGAAAAAGTAAGGACGAACGTGACATTGAAAGATGGAGAGATGGAGACGGAGAGAGAGAAAATAAGGGATGAATATAATGATAAAGTAATGGGGTGATCAAGCTGTAAAAAGGAAATTCTGATCATAAAAGAGGGGGAATGAGAAAAGAGGGTTGATTACGTGGTAAGAGTGATAGAGGGATGAAGAGACGGAGGGAGGAGGGGGTGGTAATTGAAGTAAGTTTTGATATAGCTCAAGGTCACAGTGAAAGGTCACGTCCCAAACGGCACCCTATTCCCTATATATAGTGCACTACTTTAGACAAGACCCTATTCCCTATATATAGTGCACTACTTTAGACAAGACCCTATTCCCTATATATAGTGCACTACTTTAGACAAGGCACCCTATTCCCTATATATAGTGCACTACTTTAGACAAGACCCTATTCCCTATATATAGTGCACTACTTTAGACAAGGCACCCTATTCCCTATATATAGTGCACTACTTTAGACAAGGCACCCTATTCCCTATATATAGTGCACTACTTTTGACCAGGGGCCATAGGGAATAGGGTGCCCTAGGGACGGAGATTCATAGTGAAAGCCTCGAGCTGTGAGTCAATTTCAGAGCTGTTGTCAGACCTTGTTCCTTACACCCCCTGTTCAGACCTTGTTCCTTACACCCCCTGTTCAGACCTTGCTCCTTACACCCCCTGTTCGGACCTTGTTCCTTACACCCCCTGTTCAGACCTTGTTCCTTAGAGCCCCTGTTCAGACCTTGTTCCTTACACCCCCTGTTCAGACCTTGTTCCTTACACCCCCTGTTCAGACCTTGCTCCTTAGAGCCCCTGTTCAGACCTTGTTCCTTACACCCCCTGTTCAGACCTTGCTCCTTACAGCCCCTGTTCAGACCTTGCTCCGTACACCCCCTGTTCAGACCTTGTTCCTTACAGCCCCTGTTCAGACCTTGCTCCTTACACCCCCTGTTCAGACCTTGTTCCTTACACCCCCTGTTCAGACCTTGCTCCTTACACCCCCTGTTCAGACCTTGCTCCTTACACCCCCTGTTCAGACCTTGTTCCTTACACCCCCTGTTCAGACCTTGCTCCTTACACCCCCTGTTCAGACCTTGTTCCTTACACCCCCTGTTCAGACCTTGCTCCTTACACCCCCTGTTCAGACCTTGCTCCTTACAGCCCCTGGCCAATGCCTTTGAAACTATTACATTTTCATAACATTTAAGTTTCGAGGGAGCATGCAATTGGCATGCTGACTGCAGCAATGTCCACCAGAGCTGTTGCCAGATAATTCAATGTTAATTTCTCTACCCTAAACTGCCTCCAGCAGCATCATTTAGAGAGTTTGAGAGTACATCCAACCGGCCTCACAACCTCAGACCTGTAACCACGCCAGCCCAATTCCTCTACATCCAGCTTCTTCACCTGCGGGATCATCTGAGGGTCGTGGGCTGCTGAGGCGTATTTCTGTCTTTAATAAAGCCCTTTTGTGGGGAAAAAACTCATTCTGATTGGCAGGGCCTGGCTCCCCAGTGGGTGGGCCTGGCTCCCAAGTGGGTGGGCCTATGGCTGCACCCCTGCCCAGTCATGTGAAATTCATAGATTGGGGCCTAATGCATTTATTTAAATTGACTGATTTCCTTATATGAACTGTAACTCAGTAAAATCGTTGAATTTGTAGCATGATGCATTTATATTTTTGCTCAGTATACAGTGGGGGAAAAAAATATTTAGTCAGCCACCAATTGTGCAAGTTCTCCCACTTAAAAAGATGAGAGAGGCCTGTAATTTTCATCATAGGTACACGTCAACTATGACAGACAAAATGAGGAAAGAAAATCCACAAAATCACATTGTAGGATTTTTAATGAATTTATTTGCAAATTATGGTGGAAAATAAGTATTTGGCCACCTACAAACAAGCAAGATTTCTGGCTCTCACAGACCTGTAACTTCTTCTTTAAGAGGCTCCTCTGTCCTCCACTCATTACCTGTATTAATGGCACCTGTTTGAACTTGTTATCAGTATAAAAGACACCTGTCCACAACCTCAAACAGTCACACTCCAAACTCCACTATGGCCAAGACCAAAGAGCTGTCAAAGGACACCAGAAAACAAAATTGTAGACCTGCACCAGGCTGGGAAGACTGAATCTGCAATAGGTAAGCAGCTTGGTTTGAAGAAATCAACTGTGGGAGCAATTATTAGGAAATGGAAGACATACAAGACCACTGATAATCTCCCTCGATCTGGGGCTCCACGTAAGATCTCACCCCGTGGGGTCAAAATGATCACAAGAACGGTGAGCAAAAATCCCAGAACCACACGGGGGGGGACCTAGTGAATGACCTGCAGAGAGCTGGGACCAAAGTAACAAAGCCTACCATTAGTAACACACTACGCCGCCAGGGACTCAAATCCTGCAGTGTCAGACGTGTCCCCCTGCTTAAGCCAGTACATGTCCAGGCCCGTCTGAAGTTTGCTAGAGTGCATTTGGATGATCCAGAAGAGGATTGGGGAGAATGTCATATGGTCAGATGAATCCAAAATAGAACTTTTTGGTAAAAAACTCAACTCGTCGTGTTTGGAGGACAAATAATGCTGAGTTTTGCATCCAAAGAACACCATACCTACTGTGAAGCATGGGGGTGGAAACATCATGCTTTGGGGCTGTTTTTCTGCAAAGGGACCAGGACGACTGATCCGTGTAAAGGAAATAATTAATGGGGCCATGTATCGTGAGATTTTGAGTGAAAACCTCCTTCCATCAGCAAGGGCATTGAAGATGAAACGTGGCTGGGTCTTTTCAGCATGACAATGATCCCAAACACACCGCCCGGGCAACGAAGGAGTGGCTTCGTAAGAAGCATTTCAAGGTCCTGGAGTGGCCTAGCCAGTCTCCAGATCTCAACCCCATAGAAAATCTTTGGAGGGAGTTGAAAGTCCGTGTTGCCCAGCGACAGCCCCAAAACATCAATGCTCTAGAGGAGATCTGCATGGAGGAATGGGCCAAAATACCAGCAACAGTGTGTGAAAACCTTGTGAAGACTTACAGAAAACGTTTGACCTGTGTCATTGCCAACAAAGGGTATATAACAAAGTATTGAGAAACTTTTGTTATTGACCAAATACTTATTTTCCACCATAATTTGCAAATAAATTCATTAAAAATCCTACAATGTGATTTTCTGGATTTTTTTTTCTCATTTTGTCTGTCATAGTTGACGTGTACCTATGATGAAAATTACAGGCCTCTCTCATCTTTTTAAGTGGGAGAACTTGCACAATTGGTGGCTGACTAAATACTTTTTTTCCCCACTGTATGTGTCAATGTATATCCATCATATACATATGCCAAAATAGGCAGGAGTTTCTAGGACAGATTGGTGGCTTCTAGGACAGATTGGTGGCTTCTAGGACAGATTGGTGGCTTCTAGGACAGATTGGTGGCTTCGAGGACAGATTGGTGGCTTCGAGGATGCAGCTACAGCAGCTACTCTTCCAGCAAAACTAAGGCAGTCCATACAATTTAAAAAACATTACAATACATTCACTCATTTCACAACACACTGTGTGCCCTCAGGCCCCTACTCCACCACTACCACATATCTACAGTAGAAAAATCCATGTGTACCTGTGTGTATAGTGCGTATGTTATCGTGTGTGTGTGTGTATGTGTCTATGTCTATGTTTGCGTTGCTTCACAGTCCCCGCTGTTCCATACGTTTTTTTTTTTAATCTGTTTTTTTAAATCTAATTTTACTACTTGCATCAGTTACCTGATGTGGAATAGAGTTCCATGTAGTCATGGCTCTATGTAGTATTCTGCGCCTCCCATAGTCTGCTCTGAACTCGGGGACTGTAAAGAGACCTCTGTTGGCATGTCTTGTGGGGTATGCATGGGTGACCGAGCTGTGCGCCAGTAGCTCAAACAGACAGCTCGGTGCACCCAACATGTCAACTCCTCTCATAAACACAAATAGTGATGAAGTCAATCTCTCCTCCACTTTGAGCCAGGAGAGATCGACATGCATATTATTAATATTAGCTCTCTGTGTACATCCAAGGGCCAGCTGTGCTGCCCTGTTCTGAGCCCATTGCAATTTTCCTAAGTCCTTTTTTTGTGGCACCTGACCACACGACTGAACAGTAGTCCAGGTGCGACAAAACTAGGGCCTGTAGGACCTGCCTTGTTGATAGTGCTGTTAAGAAGGCAGAGCAGCTCTTTATTATGGACATAATTTCTCCCCATTTTAGCTAATGTTGTGTCAATATGTTTTTGACCATGACAGTTTACAATCCAGGGTTACTCCAAGCAGTTTAGTCACCTCAACTCGATCAAATTTCCACATTATTTATTACAATATTTAGTTGAGGTTTAGGGTTTAGTGAATGATTTGTCCCAAATACAATGCTTTTAGTTTTAGAAATATTTAGGACTAACTTATTCCTTGCCACCCACTCTGAAACTAACTGCAGCTCTTTGTTAAGTGTTGCAGTCATTTCAGTCGCTGTGGTAGCTGACATGTATAGTGTTGAGTCATCAGCATACATAGACACTCTGGCTTTACTCAGAGCCAGTGGCAGGTCATTAGTAAAGATTGAAAAAAGTAATGGGCCTAGACAGCTGCCCTGGGGAATTCCTGATTCTACCTGGATTATATTTGAGAGGTTTCCATTAAAGAACACCCTCTGTGTTCTGTTAGACAGGTAACTCTTTATCCACAATATAGCAGGGGGTGTAAAGCCATAACACATAAGTTTTTCCAGCAGCAGACTATGATCGATAATGTCAAAAGCCGCGCTGAAGTCTAACAAAACAGCCCCCACAATCTTTTTATCATCAATTTCTCTCAGCCAATCATCAATTTGTGTAAGTGCTGTGCTTGTTGAATATCCTTCTCTATAAGCATGCTGAAAGTTTGTTGTCAATTTGTTTACTGTAAAATAGCATTGTATCTGGTCAAACACTATCTTTTCCAATAGTTTACTAAGGGTTGGTAACAGGCTGATTGGTCGGCTATTTGAGCCAGTAAAGGGGGCTTTACTATTCTTTACCATTCAATATCGTCCACTATTATCCTCAGTAAATTTCCATCCAAGTTGTCAGACCCCGGTGGCTTGTCATTGTTGATAGAAAACAATACTTTTTTCACCTCTTCCACACTCACTTTACGGAATTCAAAATTACAGTGCTTGTCTTTCATAATTGGGTCAGATATACATGGATGTGTAATGTCAGCAATTGTTGCTGTTATGTCATGCCTAAGTTTGCTAATCTTGCCAATGAAAAGATCATTAAAGTAGTTGGCAATATCTGTTGGTTTTGTGATGAATGAGCCATCTGATTCAATGAATGATGGAGCTGAGTTTGCCTTTTTTCCAAAAATAAAATTTAAGGTGCTCCAAAGCTTTTTACTATCATTGTTTATGTCATTCATCTTTGTTTCATAGTGTAGTTTCTTCTTCTTTTTATTCAGTTTAGTCACACAATTTCTCAATTTGCAATACGTTTGCCAATTTATTTGCCATTCCTTTTGCCTCATCCCTCTCAACCATACCATTTT
>CM072221.1:4438291-4453291 GCA_036851935.1 Coregonus suidteri
ACCGCAAGGCACTACAAAGGGTAGTGCATACGGCCCAGTACATCACTGGGGCAAAGCTTCCTGCCATCCAGGACCTCTATACCAGGCGGTGTCAGAGGAAGGCCCTCAAAATTGTCAAAGACTCCAGCCACCCTAGTCATAGACTGTTCTCTCTGCTACCGCACGGCAAGCGGTACCGGAGTGCCAAGTCTAGGTCCAAAAGACTTCTCAACAGCTTCTACCCCCAAGCCATAATACTCCTGAACAGCTAATCATGGCTACCCGGGACTATTTGCACTGCCCCCCCACCCCATCCTTTTTACGCTGCTGCTACTCTGTTAAGTATTTATGCATAGTCACTTTAACTCTACCCACATGTACATATTACCTCAACTACCTCAACTAGCCGGTGCCCCCGCACATTGACTCTGCAACGGTACCCCCCTGTATATATAGCCTCCCTACTGTCACTTTATTTTACTTCTGCTCTTTTTTTTTCTCAACACTTTTTTTGTTGTTGTTTTATTTTTACTTTTTTTGTTTAAAATAAATGCACTGTTGGTTAAGGGCTGTAAGTAAGCATTTCACTGTAATGTCTGCACCTGTTGTATTCGGCGCATGTGACCAATAAAATTTGATTTGATTTGATTTGATAACTTCCCTACTTTTTCCCACCACCCACATACTTACATTGCTCTAGCCCTGTTGAACATGACAATCCTACTTGCATTTCAAACAACCAAAATCCATGTAAACATTGCTAAACCTTGCTAACCCAATTAGCATCATTACCACCCACTAGGTGCCGATAAGATATGTATTGTGATTATCACGATTATATTCTGTCTGAATGATAATGCTTAAGGTGGAGGAGAAGAGAAGGTAACACGAGTTGTAAAAGGTGAGTACAGAAAATGATATCAAATCAAATGTTATTTGCACCGAATCCGTGAAATGGATTGGATTACAAGTCCGAAAATATTTTGCTAAAAGAATGAATAAAAAATTACAGAAACTAAAGTAAGAAAAAAACAAACACAATAAAATAACAATAACTAGGTACCGGTACCGAGTCAATATACAGGCTATATACAGGGGGGTACCGGTACCTAGTCAATGTGCGGGGGTACAGGTGAGTTGAGGTAATTGAGGTAATATGTAATTTGTAGGTAGGGGTAAAGTGGCTATGCATAGATAATAAACAGCGAGTAGCAACAGCGTAAAAAGGGGGTCAATGCAAATAGTCCAGGTAGCCATTTGATTAACTGTTTAGCAGTCTTATGGCTTGGGGGTAGAAGCTGTTAAGGAGCCTTTTGAACCTAGACTTGGCGCTCCGGTACCGCTTGCTGTACGGTAGCAGAGAGAACAGTCTATGACTAGGGTGGATTCTTTGACAATTTTTAGGGCCTTCCTCTGACGCCGCCTGGTATAGAGGTCCTGGATGGCAAGAAGCTTGGCCCCAGTGATGTACTGGGCCGTACGCACTACCCTCTGTAGTGCCTTGCGGTCGGAGGCCGAGCAGTTGCCATACCAGGCGGCGATGGAACCAGTCAGGATGCTCTCGATGGTGCAGCTGTGGTTCTTTTTGAGGATCTGAGGACCCATGACAAATCTTTTCAGTCTCCTGAGTAGGAATAGGTGTTGTCGTGCCCGCCTCACGACTGTCTTGGTGTGTTTGGACCATGATAGTTTGTTAGTGATGTGGACACCAAGGAACTTAAAGATCTCGACCTGCTCCACTACAGCCCCTGTTGATGTGAATAGGGGTGTGCTAGGCTCTTTTCCTTTTCTTGTAGTCCACAATCAGCTCTTTTGTCTTGCTCACTTTGAGGGAGAAGCTGTTGTACCGGCACCACACTGCCAGGTCTCCTCCCTATAGGCTGTCTGGCCAGATCTCTGACCTACTCCCTATAGGCTGTCTCATCATTGTTGGTGATCAGGCAGACCTACCACAGTCGTGTCGTCAGCAAACTTAATAATGGTGTTGGAATCATGCGTGACCACGCAGTCGTGGGTGAACAGGGAGTACAGGAGGGGACTAAGCAAACACCCCTGAGGGGTCCCCGTGTTGATGGTCAGCGTGGCGGATGTGTTGTTGCCTACCCTTACCACCTGGGGGCGGCCCGTCAGGAAGTCCAGGATCCAGTTGCAGAGGGAGGTGTTTAGTTCCAGGGTCCTTAGCTTAGTGATGAGCTTTGAGGGCACTATGGTGTTGAACACCTTTTCTCCAGGTGGGAAAGGGCAGTGTGGTGTGCAATAGAGATTGCTTAATCTGTGGATTTGTTGGGGCGGTATGCGAATTGTGGTGGGTCTAGGGTTTCTGGGATGATAGTGTTGATGTGAGCCATGACAAGCCTTTCAAAAGTACTTCATGGCTACAGATGTGAGTGCTACGGGGCGGTTGTCATTTAGGCAGGTTACCTTGGGCGTTCATGGGCACAGAGACTATGGTGCATTCGGAAAGTATTCAGACCCCTTGACTTTTTCCAAATTGTGTTACGTTACAGCCTTATTCTAAAATGGATTAAATTGTTTTTTTCCCCCCTCATCAATCTACACACAATGCCCCATAATGACAAAGCAAAAACAGGTTTTTAAACATTTCGCAAATTCTTTGAAAATAAAAGACCCTTTACTCAGTACTTTGTTGAAGCATCTTTGGCAGCGATTACAGCCTCAAGTCTTCTTGGTTATGACGCTACAAGCTTGGCACACCTGTATTTGGAGAGTTTCTCCCAGTTTTCTCTGCAGATCCTCTCAAGCTCTGTCAGATTGGATGGGGAGCGTCGCTGCACAGCTATTTTCAGGTCTCTCCAGAGATGTTCGATCGGGGTCAAGTCCGGGCACTGGCTGGGACACTCAAGGACATTCAGAGACTTGTCCTGAAGCCACTCCTGCGTTGTCTTGGCTGTGTGCTTAGGGTCGTTGTCCTGTTGGGAAGGTGAACCTTCACACCCAGTCTGAGGTCCTGAGCGCTCTGGAGCAGGTTTTCATCAAGGATCTCTCTGTACTTAGCTTTGTTAATCTTTCCCTTGATCCTGACTAGTCTTCCAGTCCCTGCCGCTGAAAAACATCCCATCAGCATGATGCTGCCACCACCATGCTTCACCGTAGGGATGGTGCCAGATTTCCTCCAGACGTGACACTTGGCATTCAGGTCAAAGAGTTCAATCTTGGTTTCATCAGACCAGAGAAACTTGTTTCTCATGGTCTGAGAGTCCTTTAGGTGCCTTTTGGCAACTCCAAGCGGGCTGTCATGTGCCTTTAACTGAGGAGTGGATTCCGTCTGCCCACTCTTCAATAAAGGCCTGATTGGTGGAGTGCTGCAGAGATGGTTGTCCTTCTGGAAGGTTCTCTGGAACCTTCTGGAAGCGGAACTCTGGATATCTGAGTGACCATCGGGTTCTTGGTCACCTCCCTGACCAAGGCCTTCTCCCCCGATTGCTCAGTTTGGCCGGGCGGCCAGCTCTAGGAAGAGCCTTGGTTGTTCCAAACTTCTTACATTTGAGCATGATGGAGGCCACTGTGTTCTTGAGGACCTTCAATGCTGCAGTCATTTTTCGGTACCCTTCCCCAGATCTGTGCCTCGACACAATGCTCTCTACGGACAATTCCTTTGACCTCATGGCTTGGTTTTTGCTCTGACATGCACTGTCAACTGTGGAACGTTATATAGACAGGTATGTGCCTTTCCAAATCATGTCCAATCAAGTTGTAGAAACATCTCAAGGATGATCAATGGATGATCAATGGAAACAGGATATACCTGAGCTCAATTTCGAGTCTCATAGCAAAGGGTCTGAATACTTTTGTAAATAAATTAGGTATTTCTGTTTTTAATACGTTTTCAAAAATGTCTAAAAACCTGTTTTCGCTTTGTCATTATGGGGTATTGTGTGTAGATTGATGAGACATAAAAAAAAAATCAATTTTATAATAAGGCTGTAACGTAACAAAATGTGGAAAAAGTCAAGGGGACTGAATACTTTCCGAATGCACTGTATTATTGATTGATTGACTATGACTTTTCAAATCACCTAGTAGTGCTATATGCAGAGTTAGCTCCAGGTAAAAAAAAAAAAAAAGCTACATATGGACAGTACCAAAACAAATGATCTAATGGTCCTGTCTCTTCGCAGCAAAATCTGCAGAGCTGGGATGGTTGTATCCCCCCATATATATATAACATTCTATTGGTTGCAAGAATTCTGTATAATAATTTAAATTGAAAAATTGTACGTTTTGAATCCGGCATCGTTTTGCGTATCAGTTCATTAACCATGTGCCATGGAATTGGTACATCGAAAAATCTCTTCCCAACTACTTTCAAATATATATGGCACAGCTGTCAATTTTTTGGTCCTCAAAGGAAACTGGTATACTTTTTTATTCATCACAATTTTCTGTAACCAATTTTGGTCTTTAATGCAGGGCCGACGGACAAGTTCCTTTCTTTTCCCCCCTCCTGCTTGAGTTTTTGCTTGTAAGCAGGAATCAGGAGGATAGAATTATGGTCAAATTTTCCAAATGGAGGGCGAGGGAGAGCTTTGTACACGTCTCTGTGTGTGGAGTAAAGGTGGTCTTGAGTTTTTTTTCCTCTGGTTGCACATTTAACATGCTGGTAGAGATTTGGTGAAACAGATTTAAGTTTCCCTGCATTAAAGTCCCCGGCCACTAGGAGCGCTGCTTCTGGATGAACATTTTCTTGTTTTCTTATGGCCTTATACAGCTCATTGAGTGCAGTCTTAGTGCCAGCATCGGTTTGTGGTGGTAAATAGACAGCTACGAAAAATATAGATGAAAACTCTTTTGGTAAATAGTGTGGTCTACAGCTTATCATGAGATACTCTACCTCAGGCGGGCAAAACCTTGAGACTTCATTAATATTAGAGATTGCGCACCAGCTGTTGTTGACAAATAGACACAGACCCCTTGTCTTCTGTCCTGCCGATGCCAGTCAACTGTATCTGTCTTGCCGACTCTGTGCATAAGATATACAGTATTTAAAGGACCCAGCTCATCCAACTGTGATTGGTAGGATAGTCTCTATGTCCTCGTTCAGCTCACAGTTTACTCTGGTGAGGATAACATACGGAGCTCATCCATTACAGTGAGTATAGTTGGAACGGATGTCCCGTTTATTCTCCAGTGGTTTAGGATAGTCTGGAACGGAGCTCATCAGTTTATTCTCCAGTGATTGGTGGTAGAGCTCATCCAGTTTATTCTCCAGTCTGTAGGAACGGAGCTCATCCAGTGGTTGGTAGGATCTCTCCAGTGGTTGGTAGGATAGTCTGGAACGGAGCTCATCCAGTTTATTCTCCAGTGGTTGGTAGGATAGTCTGGAACGGAGCTCATCCAGTTTATTCTCCAGTGGTTGGTAGGATAGTCTGGAACGGGAGTTTATTCATCCAGATTGGTTTCTTCTCCAGTGGTTGGTAGGTAGTCTGGAACGGAGATTCCCATTTTAGGATACTGGAACGGAGCTCATCCAGTTTATTCTCCAGTGGTTGGTAGGATACGTTCGCCAGTGGGACAGGATGGTAGGAAGGCTGGAACGGAGCTATCCATTCTCAGTGCCGACTGGAAATTCATCACCACGTTCGCCAGCACCGCCGACTAATTCTCACCAAGAACACCCGGCTCTGCGCCCCCATGTATCGGCATCTCCTCTCATGCGAATGACGGGGATTTGGGCCTGGTCCGGGGGGAGCCGTAAATCTTTCGCCTCCAATTTATTAAAGAAAAAAATCCAGTCCGAGGTGAGTAATCGCTGTTCTGATGTCCAGAAGCTCTTTTCGGTCGTAAGAGACGGTAGCAGAAACTTTATTTACAAAAAAAGTTACAAAGAACGCGAAAAAACACACAGAATAGCACAATTGGTTAGGAGCCCGTATAACGGCAGCCATATGTAAGGAGAACTGTAGGAAGAAGGAGAGGAGGAGAGGTGAGGAAGGATTTAACCTTAAACACTGTGAAATTTGACATTTGCAACAATTTCAAAATATGACGTTTGAGAAACATGGATGAACGTTTAATTCTGACATGAGACTGTGAGAGCTGGTTGGTGTGTGCTAATGGTGTATTTACATTTACATTTACATTTTAGTCGTTTGAGCCGTTATCTGTGTGTGTGCGTTCACATTCGAAGTGAATCTATTCCCCATATTTTCCCCACGTAATTACACCACACAGGGATAATGCCTGCTTCCCACAGAGCACTCAGGCAGAACAGAGGGAAGGAGGAGAAGAGATGGAGGAAGAGAGGGAGGAGAGGAGGGATATAGGGAGAGGAGAGAAAAACAGAGAGGCGAAAGGTAACATGTTTTCTTATAACGAGGGGCATCACAGGTATCAGAGGAAATTATTTTGTATTTTTGAAAGAGGATGTGTGTTTGTGTCTGTCTTTCTGTGTGTGTGTGTCTCTGTGTGTCTGTCTGATCGTTCTGGCGTGCGTGCCATGCTTGTAGTTCTATCTGCATGCGATAAGTTGGGAGTTGTAGTTTTGCTGTGTTATTGTTTATAGATGTCAAGCTGAAGACTTCTAGTAATTTAGGGCTCTGATGCAAGTCAGTAATCGACGTCCATCCATGTTCTTAGGAACTAGATGGAGGCATCCACATTGGAGGTTAGCTAGCATTGTTAGCATTAGCTAGCTATTAGCGCTAGCATTTTAGCTATCAAACTATCTATTCAGCAAGAATATCGAGGTCAAAAATGGAAGAAACTATATTAAGCCATGTTGATGTAAGTTCAATCCAATGGGACTGAAATAATTAACAGGCTGAACGTACATTTCTGTATCTCACTAGCTAAACTAAGCTTGCTAGCTCAATGACTTGGGCAAAGAAATATACACCTCTTCCTGTTTACAGCGTTCCCTACGGGAAATCAGACTAGTGCCACAAAACCAACCAGTGGCCAGAATTATATTTCACCCGGGTTGGTTTAGAAACCCCATTGACAATGCATGTAAAATGGTTTAGGGTCGTTTAGCCAAAGAATCCTCGGCTGCCGTCGTCAGTCCACGGGCCGCCAAGGTTGCATTTTTCGAATCCAGTGATTGAAGGTTGTTTTTTTAATATTTTTGTTCTAAGCCTATCCCAAACCTTAACCGTTACCTTAACCATTCAGAGTTAATGCCTAACCTTAAGACTTCTGAGTTAATGCCTAAACTTAACCCTAACCTTAAAAATGTGAAGTTAATGCCTAAACTTAAGCTAAAACACTTTTGAAATTTGACGGTTGGAATAACTTTGAAAATTTTGACGATTGAGAAACATGGATGAACGTCTGACGAGCTTGATGCTCTTCAATTAAATTAACTTAAGCCGACACCAGCATAGCGGTTGTTTTTTTAGCGGGGTCAGAGGTGGAACTGTGTTAGAGCTGTCCAATCAATAAAGCGGCTCCCGGCGTCATACCTAAAGCGGACGTTGCCATTGGCTGCAAGGAGTTGCATTAACATAAATCCCATGCAGCCTTGTTTACAAGTTCACCAGTGTGTCAATCTAAATAACATAATAAAAAAAATCCCCATCAAAATCTGTCAGTTTAACCTTTAACCTGGAGATATCAGTATTTTTGCATTGGCTGCATCTCAATCCACCACATCCGCCTATGTCGGACTTCCTCATCTGCGGTGGAAGGTTGCCGAGCTACAGCGGTGTTTGTCAGACCATCACGAAAATCAATCTTCTCACGAAAACGTCTGTAGTGTCTGAATGGTTTGGCCTACAAATGAATATGACCAGACTGGGAGACTCTCAGGAACACGATTCTGTCTCTCTCTCTTTCTCCCTCTCCATCTCTCTCTCATTCCCCTCCACCCTATCTCTCTCTTTCTCCCTCTCCATCTCTCTCTCATTCCCCTCCACCCTGTCTCTCTTTCTCCCTCTCCATCTCTCTCTCATTCCCCTCCACCCTATCTCTCTCTTTCTCCCTCTCCATCTCTCTCTCATTCCCCTCCACCCTATCTCTCTCTTTCTCCCTCTCCATCTCTCTCTCATTCCCCTCCACCCTATCTCTCTCTTTCTCCCTCTCCATCTCTCTCTCATTCCCCTCCACCCTATCTCTCTCACCCTATCTTCTCTTTCTCCCTCTCCATCTCTCTCTCATCCCCTCCACCCTATCTCTCTCTTTTCTCCCTCTCCATCTCTCTCTCATTCCCCTCCACCCTGTCTCTCTTTCTCCCTCTCCATCCCTCTCTCATTCCCCTCCACCCTATCTCTCTCTTTCTCCCTCTCCATCTCTCTCTCATTCCCCTCCACCCTATCTCTCTCTCTCTCTCTCTGTCTCTCTCTCTCTGTCTCTCTCTCTCTCTCTCTCTCTCTCTCTCTCTCTCTCTCTCTCTCTCTCTCTCTCTCTCTCTCTCTCTCTCTCTGTCTCTCTCTCTCTGTCTCTCTCTCTCTCTCCTCTGCGTCTCTGTCTCCATCTCCCGCTCTCTCCGTCCATCTCATTCAATTAATCTCCAACATGTCAGCTTCTACTCTATCTGTCTCTGGCTACAAATTATAATTCACAATAAGATGCACACGGATGACATGACCTAGACAGAGAGCAGACGGTCCATCAGACACTACACACACGCACAGGGGCGAACTGGCCATCTGGCATTTCGGGCAAATGCCAGATCGGCAAGACCATTTTTAGCCAAGTGTCTTGTTCTTTTGCGCAAAATGATATAATTATCTGGCTAGTAATGGGGGCAGGGACGGCCTCTTCAATAGGGCGATATGGGCGACGCACTGCCAAACGGGGGGAAAAGGAAGGGATTTTTTTTCTAATCAATTATATCACGGCAACAGTAGTTATCAGTGTTGTAATCTATACGTCTGATCTGCCACAGTGCCACACTGCCACTAAATGTCGAATCAGGCTAAAGTCGTGCTTCAAATGGCTCCACCCCCTTTTGGGGCGATTTCAGTCAGATTGAAATCGCCCAGAACTTCTGTCATAGACTCCCATGTAAAATCTATTTTTTTCAAATTTCAGAGCCTTCAATACAATCTCAATGGGTGTCTGTGGCTTGCACTTACGCGCTTTCGTCATACGTAACGTAACGTAACCATGAACGTAACTGAGAAAAGAGTGGATTGTTTGAAAGAAGTTCCTTTTTGTCGGCGAACAAATGAAGATAAATTGGCAACGAAACAATTAGGACCTCCCAGACCAAATTTAATAATTCAACAGGTTTCTACTAAAGGCGGCGGAAAGTCCTACACCCGAGGATTTTCCAAAAATTGGTACGAACGAAAAAAAGACATTGCCACTCACTCAACTGGATGACGAGGGATACAGGCTAGCTGTCCGCCGCCACAACGATGAGGTTAGTGTTGATAATCACAAGTTTACTGGATGTGGATATGGTGTAATAAAGGCAGTTTATTCAGAGGTAAATATATCTGGAATCGCGTTCACGGACCCGTTCGTCAAACTCTTAAAAATGAACTTGGGCTGGGAATTGCCAGGAACCTCACGATAATATATATGCATCAGCATTGCGAGTCTCATGATTCTATACGTATTGCGATTCGATACTGTGATTTTATTGCGCACCATATGTCTGTTGCAGAGGGATCAGAAAGCCATGAGAACGAGTTTTGATCAGTCATGGAAATAAAAGTGCTGAAAAACAAATTGGCTCCCAATGTGAAAAGATTGAGAACAAGCTATGAAGGAACAATAATGGTGTTTTGTGCAGGTACAGCCAACTAGCGCTAAAAATATTGCGATATTGTCAATACAGTATATCGTAAAGTATCACTATGTAACTCGATTTCTTTCACCCCAATCCCTCAAATTAACGGTAAATAACTGAATTGTTTGCCCCACATTTAGCTAAGATGATTAGCTAGCCAGCTAAAATGTTTTAGTTAGTTAGCAGTCGCATCTACAATAGTTTACTGTCAATAACATGTCTCCAAAATGAAGAATGGTGTCTCCAATTGTGTTGACATTTTACAATTGCAATGCGCATCCATGAGTATCCACTTTCTGTAGCTCAGCTGGTAGAGCATGTGCTTGTAACGCCAAGGTAGTGGGTTCGATCCCCGGGACCACCCATACACAAAAATGTATGCACGCATGACTGTAAGTCGCTTTGGATAAAAGCGTCTGCTAAATGGCATATTATTATTATTATTATTATTATTATTATTATTATTATCTGAAGAGAGCCCCGAAACATTGTGTGCAGACATTTTATGCAATAAATGAAGTAGGTTCAATCTAGTAGTTCTGATCTTCTGATTGGTCCTGATGAGTTGGGCGAGGTCCCCTGCAGGCTACTGTCACTGTTGCATTGGCTCTGAGTCGGGTTCTCTGTCTTCAAATGTTCAGCCTAAGAGAGGGGATTTTTGTGTGTGTGTGTGTGTGTGTTTAACAGTGATGATGTGTGTGTGTGTGTTTAACAGTGATATGTGTGTGTGTGTGTGTGTGTTTGTGTGTGTGTGTGTCCTCAGAAGCAAGAACTCGTGAGTTGGAAGAACTGAGAGGCCTATGGCGTGGGTGTTGTCCTTGGCCACCTGCTGACAAGGCTGACAAGATAGGACCCTTTTTGTCCATTGTTATTGGATAGGAACAGAACTTATAACCAGCTCCTGACCTAAATAGATCTTAGCACAACATTTTACTCAACATATCATATTCCATATTCACTATAACAAATATATTTACTACGACATTAGCAAGAACCGCCACATCCTCAGCCGGCTAATCCAGTGTGTGAAGTTTTGCGGAGTGTTTTGAGTTAGCTTTGCGAGGCAAAGATGAAACTGAGGGCTCCACCAACCCTGGTAAGCCAACACTTTTGAGATCAGTCAATAAATGCTTCTGGTATTGACTTATATGCTGCCCCTGTCTTCATGTTGTTGCTGGACATATCTTTTTTTAATGTGTGTAGGTCACCTAAATCATCAGAAAAATTGCCCCTCCTGAGAATTTTTTTTCAGGAGCCGCCACTGAATGGGGGCCTCAAGGAAAATAATGGTCAGTGTGGGGGCCTGCAGGAAAAGAATGGGCCGGTGTGTTAGAAATGCCAGGGCTGATTTGTGGTCCAAGTCCACCCCTGCACACGCACACACATGCACACACACAACACAGACACACACACACACACAGACACACCACACGGACAAACACACACACACACCACACACACACACACCACACACACACACACACACACACACACAACACACAACACACACACACACACACACACACACACCACACACACAGACAAACACACATACACACACACACATACACACACAGAGACCAATGTTGCTTATAAAAAGAGAAAGAGAAGAGGGGAAGGATGTAGATTAGAACAGAAAGAGAAGAGGGGAAGGATGTTGATTGAACAACTACAATTTCTCGGCTAGCGAAAAGCGTGAAATTCCATGAAGCTGAGCTTACTTGTGTGCGTGTGTGTGGGTTTGTGTGTGTGTGTGTATATTTGAGGGTGATTGAGTGGGATTCTCCCACCATTCCCAGTTTTGCGGATGTAATATTCAGAGACCAACACAATTCCCTAAACCTCATACCATACCATCATAACATATCATACCATACCATACCATACCATATCATACCATATCTTACCATACCATATCATATCATACCATATCATATTTACATTTACATTTACATTTACGTAATTTAGCAGACGCTCTTATCCAGAGCGACATACAAATTGGTGCATTCACCTTATAGCCAGTGGGATAACCACTTTACAATGTGTTTTATTATTTTATTTATTATTATTATTATTATTATTATTATTATTATTATTATTATTGTTCTATTATTATTTTATTTATTTTGTGGGGGTGGGGGGGGGCGTAAGGGGGGTATAGAAGGATTACTTTATCCTATCCCAGGTATTCCTTAAAGAGGTGGGGTTTCAAGTGTCTCCGGAAGGTGGTGAGTGACTCCGCTGTCCTGGCGTCTTGAGGGAGCTTGTTCCACCATTGGGGTGCCAGAGCAGCGAACAATTTTGACTGGGCTGAGCGGGAACTGTGCTTCTGCAGAGGTAGGGGGGCCAGCAGGCCAGAGGTGGATGAACGCAATGCCCTCGTTTGGGTGTAGGGACTGATCAGAGCCTGAAGGTACGGAGGTGCCGTTCCCCTCACAGCTCTGTAGCCAAGCTCCATGGTCTTGTAGCAAATTCGAGCTTCAACTGGAAGCCAGTGGAGTGTGCGGAGGAGCGGGGTGACGTGAGAGAACTTGGAAGGTTGAACACCAGACTGGCTGCGGCATTCTGGATGAGTTGTAGGGGTTTAATGGCACAGGCATGGAGCCAGCCAACAGCGAGTTGCAGTAATCCAGA
Organism: Coregonus suidteri; assembly: GCA_036851935.1. Taxonomy (NCBI): domain Eukaryota; kingdom Metazoa; phylum Chordata; class Actinopteri; order Salmoniformes; family Salmonidae; genus Coregonus; species Coregonus suidteri. The sequence goes on from CM072221.1 coordinate 4,450,602, forward strand.
CGGGAGATGACAAGTGCCTGGATTAGGACCTGTGCCGCTTCCTGTGTAAGGCAGGGTCGTACTCTCCGAATGTTGTAGAGCATGAACCTGCAGGATCGGGGTCACCGCCTTGATGTTAGCGGAGAACGACAGGGTGTTGTCCAGAGGGTCACGCCAAGGCTCTTCGCACTCTGGGAGTAGGACACAACGGAGTTGTCAACCGTGATGGCGAGATCATGGAACGGAAAGTCCTTCCCCGGGAGGAAGAGCAGCTCCGTCTTGCCAGGGTTCAGCTTGAGGTGGTGATCCGTCCATCCATACTGATATGTCGGCCAGACATGCAGAGATGCGATTTGCCACCTGGTTATCAGAAGGGGGAAAGGAGAAGATTAGTTGTGTATCGTCAGCGTAGCAATGATAGGAGAGGCCATGTGAGGATATGACAGAGCCAAGTGACTTGGTGTATAGGGAGAATAGGAGAGGGCCTAGAACTGAGCCCTGGGGGACACCAGTGGTGAGAGCACGTGGTGCGGAGACAGCTTCTCGCCACGCCACTTGGTAGGAGTGACATGTCAGGTAGGACGCGATCCAAGAGTGAGCCGCGCCGGAGATGCCAAACTCGGAGAGGGTAGAGAGGAGGATCTGATGGTTCACAGTATCAAAGGCAGCAGACAGGTCTAGAAGGACAAGAGCAGAGGAGAGAGAGTTAGCTTTAGCAGTGCGGAGAGCCTCCGTGACACAGAGAAGAGCAGTCTCAGTTGAATGACCAGTCTTGAAAACCTGACTGGTTTTGATCAAGAAGGTCATTCTGAGAGAGATAGCAAGAGAGTTGGCTAAAGACGGCACGCTCAAGAGTTTTGGAGAGAAAATAAAGAAGGGATACTGGTGGCTGTAGTGTTGACATCGGAGGGATCGAGTGTAGGTTTTTTGAGAGGGGGTGCAACTCTCGCTCTCTTGAAGACGGAAGGGACATAGCCAGCGGTCAAGGATGAGTTGATGAGCGAGGTGAGGTAAGGGAGAAGGTCTCCAGAAATGGTCTGGAGTAGAGAAGAGGGGATAGGGTCAAGCGGGCAGGTTGTTGGGCGGCCGGTCGTCACAAGTCGCAAGATTTCATCTGGAGAGAAGAGGGGAGAAAGAAGTCAAAGCATAGGGTAGGGCAGGTGTGAGCAGGACCAGCAGTGTCATTTGACTTAACAAACGAGGATCGGATGTCGTCAACCTTCTTTTCAAAATGGTTGACGAAGTCATCCACAGGGGAGGAGGGGGGGGAGGGGGGGGAGGGGAGGAGGATTCAGCAGGGAGGAGAAGGTGGCAAAGAGCTTCCTAGTTAGAGGCAGATGCTTGAAATTTAGAGTGGTAGAAAGTGCTTTAGCAGCAGAAACAGAGAAGAAATGTCGAGAGGAGGGAGTGAAAAGATGCCAGGTCTGCAGGGAGTGTAGTTTTCCTCCATTTCCTCTCGGCTGCCGGAGCCCTGTTCTGTGAGCTCGCAATGAGTCCGTCAGCCACAGAGCAGGAGAGGAGGACCGAGCCGGCCGGGAGGATAGGGGACATAGAGAGTCAAGGATGCAGAAAGGGAGGAGAAGAGGGTTGAGGAGGCAGAATCAGGAGATCGAAGGGAGAAGGATTAAGCAAGGGAAGGGATGATAGATGGAAGAGGAGAGAGTAGCGGGAGAGAGAGAGCGAAGGTTGCGACGGCACATTACCATCTGAGTAGGGGCAGAGTGAGTAGTGTTGGAGGAGAGCGAGAGAGAAAGGATACAAAGTAGTGGTCGGTGACATGGAGGGGAGTTGCAGTGAGATAGTAGAAGAACAGCATCTAGTAAAGATGATGTCAAGCGTATTGCCTGCCTTGTGAGTAGGGGTAAATGAGACTGTGAGAGGGTGAGGTCAAAAGAGGAGAGGAGTGGAAAGGAGGTAGAGAGAAATGAGTCAAAGGTAGACGTAGGGAGGTTAAAGTCACCCAGAACTGTGAGGGGTGAGCCATCCTCAGGAAAGGAACTTATCAAGGCGTCAAGCTCATTGATGAAACTCTCCAAGGGAACCTGGAGGGCGATAAAATGATAAGGATGTTAAGCTTGAATGGGCTAGTGACTGTGACAGCATGGATTCAAATGAGGAGATAGACAGATGGGTCAGGAGAAAAAGAGAGAGAATGTCCACTTGGGAGAGATGAGGATTCCTGTGCCACCACCCCGCTGACCAGATGCTCTCGGGGTATGCGAGAACACATGGTCAGACGAGGAGAGAGCAGTAGGTGTAGCAGTGTTTTTCAGTGGTAATCTATGCTTCTGTCAGCGTCAAGAAGTCGAGGGACTGGAGGTAGCATAGGCTGAGATGAACTCTGCCTTGTTGGCCGCAGAATGGCAGTTCCAGAGGCTGGCCGGAGACCTGGAACTCCACGTTGGTACGTGCGCGCAGGGACCACCAGGTTATAGAGTGGCAGCAGCCACGCGGTGTGAGGCGTTTGTATAGCCTGTGCGGAGAGGAAGAGAACAGGGATAGACAGAGGCATAGTTGACAGGCTACAGAAAAATGGCTACAATAATGCAAAGGAGATCGAATGAAATGAACTAAACATCTGGGAAAGCGAGAGAGCGGGGCCTCCCTCACTTACGTTTCACTGAAACACCCAAATATAACTCTCCCAACTTCTACCTCAGAAACAATAATTGTTGTAAACTACAGCGGTTCAATGTTTTTCTAGGAATAGA
>CM072221.1:4458918-4463918 GCA_036851935.1 Coregonus suidteri
AAATTCTGGGGGGCGCAAAAGCAACATTCTAAATACCCAAAAACCTTTCTCTCCAAACGGCGACCAAAACCTTTCCCAACCGTGCAATAGCTTCAGTAACCCCCACAAAAGGGCCCGTGCCGAAGTGACGGGGGCCCGGGTCCCGATTCGGGCCGCCCCCCCCACCAAAAATCAGGGAAATTTTGGACACGAAAAACAATATATTTAATTCTACCGCAACAAAAAATAGAAATAAAAACCCTTAAACCCGGGATAAAAGAAAAAAAGGATACCCACCAAAAAAAAGGGAAAAAACCCCAGGATATCTAACTTACAAAAAACACTCGACTTAGCACTTTTCAAAAAAATTCCCCCACGCCCCAAAAAATTTCCCCAGCATGCAGAGAGGAGAGAGAGAGAGAGGAGAGGGGGGAAGAAAGAGAGAGAAAAAGGGGAAGAGAGAGATAGAGAGGGAGGAGGAGAGAGAGAAAAAGAGAGAGAGAAAAAAAAGGATAGGAGAAAAGAAAAGAGGAGAGAAAGGGAGGGGAAAAAATGAGAGAGGGGGAGAGGAGAGAGAGAGAAAGAGAGGAGAGAGATAGAGAGGGGGAGAGGGGGAAGAGAGGAAGAGAGAGAGAGGAGGAAGAGAGAAAAAAGGGAGGGGAGAGGGGGAGAGGGGAGAGAGAGAGAAAGAGAAGAGGGGGAGAGAGAGGAGAAAAGAGAGAGAGAGGAGAGAGAGAAGAGAGAGAAAGAAGGAGGAAAGAGAGAAAGAGAGAGGGGAGAGGGGGAGAGAGAGAGAGAAGAGAGAGGGGGAGAGAGAAAAAGAGAGAGGAGAGAGGGGAGGGGAAAAGGGGAGGAGAGAGAGAGTGAGATTAGCCCCCAACCCAAAAATCAGGGAGAAAAAAAAAAAAAATTACGGGACACTTTTTATAAGATTAAAAACAAAAAACAGACCCCAAACAGAATGCTTTTTGGGTCCAAAACCAGAGAGTACACAGTGGCAGATCCCTTTAAACCACTGTGATTTGCCCCAAACTTAAGGAAAGCTTTTGACTATGTACAGACTATGGCATAGCCTTGCGATTGAGAGAGGGCCGCCAGGAGCCCCGGCTCTCAAGAGAAAAAGGGGCTATTTGCACATTTTGCCCCCAAAAAAATAAAAACTGGGGGCTGCCCCTTCCTAACCCCCTCCCAAAATGTTTTTGCCCATTTTAGAACACTTTTTCCCTAAAGTTTCCCACAGCCCCCCAAAAAAATTTCAAAAAACAAAATTTTCCCCAAATTTGGGTTGGATAAACTCCCCTTATCTATTGGGCAAAAAAATGCCACATTGGGGCCATCACAGCTGCAAAAATTTGTGACCTGTTGCCACAAAAAAAGGGGCCAACCAGTGAAGAACAAAAAAACCATTGAAAATACAAACCCCATAATATTTTTTGTTTTTTATTTTCCCCTTTTTGGGAAACCTTTTTTTTTTAAAAACCTTTAAATTTCCCCCAACCAAAAATTTCCCTTTTTTAACAAAAAAAAATGTATATAGACAAAATTGACATTTGAAATGTCTTTTTTTTTTTTTTTTTGGAATTTTTGTGAGTGTAATTTTTTAATGTTAATATTTTATTGTTTTTTTCACTTTTTTTTTTATTACTACTTCACTTGCTTTGGCAATGTTAACAAATTTTTTCCCTTTTGGGCCCCCAAAAAAAAAGGCCCTTTGAAATTTAAATTTAAATTGAGAGCGGGGAGAGAGAGAAAAGGGAGAGCAGCGAGAGAGACACGAAGAGACAGGGGGGAGAGAGAGAGAGAGGGGAGAGAGAGAGAAAGAGAGAGAAGGAGAGAGAGAGAGAGAGAAGAGAGAAAAGGAGAGAAAAGAGAAGATTTTTGAGTTTTAAAAAATCTTTTTAGGGGTTTGGGGACCCCCACCCCCAAAAATACTCATACAAAACCGTTTTTAAACCCATATTAAAAAAAAAAACCCCAAATTCCTCCTCCACAGTAACGAACAAAACAGATCGAATCCCCCAATATACTCATAAACAGATCAATAGTGCCCATTTTTATAAAGGAAACCAATTTTAGTCTTGCTGCCAAATTCCCCCAGCATCCCACCACACCCACAGCCCCCTGCCCCCCGAATAGTTCTTTAGGGTCTTCCAATGGCTTAATTTTTTCTGCCCCTAACACAAAAAAATTAAGCAACAAAACTACAGCCTTTTGACTAAACTGACTTTGGCCAAAGATATACAGTTGGAAGAGGAAAACCTTCTCCCAGAGATGAGAACCAAAATTATGGATCAGGTCAGTCACCCGACCAACATGGGACACTGGTAAAAACAGATGTGCCAGTGTTTCAGGACTGAGCCACAGAATGGACACCACTCCCCAACAGTGGATCCAGGTGTACCAGATACATGTTGGGGCTATGGCTCCATGTATTACCTCCAGTGGAGTCAGATGTCCTCTCGCAATAGGCAGTTTGTATATTGTCGCCAACAGCCTTTGGGGAGGCACCTGGACCAAGCTCACCCGCCCACCTCGTCGATTTTACCCCTTACAGGGACAGAGGCATGGGACACCTTTACAATTATTCTGTACATGGCCTTCTTGCCCCACCTCCTTGAAACTCCCCCAGCTCCGGGGTATCGAAGGGGAAAGCAGCATACCCACGTCCTCCTCGGAATGCCGCCGCCGCAGCACTAACAACTCAGTGCAGGGAACACATAATCCAGACCCTCCTTCCTCCACCGATTCAGGAATTAGGAAGTGCGTCAGTCACATACTGCAGATGAATTACTGGCAAGGAATCACTAGGACCTCAGCGACGACCTTCATCAGTATGGCGACGCCGAGCGTATCCCCGTGGCTCTTTCTCACAGTATCCTCCAACGGACCTATACCTGTTCCAAATCAGATGACCCAAGCTTAGTACAACCCCCCACGGCCCTAAAAGGCATGAACGTTAGGCTAGCTGAACCCAGAAACACGGGACCTGTGATGGCAGTGTTGTGAAACATAGGCTCTTTCCCCCCAAAAGGCACATCCCTGGTGGCGTTCAGCCTTACGGGACTTGACCAGAACGCCTCCAAGCCTGCATAAGCAGACTCATAAAATGGAGTCAGGCCAGGCAACTCACCCCCCTCCAGCCTTTATTTAAGCAGGGAAAAAGGTGCTTGTCTAAGCCCAAAACAGCACGCTCTCCTCCATCAATGCGTTAGGCCTGTGTCAACCCAGCCAGAACCGTCACTGTACAACAGTCTCTGGGGCTGCTTGAAGCCGGAAAGCAATGATCCTGGAAGAAATGTCCACCAGTCCTTGCCACCCTCGTGCAGTGGAAGGTACAGGCGCTGAAGCTTAATCCAATGTTGTCCACCAGACCAGAAGAAGTTGACATAGGGGTCCTTGAATGCTCTTGTATTCAGACCCTTTTGGTGGCCCAGACTGTAACATCATTAGTCTTTGTGCAACATTGGTATTAGAGGCAGCTAGGTTATTAGCTACCAGTACCCTTCCCCTATAAAGACAGTCTGCGTTTGCCAGCACCCATTTTCATCTTGACAGTCTGGAAACACACTTTCTCCACTACACCCTCTCCAGTTCTTTTTCTGAAAGAAATCGGAGCTAGAAAACCCCAAAAGTCTTCATCCCATCTTGCCCCACTGAAGCCCCCTCTGTAACCGCTGGGAGCGGACCCCATCTGAGCTCGGTCTGCCCACAGCGCTTTCACTCTTTCCCAAATTGAATCTAGCTGAGGCAAAGCCCCCCCTCATACACCTTTAACGGCGTCTGAGAGAACCTTAACATTCCTCACACCTGTAATAATAAAAACTGTCACGTCATCTGCATACGCAAGACAGTGCTATCGTGGGACCTTCATTACACCTGGCACAGAGAAGAAACCAGTTAAGCTTCGGCTCTTAAAAAAACAAAGCATTTGGTGTCCATCGCCAGACTGTATAAATGCCTTGAAATTGGCGCATCCCTGCTCTGAGCCCCTGTGGACAGGAGAGGGGACAACTCAAACCACCCCCCACCTTCCACCATACACGAGGCAAAGCATAACAGTAAACTTCATCCAAGGACAAAAAACATCCCCAAACCCAAAGGCTTCAATTGTTTTAAACAAGTAATGGTGGTCCACACGATCAAAAAGCTTCTCCTGATCCAAAGGAAAGTAAACCCACATTTACATCAGACAGTTTACAAATGTCCAAAAACATCTCTTATTAGAAAACAAGTTTGTCAACACAAGAGAGCGATCAGGTACACAGTAGTTGGACGGGTCCTTGTGGACCAACAATCCCAGATACTCTTTCAACCTGTTTGAGAGACATTTAGAAACAATTTTATATTCTGCACACAGCAAAGCAACAGGTCTCCATTTTTAGATGAGAGCACTCCACCTTTTTTGGCAACATTGCAAGTACCGACACCGTTGACAAGATACAGGAAGAGATCCCCCATGAAAGAAGTCACACCACCACTTCAATAAAAATCCTCCCCACTAGACCCCCAAAAGTGCTTGAAAAAACTCAGATGGGAAAAACCATCAATGCCAGGGGCGCGGCCTGTTGAGAGATGCATATAACTGCTGTGGACAGCTCCGCAGTGTAATGTCCAGAGTCCAATGCGGATCTTGCACTCAGGTCCCAATTGAGGAAGAACGTTGGTAACAACTGTTCAGTACACAGAGAGTTCACAATCCTCCGCCTTATAGAAGGCAGCCAGAATAGAAATACTACGCATTGGTCGACGAATTTCACTGTTCATTCCGTGGTCCCCTTCCCATCAGGGAGACGGAAGGCAGACAATATGTTTACGGTGGCAATGTCGACCTGTCCTCGGTTTTAAAAAAAAGGCACTAGGAGCATCCATATCATTGAGGGTAAGCGGAAACGAGACCTAATCAAGGCCACCCTTCACTCTTTCATTGCAGAAACGAACTCAATTCACGTTTCTTGTCCTGTAAGTTCATGAATAGTCCGGGGTCATTCTGAGTGAGCAACTTCATTCAATAGATTTAATGT
>CM072221.1:4471418-4548918 GCA_036851935.1 Coregonus suidteri
CCTCTCTCTCTCTCTCTACTCTACTCCTCTCCATGTTCCCCTCTCTCTCTCTCTACTCCTCTCCATGTTCCCCCCCCTCTCTCTCATTCTACTCCTCTCCATGTTCCTAATGTCAAAGTAGAATTATGTTTTTTTTGGAAAATTTGACAAATTAATTAAAAATGAAAAGCTGAAATGTCTTGAGTCAGTAAGTATTCAACCCCTTCGTTATGGCAAGCCTAAATAAGTTCAGGAGTAAAAACTTGCTTAACAAGTCACATAATAAGTTGCATGGACTCACTCTTTAACATGATTTTTAAGTGACTTCCTCATCTCTGTACCCCACACATCCAATTATCTGTAAGGTCCCTCAGACGAGCAGTGAATTTAAAACAGTTACAGAGTTTAATAGCTGTGATAAGAGAAAACTGAGGATGGAGCAACAACATTGTAGTTCCTCCACAATACTAACCTAATTGACAGAGTGAAAAGAAGGAAGCCTGCACAGAATAACAAATATTCCAAAACATACATACTGTTTGCAACAAGGCACTAATGTAATACTGCAAAAAATGTGGCAAAGCAATTAACTTTTTGTCCTGAATACAAAGTGTTATGTTTGGGGCAAATCCAATACAACACATTAGTGAGTACCACCATATTTTCAAGCATAGTGGTGGCTGCATCGTTATTGGTATGCTTGTAATCATTAAGGACTGGGTCGTTTTTCAGGATATAAAAAAAAAAAAAAAAAAAGATGAATTCACCTTTCAGCAAGACAATAACCTAAAACACAAGGCCAAATCTACACTGGATTTGCTTACCAAGACGACAATGAATGTTCCGGAGGTTGAAGAATTTTTAAATGAATAATGTGCAAATATTGTACAATCCAGGTGTACAAAGCTCTTAGAGACTTACCCAGAAAGACTCACAGCTGTAACCGCTGCCAAAGGTGATTCTAACATGTATTGACTCAGTGGTGTGAATACTGATGGAAATGAGATGTTTCTGTATTTCATTTTCAATACATTTGCAAATACTTTCTGGAGGCACTTTTCTTTATTTTTTTTGCAAATTTAAGACAAATAAAAACGGACTTATCACATTTACATAACTATACATTTACATAACTATTCAGACCCTTAACTATGAGACTCGAAATTGAGCTCAGGTGCATCCGGTTTCCATTGATCATAAATAAAATTAAAAATAAATCTGTAACGTAACCAAATGTAGAAAAAAGTGAAGGGGTCTGAATACTTTCCGAATGCACTGTATATGCCACCAGGTTCAATCTCCTGTGTCTCCCATCTGTTTTATAATAAAGCATCATTATACTAACGGTAGAGTTTATTACACTAACTAACGGTAGAGTTTATTACACTTTTAAAAAAAACATTTATACTCTAGTTTATACAGTGTTGATTTTTCAGTGTAACATTTCTAGTGTTGATTCAGGAGTTCAAGTAACTATGTAAGTCTTAAATTAACACTCATTTGGTGTAAAATAACCCCAATGTTCGTGTTAATAACCAGTGGTAACTAGGGTAACTAACAGGGTAACCAGAGTTGAGTGTAAGAGTAAAACAGTCCCATCAAAACCACGGCCATCATTATCATTTTTTTTTGGGGGGGGATAGTTTTTCTTATCTGTGTTTTTGCATATTTACATTGATTGATTCATCTTATGCTATTCAAAGATAAATAATAATACTTTTTCTAAACTAATCCAAATCAGTTAATTGGATTTATGGCACCTGTTACTAAAATGGTTGTTCCAGTTTAAATGGTTTAGGTAGTCAGTCTCCTTTATCAATGTTTATAACCCTGACAGTTGAGAAATCAAGTGACTAAAATGAACAAAGAGAAAAAGAAACTATACTATGAAACAAATATATATTATATAAATAATGATAGTTAAAAGCTTTGGAGCACCATAAATGAAATTCCATCATTAATTAAATCAGATAGCTCATTCATCACAAAAAAACATTGACATTGCCAACTACTTTAATGATTTTTTCATTGGCAAGTTTAGTAAACTTAGGTATGAAATGCCAGCAGGAAATTCTGAACCTACACAGCCATGCATAACGTGCCAAATTATGAAAGACAAGCATTGTAATTTGGAATTCTGTAAAGTGAGTGTGGAAGAGGTGAAAAAATGATTTTGTCTATCAACAATAAACAGGCCACTGGGGTCTGACAACCTGGATGGAAAATTACTGAGGATAATAGCGGACGATATTACCACTCCTATTTGCAATATCTTCAATTTAAGCCTACTAGAAAGTGTGTGCCCTCAGGCCTGGAGGGAAGCAAAAATATTTCCGCTACCCAAGAATAGTAAAGCCCCTTTACTGGTTCAAATAGCCGACCAATCAGCCTGTTACCAACCCTTACTAAACTTTTGGAAAAAATTGTGTTTGACCAGATACAATGCTATTTTACAGTAAACAAATTGACAACAGACTTTCAGCACACTTATAGGGAAGGACGTTCAACAAGCACAGCACTTACACAAATGACTGATGATTGGCTGAGAGAAATTGATGATACATAGATTGTGGGAGCTGTTTTGTTAGGCTTCAGTGCAACATTTGACATTATCGATCACAGTCTGCTGCTGGAAAAACTTGTGTTATGGCCCCTGCTATATTGTAGATAAAGAGTTACCTGTCTAAGAGAACACAGAGGGTGTTCTTTAATGGAAGCCTCTCCAATATAATCCAGGTAGAATCAGGAATTCCCCAGGGCAGCTGTCTAGGCCCCTTACTTTTTTCAATATTTACTAATGACATGCCACTGGCTTTGAGTAAAGCCAGAGTGTCTATGTATGCAGATGACTCAACACTATACACATCAGCTACTACATCGACTGAAATGACTGCAACACTTAACAAAGAGCTGCAGTTAGTTTCAGAATGGGTGGCAAGGAATAAGTTAGTCCTAAATATTTGAATTGTATTTTGGACAAATCATTCATTAAACCCTAAACCTCAACTAAATCGTGTAATGAATGATGTGGAATTTGATCAAGTTGAGGTGACTAAACTGCTTGGAGTAACCCTGGATTGTAAAGTGTCATGGTCAAAACATATTGATATAACAGGAGCTAAGATGGGGAGAAGTCTGTCCATAATAAAGCGCTGCTCTACCGTCTTAACAGCACTATCAACAAGGCAGGTCCTACAGGTCCTAGTTTTGTCGCACCTGGACTACTGTTCAGTCATGTGGTCAGGTGCCACAAAGAGGGAAAATTACAATTGGCCCAGACCAGGGCAGCACGGCTGGCCCTTAAACGTACACGGAGTGCTAACATTAATAATATGCATGTCAATCTCTCCTGGCTCAAAGTAGAGGAGAGATTGACTTCATCACTACTTGTATTTGTAAGAAGTATTGACATGTTGAATGCACAGCTCAGACACCCATGCATACCCCACAAGACATGCCACTAGGAATAAAATACTATGGGAGGCGCACAGTACTACATAGAGCCAAGACTACATGGAACTGTATTCCACATCAAGTAACTCATGCCAGCAGTAAAAAATAAATAAAAATAATAATAAATAAATAAAAATAAGATTCACCTTATGGAACAGCAGGGACTGTGAAGAGACAGACACACAGGCAGAGATACACGTATACACACACAAACATGAAAATCAAATCAAATCAAATCAAATTTTATTGGTCACATGCGCCGAATACAACAGGTGCAGACATTACAGCGAAATGCTTACTTACAGCCCTTAACCAACAGTGCATTTATTTTAAACAAAAAAGTAAGAATAAAACAACAACAAAAACGTGTTGAGAAAAAAAGAGCAGAAGTAAAATAAAGTGACAGTAGGGAGGCTATATATACAGTAAAATAAAGTGACAGTAGGGAGGCTATATATACAGGGGGGTACCGTTGCATAGTCAATGTGCGGGGGCACCCGGCTAGTTGAGGTAGTTGAGGTAATATGTACATGTGGGTAGAGTTTAAAGTGACTATGCATAAATACTTAACAGAGTAGCAGCAGCGTAAAAAAGGATGGGGTGGGGGGGCAGTGCAAATAGTCCGGGTAGCCATGATTAGCTGTTCAGGAGTCTTATGGCTTGGGGGTAGAAGCTGTTGAGAAGTCTTTTGGACCTAGACTTGGCACTCCGGTACCGCTTGCCGTGCGGTAGCAGAGAGAACAGTCTATGACTAGGGTGGCTGGAGTCTTTGACAATTTTGAGGGCCTTCCTCTGACACCGCCTGGTATAGAGGTCCTGGATGGCAGGGAGCTTTGCCCCAGTGATGTACTGGGCCGTACGCACTACCCTCTGTAGTGCCTTGCGGTCAGAGGCCAAGCAGTTGCCATACCAGGCGGTGATGCAACCAGTCAGGATGCTCTCGATGGTGCAGCTGTAGAATTTTTTGAGGATCTGAGGACCCATGCCAAATCTTTTTAGTCTCCTGAGGGGGAATAGGCTTTGTCGTGCCCTCTTCACGACTGTCTTGGTGTGTTTGGACCATGATAGTTCGTTGGTGATGTGGACACCAAGGAACTTGAAGCTCTCAACACCCACGCACTCTACACCCACGTACACATGGATGTTGTGGTGTAGATATGTGGTAGTAGAGTAAGGGCCTGAGGGAACACACTTAATGTGTTGTGAAATGTATTGTCATGTTTTTAAAAAATTGTATATAAATGCTTTAATTTTGCTGGATGCCAGGTAGAGCAGCTGCTGCCTTGGCAGGAACTAATGGGGATCCATAATAAACCCCAGGAAGAGTAGCTGCTGCCTTGGCAGGAACTAATGGGGATCCATAATAATCCCCAGGAAGAGTAGCTGCTGCCTTGGCAGGAACTAATGGGGATCCATAATAAAACCCAGGAAGAGTAGCTGCTGCCTTGGCAGGAACTAATGGGGATCCATAATAAACCCCAGGAAGAGTAGCTGCTGCCTTGGCAGGAACTAATGGGGATCCATAATAAAACCCAGGAAGAGTAGCTGCTGCCTTGGCAGGAACTAATGGGGATCCATAATAAACCCCAGGAAGAGTAGCTGCTGCCTTGGCAGGAACTAATGGGGATCCATAATAAACCCCAGGAAGAGTAGCTGCTGCCTTGGCAGGAACTAATGGGGATCCATAATAAACCCCAGGAAGAGTAGCTGCTGCCTTGGCAGGAACTAATGGGGATCCATAATAAACCCCAGGAAGAGTAGCTGCTGCCTTGGCAGGAACTAATGGGGATCCATAATAAACCCCAGGAAGAGTAGCCGCTGCCTTGGCAGGAACTAATGGGGATCCATAATAAACCCCAGGAAGAGTAGCCGCTGCCTTGGCAGGAACTAATGGGGATCCATAATAAACCCCAGGAAGAGTAGCTGCTGCCTTGGCAGGAACTAATGGGGATCCATAATAAACCCCAGGAAGAGTAGCTGCTGCCTTACGAGATAAGTAATCTACGAGATAAGTAATCTACGAGATAAGTAATCTACGAGATAAGTAATCTATTCTCATTAAGAGTTTAATTGTAATTATATTATTTGCCTAGGACCTCACTTGGTGATGGACATAGGACTGAAAATAAACAAATTCCACAATTATCACTAACAAATACAGTCTTGGGTGGTAACTCTACAATTCACTCAAAAAGGCAAGGCACTCTGGGAAATTATATTGGAGGCGTGGCTTGGCTTGGTGTGGGCGTGGCTTTCAGTTTGTTATTTTCGGCCACCGGTGAGTGGAAGTGCTGTACCAGTTTAAGTGATCTATGGTCATAAGAATGGCTCACCAAGGAAATAAAAAAAGGCAGAGATTAATTTATTTTTGGTCACTTTCATCCATTGTACAGGATGCAAAACAGATGACTGATGTTTCGACATCAAGCTGACGTGAGCAAAAATAAATACATCTCCACCTTTTGTTGTTGACCGCTCCAACTCCTTTTTACCTTAATTCGTCATTTTGGACGTTTTTCTCATGATTTTTGTCATTGTTGTTGACTCTCCTTTCCTCTGTTTCCTGAAACGCCCACCTGAACTCTGGTCCACGGTTATGTTAATTCAAGTCTGCTTGCCAGTTTTGAAGTCTTTGTAAATGCTTACACAAGAGCACGTGGCAAAGAGTTGTAAATACTATTGTAATGTCCTTAACCCAACACTGAGGGACCTTGTCAAGAGATACAGACCTCTTGGCGTAATGGTAAAAAATACTATATGAGGTTGTTATTACACAGCGTTTCCCAAGCTAGGGGCTGCAACCCCGTGTGGGGTCACCTGATTTGAAAACGGGGTCGCGAGAAATGTTGGTTCATAGACGAGGTTGTAATAAACAGAGCGGTTTCTGTTTTTCTTCTTACAAATGTGGCTCTGTCTTTTGAGCGGGTTAAGCATACAACATATTATGACCCCATCACTTAAAGATAAGGAACACGTATGGGGCGGCAGGTAGCTTAGTGGTTAAGAGCGTTGTGCCAGTTATCGAAAGGTCGCTGGTTCTAATCCCCGAGCCGACTAGGTGAAAAATCTGCCGATGTGCCCTTGAGCAAGGCACTTAACCCTAATTGCTCATGTAAGTCGCTCTGGATAAGAGCGTCTGCTAAATGACGTATATGTATATATGTACGTATGTCTGTTTCCCCACAAGCCGAGCAGGACTCATTAGAACAGAGTGGACAAGACCAGGAACTAAATCAGACTAGGGGGAAAAATAACATAATCGATGATGATTATAAAAAAAAATGATTGTCTGATGATTGTCTGAACTTCCCAATACCTTTCTGGTGAATTTCAGTCACTTGAAACCGTACTATAATCAGTACTCAACACTAGGAAGGTGTTCTAAATGTTAGGTATACTCAGTACTCAACATTAGGAAGGTGTTCTAAATGTTTGGTATACTCAGTACTCAACATTAGGAAGGTGTTCTAAATGTTAGGTATACTCAGTACTCAACATTAGGAAGGTGTTCTAAATGTTTGGAATACTCAGTACTCAACAATAGGAAGGTGTTCTAAATGTTTGGTATACTCAGTACTCAACATTAGGAAGGTGTTCTAAATGTTTGGTATACTCAGTACTCAACATTAGGAAGGTGTTCTAAATGTTAGGTATACTCAGTACTCAACATTAGGAAGGTGTTCTAAATGTTTGGTATACTCAGTACTCAACATTAGGAAGGTGTTCTAAATGTTAGTATACTCAGTACTCAACATTAGGAAGGTGTTCTAAATGTTTGGAATACTCAGTACTCAACAATAGGAAGGTGTTCTAAATGTTTGGTATACTCAGTACTCAACATTAGGAAGGTGTTCTAAATGTTTGGTATACTCAGTACTCAACGTTAGGAAGGTGTTCTAAATGTTTGGTATACTCAGTACTCAACATTAGGAAGGTGTTCTAAATGTTAGGTATACTCAGTACTCAACATTAGGAAGGTGTTCTAAATGTTTGGTACACTCAGTACTCAACATTAGGAAGGTGTTCTAAATGTTAGGTATACTCAGTACTCAACATTAGGAAGGTGTTCTAAATGTTTGGTATACTCAGTACACAACATTAGGAAGGTGTTCTAAATGTTTGGTATACTCAGTACTCAACATTAGGAAGGTGTTCTAAATGTTAGGTATACTCAGTACTCAACATTAGGAAGGTGTTCTAAATGTTAGGTATACTCAGTACTCAACATTAGGAAGGTGTTCTAAATGTTAGGTATACTCAGTACTCAATATTAGGAAGGTGTTTCTAAATGTTAGGTATACTCAGTACTCAACATTAGGAAGGTGTTCTAAATGTTTGGTATACTCAGTACTCAACATTAGGAAGGTGTTCTAAATGTTAGGTATACTCAGTACTCAACATTAGGAAGGTGTTCTAAATGTTAGGTATACTCAGTACTCAACATTAGGAAGGTGTTCTAAATGTTAGGTATACTCAGTACTCAATATTAGGAAGGTGTTCTAAATGTTAGGTATACTCAGTACTCAACATTAGGAAGGTGTTCTAAATGTTAGGTATACTCAGTACTCAAAAATAGGAAGGTGTTCTAAATGTTAGGTATACTCAGTACTCAACATTAGGAAGGTGTTCTAAATGTTAGGTATACTCAGTACTCAACATTAGGAAGGTGTTCTAAATGTTAGGTACACTCAGTACTCAACATTAGGAAGGTGTTCTAAATGTTTGGTATACTCAGTACTCAACATTAGGAAGGTGTTCTAAATGTTAGGTATACTCAGTACTCAACATTAGGAAGGTGCTCTAAATGTTTGGTATACTCAGTACTCAACATTAGGAAGGTGTTCTAAATGTTAGGTATACTCAGTACTCAACATTAGGAAGGTGTTATAAATGTTAGGTATACTCAGTACTCAACATTAGGAAGGTGTTCTAAATGTTTGGTATACTCAGTACTCAACATTAGGAAGGTGTTCTAAATGTTAGGTATACTCAGTACTCAACATTAGGAAGGTGTTCTAAATGTTAGGTATACTCAGTACTCAACATTAGGAAGGTGTTCTAAATGTTAGGTATACTCACTACTCAACATTAGGAAGGTGTTCTAAATGTTAGGTATACTCAGTACTCAACATTAGGAAGGTGTTCTAAATGTTTGGTATACTCAGTACTCAACATTAGGAAGGTGTTCTAAATGTTAGGTATACTCAGGTACTCAACATTAGGAAGGTGTTCTAAATGTTAGGTATACTCAGTACTCAATATTAGGAAGGTGTTTCTAATGTTAGGTATACTCAGTACTCAACATTAGGAAGGTGTTCTAAATGTTAGGTATACTCAGTACTCAACATTAGGAAGGTGTTCTAAATGTTAGGTATACTCAGTACTCAACATTAGGAAGGTGTTCTAAATGTTAGGTATACTCAGTACTCAACATTAGGAAGGTGTTTCTAAATGTTAGGTATACTCAGTACTCAACATTAGGAAGGTGTTCTAAATGTTTGGTATACTCAGTACTCAACATTAGGAAGGTGTTCTAAATGTTAGGTATACTCAGTACTCAACATTAGGAAGGTGTTCTAAATGTTTGGTATACTCAGTACTCAACATTAGGAAGGTGTTCTAAATGTTAGGTATACTCAGTACTCAACATTAGGAAGTGTTCTAAATGTTATAAATGTTAGGTAAATATACTCAGTACTCAACATTAGGAAGGTGTTCTAAATGTTTGGTATACTCAGTACTCAACATTAGGAAGGTGTTCTAAATGTTAGGTATACTCAGTACTCAACATTAGGAAGGTGTTCTAAATGTTTGGTATACTCAGTACTCAACATTAGGAAGGTGTTCTAAATGTTAGGTTTAGGGTAAATACTCAGTACTCAACATTAGGAAGGTGTTCTCTAAATGTTTGGTATACTCAGTACTCAACATTAGGAAGGTGTTCTAAATGTTCTAAATGTTATAGGTATACTCAGTACTCAACATTAGGAAGGTGTTCTAAATGTACTCAACATTAGGTATACTCAGTACTCAACATTAGGAAGGTGTTCTAAATGTTAGGTATACTCAGTACTCAACATTAGGAAGGTGTTCTAAATGTTAGGTATACTCAGTACTCAACATTAGGAAGGTGTTTCTAAATGTTTGGTATACTCAGTACTCAACATTAGGAAGGTGTTCTAAATGTTTGGTATACTCAGTACTCAGTTAGGTATACTCAACTCATTAGGAAGGTGTTCTAAATGTTTTGTATACTCAGTACTCAACATTAGGAAGGTGTTCTAAATGTTTGGTATACTCAGTACTCAACATTAGGAAGGTGTTTCTAAATGTTAGGTATACTCAGTACTCAACATTAGGAAGGTGTTACTAAATGTTAGTTATACTCAGTACTCAACATTAGGAAGGTGTTCTAAATGTTTGGTATACTCAGTACTCAACATTAGGAAGGTGTTCTAAATGTTAGGTATACTCAGTACTCAACATTAGGAAGGTGTTCTAAATGTTAGGTATACTCAGTACTCAACATTAGGAAGGTGTTCTAAATGTTTGGTATACTCAGTACTCAACATTAGGAAGTGTTCTAAATGTTAGGTATACTCAGTACTCAATTAGGAAGGTGTTCTAAATGTTTATAAATGTTAGGTATACTCAGTACTCAACATTAGGAAGGTGTTCTAAATGTTTGGTATACTCAGTACTCAACATTAGGAAGGTGTTCTAAATGTTAGGTATACTCAGTACTCAACATTAGGAAGGTGTTCTAAATGTTTCTAAATGGTATACTCAGTACTCAACATTAGGAAGGTGTTCTAAATGTTTTTCTAGGTATATACTCAGTACTCAACATTAGGAAGGTGTTCTAAATGTTAGGTATACTCAGTACTCAACATTAGGAAGGTGTTCTAAATGTTAGGTATACTCAGTACTATTACTCTCCAGTACTCAACATTAGGAAGGTGTTCTAAATGTTAGGTATACTCAGTACTCAACATTAGGAAGGGTTTCTAATGTTCTAAAACATTAGGAAGGTGTTCTAAATGTTATATACTCAGTACTCAACATTAGGAAGGTGTTTATCTAAATGTTTGGTATACTCAGCACTCAACATTAGGAAGGTGTTCTAAATGTTTGGTATACTCAGTACTCAACATTAGGAAGGTGTTCTAAATGTTAGGTATACTCAGTACTCAACATTAGGAAGGTGTTCTAAATATTTGGTATACTCAGTACTCAACAATAGGAAGGTGTTCTAAATGTTAGGTATACTCAGTACTCAACATTAGGAAGGTGTTCTAAATGTTAGGTATACTCAGTACTCAACATTAGGAAGGTGTTCTAAATGTTAGGTATACTCAGTACTCAACATTAGGAAGGTGTTCTAAATGTTAGGTATACTCAGTACTCAACATTAGGAAGGTGTTCTAAATGTTAGGTATACTCAGTACTCAACATTAGGAAGGTGTTCTAAATGTTAGGTATACTCAGTACTCAACATTAGGAAGGTGTTCTAAATGTTTGGTATACTCAGTACTCAACATTAGGAAGGTGTTCTAAATGTTAGGTATACTCAGTACTCAACATTAGGAAGGTGTTCTAAATGTTTGGTACACTCAGTACTCAACATTAGGAAGGTGTTCTAAATGTTTGGTATACTCAGTACTCAACAATAGGAAGGTGTTCTAAATGTTTGGTATACTCAGTACTCAACATTAGGAAGGTGTTCTAAATGATTGGTATACTCAGTACTCAACATTAGGAAGGTGTTCTAAATGATTGGTATACTCAGTACTCAGCATTAGGAAGGTGTTCTAAATGTTTGGAATACTCAGTACTCAGCATTAGGAAGGTGTTCTAAATGTTTGGAATACTCAGTACTCAACACTCAGTGCATATACACATCCTAGTGTTAAACAACTTTGAGGTGGTATTGCATAACACTAAAGTGTTTATTTCCTAGGACTGACAAAGTGTCATTGTGTCAGCACTAGGCACAGTGTTAATTTAACACTGAAAAGTATGGACCCATATACACACTGGCCCAGTGTAAAATCTAACAATGTCAGTGTTGACTCGACACCGGAGAATTTGCTGTGTGTATAAACAGTCATCAGATATGAGTAGCAAGATGGAGGCTTGATGTCTGTCTGTTGGTGAGCAGCAATACACACAGCGATGTAACCAGTATAATGCGTACCAGGCTGTCTGGCCAGTGGGACTCAGTCATAATGACCAGGGCACTGTGTAGGCACAAGGGTGCCATTAGGGATGCTACCTCAGTCGTGTCAAAACCTGATCAGGTGACAGAGAATTAATACCAGTTTTAAATCTGCTGGCATGTAAGTGTCAGAATGTAAGACCAAGTTGTCTGCTCATATACCATCTACCAATCTCTCTCTCTATCTATCTATCTATCTCTCTCTCTCTCTCTCTCTCTCTCTCTCTCTCTCTCTCTCTCTCTCTCTCTCTCTCTCTCTCTATATATATATACATTTCCATTAATCACATGATTCCTCTGTTCCTAAGTAGGTCACTACAACTCCGCCGCTCCCTCCCTCGCTCCCCAGTCTCTACCATCCTCTCCTCTACCCTCCCTCCCTCCCTCGCTCCCCAGTCTCTTCCATCCTCTCCTCTACCCTCCCTCCCTCGCTCCCCAGTCTCTTCCATCCTCTCCTCTACCCTCCCTCCCTCCCTCGCTCCCCAGTCTCTCTTCCATCCTCTCCTCTACCCTCCCTCCCTCCCTCGCTCCCCAGTCTCTTCCATCCTCTCCTCTACCCTCCCTCCCTCCCTCGCTCCCCAGTCTCTTCCATCCTCTCCTACCCTCCCTCCCTCCCTCGCTCCCCAGTCTCTTCCATCCTCTCCTCTACCCTCCCTCCCTCCCTCGCTCCCCAGTCTCTTCCATCCTCTCCTCTACCCTCCCTCCCTCCCTCGCTCCCCAGTCTCTTCTATCGTCTCCTCTACCCTCCCTCCCTCCCTCGCTCCCCAGTCTCTTCCATCCTCCTCCTCTACCCTCCCTCCCTCCCTCGCTCCCCAGTCTCTTCCATCCTCTCCTCTACCCTCCCTCCCTCCCTCACTCCCCAGTCTCTTCCATCCTCTCCTCTCCCCTCCCTCCCTCCCTCGCTCCCCAGTCTCTTCTATCCTCTCCTCTACCCTCCCTCCCTCCCTCGCTCCCCAGTCTCTTCCATCCTCTCCTCTACCCTCCCTCCCTCGCTCCCCAGTCTCTTCCATCCTCTCCTCTACCCTCCCTCCCTCCCTCGCTCCCCAGTCTCTTCCATCCTCTCCTCTACCCTCCCTCCCTCCCTCGCTCCCCAGTCTCTTCCATCCTCTCCTCTACCCTCCCTCCCTCGCTCCCCAGTCTCTTCCATCCTCTCCTCTACCCTCCCTCGCTCCCCAATTTTCTCTCCTCTCTACTTTTCTCCGTCTCCCTCACTCTGTTGCAGCAACTTCATTATCAACCCAATCCCTTCCCCTCCTTTCCCTGTCAGCAACCCAATCCCTTCCCCTCCTTCCTCTGTCAGCAACCCAATCCCTTCCCCTCCTTCCCCTGTCAGCAACCCAATCACTACCCATTATTCAATTAATTAAATCAATAACATTTTATTTATAAAGCCCTTTTTACACCAGCAGATGTCACAAAGTGCTATACAGAAACCCAGCCTAAAACCCCAAACAGCAAGCAATGCAGATGTAGAAGCACGGTGGCTAGGTTAAACTCCCTAGAAAGGCTGAAACCTAGGAAGAAACCTAGAGAGGAACCAGGCTCTGATGGGTGGCCAGTCCCCTTCTGGCTGTGCCAGGTGGAGATTACAGTACAAGGTCATTAAGGCCAGATTTTTCTCCAAGATGTTCAAAAGTTCATAGATGACCAGCAGGGTCAAATAATAATCACAGTGGTTGTAGAGGTTTCAACAGATCGGTACATCAGGAGTAAATGTCACTTGGCTTTTCATAGCCGGGCATTTAGAGGTTGAAATAGCAGGTGCGGTAGAGAGAGAGAGTTGAAAACAGCAGGTCTGGGACAAGGTAGCACGTCTGGTGAACAGGTCAGGGTTCCATAGCTGCAGGCAGAAGAGTGGAAACTGGAGCAGCAGCATGACCAGGTGGACTGGGGACAGCAAGGAATCATCAGGTCAGGTAGTCCTCAAGCATGGTCCTAGGGATGGGAGGGAGAGAGAGAGAATTAGACGGAGCATACTTAAATTCACACAGGACACCGGATAAGACAGGAGAATAACACCAGATATAACAGCCCCCCGGCACATAGAATATTGCAGCATAGATACTGGAGGTTGAGACAGGGGGAGGTCGGGAGACACTGTGGCCCCGTCCAACGATACCCTCGGACAGGGCCAACCAGGCAGGATATAACCCCACCCACTTTGCCAAAGCACAGCCCCCACACCACCAGAGGGATATCAACAGACCACCAACCTACTACCCTGAGACAAGGCTGAGTATAGCCCACGAAGATCTCCTCCACCGCACTGCACGAGTCCGAGGGGGCGACAAACCGGACAGGAAGATCACGTCAGTGACTCAACCCACTCAAGTGATGCACCCCTCCTAGGGACGGCATGGAAAGCACCAGTAAGCCAGTGACTCAGCCCCCGTAATAGGGTCAGAGGCAGAGAATCCCAATAGAGAGATAGGAACCGGCCAGGCAGAGACAGCAAGGGAAGTTTGTCACTCCAGTGCCTTTCCGTTCACCTTCGCACCCCTGGGCCAGACTACACTCAATCATAGGACCTACTGAAGAGATGAGTCTTCAGTAAAGACTTAAAGGCCGAGACCGAGTCTGCGTCTCTCACATGGATTGGCAGACCATTCCATAAAAATTGAGCTCTATAGGAGAATGCCCTGCCTCCAGCTGTTTGCTTAGAAATTCTAGGGACAATATGGAGGCCTGCGTCTTGTGACCGTAGCGTACGTGTAGGTATGTACGGCAGGACCAAATCGGAGAGATAGGTAGGAGCCAGCCCATGTAATGCTTTGTAGGTTAGCAGTAAAACCTTGAAATCAGCCCTAGCCTTAACAGGAAGCCAGTGTAGAGAGGCTAGCACTGGAGTAACATGATCAATTTTTTTGGTTCTAGTCAAGATTCTATGAGCCGTGTTTAGCACTAACTGAAATGTATTTAGTGCTTTATCCGGGTAGCCGTAGAGTAGAGCATTGCAGTAGACTAATCTAGAAATGACAAAAGCATGGATTAGCTTTTCTGCATCATTTTTGGACAATCCCTTCCCATCCTTCCTCTGTCAGCAACCCAATCCCTTCCCCTCCTTCCTCTTTCAGCAACCCAATCCCTTCCCCTCCTTCCCCTGTCAGCAACCCAATCCCTTCCCCTCCTTCCTCTGTCAGCAACCCAATCCCTTCCCCTCCTTCCCCCTGTCAGCAACCCAATCACTACCCATTATTCAATTTATTCAATCAATAACATTTTATTTATAAAGCCCTTTTTACACCAGCAGATGTCACAAAGTGCTATACAGAAACCCAGCCTAAAACCCCAAACAGCAAGCAATGCAGATGTAGAAGCACGGTGGCTAGGTTAAACTCCCTAGAAAGGCTGAAACCTAGGAAGAAACCTAGAGAGGAACCAGGCTCTGATGGGTGGCCAGTCCCCTTCTGGCTGTGCCAGGTGGAGATTACAGTACAAGGTCATTAAGGCCAGATTTTTCTCCAAGATGTTCAAAAGTTCATAGATGACCAGCAGGGTCAAATAATAATCACAGTGGTTGTAGAGGTTTCAACAGATCGGTACATCAGGAGTAAATGTCACTTGGCTTTTCATAGCCGGGCATTTAGAGGTTGAAATAGCAGGTGCGGTAGAGAGAGAGAGTTGAAAACAGCAGGTCTGGGACAAGGTAGCACGTCCGGTGAACAGGTCAGGGTTCCATAGCTGCAGGCAGAAGAGTGGAAACTGGAGCAGCAGCATGACCAGGTGGACTGGGGACAGCAAGGAATCATCAGGTCAGGTAGTCCTCAAGCATGGTCCTAGGGATGGGAGGGAGAGAGAGAGAATTAGACGGAGCATACTTAAATTCACACAGGACACCGGATAAGACAGGAGAATAACACCAGATATAACAGCCCCCCGGCACATAGAATATTGCAGCATAGATACTGGAGGTTGAGACAGGGGAGGTCGGGAGACACTGTGGCCCCGTCCAACGATACCCTCGGACAGGGCCAACCAGGCAGGATATAACCCCACCCACTTTGCCAAAGCACAGCCCCCACACCACCAGAGGGATATCAACAGACCACCAACCTACTACCCTGAGACAAGGCTGAGTATAGCCCACGAAGATCTCCTCCACCGCACTGCACGAGTCCGAGGGGGCGACAAACCGGACAGGAAGATCACGTCAGTGACTCAACCCACTCAAGTGATGCACCCCTCCTAGGGACGGCATGGAAGCACCAGTAAGCCAGTGACTCAGCCCCCGTAATAGGGTCAGAGGCAGAGAATCCCAATAGAGAGATAGGAACCGGCCAGGCAGAGACAGCAAGGGAAGTTTGTCACTCCAGTGCCTTTCCGTTCACCTTCGCACCCCTGGGCCAGAATACACTCAATCATAGGACCTACTGAAGAGATGAGTCTTCAGTAAAGACTTAAAGGCCGAGACCGAGTCTGCGTCTCTCACATGGATTGGCAGACCATTCCATAAAAATTGAGCTCTATAGGAGAATGCCCTGCCTCCAGCTGTTTGCTTAGAAATTCTAGGGACAATATGGAGGCCTGCGTCTTGTGACCGTAGCGTACGTGTAGGTATGTACGGCAGGACCAAATCGGAGAGATAGGTAGGAGCCAGCCCATGTAATGCTTTGTAGGTTAGCAGTAAAACCTTGAAATCAGCCCTAGCCTTAACAGGAAGCCAGTGTAGAGAGGCTAGCACTGGAGTAACATGATCAATTTTTTTGGTTCTAGTCAAGATTCTATGAGCCGTGTTTAGCACTAACTGAAATGTATTTAGTGCTTTATCCGGGTAGCCGTAGAGTAGAGCATTGCAGTAGACTAATCTAGAAATGACAAAAGCATGGATTAGCTTTTCTGCATCATTTTTGGACAATCCCTTCCCATCCTTCCTCTGTCAGCAACCCAATCCCTTTCCCTCCTTCCTCTTTCAGCAACCCAATCCCTTCCCCTCCTTCCCCTGTCAGCAACCCAATCCCTTCCCCTCCTTCCTCTGTCAGCAACCCAATCCCTTCCCATCCTTCCTCTGTCAGCAACCCAATCCCTTTCCCATCCTTCCTCTCTCAGCAACCCAATCCCTTCCCATCCTTCCTCTGTCAGCAACCCAATCCCTTCCCCTCCTTTCCCTGTCAGCAACTGTCACGTTCGTTTAAAGACGGGTCAGACCAAGGCGCAGCGTGATATACGTACATGTTTATTTACACTGAATAAACACACGACAAAACAACAAACAAAAACGAAACGTGAAGTCCTAAGGTTGTACAAACAACGAACCTTACCCGGAACAAGATCCCACGACACACTAGTGCCAATAGGCTGCCTAACTATGATCCCCAATCAGAGACAACGAGCGACAGCTGCCTCTGATTGGGAACCACACCGGCCAACATAGATATACACCTACTAGAAAAACAACATAGAACATACACAACAAAGAATATACACACCCTGACTCAACATATAAGAGTCCCCTGAGTCAGGGCGTGGCAGCAACTCAATTCCTTCCAATCCTTCAACTGTCGACAACTCAATTCCTTCCCGTCCTTCAACTGTCGGCAACTCAATTCCTTCCAATCCTTCAAATGTCGGCAACTCAATTCCTTCCAATCCTTCAACTATCGGCAACTCAATTCCTTCCCCTCCTTCAACTGTCAGCAACTAAATTCCTTCCAATCCTTCAACTGTCGGCAACTAAATTCCTTCCCCACCTTCAACTGTCGGCAACCCAATCCATTCCCATCCTTCCGCTGTTGGCAACCCAATCACTTCCCATTCTTCCCCTGTCGGCAGCCCAATCCCTTCCCCTCCTACCACTGTCGGCAACCCAATCACTTCCCCTCCTTCCACTGTCGGCACTCGTCCCATCCCCTCCTTCCTCTGTCGGCAACCCAGTCCCTTCTCATCCTTCCTGTGTCGGCAACCCAATCCCTTCCCATCTTTCCTTTGTTGACAACCCAATCCCTTCACGTCCTTCCTCTGTCGGCAACCCTCCCTTCCCATCCTTCCTCTGTCGGCAACCCTCCCTTCCCATCCTCCCACTGTCCGCAACCCAATCCGTTTCCCTCCTTCCACTGTCAGCAACCCAATCCCTTCCCAAGAAGACAGTGAATGTTCCTGAGTGGCCCGAGTTACCGTTTTGACTTAAATCTACTTGAAGATCCATGGCAAGACCTGAAAATGGTTGTCTATTAATGATCAACAAGCAATTTGACAGAGGCGTGGAATTTAATGGGCATGGAAAGCTATTAGAGACTCAGTCCGGATATATTGTCCCTGTCAATTCAGCCAGCGGGGGTTCTCCGTCCACGGTGCAGACAGGAAGAAAGAACTCTCAGGGAAAAAGAAAGATGGAGGAGTATGTTTCATGATTAACGACTCATGGTGTGAATGTGGTACAGGAACTCAAGTCCGTTTGTTCTCATGATATGGAGTACCTCACCATCAAATGCCGACTGCCTTACCTCCCAAGAGAATTTCTTAGGTCATCGTCTCTGCCGTGTATAATCCCACCAAGCCAACACCATATTCATGGTAGCTAGTGACTTTAATAAAGGAAATCTAGAAATCTAGAAAACGCTACAGAAATTCTACGTCCTGTGCTACTCGCACATCGAGCAATCTTGACCATTGCTACAAGGCCCTCCCCTGCCCTCCCCTTTCGGCAATTCAGATCTTGGTCGCCTCTGAGAATAGCATCGACGTGTACACTTATTCAGTGACTGGGTTCATCAGGAAGTGCAAAGAGGATGTCGTTCCCACTGTGACAATTAGAATTTATCCAAACCAAAAACCGGGGACAGATGGCAGTGTTCACGTCTGAAAAACCACGACATTTACCCACGGCAAGGTGACTGGGAACACGGATGTGTACAAAAAGACCAGCTATGACCTCATTTTAAGGCAATCCAAACTTACAGAGTGAATACAAAACGACAGTACAGGCCCCCCGTGGGAATCGAACAAAGTGGTTGCAGTCTCAATTCAAGCGGCCTGCCGGCCAGACACCCTGACGTATGTGTGCGCCGCCCAAGGAGTCTCCAGACAATCCGACAGATTATAAAGGGAAAGCCTGCGATGCATGCCTTAGCGCGACACCGACGCCTCGCTCCCGGGACGAGCTAAACAGACACGTCTTCTGGCAAGGACTCCAGCATGAGGAAAGCCAGCCATGTGAGCTCTCCCGTTCTTCCGTGGTGAGCCTCGTCGTGAGTAAGACATTTAAGACGGCATCCCTACTAGCTCTCACAGTCTCACATCAGAATTGGAAATTCATCCACGTAGCTCAAACGTCAAATTTAAAAGTTGTTCCAACTGTTACATTTCAAAGTGTTTAAGGATAAGTTTAGGCATTTACTCCACATTTTTAAGGTTAGGGTTAAGTTCAGGCATTAACTCCAAATTGTTAAGGCTAGGGATTAACTCTGAATGGTTAAGGTAAGGGTTAAGGTTTGGGATAGGATTAATTTAAAAAAATACAAAACAACTTACTAACGCTGAATTCGAACATGCAACCTTTGGAATCAGAGGCAGATGCTTACGCCCATTCCCCATCCCATAGCAAAACCTAAAGCTACTTGAAGGTAACGGTGCTCACTGTTGCCCCTAGTGGCCGGTTTCCACATAATCTCCCGACGTCCTTAGACATGGATGGACGTCAAATACTGACTTACACTATATATAAAAACTATCTGGACACCCCTTCAAATGCACCATCGAGAGGCTTTCAGGCTGTAACACCCTGCCTGGTACACATTGCACCATCGAGAGGCTTCCTTGGTACTACGCAGTTCTACAGATGCACCATCGAGAGGCTCTCAGGCTGGAACACCGCCCTGTACATTACCTCAGGAAGTTCTACAGATGCACCATCCGCCCTGTACTCCTCAGTTCAGATGCACCACCCCCCCCCCCCCTACCTGTCTTTCCCCTCGTTCACTTACTCCCTCTCTCTTTTCCCCCTCTCTCTCTCTCTCTCTCACTCTGTCTCGCTCGCTCTCGTCCTCTGTCTCTGTTTATATTTTACCTGCCGCTGGTGTCTGTTTGTTTAGTTGTGTGTGTGTGTCACTAGGCCGAGGATAGTCAAACCTCCACTTCCCTCAGGAACACTACAGTGCCTCTGCTGCCTTTTACTGCCAGCCGACTGTCACAGCCTCTGTACACACACGCACACGGAACCCCACACACGCACACGGAACCCCACACACGCACACGGAACCCCAAACACGCACACGGAACCCCACACACGCACACGGAACCCCACACACGCACACGGAACCCCACACACGCACACGGAACCCCACACACGCACACGGAACCCCACACACGCACACGGAACCCCACACATGCACACGGAACCCCAAACACGCACACGGAACCACACACACGCCTGCACAGACCAACACTCTGGGCTGTATCTCTATTCCACTCTGGGCTGTATCTCTATTCCACTCTGGGCTGTATCTCTATTCCACTCTGGGCTGTATCTCTATTCCACTCTGGGCTGTATCTCTATTTCCACTCTGGGTATCTGTATCTCTAATCCACTCTGGGCTGTATCTCTATCCACTCTGGGCTGTATCTCTATTCCACTCTGGGCTGTATCTCTAATCCACTCTGGGCTGTATCTCTAATCCACTCTGGGCTGTATCTCTAATCCACTCTGGGCTGTATCTCTAATCCACTCTGGGCTGTATCTCTATTCCACTCTGGGCTGTATCTCTAATCCACTCTGGGCTGTATCTCTAATCCACTCTGGGCTGTATCTCTATTCCACTCTGGGCTGTATCTCTATTCCACTCTGGGCTGTATCTCTATTCCACTCTGGGCTGTATCTCTAATCCACTCTGGGCTGTATCCCTAATCCACTCTGGGCTGTATCCCTAATCCACTCTGGGCTGTATCTCTAATCCACTCTGGGCTGTATCCCTAATCCACTCTGGGCTGTATCTCTATTCCACTCTGGGCTGTATCTCTAATCCACTCTGGGCTGTATCTCTAATCCACTCTGGGCTGTATCTCTAATCCACTCTGGGCTGTATCTCTATTCCACTCTGGGCTGTATCTCTAATCCACTCTGGGCTGTATCTCTCTATTCCACTCTGGGCTGTATCTCTAATCCACTCTGGGCTGTATCTCTAATCCACTCTGGGCTGTATCTCTATTCCACTCTGGGCTGTATCTCTAATCCACTCTGGGCTGTATCTCTATTCCACTACCTCGATCGTTCATCTCTCCTTCTGCTGCTCACCACACTCCTTTCTTTCCCCCGAGAGATCTCTCCATTTCTCTGGAAGGAAGGAGGAAAGGAGGAGATACGGAGACCCATCTGGTCTAGCTGATAACCACACACCCACACACACACACACACACACACACACACACACACACACACACACACACACACACACACACACACACACACACACACACACACACACACACACACACACACACACACACACACACACACACACACACACACACACACACACACACACACACACACACACACACACACACACACTGTCACACGCCCATTCAAGCATGCACAAACACAAGCTATAACTCACACTTAGACACCAAACACATCTAAGAAACAATAGGAAATAGGCAATAACATGACACACACACATCAACATCCAACATGCAAGCAAGTCATGGCTTTGGAATAATGAGTGGAGGAGAGATAGATATGGGGAGTAGGGTATTAGAAAACAAGATAAGAGAGGATGGCAGGGAGGGGGAGAGGGAAAAGAGAGGGAGGGACAAGAGAGAGGGGAGGGACAAGAGAGAGAGGGACAAGAGAGGGGGGAGGGACAAGAGAGGGAGGGAGGGACAAGAGAGGGAGGGAGGGACAAGAGAGGGAGGGACAAGAGAGGGAGGGAGGGACAAGAGAGGGAGGGAGAGAGGGAGGGACAAGAGAGGGAGGGAGGGACAAGAGAGGGAGGGAGGGACAAGAGAGAGAGGGAGGGACAAGACAAGGGACAGAGAGGAGGGACAAGAGAGGGAGGGAATAGAGGGAGGGACAAGAGAGGAGGGAGGGAATGAGAGAGGGAAGAGAGAGAGGGAACAGTGAGGGGAGGGACAAGAGAGTGAGGGAGGGACAAGAGAGGGAGGGACAAGAGAGGGAGGGAGAGAGAGAGGGAGGGACAAGAGAGGGAGGGAGGGACAAGAGAGGGAGGGAGGGACAAGAGAGGGAGGGAGAGAGAGAGGGAGGGAGGGACAAGAGAGAGAGGGAGGGACAAGAGAGGGAGGGAGGGACAAGAGAGGGAGGGACAAGAGAGTGAGGGAGGGACAAGAGAGAGAGTGAGAAGGAGGGAAAAGAGAGAGGGAGGGACAAGAGAGGGGAGGGAAAGGAGGGAGGGAGGGACAAGAGGGAGGGAGGGACAAGAGAGAGAGAGAGAGGGGGACATAGAGAGAGAGGGACAAGAGAGAGAGGGAGGGACAAGAGAGAGAGGGAGGTAGGGAATGGAGAGAGGGGGAGGGAATAGAGAGGGAGGGAGAGAGAGGGAGGGAGGGAATAGAGAGAGGGAGGGAGAGGGAATGGAGAGAGAGGGAGGGAATAGAGAGGGGGAGGCAATGGAGAGAGAGGGAGGGAATAGAGAGGGGGAGGGAATAGGAGAGAGAGGGAGGGAATAGAGAGAGAGGGAGGGAATAGAGAGGGGGAGGGAATGGACAGAGAGGGAGGGAATAGAGAGGGAATGGAGGGAGGGAGGGAATAGAGAGGGGGAGGGAATGAGAGAGAGGGGAGGGAATAGAGAGAGAGGGAGGGAATAGAGGAAATGGAGAGAGAGGGAGGGAATAGAGAGAGGGAAGAGAGAGGGAGGGAATAGAGAGAAGGAGGGAATGGAGAGAGAGGGAGGGAATAGAGAGGGGGAGGGAATGAGAGAGAGGGAGGGAATAGAGAGGGAGGGAATGGAGAGAGAGGGAGGGAATGGAGAGAGAGGGAGGGAATAGAGAGGGGGAGGGAATGGACAGAGAGGGAGGGAATGGAGAGAGAGGGAGGGAATGGAGAGAGAGGGATGACATTGGTGGAGGTAATACTGATAAGAGGAGGAAGAGAGAAGAGATGACACGAGGAGCCGAGAGATGGATAGAACACTGAAGAGAGAGAATGAGAGAAAGAGTGAGAGGAAGAAAGAGAGACATACATTATATACAAAAGTATGTGGACACCCTTTCAAATTAGTGGATTTGGCTATTTCAGCCACACCCGTTGCTGACAGGTGTATAAAATGTCAGTACACAGCCATGCAATCTCCATAGACAAACATTGGTAGTAGAATGGCCTTACTGACGACCTCAGTGACTTTCAACGTGGCACTGTCATAGGATGCTACCTTTCCAACAAGTCAGTCTGTCAAATTTCTGCCCTGCTAGAGCTGCCCCGGTCAACTATAAGCCTAAAATCAACGTGCGCAAATGCCAAGCGTTGGCTGGAGTGGTGTAAAGCTCGCCGCCATTGGACTCTGGAGCAGTGGAAATGCGTTCAGATTCGTACAGGCAGTCCACTGTACGAATCTGGGTTTGGTGGATGCCAGGAGAATGCTACCTGCCCGAATACATAGTGCCAACTGTAAAGTTTGGTGGAGGAGGAATAATGGTCTAGGGCTGTTTTTCGTGTTTAGGGCTAGGCCCCTTAGTTCCAGTGAAGGGAAATCTTAACGCTACAGCATACAATTACATTCTAGATGATTCTGTGCTTCCAAATTTGTGGCAACAGTTTGGGGAAGGCCCTTTCCTGTTTCAGCATGATAATGCCCACGTACACAAAGCGAGGTCCATAGAGAAATGGTTTGTCAAGAACGGTGTGGAAGGACTTAACTGGTCTGCACAGAGCCTTGACCTCAACCCCATTGACCATCTTTGGGATGAATTGGAACGCCTACTGCGTGCCAGGCCTAATCGCCCAACATCAGTGCCCGACCTCACTAATGCTCTTGTGGCTGAATGGAAGCAAGTCCCCGCAGCAATGTTCCAACATCTAGTGGAAAGCTTTCCCAGAAGAGTGGAGGCTGTTATAGCAGCAAAGGGGGGACCAACTCCATATTAATGGCCATGATTTTGGAATGAGATGTTCGACAAGAAGGTGTCCACATACTTTTGGTAATGTGATGTACATCTTGCCAGAGAGATAGGTAGAGAAAGAGAGAGAGATAAAGAGAGGTAGAGAGAGAGAGAGCAGAGAGATAAAGAGAGAGTAGAGAGGTAGAGAAAGAGAGAGAGAGATAGAAGAGAGGTAGAGAGAGAGAGAGAGAGAGAGAGAGAGAGAGAGAGAGAGAGACAGAGAGAGAGCGAGAGAGAGAGAGTGGTAGAGACAATCCATAGACTCCATGTAATTCAAGAATCCATAGACTCCAACCACTTCTGGGAAAATTGGAAAACACTAAACAAACAACAACACGAAGAGCTATCTATCCAAAACGGAGATAAACCACTTCTCCAATCTTTTTGGCCCTATAATAAAGAACAAAAAAGCAAAAACATATACATGATCAAGTACCAATCTTAGCATAATTTTTTTTTTATTTTTTTTTTGTAGGAGGTAGATCAGCTTTAATATTGCAGATAGATTGTAACTTCCATCAATGTAATTGTCTGCATCACTTCCAATCCCCATATATATTTTTTCTCTCATATATATATATTTATATATACATACATATACATACATACACATACATACATACACAAATACACATATCCCTAAAAAAACAAAAAAACAAATATTTATTACTTTCCAACCCCACCAACCCTTCCCTAATTGGAGTAAACTAGTGAACAACAACGCTTAGGCCTCTACTTCCAGCTTATACATACTATATATATTTGATGGACACAGTCCATTTTACAATAGTTCTATTTTGTTTGTTTTTACTCCTGAATTTCCTCTACCCTCCGATCATTTTCATGATGTCCATCCGGTTTGCTTCTATATGCCATATCTTTAAAACTGTGTTATTTCACAAAAATTCTTAACCTATAACCTATGTACTTATTATGGACACAGTATGTTTTATGTTTTTAGAATCAACTATTAAAGACTACCAGAACCCACTGGATTCTCCAATTACATTGAATGAACTACAGGACAAAATACAAACCCTCCAACCCAAAAAGGCCTGTGGTGTTGATGGTATCCTCAATGAAATGATAAAATATACAGACCACAAATTCAAATTGGCTATACTTAAACTTTAACATCATCCTTTGCTCTGACATCTTCCCAAATATTTGGAACCAAGGACTGATCCCCCCTCAATCCAAAAAAAGTGGAGACAAATTTGACCCCAATAACTACCGTGGGATATGCGTCAACAGCAACCTTGGGAAAATCCTCTGCATTATCATTCAACAGCAGACTCGTACATTTCCTCAGTGAAAACAATGTACTGAGCAAAGGTCAAATTGGCTTTTTACCAAATTACAGTCCGACACACCACATATTCACCCTGCACACCCTAACTGACAAACAAACAAACCAAAACAAAGGCAAATTCTTCTCATGCTTTGTTGATTTCAAAAAAGCTTTTGACTCAATTTGGCATTAGGGTCTGCTATACAAATTGAAGGAAAGTGGGGTTGGGGGAAGAACATACGACATTATAAAATCCATGTACACAAAGTGTGTGGTAAAAACTGGTAAAAAACACACACATTTCTTTCCACAGGGCCGTGGGGTGAGACAGGGATGCAGCTTTAGCCCCACCCTCTTCAACAAATATATCAACGAATTGGCGAGGGCACTAGAACAGTCTGCAGCACCCGGCCTCACCCTACTAGAATCTGAAGTCAAATGTCTACTGTTTGCTGATGATCTGGTGCATCTGTCCCCAATCAAGGAGGGCCTACAGCAGCACCTAGATCTTCTGCACAGATTCTGTCAGACCTGGGCCCTGACAGTAAAGCTGTGTACGATCTGAGAGACAAGGCAAGAAGGGCCTTCTATGCCATCAAAAGGAACA
This sequence comes from Coregonus suidteri, assembly GCA_036851935.1. NCBI lineage: Eukaryota > Metazoa > Chordata > Actinopteri > Salmoniformes > Salmonidae > Coregonus > Coregonus suidteri. Next base: position 4,497,012 of record CM072221.1, read on the forward strand.
TACAATTCGACATACCAATTAGGCTAAAAATACTTGAATCAGTTATAGAACCCATTTGCCCTTTATGGTTGTAAGGTCTGGGGTCCGCTCATCAACCAATAATTCACAAAATGGGACAAACACCAAATTGAGACTCTGCAAAAATATCCTCTGTGTACAACGTAAAACACCAAATAATGCATGCAGAGCAGAATTAGGCCGATACCCGCTAATGATCAAAATCCAGAAAAGAGCCGTACAATTATACAACCACCTAAAAGGAAGCGATTCCCAAACCTTCCATAACAAAGCCATCACCTACAGAGAGATGAACATGGAGAAGAGTCTCCTAAGCAAGCTGGTCATGGGGCTCTGTTCACAAACACAAACAGACCCCACATAGCCCAGGACAGGAACAGCAACACCATTAGAAACAGCCAAATCATGAGAAAACAAAAATATACTTACTTGACACATTGGAAAGAATTAACAAAAAAACTGAGCAAACTAGAATGCTATTTGGCCCTAAACAGAGAGTACACAGTGGCAGAATACCTGACCACTGTGACTGACCCAAACTTAAGGAAAGCATTGACTATGTACAGACTCAGTGAGCATAGCCTTGCTATTGAGAGCCGCCGTAGGCAGACCTGGCTCTCAAGAGCAGACAGGCTATGTGCAGCACTGCCCACAAAATGAGGTGGAAACTGAGCTGCACTTCCTAACCTCCTGCCAAATGTATGACCATATTAGAGACACATATTTCCCTCAGATTACAGAGATCCACAAAGTATTTGAAAACAAATCCAATTTGGATAAACTCTCATATCTATTTGGTGAAATACCACAGCGTGCCATCACAGCAGCAAAATTTGTGACCTGTTGCCACAAGAAAAGGGCAACCAGTGAAGAACAAACACCATTGTAAATAAAACCCATATTTATGTTTATTTATTTTCCTTTTTGCACTATTTGCACATCATTACAACACCGTATATAGACATAATATGACATTTGAAATGTCTTTATTATTTTGGAACTTTTGTTAGTGTAATGTTTACTTTTCATTTTATTTATTGTTTAATTCACTTTTGTTAATCATCAATTTCACTTGCTTTGGCAATGTTAACATATGTGTCCCATAACAATAAAGCCCTTTGAATTGAAATTTAATTTAATTGAGATAGAAAGAGCAATAGAGAGAGAGAGAGAGAGAGAGAGGAGAGAGGAGAGAGAGAGAGAGAGAGAGAGGAGGGAGGAGAGAGAGAGAGAGAGAGAGAGAGAGAGGAAGAGAGAGGAGAGAGAGAGAGAGAGAGAGAGAGAGAGAGAAAGAGAGATGAAAGTTCATGTACTAACCTTGGAGAGTTAGTCTAAGGCACTCTGACACTAAATAAATCAGTATCACACACACACTCACACATAGACACACACACACAAATGCCCCACACACTGACCCACTTGCAGCCTCATCATCTCACTTATGATGAATAAAGCAGTGGGGGGAGGATGGACACACACACACACACACACACACACACACACACACACACACACACACACACACACACACACACACACACACACTCCGCTAAGTGAGTCCTGTCCTATATAGAGCTCTGTGCTGAGTAAGGAGTAGAGGTCTCTAAATATATTACCCTGCTAAAAAAGATATCACCACACACACACACACGGACACGCACACGCACACGAACAGACGCACACATACACAGGGATGGACAGATACACAGAAACACACTTCACTAAAGAGGAGGGAAAAGGGGAGGGGGGAAGAAAAGGAGGTAGAGAACATATAAAGATGAACATTTAGAATAAAAATGAAAAACAAACCTCATCAGGGAGGGATCATATGAAAAACAAACCTCATCAGGGAGGGATCAAAAACACAGAACCCTCATCAGGGGAGGGACATCATATGAAAAACAACCTCATCAGGGGAGGGATCATGAAGGGATCATATGAAAAACAAACCTCATCAGGGAGGGATCATATGAAAACAAACCTCATCAGGGATCATATGAAAAACGAAACCTCATCAGGGAGGGATATGAAAAAACAAACCTCATCAGGAGGGATCATATGAAAACACAAACCTCATCAGGGAGGTATCATATGAAAAACAAACCTCATCAGGGAGGGATCATATAAAAAACAAAACCTCATTCAGGGAGGTATCATATGAAAAACAAACCTTATCAGGGTATCATCCTCATCAGGGAGGGGATCATATGAAAAACAAACCTTCATCATCAGGGAGGGATCATATGAAAAACAAAACCTCATCATCATATAAAAACGAAGCTCATCAGGGAGGGATCATATGAAAAAACAAACCTCATCAGGGATCATATGAAAAACAAACCTCTCATCAGGGAGGGATCAATGAAAAACAACCTCATCAGGATCATTCATATGAAAAACATCAACCTCATCAGGGAGGGATCATATGAAAAACAAACCTCATCAGGGGGATCATATGAAAAACAAACCTCATCAGGGAGGGATCATATGAAAAACAAACCTCATCAGGGAGGGATCATATGAAAAACAAAACTCATCAGGGAGGGATCATATGAAAAACAAACCTCATCAGGGAGGATCATATGAAAAAAAAACCTCATCAGGGAGGGATCATATGAAAAACAAACCTCATCAGGGAGGTAATGAAAAAAATATGAAAAAACAACAAACCTCATCAGGGAGGGATCATATGAAAAACACAACCTCATCAGGGAGGGATCATATGAAAAACAAACCTCATCAGGGAGGATCATATGAAAAAACAAACCTCTTCAGGAGGGGATCATATGAAAAAAACAACAACCTCATCAGGAGGGATCATATGAAAAAACAAACCTCATCAGGGAGGGATCATATGAAAAACAAACCTCATCAGGGAGGGATAATATGAAAAAACAAATCTCATGAGGGAGGGATCATATGAAAAACAAACCTCATCAGGGAGGGAATCATAAAAAAACAAACCTCATCAGGGAGGGATCATATGAAAAACAAACCTCATCATGGGAGGGATCATATGAAAATTCAAACCTTATCAGGATCATATGAAAAAACAAACAAACCTCATCAGGAGGGATCATATGAAAAACAAACCTCATCAGGGAGGTATCATATGAAAAAAAAACCTCATCAGGGAGGGATCATATGAAAAACAAACCTCATCAGGGAGGGATCATATGAAAAAACAAACCTCATCAGGGAGGGATCATATGAAAAAACAAACCTCATCAGGAGGGATCATATGAAAAACAAACCTCATCAGGGAGGGATCATATGAAAAACAAACCTCATCAGGGAGGGATCATATGAAAAACAAACCTCATCAGGGAGGTATCATATGAAAAACAAACCTCATCAGGGAGGTATCATATGAAAAACAAACCTCATCAGGGAGGGATCATATGAAAAACAAACCTCATCAGGGAGTAGGGATCATATGAAAAACAAACCTCATCAGGGATCATTTGAAAAAACAAACCTCATCAGGGAGGGATCATATGAAAAACAAACCTCATCAGGGATCATATATGAAAAACAAACCTCATCAGGGAGGGATCATATGAAAAAAACAAACCTCATCAGGGAGGGATCATATGAAAAACAAACCTCATCAGGGAGGGATCATATGAAAAACAAACCTCATCAGGGATCATATGAAAAACAAACCTCATCAGGGAGGGATCATATGAAAAAAACAAACCTCATCAGGGAGGGATCATATGAAAAAACCTCACCTCAGGGGGATCATATGAAAAACCAAACCTCATCAGGGAGGGATCATATGAAAAACAAACCTCATCAGGGATCATCATGAAAAACAAACCTCATCAGGGAGGTATCATATGAAAAACAAACCTCACATTGGGATCATATCATCAGGAGGGATCAATATGAAAAACAAACCTCCTCAGGGAGGGATCATATGAAAAAACAAACCTCATCAGGGAGGGATCATATTGAAAAACAAACCTCATCAGGGAGGTATCATATGAAAAACAACCTCATCAGGGAGGGATCTCATATGAAAACAAACCTCATCAGGGAGGGATCATATGAAAAACAAACCTCATCAGGGAGGGATCATATGAAAAACAAACCTCATCAGGGAGAGGAATCATATGAAAAACAAAACCTCATCAGGAGGGATCATATGAAAAACAAACCTCATCAGGGATCATATGAAAACAAACCTCATCAGGGAGGGATCATATGAAAAACAAACCTCAACAGGGAGGTATTATATGAAAAACCAAACCTCATCAGGGAGGGATCATATGAAAAAAACCAAACCTCATCAGGGAGGGATCATATGAAAAACAAACCTCATCAGGGAGGGATCATATGAAAAAACAAACCTCATATGAAAATCAAACCAGGGAGGATCATATGAAAAAAAACCTCATCAGGGAGGTATCATATGAAAAACAAACCTCATCAGGGAGGGATCATATGAAAAACAAACCTCATCAGGGAGGATCATATGAAAAACAAACCTCATCAGGGAGGGATCATATGAAAAACAAACCTCATCATGGAGGTATCATATGAAAAAAAACCTCATCAGGGGAGGGATCATATGAAAAACAAAACCTCATCAGGGGTATCATATGAAAAACAAACCTCATCAGGGAGGGATCATATGAAAACAAACCCTCATCACGGAGGGATCATATGAAAAACAAACCTCATCAGGGAGGGACAATATGAAAAACAAAACCTCATCAGGGAGGGGATCATATGAAAAACAAACCTCATCAGGGATCATATGAAAAACAAACCTCATCAGGGATCATATGAAAAAAACAAACCTCATCAGGGAGGGATCATATGAAAAACAAACCTCATCAGGGAGGGATCATATGAAAAAACAAACCTCATCAGGGAGGTATCATATGAAAAACAAACCTCATCAGGAGGGATCATATGAAAAACAAACCTCATCAGGGAGGGATCATATGAAAAACAAACCTCATCAGGGAGGGATTATATGAAAAACAAACCTCATCAGGGAGGGATCATATGAAAAACAAAACCTCATCAGGGAGGTATCATATGAAAACAAACCTCATCAGGGAGGGATCATATGAAAACAAACCTCATCAGGGAGGGATCATATGAAAAACAAACCTCATCAGGGATCATATGAAAAAACAAACCTCATCAGGGAGGGATCATATGAAAAACAAACCTCATCAGGGATCATATATGAAAAACAACCTCATCAGGGAAAAACAAACCTCATCAGGGAGGATCATATGAAAAACAAACCTCATCAGGGAGGGATCATATGAAAAACAAAACCTCATCAGGGAGGGTATCATATGAAAAACAAACCTCATCAGGGAGGGATCATATGAAAAAACAAACCTCATCAGGGAGGGATCATATGAAAAACAAACCTCATCAGGGAGGTATCATATGAAAAACAAACCTCATCAGGGAGGGATCATATGAAAAAACAAACCTCATCAGGGATCATATGAAAAACAAACCTCATCAGGGAGGGATCATATGAAAAAACAAACCTCATCAGGGAGGGATCATATGAAAAACAAACCTCATCAGGGAGGGGATCATATGAAAAAAAACAAACCTCATCAGGGAGGGATCATATGAAAAACAAACCTCATCAGGGGGATCATATGAAAAAACAAACCTCATCAGGGAGGGATCATATGAAAACAAACCTCATCAGGGATCATATGAAAAAACAAACCTCATCAGGAGGTGATCATATGAAAAACAAACCTCATCAGGGATCATATGAAAAAACAAACCTCATCAGGGAGGTATCATATGAAAACAACCTCATCATTCATAAAAAACAAACCTCATCAGGGAGGGATCATATGAAAAACAAAACCCTCATCAGGGAGGGATCATATGAAAAACAAACCTCATCATGGAGGGATCATATGAAAAACAAACCTCATCAGGGAGGGATCATATGAAAAACAAACCTCATCAGGGAGGTATCATATGAAAAACAAACCTCATCAGGGAGGGATCATATGAAAAAACAAAACCTCATCAGGGGAGGGATCATATGAAAAACAAACCTCATCAGGGAGGGATCATATGAAAAAAACAAACCTCATCAGGGAGGATCATATGAAAAACAAAACCTCATCAGGGAAGGGATCATATGAAAAACAAACCTCATCAGGGGGATCATATGAAAAAACAAACCTCATCAGGGAGGGATCATATGAAAAACAAACCTCATCAGGGATCATATGAAAAAACAAACCTCATCAGGGAGGGATCATATGAAAAAATAAACCTCATCAGGGATCATATGAAAACAAACTCTCATCAGGGATCATATGAAAATGAAAAAAAAAAACTCATCAGGGAGGGATCATATGAAAAACAAACCTCATCAGGGGGATCATATGAAAAACAAACCTCATCAGGGAGGGATCATATGAAAAACAAACCTCATCAGGAGGTATCATATGAAAAACAAACCTCACCTCATAGAAAAACATCATCAGGGAGGGATCATATGAAAAACAAACCTCATCAGGGATCATATGAAAAACAAACCTCATCAGGGAGGGATCATATGAAAAACAAAACCTCATCAGGGAGGGATCATATGAAAAACAAACCTCATCAGGGAGGGATCATATGAAAAACAAACCTCATCAGGGAGGTATCATATGAAAAACAAACCTCATCAGGGAGGTATCATATGAAAAACAAACCTCATCAGGGAGGATCATATGAAAAACAAACCTCATCATCAAGGGAGGGATCATATGAAAAACAAACCTCATCAGGGAGGTATCATATGAAAAACAAACCTCATCAGGGAGTATCATATGAAAAACAAACCTCATCACAAACCTCATCAGGGAGGGATCATATGAAACAAATGAAACTCAAGGATCATATGAAAAACAAACCTCATCAGGGAGGGATCATATGAAAAACAAAACCTCATCATGGATCATCATGAAAAACGAACCTCATCAGGGAGGGATCATATGAAAAAAAACCTCATCAGGGAGGGATCATATGAAAAAACAAACCTCATCAGGGAGGTATCATATGAAAAAACAAACCTCATCAGGGAGGGATCATATGAAAAACAAACCTCATCAGGGATCATATGAAAAACAAACCTCATCAGGGAGGGATCATATGAAAAACAAACCTCATCAGGGAGGGATCATATGAAAAACAAACTCATCAGGGAGGGATCATATGAAAAACAAACCTCATCAGGGAGGTTATCATATGAAAAACAAACCTCATCAGGGAGGTATCATAATGAAAAACAAACCTCATCAGGAAGGGATCATTTGAAAAACAAACCTCATCAGGGAGGGATCTATGAAAAACAAACCTCATCAGGGAATCATATGAAAAACAAACCTCATCAGGGAGGGATCATATGAAAAACAAAACCTCATCAGGGAGGTATCATATGAAAAACAAACCTCATCATGGAGGATCATATGAAAAACAAACCTCATCAGGGAGGGATCATATGAAAAACAAACCTCATCAGGGAGGGATCATATGAAAAACAAACCTCATCAGGGAGGGATCATATGAAAAACAAACCTCATCAGGGAGGGATCATATGAAAAACAAACCTCATCAGGGAGGGATCATATGAAAAACAAACCTCATCAGGGATCATATGAAAAACAAACCTCATCAGGGAGGTATTATTTTGAAAAAAAACAAACCTCATCAAAGGGATCATATGAAAACCCTCATCAGGGATCATATGAAAAACAAACCTCATCAGGGAGGGATCATATGAAAAACAAAACCTCATCAGGGGAGGTATCATATGAAAAACAAACCTCATCAGGGAGGGATCATATGAAAAACAAACCTCATCAGGGAGGGATTATCATATGAAAAACAAACCTCATCAGGGAGGGATCATATGAAAAAACAAACCTCATAAGGGAGGGATCATATGAAAAAAAAAACCTCATCAGGGAGGGATCATATGAAAAACAAAACCTCATCAGGGGATCATATTGAAAAACAAACCTCATCAGGGAGGGATCATATGAAAAACAAACCTCATCAGGGAGGGATCATATGAAAAACAAACCTCATCAGGGAGGATCATATGAAAAACAAACCTCATCAGGGAGGTATCATATGAAAAACAAAACCTCATCAGGGAGGGATCATATTTGAAAAACAAACCTCATCAGGGAGGGATCATATGAAAAACAAACCTCATCAGGGATCATATGAAAAAACAAACCTCATCAGGGAGGGATCATTTGAAAAAAAAACAAACCTCATCAGGGAGGGATCATATGAAAAACAACCTCATCAGGGAGGGATCATATGAAAAACAAACCTCATCAGGAGGATCATATGAAAAACAAAACTCATCAGGGAGGTATCATATGAAAAACAAACCTCATCAGGGAGGTATTATGATGAAAAACAAACCTCATCAGGGAGGGGATCATATGAAAAAACAAACCTCATCAGGGATCATATGAAAAACAAACCTCATCAGGAGGGATCATATGAAAAAACAAACCTCATCAGGGAGGGATCATATGAAAAACAAACCTCATCAGGGATCAATATGAAAAACAAACCTCATCAGGGAGGGATCATATGAAAAACAAACCTCATCAGGGGGATCATATGAAAAACAAACCTCATCAGGGAGGTATCATATGAAAAACAAACCTCATCAGGGGGATCATATGAAAAGGGAGGGATCATATGAAAATCAAACCTCATCAGGGATCATATGAAAAACAAACCTCATCAGGGAGGGATCATATGAAAAACAAACCTCATCAGGGATCATATATGAAAAACAAACCTCATCAGGAAGGGATCATATGAAAAACAAACCTCATCAGGGAGGGATCATATGACAAAAAAAAAACCTCATCAGGGAGGTATCATATGAAAAACAAACCTCATCAGGGAGGTATCATATGAAAAACCTCAAAACCTATGATCATCAGGATCATATGAAAAACAAACCTCATCAGGGAGGGATCATATGAAAAACAAACCTCATCAGGGAGGGATCATATGAAAAACAAACCCTCATCAGGAGGGATCATATGACAAAAAAAACCTCATCAGGGAGGTATCAACAAAACCTCATCAGGGAGGTATCATATGAAAAACAAACCTCATCAGGGAGGTATCATATGAAAAAACAAACCTCATCAGGGAGGGATCATATGAAAAACTAACCTCATCAGGGGGATCATATGAAAAACAAACCTCATCAGGGATGGATCATATGAAAAACAAACCTCATCAGGGAGGTATCATATGAAAAACAAACCTCATCAGGGATCATATGAAAAACAAACCTCATCAGGGATCATATGAAAAACAAACCTCATCAGGGGATCAGGGATCATATAAAAACAACCTCATCAGGGATCATATGAAAAACAAACCTCATCAGGAGGGATCATATGAAAAAACAAACCTCATCAGAGAGAATCATATGAAAAACAAACCTCATCAGGGAGGGATCATCATATGAAAAACAAACCTCATCAGGGAGGTATCATATGAAAAACAAACCTCATCAGGGAGGTATCATATGAAAAACAAACCTCATCAGGGAGGGATCATATGAAAAAAAAACCTCATCAGGGAGGGATCATATGAAAAACAAACCTCATCAGGGAGGGATCATATGAAAAACAAACCTCATCAGGGAGGGATCATATGACAAAAAAAAAAGGATCATATGAAAAACAAACCTCATCAGGGAGGGATCATATGAAAAAAAAAAACCTCATCAGGGATCATTTGAAAAACAAACCTCATCAGGGAGGGATCATATGAAAAACAACCTCATCAGGGATCATATGAAAAACAACCCTCATCAGGGAGGGATCATATGAAAAACAAACCTCATCAGGGAGGGATCATATGAAAAACAAACCTCATCAGGGATCATAATGAAAACAAACCTCATCAGGGAGGGATCATATGAAAAACAAACCTCATCAGGGAGGGATCATATGAAAAACAAACCTCATCAGGGAGGGATCATATGAAAAACAACCTCATCAGGGAGGGATCATATGAAAAACAAACCTCATCAGGGATCATATGAAAAAACAAACCTCATCAGGGAGGTATCATATGAAAAACAAACCTCATCAGGGAGGTATATTATGAAAAAACAAACCTCATCAGGGAGGATCATATGAAAAACAAACCCTATCAGGGATCATATGAAAACAACAAACCTCATCAGGGAGGGATCATATGAAAAACAAACCTCATCAGGGAGGTATCATATGAAAAACAAACCTCATCAGGGAGGGATCATATGAAAAACAAACCTCATCAGGGAGGGATCATATGAAAAACAAACCTCATCAGGGATCATATGAAAACGAACCTCATCAGGGAGGGATCATATGAAAAACAAACCTCATCAGGGAGGGATCATATGAAAAACAAACCTCATCAGGGAGGGATCATATGAAAAAACAAACCTCATCAGGGATCATATGAAAAACAAAACCTCATCAGGGAGGGATCATATGAAAAACAAACCTCATCAGGGAGGTATCATATGAAAAACAAACCTCATCAGGATCATCATATGAAAAACAAACCTCATCAGGGAGGGATCATATGAAAAAACAAACCTCATCAGGGATCATCATATAAAAACAAACCTCATCAGGGAGGGATCATATGAAAACCAAACCTCATCAGGGATCATATATGAAAAACAACCTCATCAGGGAGGGATCATATGAAAAACAAACCTCATCAGGGAGGGATCATATGAAAAAAAAACCTCATCAGGGAGGGATCATATGAAAAAAAAAACCCTCATCAGGGAGGGATCATATGAAAAAACAAACCTCATCAGGGAGGTATCATATGAAAAAACAAACCTCATCAAGGAGGTATCATATGAAAAACAAACCTCATCAGGGAGATCATATGAAAAACAAACCTCATCAGGGAGGGATCATATGAAAAACAAAAACCTCATCAGGGGATATCATATGAAAAACAACCTCATCAGGGAGGGATCATATATGAAAACAAACCTCATCAGGGAGGGATCATATGAAAAACAAACCTCATCAGGGAGGGATCATATGAAAAACAAACCTCATCAGGGAGGGATCATATGAAAAAACAAACCTCATCAGGGATCATCATATGAAAACAAACCTCATCAGGGAGGGATCATATGAAAAACAAACCTCATCAGGGATCATATGAAAACAAAAAACCTCATCAGGGAGGGATCATATGAAAAACAAACCTCATCAGGGAGGGATCATATGAAAAACAAACCTCATCAGGGAGGGATCATATGAAAAACAAACCTCATCAGGGAGGGATCAAATAAAAAACAAACCTCATCAGGGATTCATATGAAAAACAAACCTCATCAGGGAGGGATCATATGAAAAACAAACCTCATCAGGGATCATATGAAAAACAAACCTCATCAGGGAGGTATCATATGAAAAACAAACCTCATCAGGGAGGGATCATATGAAAAACAAACCTCATCAGGGAGGGATCATATGAAAATCAAACCTTATCAGGGATCATATGAAAAACAAACCTCATCAGGGAGGGATCATTTGAAGATCAAACCTTTTCAGGGATCATATGAAAAACAAACCTCATCAGGGAGGGATCATATGAAAAACAAACCTCATCAGGGAGGGATCATATGACAAAAAAAACCTCATCAGGGAGGTATCATATGAAAAACAAACCTCATCAGGGAGGTATCATATGAAAAACAAACCTCATCAGGGAGGTATTATTTGAAAAACAAACCTCATCAGGGAGGGATCATATGAAAAACTAAACCTCATCAGGGATCATATGAAAAACAAACCTCATCAGGGAGGGATCATATGAAAACAAATCCTCATCAGGGAGGTATCATATGAAAAACAAACCTCATCATGGATCATATGAAAAACAAACCTCATCAGGGAGGGATCATATGAAAAACAAAACTCATCAGGGATCATTTGAAAAAAACGAACCTCATCAGGGAGGGATCATATGAAAAACAAACCTCATCAGGGATCAATGAAAAACCTCCTCATCAGAAAGGGATCATATGAAAACACAACCCTCATCAGGGAGGGATCATATGAAAAAACAAACCTCATCAGGGAGGGATCATATGAAAAACAAACCTCATCAGGGAGGTATCATATGAAAAACAAACCTCATCAAGGGAGGTATCATATGAAAAACAAACCTCATCAGGAGGTATTATTTGAAAAACAACCTCATCAGGGAGGTATTATATGAAAAAAACAAACCTCATCAGGGATCCATATGAAAACAAACCTCATCAGGAGGGGAGAAAAACAAACCTCATCAGAAAAAACAAACCTCATCAGGGGAGGTATCATATTTTTAAAAACCTCATCAACATATGAAAAATCACCTCATCAGGGCAGGGATCATATGAAAAACAAACCTCATCAGGGAGGATATCATATGAAAAACAAACCTCACAGGAAGGGATCATATCAAAACAAACCTCATCAGGGAGGAAACAAACCTCATCAAAAAGGGAGGTCCATATGATTTGACAAACCTCATCAGGAAGGTATCATATGAAAAACAAACCTCATCAGGGATCATATGAAAAAAACAAACCTCATCATCAGGGATCATATGAAAAAAACAAACAAAACGCACCTCATCAGGGAGGGATCATATGAAAAAGGGATCAAAAAATCAAACCTTATCATCAGGGAGGTATCATTTGAGATCAAAAAGGGACAAACCGTCATCAGGAGGGATCATATGATATGAACCTCATCAAATCATATGACAAAAAAAAAATCCTCAGGGAGGGATCATATGATCATAAAAACGGTATTATTTGAACCTCATCAGGGAGGGATCAGGGAGGGATCATATGAAAAACAAATCCTCATCATGACAAATCATGGATCATATGAAAAAAACAAACCTCATCAGGGAATCATATGAGGGAAAACTCATCAGGGATCATTTGAAAAACAAACCTCATCAGGGAGGGATCATATGAAAAAAAAAAACCTCATCAGGGGAGGGATCATATGAAATCAACCTCATCAGGGAGAATCATGAAACGAACCTCAAACCTCATCACAAACCTCATAAGGGAGGTATCATATGAAAAAAACAAAAAACATCATCAGGGAGGTATTATTTTAAAAACCTCTATCAGGGAGGGATCATAGTGAAAAACTCATCATCAGGTATCAATATGAAAAACAAACCTAATCAGGGAGGGATCATATGATGAAAAAAAACAAACCTCATCAGGGAGGGATCATATGAAAAACGAACCTCATCAGGGAGGGATCATATGAAAAAAAAAAACCTCATCAGGGATCATATGAAAAACAAACCTCATCAGGAAGGGATCATATGAAAAACAAACCTCATCAGGGATACCTCATCAGGATGTATATGAAAAACAAACCTCATCAGGGAGGGATCATATGAAAAAACAAAAAAACCCCTCATCAGGGAGGGATCATATGAAAAACAAACCCTCATCAGGGATCAATATGAAAAACAAACCTCATCAGGAGGGATCATATGAAAAACAAACCTCATCAGGGAGGGATATAAAAAACAAACCTCATCAAAGGTATCAAACCTCAACAAACCACATCAGGGATCATATGAAAAACAAACCTCATCAGGGAGGGATCATATGAAAAACAAACCTCATCAGGGAGGGTTCATATGAAAAACAAACCTCATCAGGGATCATATGAAAACAAACCTCATCAGGGAGGGATCATATGAAAAACAAACCTCATCAGGGATCATATGAAAAACAAACCTCATCAGGAGGTATCATATGAAAAACAAACCTCATCAGGGAGGGATCATATGAAAAACAAACCTCATCAGGGATCATATTAAAAAGACCCTCATCAGGGAGGGATAATATGAAAAAACCCTTATCAGGGATCATATTGAAAAACAAACCTCATCAGGGAGGGATCATATGAAAATCAAACAAACCTTCATCAGGGAGGATCATATGAAAAACAAACCTCATCAGGGAGGGATCATATGAAAAACAAACCTCATCAGGGAGGGATCATATGAAAAAACAAAACCTCATCAGGGAGGGATCATATGAAAAAACAAACACCTCATCAGGGAGGGATCATATGAAAAATCAAACCTCAGATCAGGGAGGGATCATATGAAAAACACACCTCATCAGGGAGGTATTATATGAAATACAAACCTCATCAGGGAGGGATCATATGAAAAACAAACCTCATCAGGGATCATATGAAAAACGAACCTCATCACGGAGGGACAATATGAAAAACAAACCTCATCAGGGAGGTATCATATGAAAAACAAACCTCATCAGGGAGGTATAATATGGAAAACAAAAAACATCAGGGATCATATGAAAAACAAACCTCATCAGGGAGGGATGGTATGAAAAACAAACCTCATCAGGGAGGGATCATATGAAAAACAAACCTCATCAGGGAGGGATCATATGAAAAACAAACCTCATCAGGGAGGGATCAAATAAAAAACAAACCTCATCAGGGATTGTATGAAAAACAAACCTCATCAGGGAGGGATTATATGAAAAACAAACCTCATCAGGGATCATATGAAAAACAAACCTCATCAGGGAGGTATCATATGAAAACAAACCTCATCAGGGATCATATGAAAAAACAAACCTCATCAGGGAGGGATCATATGAAAATCAAACCTTATCAGGGATCATATGAAAAACAAACCTCATCAGGGAGGGATCATATGAAAAACAAACCTCATCAGGGAGGGATCATATGACAAAAAAAAACCTCATCAGGGAGGTATCATATGAAAAAAAAACCTCATCAGGGAGGTATCATATGAAAAACAAACCTCATCAGGAAGGTATTATTTGAAAAACAAACCTCATCAGGGAGGGATCATATGAAAAACTAAACCTCATCAGGGATCATATGAAAAACAAACCTCATCAGGGAGGGATCATATGAAAAACAAATCCTCATCAGGGAGGTATCATATGAAAAACAAACCTCATCATGGATCATATGAAAAACAAACCTCATCAGGGAGGGATCATATGAAAAACCAAAAACTCATCAGGGATCATTTGAAAAACGAACCTCATCAGGGAGGGATCATATGAAAAACAAACTCATCAGTGATCAGATATAAAACAAACCTCATCAGGAAGGGATCATATGAAAAACAAACCTCATCAGGGAGGGATCATATGAAAAACGAACCTCATCAGGGAGGGATCATATGAAAAAACAAACCTCATCAGGGAGGTATCATATGAAAAACAAACCTCATAAGGGAGGTATCAAATGAAAAACAATCCTCATCAAGGAGGTATTATTTGAAAAACAAACCTCATCAGGGAGGTATTATTTTAAAAATAAACCTCATCAGGAAGAGATCATATGAAAAACTAACCTCATCAGGGATCATATGAAAAACAAACCTCATCAGGGAGGGATCATATGAAAAACAAAACCTCATCAGGGAGGTATCATATGAAAAACAAACCTCATCATGGATCATATGAAAAACAAACCTCATCAGGGAGGGATCATATGAAAAAAAAAACTAATCAGGGACCATTTGAAAACGAACCTCATCAGGGAGGGATCATATGAAAAACAAACCTCATCAGGGATCAGATGAAAAACGAACCTCATCAGGAAGGGATCATATGAAAAACAAACCTCATCAGGGATAAAATGAAAAACAAACCTCTTCAGAGATCATATGAAAAACAAACCTCATCAGGGATGTATCATATGAAAAACAAACCTCATCAGGGAGGTATCATATGAAAAACACACCTCATCAGGAAGGTATTATATGAAAAACAAACCTCATCAGGGATCATATGAAAAACAAACCTCATCAGGGATCATATGAAAAACGAACCTCATCAGGGAGGGACAATATAAAAAAACAAACCTCATCAGGGATCATATGAAAATCAAACCTTATCAGGGATCATATGAAAAACAAACCTCATCAGGGAGGGATCATTTGAAGATCAAACCTTTTCAGGGATCATAAGAAAAACAAACCTCATCAGGGAGGGATCATATGAAAAACAAACCTCATCAGGGAGGGATCATATGACAAAAAAAAACCTCATCAGGGAGGTATCATATGAAAAACAAACCTCATCAGGGAGGTATCATATGAAAAACAAACCTCATCAGGACGGTATTATTTGAAAAACAAACCTCATCAGGGAGGGATCATATGAAAAACTAACCTCATCAGGGATCATATGAAAAACAAACCTCATCAGGGAGGGATCATATGAAAAACAAATCCTCATCAGGGAGGTATCATATGAAAAACAAACCTCATCATGGATCATATGAAAAACAAACCTCATCAGGGAGGGATCATATGAAAAACAAAACTCATCAGGGATCATTTGAAAAACGAACCACATCAGGGAGGGATCATATGAAAAACAAACCTCATCAGTGATCAGATATAAAACGAACCTCATCAGGAAGGGATCATATGAAAAACAAACCTCATCAGGGAGGGATCATATGAAAAACAAACCTCATCAGGGAGGAATCATATGAAAAACGAACCTCATCAGGGAGGTATCATATGAAAAACAAACCTCATAAGGGAGGTATCATATGAAAAACAATCCTCATCAAGGAGGTATTATTTGAAAAACAAACCTCATCAGGGAGGTATTATTTTAAAAATAAACCTCATCAGGGAGGGATCATATGAAAAACTAACCTCATCAGGGATCATATGAAAAACAAACCTAATCAGGGAGGGATCATATGAAAAACAAAACCTCATCAGGGAGGTATCATATGAAAAACAAACCTCATCATGGATCATATGAAAAACAAACCTCATCAGGGAGGGATCATATGAAAAAAAAAAACTCATCAGGGATCATTTGAAAACGAACCTCATCAGGGAGGGATCATATGAAAAACAAACCTCATCAGGGATCAGATGAAAAATGAACCTCATCAGGAAGGGATCATATGAAAAACAAACCTCATCAGGGATCAAATGAAAAACAAACCTCTTCAGAGATCATATGAAAAACAAACCTCATCAGGGATGTATCATATGAAAAACAAACCTCATCAGGGAGGTATCATATGAAAAATACACCTCATCAGGAAGGTATTATATGAAAAACAAACCTCATCAGGGATCATATGAAAAACAAACCTCATCAGGGATCATATGAAAAACGAACCTCATCAGGGAGGGACAATATAAAAAAACAAACCTCATCAGGGAGGTATCATATGAAAAACAAAAACCACATCAGGGATCATATGAAAAACAAACCTCATCAGGGAGGGATCATATGAAAAACAAACCTCATCAGGGAGGGTTCATATGAAAAACAAACCTCATCAGGGATCATATGAAAAACAAACCTCATCAGGGAGGGATCATATGAAAAACAAACCTCATCAGGGATCATATGAAAAACAAACCTCATCAGAGAGGTATCATATGAAAAACAAACCTCATCAGGGAGGGATCATATGAAAAACAAACCTCATCAGGGATCATATGAAAAACGACCCTCATCAGGGAGGGATAATATGAAAATCAAACCTTATCAGGGATCATATGAAAAACAAACCTCATCAGGGAGGGATCATATGAAAATCAAACCTCATCAGGGAAGGATCAAATGAAAAACAAACCTCATCAGGGAGGGATCATATGAAAAACCAACCTCATCAGGGAGGGATCATATGAAAAACAAACCTCATCAGGGATCATTTGAAAAACGAACCTCATCAGGGAGGGATCATATGAAAATCAAACCCTATCAGGGATCATATGAAAAACAAACCTCATCAGGGATGGATCATATGAAAAACAAAACTCATCAGGGAGGGATCATATGAAAAACAAACCTCATCAGGGAAGGATCTTATGAAAAACTGAGAGGGGAGAAAGAGAAGGAGTATATATAAATATATATATATATATATATATATATATATATGTATAGAGAGAGAGAGAGAGAGAGAGAGAGAGAGAGAGAGAGAGAGAGAGAGAGAGAGAGAGAGAGAGAGAGAGAGAGAGAGAGAGAGAGAGAGAGAGAGAGAGAGAGAGAGAGAGAGAGAGAGAGAGAGAGAGAGAGAGAGAGAGAGAGAGAGAGACAGAGAGCAAAAGGAGATAGAGAGAGAGGTAGAGCAAGTGATAAAATGAAAGAGAAGAGGAAAAACAAATTAGGTATATTGGATGAGAGGGGCCAGGTGGGGAAGGAAGGAAAGTCTTGTTTGGAATTAATGGGTTTGTGATGTATTTCACAAACCCATTAAGAGAGAAAGAGATAGAGAGAGGGTAGAGAGAGAGAGAGGTGGAGAGAGAGAAGTAGAGAGAGGGTATAGAGAGGTGGAGAGAGAGAAGTAGAGAGAGGGTAGAGAGAGAGAGGTGGAGAGAGAGAGAGAAGTAGAGAGAGGGTATAGAGAGGTGGAGAGAGAGAAGTAGAGAGAGGGTAGAGAGAGAGAGGTGGAGAGAGAGAGAGAAGTAGAGAGAGGGTAGAGAGAGGTGGAGAGAGAGAAGTAGAGAGAGGGGTAGAGAGAGAGGTGGAGAGAGAGAGAGAAGTAGAGAGAGGGTAGAGAGAGGTGGAGAGAGAGAAGTAGAGAGAGGGTAGAGAGAGAGAGAGGTGGAGAGAGAGAAGTAGAGAGAGGGTAGGGAGAGAGAGAGTTGGAGAGAGAGAAGTAAAGAGAGAGGGTAGAGAGAGAGAGAGGTGGAGAGAGAGAAGTAAAGAGAGAGGTTAGAGAGAGAGAGGTGGAGAGAGAGAAGTAGAGAAAGGGTAGAGAGAGGGTAGAGAGAGGTGGAAAGCTGTGGGGTATAAGAATGTTTGGAAATCATTGTGAGGAGGAAAATCAGAAGTTGAATAACAGCAAAAACAAAACAGCAGAGAGAGTGAGGAGGGAGAGATGAGGGAGAGAGGGAGGAGGGAGAGATGAGGGAGAGAGTGAGGATGGAGAGATGAGGGAGAGAGGGAGGAGGGAGAGATGAGGGAGAGAGTGAGGATGGAGAGATGAGGGAGAGAGGGAGGAGGGAGAGATGAGGGAGAGAGGGAGGAGGGAGAGATGAGGGAGAGAGGGAGGAGGGAGAGATGAGGGAGAGAGGGAGGAGGGAGAGATGAGGGAGAGAGTGAGGATGGAGAGATGAGGGAGAGAGGGAGGAGGGAGAGATGAGGGAGAGAGGGAGGAGGGAGAGAGGGAGGAGGGAGAGATGAGGGAGAGAGGGAGGAGGGAGAGATGAGGGAGAGAGGGAGGAGGGAGAGATGAGGGAGAGAGGGAGGAGGGAGAGATGGAAGGAAGGGCAGGCAGAGAAGCAGTATAATTGAAAATATAAGAATAGACAGAGGGAAGCACAGAAGGAAAAAACAAAAAGAAAAAGAAAACAAAAACAATAACAAGATATGGGGAACATAAAAAAAGAGAAAGGAGAAAATATGATGGAAGAGGGCGAGAGCAAAAGAGACATGCAGAGAGACAAAGTGTGAGAGAGAGAGAGAGTGTAATGTTTACTGTTAATATTTATTGTTTATTTCACTTTTGTTTACTATCTAATTCACTTGCTTTGGCAATGTTAACATACATTTCCCATGCCAATAAAACCCTTAAATTGAAATTGAAATTGAAATTGAAATTGAAATTGAAAGAGAGAGAGAGAGAGAGAGAGAGAGAGAGAGAGAGAGAGAGAGAGAGAGAGAGAGAGAGAGAGAGAGAGAGAGAGAGAGAGAGAGGTAGAGAGAGAGAGACAGAGAGAGAGGTAGAGAGAGAGACCGGCATAGACAGAGATAGAGAGGTCTAGAGAGAGGCAGAGACAGAGAGAGAGAGAGAGAAAGAGAGAGAGAGAGAGAGAGAGAGAGAGAGAGAGAGAGAGAGAGAGAGAGAGAGAGAGAGAGAGAGAGAGAGAGAGAGAGGGGCAGAGACAGAAAGCAAAAGGACTGAGAGAGAAGTAAAGAGATAGAGTGAGAGAGAAGTGGGGAGTGGAGAGAGAGAGAAGTTGACTGAGAAGGTGAGAGAAAGAGGTGGAGAGAGAGAGGAAGAGTGAGAGGGTAGAGAGGTGGAGAGAGAGGTAGAGAGAGAGATAGAGAGAGAAAGGTTAGAGCGAGAGAGGTAGAGGGAGGACAGAGAGGGAGAGAAAGGGGTAAATAGAGAGGTATATATATATAGAGAGAGAACGAGAGAGAGAAAGAGAGAGAGAGAGAGAGAGAGAGAGAGAGAGAGGTAGAGAGAGAAGAGCCATCACCTACAGAGATATGAACTTGGAGAAGAGTCCCCTAAGTCAGCTGGTCCTGGGGCTCTGTTCACAAACACAAACAGACCCCACAGAGCCCCAGGACAACAACAACAACAACAACAACAACAACAACACAATTAGACCCAACCAAATCATGAGAAAAAAAAAAGAGAATTACTTGACATATTGGAAAGAACAAACTAGAGCAAACTAGAATGCTAATCGGGCCTAAACAGAGAGGACAGGAACAGCAACAGAATTAGAAACAGCCAAATCATGAGAAAACAAAAATATACTTACTTGACACATTGGAAAGAATTAACAAAAAAACTGAGCAAACTAGAATGCTATTTGGCCCTAAACAGAGAGTACACAGTGGCAGAATACCTGACCACTGTGACTGACCCAAACTTAAGGAAAGCTTTGACTATGTAGAGACTCAGTGAGCATAGCCTTGCTATTGAGAGAGACCGCCGTAGGCAGACCTGGCTCTCAAGAGAAGACAGGCTATGTGCACACTGCCCACAAAAATGAGGTGGAAACTGAGCTGCACTTCCTAACCTCCTGCCAAATGTATGACCATGTCAGAGACACATATTTTCCTCAGATTAGAGCGATCCACAAAGAATTAGAAAACAAACCCAATTTTGATATACTCCCTTATCTACTGGGTGAAAAACCACAGTGTGCCATCACAGCTGCAAGATTTGTGACCTGTTGCCACAAGAAAAGTGCAACCAGTGAAGAACAAACACCATTGTAAATACATCCCATATTTATGTTTATTTATTTTCCCTTTTGTACTTTAACTATTTGCACATTGTTGCAACACACTATATAGACATAATATGACAATTGAAATGTCTTTATTGTTTTGGAACTTCTGAGTGTAATGTTTACTGTTAATATTTATTGTTTATTTCACTTTTGTTTACTATCTACTTCACTTGCTTTGGCAATGTTAACATACGTTTCCCATGCCAATAAAGCCCTTAAATTGAAATTGAATTGAAATTGAATTGAAATTGAAATTGAATTGAAGTAGAGAGAGAGGTAGAGAGAAGGTAGACACGTGGAGAGACAGGTAGAGAGAGACATTGGAGAGACAGGTAGAGAGAGAGAGGTAGAGAGAGACATTGGAGAGACAGGTAGAGAGAGAGAGGTAGAGAGAGACATTGGAGAGACAGGTAGAGAGAGACAGGTAGAGAGAGACATTGGAGAGACAGGTAGAGAGAGACATTGGAGAGACAGGTAGAGAGAGAGAGGTAGAGAGAGACATTGGAGAGACAGGTAGAGAGAGAGAGGTAGAGAGAGACATTGGAGAGACAGGTAGAGAGAGAGAGGTAGAGGGAGGGCAGAGAGAGAGAGGTGGAATGCTGTGGTCTGTAAGAATGTTTGGAAATCATTGTGTGGAGGAAAATGGAAAAACTGCAAAGACAAATCAACAACTAGGGGTGGAGGGGGGAGAGAGGGATGAGGGAGAGAGGAGGGAGAGAGGCAGGAGGGAGAGAGGAGGGAGAGAGGAGGGAGAGAGGGAGGAGGAAGAGAGGAGGGAGAGAGGAGAGAGAGAGCGAAGGAAGGGGCAGGCAGAGAAGCAGAGGTATAATTGAAACGATAAGAATAGACGTGAAGCACAGAAGGAGAAAAGGAAAACAAATATAATAACAAGATAAAGAAGAGCGACAGAGAAAAGAGGAAAATATGGTGAAAGAGAAATAGAAGGACAGATGGAGGGAGAGATGGAGGGAGAGCTGGAGGGAGAGATGGAGGGAGAGATGGAGGGAGAGATGGAGGGAGAGCTGGAGGGAGAGATGGAGGGAGAGATGGAGGGAGAGATGGAGGGAGAGCTTGAGGGAGAGATGGAGGGAGAGATGGAGGGAGAGATGGAGGGAGAGCTGGAAGGAGAGCTGGAGAGAGAGATGGAGGGAGAGCTGGAGGGAGAGACGGAGGGAGAGATGGAGGGAGAGATGGAGGGAGAGCTGGAGGGAGAGATAAAGGGAGAGCTGGAGGGAGAGATGGAGGGAGAGATGGAGGGAGAGATGGAGGGAGAGCTGGAGGGAGAGATGGAGGGCGAGCTGGAGGGAGAGCTGGAGGGAGAGATGGAGGGAGAGATGGAGGGAGAGATGGAGGGAGAGATGGAGGGAGAGATGGGAGGGAGAGCTGGAGGGAGAGATGGAGGGAGAGATGGAGGGAGAGCTGGTGGGAGTGACGGAGGGAGAGATGGAGGGAGAGATGGAGGGAGAGCTGGAGGGAGAGATGGAGGGAGAGATGGAGGGAGAGATGGAGGGAGAGCTGGAGGGAGAGATGGAGGGAGAGATGGAGGGAGAGATGGAGGGAGAGCTGGAGGGAGAGATGGAGGGAGAGATGGAGGGAGAGATGGAGGAGAGATGGAGGGAGAGATGGAGGGAGAGATGGAGGGAGAGATGGAGGGAGAGATGGAGGGAGAGATGGAGGGAGAGAGCTGGAGGGAGAGATGGAGGGAGAGATGGAGGGAGAGCTGGAGGGAGAGATGGAGGGAGAGCTGGAGGGAGAGATGGAGGGAGAGATGGAGGGAGAGATGGAGGGAGAGCTGGAGGGAGAGATGGAGGGAGAGATGGAGGGAGAGATGGAGGGAGAGATGGAGGGAGAGCTGGAGGGAGAGATGGAGGGAGAGCTGGAGGGAGAGATGGAGGGAGAGATGGAGGGAGAGATGGAGGTAGAGCTGGAGGGAGAGATGGAGGGAGAGCTGGAGGGAGAGATGGAGGGAGAGCTGGAGGGAGAGATGGAAGGAGAGATGGAGGGAGAGATGGAGGGAGAGATGGAGGGAGAGCTGGAGGGAGAGATGGAGGGAGAGATGGAGGGAGAGATAAACAGAAGAAACTCTTTGTCTCCAAGTCTCTCTCTTATTTCCTCTATGACTCTTGCTTTATTCATCAAGTCACTAAATACGGTAAACATTTCTCAGCATGACTCCCTCCCTCTGTCTTCCGCTCCTGACAGTGTTGTATTATTGTGGGTTACCCCCCATTGTTGTGAGGATGCACACCAAATGGTAGCATATTCCCCATGTAGTGCGCCATGGTCCCTTGGTGAAAGTAGTGCACTAAATAGGTAATAGTTTTCCATTTAGGATGTAACCTGATTCCAAGGCATTTATTCCCTGCTTTGATGCTTTGCCAACCATAATCATGATGATTACGACTACGGTGATGATAATGATGATGGTGATGGTGATGATGATGATGATGATGGTGATGATAGTGATTAATCGCTGTTGTCAATAGCAACAAGGAGCGCAACGGGGATCGGAATGTTGACGGTCTGTAAATGAGGTTGTTTATCGTATACTATTATGTATTGATTATTACATTACATTTTTTCACTCTTTACCTTACATTTTTTCACCCTCTAACGCAACCTCTCCACCTCTCCACCTTTCCACCTCTCCCTCCACCTCTCCTCTTCTTCTCCTCTCCCTCCACCTCTCCTCTCCTCTCCATCCAAGTCTCCTCCTCTCCTCTCCCTCCTCCTCTCCTCTCCCTCCACATCACCTCTCCCCTCCTCTCCTCTCCTCTCCTCCTCTCCTTCCACCTCTCCTCTCCCTCCACCTCTCCTCTCCTCTCCCTCCACCTCTCCACCTCTCATCTCCCTCCATATCTCCTCTCCCCTCCTCTCCTCTCCCTCCAAATCTCCTGTTCTCTCCTTCAACCTCTCCTCTCCCTCCACCTCTCCTCTCCTCTCCCTCCACCTCTCCTCTCCATCCACCTCTCCTCTCCTCTCCCTCCACCTCTCCTCTCCTCTCCCTCCATATCTCCTCTCCCCTCCTCTCCTCTCCCTCCAACTCTCCTGTTCTCTCCTTCAACCTCTCCTCTCCCTCCACCTCACCTCACATATCCTCTCTCTCCACCTCTCCTCTCCTCTCCCTCCACCTCTCCTCTCCATCCACCTCTCCTCTCATCTCTCTCCATGTCTCCTCTACCCATCTCCCCTCTCCCTCCACCTCTCCTGTGCTCTCCCTCAATCTCTCCTCTCCTCTCCCTCCGTCTCACATCTCCTCTCCCTCAACGTCTCCTCTCCAACCACCTCTCCTCTCCTCTCCCTCCATCTCTCCTCTACCTCTACCTCCACCTCACCTCTCCCTCCATCTCTCCTCTCCCGTCACCTCTCTCTCTCCATCCACCTCTCCTTTCCTTTCACTCCAGCTCTCCCTCCACCTAACCTCAACCTCCACCTCATCTTCTCCCCATCACTCCTTTACCTCCACCTCTTCTCTTCCCCATCTCTCCTCTTCCTCCACCTCTCCTCTCCCTCCACCTCTCCTCTCCCTCCATCTCTCCTCTAACGCAAACTCTCCACCCCTCCATCTCTCCCTCCAACTCTCCTCCTCTCCTCCTCTCCCTCCAACTCTCCTCTCCTCTCCGTCCAAGTCTCCTCCTCTCCTCTCCCTCCACCTCTCCACCTCTCATCTCCCTCCACATCTCCTCTACCCTTCTATCCTCTCCCTCCACGTCTCCTCCTCTGTTTCCACCTCTCCACTCCCTCCACCTCTCCTCTCCTCTCCCTCCACCTCTCCACCTCTCATCTCCCTCCACATCTCCTCTACCCTTCTATCCTCTCCCTCCACGTCTCCTCCTCTGTTTCCACCTCTCTCCTCCTCCACCTCTCCTCTCTCCTCTCCTCTCTCCTTCCCTCCTCCCTCCCCTCTCCTTTACGCAACCTCTCCCTCCTCCTCCAACCTCTCCACCTCTCCACCTCTCCACCTCTCCACCTCTCCACCTCTCCACTTCTACCTCACCTCCTCTCCTCCTCTCCCTCCACCTCTACTCTCTTCTCCATCCAAGTCTCCTCCTCTCCTCTCACTCCTCCTCTCCTCTCCCTCCACCTCTCATCCTCTCCTTCCACCACTACTCTCCCGCCACCTCTCTTCTCCTCCACCTCTCCTCTCCCTCCACCCCTCATCTCCTCTCTCTTCACTTTTCATCTCCTCTCCTCTCTCTCCACCACTCCTCTCCCTCCACCTCTCCTCTCCCCCATCTCTCCTCTCCTCTCCCTCCACCTCTCCTCTTCTCTTCCTCCACCTCTCCTCTCCTCTCCTCTCCCTCCCTCCACCTCTCCTCTCCTCTCAGTCCACCTCTCCTCTCCCTCCACCTCTTCTCTCCCTCCACCTTTCCTCCCCTCTACCTCCACCTCTCCTCTTCCCTGATCTCTTCTCTCCTCTCCCTCCACCTCTCCTTTCCATCCCTCTCCTCTCCCTCCACTTCTACTCTCCACCTCTCCTCTCCCTCCACCTCTCCTCTCCACCTCTCCTCTCCCTCCACCTCTCCTCTACCTCCCACCTCACCTCTCCCCCTCCATCTCTCCTCTCCCTCCACCTCTCCTCTCCTCTCCCTCCACCTCTCCTCTCCATCGACCTCTCCTCTCATCTCCCTCCATCTCTCCTCTCCCCATCTCCCATCTCCCTCCACCTCTCCTCTCCTCTCCCTCCAGCTCTCCTCTCCAACCACCTCTCCACTCCTCACCCTCCACCTCTCCTCTACCTCCACCTCACCTCCCCCTCAACCTCTCCTCTCCCTCCACCTCTCCACTCCCATCACCTCTTCTCTCCATCCACCTCTCCTTTCCTTTCACGCCACCTCTCCCTCCACCTAACTTCACCCTCCACCTCTCCTCTCCCGATCACTCCTTTACCTCCACCTCTCCTCTAACGCAACCTCTCCACCTCTCCATCTCTCCCTCCAACTCTCCTCCTCTCCTCCTCTCCCTCCAGCTCTCCACTCCTCTCCCCCCACCTCTCCTCTCCCTCCCTCCATCTCTCCTCTCCTTCCACCTCTCCTCTCCTCTCTGTCCTCCTCTCCTCTCCCTCCTCTCCCTCCACCTCCCCCTCTCCTCCAGCTCTCCTCTCCCTCCACCTCTACTCTAACGCAACCTCTCCACCGCTCCATCTCTCCCTCCAACTCTTCTCCTTACCTCCTCTCCCTCCAGCTCTCCTCTCCTCTCCCTCTACCTCTCCTCTCCCTCCTCTCCCTCCACCTCTCCTCCCCCTCCACCTCTCCTCCTGCTCTCCTCTCACTCCAACTCACCTCTTCCTCCTCTTCTTCTCTCCCTCCACCTATCCTCTCCCTCCAACTCTCCTCTCCTCTCCCTCCACCTCTCCTCTCCTCTCTTTCCACATTTCCTCTCCCTCCACCTCTCTTCTCCTCTCCCTCCTCCTCTCCTCTTCTTCCACCTCTCCCTCCACCTCTCCCTCCTCTCCCTCCACCTCTCCTCTCCTCTCCTCTCTCTCCACCCCTCTCCCTTCACCTCTCCTCTCCCTCCATCTCCCCTCTCCCTCCACCTCTCCTCTCCTATCTCTCCACCTCTCCTCTCCCTCCATCTCCTCTCCCCCTCCCCTCCCCTCTCCTCTCCTCTCCTCTCCTCTCCTCTCCTCTCCTCTCCTCTCCTCTCCTCTCCTCTCCTCTCCTCTCCTCTCCTCTCCTCTCCTCTCCTCTCCTCTCCTCTCCTCTCCTCTCCTCTCCTCTCCTCTCCTCTCCTCTCCTCTCCTTCCACCTCTCCTTCCACCTCTCCTCTCCTCTCCTCTCCTCTCCTCTCCTCTCCTCCTCCTCTCCTCTCCTCTCCTCTCCTCTCCTCTCCTCTCCTCTCCTCTCCTCTCCTCTCCTCTCCTCTCCTCTCCTCTCCTCTCCTCTCCTCTCCTCTCCTCTCCTCTCCTCTCCTCCTCTCCTCTCCCTCACCTCTCCTCTTGTGTGCTCTAGGGTAACAGTGTCTAGATGGAATTTGTATTTGTGGTCCTGGCAACTGGACCTTTTTTGGAACACCATTATTTTTGTCTTACTGAGATTTACTGTCAGGGCCCAGGTCTGACAGAATCTGTGCAGAAGATCTAGGTGCTGCTGTAGACCCTCCTTGGTTGGGACAGAAGCACCAGATCATCAGTAAACAGAAGACATTTGACTTCAGATTATTTTAGGGTGAGGCCGGGTGCTGCAGACTGTTCTAGTGCCCTCGCCAATTCGTTGATATATTTGTTGAAGAGGTTGTGGCTAAAGCTGCATCCCTGTCTCACCCCACGGCCCTGTGGAAAGAAATGTGTGTTACCGCACACTTGTTGTTTGTGTACATGGATTTATAATGTTGTATGTTTTCCCCACAACACTGCTTTCTATCAATTTGTATAGCAGACCCTCATGCCAAATTGAGTCAAAAGCTTCTTTTTTTTATCAACAAAGCATGAGAAGACTTTGCCTTTGCTTTGGTTTCTTTGTTGTCAATTAGGGTGTGCAGGGTGAATATATGGTCTGTCATACGGTAATTTGGGTAAAAGACTATTTTACATTTGCTCAGTGCATTGTTTTCACTGAGGACATGTACTAGTCTCAATTTAATGGTAATGCAAAGGATTTTCCACTTTTTTGGATTGGGGGGGTCAGTTACTTGGATTGGAGGGGGGGGGGGGAGTTTGCTGTTACTTACAACAGTCATGCTAATCACATTAACACACATTAGCTCAACCTTCCAGTATACGGGACACCGATCCCGTAGAGGTTAATTTAATAGAGTGGGTTAGGTCTGCTCTATACCAAATTAGCATACCCCCGGAGTCACTTCCCTGTTTCACACTTGGTCGTTTGATGGATGGACCTACCAGCTCTCTGTAACCTAGAGGGCAACCAGTGGGTCCGTCTCCTCTATACCATTTTTCTTGTAGGATGACAATGTCTGTATTTCCAATTTCTTTGACGAAGTCTGGGTTCCTGCTCTTTATGCCAAAGGCAGATGACCTCAGACCTTGTATATTCCAGGATGAGATGTGTTCCATAGTGTCTAGTGTTGTTTATGTATGGTTTAGGCTCAGACCATAGATACAGATCTTTAACATGGATATATACATATATCCCTCTATCTTTCTCCCTCCCTCCCTCCCTCCCTCCCTCCCTCCCTCACATATGGGGAAAAGGATTGAGATGGAGGAAGTGAAGGAGTGAGTGAGACAGAAGTGAAAGAGGGACAGAGGGAAGAGAGGGAGAAAAAGGGAGAGTGAGAGAGAGAGAAAGAGAGAGAGAGAGAGAGAGACAGAGAGAGAGAGAGAGAGAGAGAGACAGAGAAAGAGAGAAAGAGAGAGAGAGACAGAGAGAGAGAGAGAGAGAGAGAGAGAGAGAGAGAGAGAGAGAGAGAGAGAGTTATTCTAACTCAATCAGCATGACAGAGTGATCTCCAGCCTTGTCCTCGTCAACACTCTCACCTGTGTTAACAAGAGAATCACTGACATGATGGCAGCTGGTCCTTTTGTGGCAGGGCTGAAATGCAGTGGAAAGGTTTTTTGGGGATTAAGTTCATGTTCATGGCAAAGAGGGACTTTGCAATTAATTGCAATTCATCTGATCACTCTTCATGACATTCTGGAGTATATGCAAATTGCCATAATCAAAACCGAGGCAGCAGACTTTGTGAAAATTAATATTTGTGTCATTCTCAAAACTTTTGACCACGACTGTACATATCTATGTTCATCCAGTCTTGACTGACAATCTCTGTGTGACAAGGAGAGGGCTGATCCAAGGCCGTATCTGTCGATCTACCACTCCATCACTGTCTCTCTCTCTCCCCCCGCTGTGTTGTTCCATCCATCCATCTCTCATCTCTCCAGCTTTTATCTCTCCATCTCCCTCACAATAGAGGGAGTAATAAGAACCCTATCCCGCCGTGTGCCTCCCGCCCTCCACCCTTCCCTCCCATCATCCCTCGCTAAAAGAGACAGTGAAAAATCCATTCATCTATTCCTGTCTCTACCCCCCTCCCCCCTCCTCCTCTCCATCACCCCCTCCCTCTCTCCACAGGACTGTCTGTTCCCGCTGTGACATATATCTCTCCATCTTTTTTATATAACAACATCAGCTTTAAAACCATATCTCAGTTTATTTTCTCTTTCATGTGTTCTGTTTTGTTTTGTTGGTTCCTTATTTATAACGAGGCTGAGTGGACAAAACATTATGAACACCTGCTCTTTCCATGACAGAGACTGACCAGGTGCATCCAGGTGAAATCTATGATCCCTTACTGATGTCACTTGTTAAATCCACTTCAACCAGTGTAGATGAAGGGGAGGAGACAGGTCAAAGAAGGATTTTTAAGCCTTGAGACAATTGAGACATGGGATTGTGAATGTGTGTGTATGTGCAGGAACTCTGTGCTTTTGTCTTGAAGCTAAAATGTAATGGGTGTACAGACGTGAAAATAAACGATTTAATTGTCTGCACATGCTTGTGAATTGTTTTTTTATGCAAGAGTGTAATATGGTAGATTCATGAAGAGTTGCTTAATGTTAGCTAGTAGTAGGGAGGGGCAGAGAAAGAGAGAGAGAGAGAGAGAGAGAGAGAGAGAGAGAGAGAGAGAGAGAGAGAGCTGTGAACGATCTGAGAGACAAGGCAAGAAGGGCTTTCTATGCCATCAAAAGGAACATACAATTTGACATACCAATTAGGATCTGGCTAAAAATACTTGAATCAGTTATAGAACCCATTGCCCTTTATGGTTCTGAGGTCTGGGGTCCGCTCACCAACCAAGAATTCACAAAATGGGACAAACACCAAATTGAGAATCTGCATGCAGAATTCTGCAAAAACATCCTCCGTGTACAACGTAAAACACCAAATAATGCATGCAGAGCAGAATTAGGCCAATACCCGCTAATGATCAAAATCCAGAAAAGAGCCGTTAAATTCTATAACCACTTAAAAGGAAGCGATTCCCAAACCTTCCATAACAAAGCCATCACCTACAGAGAGATGAACTTGGAGAAGAGTCCCCTAAGTAAGCTTGTCCTGGGCCTCTGTTCACAAACACAAACAGACCCCACACAGCCCCAGGACAACAACAACAACAACAACAACACAATTAGACCCAACCAAAATCATGAGAAAACAAAAAGAGAATTACTTGACACATTGGAAAGAACAAACAAATAAACAGAGCAAACTAGAATGCTATTTGGCCCTAAACAGAGAGTACACAGTGGCAGAATACCTGACCACTGTGACTGACCCAAACTTAAGGAAAGCTTTGACTATGTACAGACTCAGTGAGCATAGCCTTGCTATTGAGAAAGGCCGCCGTAGGCAGACCTGGCTCTCAAGAGAAGACAGGCTATGTGCACACTGCCCACAAAATGAGGTGGAAACTGAGCTGCACTTCCTAACCTCCTGCCAAATGTATGACCATAGTAGAGACACATATTTCCCTCAGATTACAGCGATCAACAAAGATAAACTCCCTTATCTACTAGGTGAAAAACCACAGTGTGCCATCACAGCTGCAAGATTTGTGACCTGTTGCCACAAGAAAAGGGCAACCAGTGAAGAACAAACACCATTGTAAATACAACCCATATTTATGTTTATTTATATTTCCCATTTGTACTTTAACTATTTGCACATTGTTACAATACTGTATATATACATAATATGACATTTGAAATGTCTTTATTCTTTTGAAACTTCTGAGTGTAATGTTTACTGTTAATATTTATTGTTTATTTCACTTTTGTTAACTATCTACTTCACTTGCTTTGGCAATGTTAACACACGTTTCCCATGCCAATAAAGCCCTTAAATTGAAATTGTAATTGAAATTGAGAGAGCGAGAGAGAGAGAGAGAGAGAGAGAGAGACAGAGGGAGAGACAGAGACAGAGAGAGAGAGAGAGAGAGAGAGAGAGAGAGAGAGAGAGAGAGAGAGAGAGAGAGAGAGAGAGAGAGAAGAGAGAGGAGAGAGAGAGAGAGAGAGAGAGAGAGAGAGAGAGAGAGAGAGAGAGAGAGAGAGAGAGAGCGAAAGAGACAGAGAGAGAGACAGAGACACAGAGAGAGAGAGAGAGAGAGAGAGCGAGAGAGACAGAGCAAGAGAGAGAGAAGAGAGAGAGAGAGAGAGAGAGAGACAGAGCAAGAGAGAGAAAAGAGAGAGAGAGAGAGAGAGAGAGAGAGAGAGAGAGAGAGAGAGAGAGAGACAGAGAGAGAGAGAGAGAAGAGAGAGAGAGTGAGAGAGAGAGAGAGAGAGAGAGAGAGAGAGAGAGAGAGAGAGAGAGAGAGAGAGAGAGAGAGAGAGAGAGAGAGAGAGAGAGAGAGAGAGAAGAGAGAGAGAGAGAGAGAGAGAGAGAGAGAGACAGAGAGAGAGAGAGAGAGAGAGAGAGAGAGAGAGAGAGAGAGAGAGAGAGAGAGAGAGAGGGAGAGAGAGAGAGAGAGAGAGAGAGAGAGTGAGAGAGAGAGAGAGAGAGAGTGAGAGGCACTCATACCCCACAGTGGCTAACATCAGAGCACCCACACACACACACACAGGGGAGATGGATGAAACGGAGAGAGGGTTTGAGAGGATGGGGAGATGGTGTACCTGACCACTGTACTCTACTGCACTGACCACTGTGACTGACCCAAAATTATGAAAATTATTGACTATGTTCAGACTCAGTGAGCATAGCCTTGCTAATGAGAATGGCCGCCGTAGGCAGACCTGGCTCTCAAGAGAAGACAGGCTATGTGCACACTGCCCACAAAATGAGGTGGAAAACTGAGCTGCACTTCATAACCTCCAAATGTATGACAATATTAGAGACATACACTGAGTGTACAAAACATTAGGAATACCTGCTCTTTCCATGACATAGACTGACCAGGGGAATCCAGGTAGATCAGTGTAGATTAAGGGGAGGTGAAAGGTTAAAGAAGGATTTTTAAGCATTGAGACAATTGAGAGACGGATTGTGTATGTGTGCCATTCAGAGGGTGAATAGGCAAGACAAAATATTTAAGTGCCTTTGAATGGGGTATGGTAGTAGGTTTGTGTCAAGAACTGCAACGCTGCTGGGTTTTTCACACACAACAGTTTCCCATGTGTATCAAGAGAGACTCTGCACGCAGAAATATGCAAAAATATCCTCCGTGTACAACGAAAAACACCAAATAATGCATGCGGAGCAGAATTAGGCAGATTCCCGCTAATTATCCATATCCAGAAAAGTGCCGTTAAATTCTATAACCACTTAAAAGGAAGTGATTCCCAAATCTTCCATAACAAAGCCATCACCTACAGAGAGATGAACCTCTGTAGGTGAACCTGGAGTTTTATATATACAAAAAAATGTATGCACGCATGACTGTAAGTCGCTTTGGATAAAAGCGTCTGCTAAATGGCATATTATTATTATTATTATTATTATTATATCACTTTCACTTCTAGAGGCTTTAACAACGGCTTCCAAACTGGCCATGACAACAGGGCAAAACAGACCAAAAGGACATGGCAAAACAGACCAAAAGGACATGGCAAAACAGACCAAAAGGACATGGCAAAACAGACCAAAAGGACATGGCAAAACAGACCAAAAGGACATGGCAAAAACAGACCAAAAGGACAGGGCAAAACAGACCAAAAGGACATGGCAAAACAGACCAAAAGGACATGGCAAAATGCTCAACCATTAAAGTTGTAAGAGTTGCTGCCACTCCAATCTGTCCCCTATACACTCCAATCTGTCCCCTATACACTCCAATCTGTCCCCTATACACTCCAATCTGTCCCCTATACACTCCAATCTGTCCCCTATACACTCCAATCTGTCCCCTATACACTCCAATCTGTCCCCTATACACTCCAATCTGTCCCCTATACACTCCAATCTGTCCCCTATACACTCCAATCTGTCCCCTATACACTCCAATCTGTCCCCTATACACTCCAATATGTCCCCTATACCTCCAATCTGTCCCCTATACACTCCAATGATGTCCCTATACACTCCAATCTGTCCCCTATACACTCCAATCTGTCCCCTATACACTCCAAATCTGTCCCTATAGACTCCAATCTGTCCCCTATACACTCCAATCTGTCCCCTATACACTCCAATCTGTCCCCTATACACTCCAATCTGTCCCCTATACACTCCAATCTGTCCCCTATACACTCCAATCTGTCCCCTATACACTCCAATCTGTCCCCTATACACTCCAATCTGTCCCCTATACACTCCAATCTGTCCCCTATACACTCCAATCTGTCCCCTATACACTCCAAGCTGTCCCCTATACACTCCAATCTGTCCCCTATACACTCCAAATCTGTCCCCTATACACTCCAATCTGTCCCCTATACACTCCAATCTGTCCCCTATACACTCCAAATATGTCCCTATACACTCCAATCTGTCCCCTATACACTCCAATCTGTCCCCTATACACTCCAATCTGTCCCCTATACACTCCAATATGTCCCCTATACACTCCAATCTGTCCCCTATACACTCCAATCTGTCCCCTATACACTCCAATCTGTCCCCTATACACTC
Source organism: Coregonus suidteri (assembly GCA_036851935.1). NCBI lineage: Eukaryota > Metazoa > Chordata > Actinopteri > Salmoniformes > Salmonidae > Coregonus > Coregonus suidteri. The sequence continues at coordinate 4,530,629 of CM072221.1, forward strand.
CAATCTGTCCCCTATACACTCCAATCTGTCCCCTATACACTCCAATCTGTCCCCTATACACTCCAATCTGTCCCCTATACACTCCAATCTGTCCCCTATACACTCCAATCTGTCCCCCTATACACTCCAATCTGTCCCCTATACACTCCAATCTGTCCCCTATACACTCCAATCTGTCCCCTATACACTCCAATCTGTCCCCTATACACTCCAATCTGTCCCCTATACACTCCAATCTGTCCCCCTATACACTCCAAATCTGTCCCCTATACACTCCAATCTGTCTCCTATAACACTCCAATCTGTCCCCTATACACTCCAATCTGTCCCCTATACACTCCAATCTGTCCCCTATACACTCCAATCTGTCCCCTATACACTCCAATCTGTCCCCTATACACTTTAATCTGTCCCCTATACACTCCAATCTGTCCCCTATACACGTTGAATGTTGGGGCACTACTACCAATGTTTACTGTTCATTTTTATTTTTATTTTATTTCACTTTTGTTTATTATCTACTTCACTTGCTTTGGCAATGTTAACAAATGTTTCCCATGCCAATAAATCCCTTTGAATTGAAATCGAATTTGAAATTGACAGATAGAGAGAGAGAGACTCTGCATTTAGAATTCTGCAAAAATATATTCTGTGTATCCTCTGTGTATCCTCTGTGTATCCTCTGTGTATCCTCTGTGTATCCTCTGTGTATCCTCTGTGTATCCTCTGTCTCTCTCTGAAAAGAAAACAGCAGGACTATTCTTCTATTCATCTCCATCCCTCACCTTGTTTTTCCCTCCTCCCCCCTCTCTTTCTTTGTCTCAATCTATCTTTCTTCCTCTATTGTTTTCCCCATTAGGTGTTGTCATTATCCTGATATTATCCTGTCATTATCATGTCATCATCCTGTCATTATCATGTCATTATCCCATCATTATCCTGTCATTATCATGTCATTATCCCGACATTATCCTGCCATTATCTCGACATTATCCTGACATTATCCTGTTATTATCATGTCATTATTATGCCATTATCCCATCATTATCCTGACATTATCATGACATTATCCTGACATTATCATGACATTATCCCATCATTATCATGTCGTTATCCTGACATTATCCTGTCATTATCCTGTAATTATCCTGTCATTATCCTGATTTATCCTGGCATTATCATGTCATTATCCTGTCATTACCATGTAATTATCCTGTCATTATCCTGTCATCATCCTGTCATTATCCTGACATTATCCGGACATTATCCTGACATTATCCTGACATTATCCTGACGCAACAGAGCACGGAAGTTACATACAGACAAACACACACATTTAGACAAACGCACACATTTAGACAAACGCACACATTTAGACAAACGCACACATTTAGACAAACGCACACATTTAGACAAACGCACACATTTAGACAAACACAAACATTTAGACAAACGCACACATTTAGACAAACGCACACATTTAGACAAACGCACACATTTAGACAAACGCACACATTTAGACAAATGCACACATTTAGACAAACACACACATTTAGACAAACGCACACATTTAGACAAACACACACATTTAGATAAACAGACACATTTAGATAAACTTACAGATTTCGATAAACACACATATTTAGACAAACGCACACATTTAGACAAACACACACATTTAGACAGAACACACACATTTAGACAAACACACACATTTAGACAAACACACACATTTAGACAAACGCACACATTTAGACAAACACACACATTTAGACAAACGCACACATTTAGACAAACACACACATTTAAACAAACACACACATTTAGACAAACGCACACATTTAGTCAAACGCACACATTTAGACAAACACACACATTTAGACAAACACACAAATTTAAACAAACGCACACATTTAGACAAACACACACATTCTGACAAACACACACATTTAGACAAACACACACACATTTAGACAAACGCACACATTTAAACAAACGCACACATTTAGACAAACACACACATTCTGACAAACACACACATTTAGACAAACACACACACATTTAGACAAACGCACACATTTAGACAAATGCACACATTTAGACAAACGCACACATTTAGATAAACACACACATTTAGATAAACTTACAGACTTCGATAAATGCACATATTTAGACAAACACACACATTTAGACAAACACACACATTTAGACAGAACACACACATTTAGACAAACGCACACATTTAGACAAACGCACACATTTAGAGAAATGCACACATTTAGACAAACACACACATTTAGACAAACACACATTTTAGACAAACACACACATTTAGATAAACAGACACACATTTTAGATAAACTTAGACAGATTTAAGACGAATAACAAACACACATATTTAGACAAAACGCACACATTTAGACAAACACACACATTTAGTCAGAACACACACATTTAGACAAACACACACATTTAGACAAACACACAAATTTAAACAAACGCACACATTTAGACAAACACACACATTCTGACAAACACACACATTTAGACAAACACACACACATTTAGACAAACGCACACATTTAGACAAATGCACACATTTAGACAAACGCACACATTTAGATAAACACACACATTTAGATAAACTTACAGACTTCGATAAATGCACATATTTAGACAAACACACACATTTAGACAAACACACACATTTAGACAGAACACACACATTTAGACAAACGCACATATTTAGACAAACACACACATTTAGACAAACACACACATTTAGACAAACGCACGTATTTAGACAAACACACACATTTAAACAAACACACAAATTTAAACAAACGCACACATTTAGACAAACACACACATTCAGACAAACACACACATTTAGACAAACACACACACATTTAGGCAAACGCACCCATTTAGACAAACACACACATTCAGACAGAACACACACACTCAGAAAATACTGAAAATAAATAACGCTGACAAATGAATATGCATAAGCTGGAACATTAAACACATACACACATTTGTTTTACTATCCTTGTGGAGACCAAACAATTTATTCCCATTCAAAATCCTATTTTCCCTTAACCCCTAACCCTAAATCTAACCCCAAACCTATAACCACTATCCCCTAATCCTAATTCTAACCTTAACCAGAGATGGTCAGTATTTCTCTTACATGTATTTGAAATACATCTTTTAATTGCTCCCGAGTATTTAGTCATTAGAATTAGAACGGGCTGAACTACACTGCAATTTATTTTTGCATTTTTTGTTTTTTTATAGCGGTTCACATTTTGTGCCCCCCTTTCACCCTGCATTGGTATCAGAGGTATGATAGCACTATGGTGTGATAAAAGCGTCTGCTAAATGAACAAAATATAAATGTATATGTAAAAAATTTACAATTGCAAAACATGATGAGTGTTACTCTAATGCACTCCGCCCCGAAACAATACCCAGTGTGCTTTGCAGTTAATTTTTGGTATGTTCATTTTCACATATATATTTTGGTCATTTGGCAGACACTCGTATCCAGAGTGACTTGCTCAACTAAGGTAGTTAAACAACAACATATCACAGTCATAGCAAGTAAAATGTTTTTGTAACCGTTACTGAGAATGTTGTTGCTGTTCTGGCCGGTTACTTGCAAATGTATTTTTGTATTTGAAAATACAAAATAGATGTATTTGAATTAAATACATTACAAAATGGGGTAGAAGGGGGAGACATGGGGTAGAGATGGGGAAGGAGGGGGGAGACATGGGGGAGGAGGGGGGAGACATGGGGGAGGGGGGAGGCATGGGGGAGACATGGGGGAGGGGGGATACATGGGGGAGGGGGGGAGACATGGGGGAGGAGGGGGGAGACATGGGGGAGGGGGGGAGACATGGGGGAGGAGGGGGGAGACATGGGGATAAATGGAGTGGGGAGTCATGGGGGAGGAGGGATGAAACATGGGTGAGGAGGGAGGAGAGATTCGGAATCATTCTCAGTTTATCCTCCATGCAAGAATCAATCAATCAATCAATTTTATTTTATATAGCCCTTCGTACATCAGCTGATATCTCGAAGTGCTGTACAGAAACCCAGCCTAAAACCCCAAACAGCTAGTAATGCAGGTGTAGAAGCACGGTGGCTAGGAAAAACTCCCTAGAAAGGCCAAAACCTAGGAAGAAACCTAGAGAGGAACCAGGCTATGAGGGGTGGCCAGTCCTCTTCTGGCTGTGCCGGGTGGAGATGTGAAGGAAAAGAGGAGACGAGGAGAGGAATTGAGAAAAGAGGAGACGAAGATAGGAATTGAGGAAAAAGGAGACGAGGGGACGAATTGAGGAAAGAGGAGACGAGGAGAGGAATCAGGGAAAGAGGAGACGAGGAGAGGAATTGAGGAAAGAGGAGATGAGGAGAGGAATCAATGAAAGACAAAATATTCTAAACATTTCAGATTTATAATCATTATTCTTGTGATTATTATTACGATGATTCATTCTAATTCTATGATTCTAGCCACTAAACTTTGTAGATCATTACAAATACACTGTCTGCTTCCTGATGCTACACACACACATACACATACACACACACACACACACACACACACACACACACACACACACACATACGCACACACACACACACACACACACACACACACACACACGCACACACACACACACACACACACACACACAAGGACAGTAAAACAAGGAAAATTTGAAAAGTGGCGTCTTATTAGCACACAAGGAAAAATGCTATTTTAGGCTTAGGGGTTGGGTTTAGGGTTACAATTAGGATTAGGGTTGGAATTAAGGTTAGGGTTAGGGATTACAGTTAGGTTTAGGGATAGGCTGAGGGTTAGGAGTTAGGATTAGGGATAGTTATAGGGTTAGGGGTTCGGGTTTAAGGTTAGGTTTAGGGTTAAGTTTAGGGTTATGGTTAGGTTAAGGGTTAAGGTTAAGGTTAGGGTTAGATTTAGGGTTAGCTGTTAGTGAAAATAGGATTTTGGTTGGGAATCAATTCTTTGGTCCCCACAAGGATAGCAATATAAAACGGTGTGTGTGTGTGTGTGTGTGTGTGTGTGCGTGTCTATGTGTGTGTGTGTCTCTGTGTGTGTGTGTGTGTGTGTGTGTGTGTGCGTGCGTGCGTGTCTGTGTGTGCGTGTCTGTGTGTGTTTGTGTGTGTGTGTGTGTTGTGTATGTGTTTGTGTGTGTCTGTGTGTGTGTGTCTCTGTGTGTGTGTGTGTGTGTGTGTGTGTGTCTGTGTCTGTGTGTGTGTGTGTCTGTGTGTCTGTGTGTCTGTGTGTCTGTGTATGTGTGTGTGTGTGTGTGTATACCGTGTCAACATGAGAGACTTCAGATTTGGTTTGTTATTATGTGTTTGTTATTTGTTATGCTGAGGGAGGAGAGGATAGCAACCCTACCAGACAGATTGGACAAGGAGGAGAGGAGAGGGATGGGATGTTAGCAGGGGTCAAGAACTCAATAAGCCCAAAGCGAGAGGCTAGAAGAAGAGGGAGGGAGAGGAGAGAAGGAGAGAGGGAGGGAGGGATGAATAAATAGAGGGGGTCTGTTATAGGAATATAGGAAGTGACTGAGGGAGTAAACAGAGATGAGAGAGAGAGAGAGAGACAGAGAGAGAGAGAGAGAGAGAGAGAGAGAGAGAGAGAGAGAGAGAGAGAGAGAGAGAGAGAGAGAGAGAGAGAGAGAGAGAGAGAGAGAGAGAGAGTAGAAAACCTAAACAGTATATTTGACCTCTCAGCTTCCCTATCAAATCTAAAAATCTCTAACAGAAAACTGAAGAAAAGTAACAACAATGACAAATGGTTTGATGAAGAATACAAAAACCTAAGAAAGAAATTGAGAAACCTATCCAACCAAAAACATAGAGACCCAGAAAACCTGAGCCTGCGCCTTCACTATGGTGAATCACTAAAACAAAACAGAAATACACTACGGAAAAAAAGGAACAGCATGTCAGAAATCAGCTCAATGTAATTGAAGAATCCATAGACTCTAACCACTCCTGGGAAAATTGGAAAACACTAAACAAACAACAACATGAAGAGCTATCTATCCAAAATGGAGATGTATGGGTAAACCACTTCTCCAATCTTTTTGGCCCTATAACAAAGAACAAACAGCAAAAAAAATATACATGATCAAATGCAAATCCTTAGAATCAACTATTAAAGATTACCAGAACCGACTGGATTCTCCAATTACTTGAAATCAAACTACAGGACAAAATACAACCCCTCCAACCCAAAAAGGCCTGTGGTGTTGATGGTATCCTCAATGAAATGATAAAATATACAGACCACCAATTAGAATCTAGCTAAAAATACTTGAATCAGTTATAGAACCCATTTCCCTTTATGGTTGTGTGAAGTCTGGGGGTCCGCACACAACACAAATATTCACAAAATGGGACAACACACACAAATTGAACACTCTGCATGCAGAATTTTGTCTAAGGAAAAGGCATCTTTGTCTTATTATAGTTAGACTTTTGTACAGACTCAGTGAGCATAGCCGTGCTATTGAGAAACGCCGCCAAAGGCAGACCTGGCTCTCAAGAGAAGACATGCTATGTGAACACTGCCCAAAAAAATGAGGTGGAAACTGAGCTTCACTTTGACGTTAAAACCTAACTTCCTGCCAAATGTATGACCATATTAGAGACAACATATTTCCCTCAGATTACACAGACCCACAACCAGTGAAGAAGTGTTATGGTGTGGGGGTGCTTTGCTGGTGACACTGTCTGTGATCTATTTAGAATTCACTTAACCAGCATGGCTACCACAGCATTCTGCAGCGATACCCCATCCCATCTTCGGTTTGGGCAACATCTTAGTGGGGACTATCATTGTTGTTTTTCAAGAAGCAGGACAATGACCCAACCACACCTCCAGGCTGTGTAAAGGGCTATTTTACCAAGAAGGAGAGGAGTGATGGAATGCAGCATCAGATGACCTGGCCTCCTCAATCTCTGCAGCGATACCGACCTCAAACCAAATTACAATGTGTTTGGGGATGAGTCGACTGCAAGGAAAAAAAAAGCAGCCAACAAGTGCTCAGCATATGCGGTGATTGAGGAAAAGCAGCCAACAAGTGCTCAGCATATGTGGGAAACTCCCTTCAAGACTGTTGGAAAAGCATTGAAAAGCATCGAAGCTGGTTGAGAGAATGCCAAGAGTGTGCAAAGCTGTCATCAAGGCAAAGGGCGGCTATTTGAAGAATCTCAAATATAAAATTTATTTTGATTTGCTTAACACTGTTTTGGTTACAACATGATTCCATATGTGTTATTTCTTGGTTTGATGTCCTCACTATTATTCTACAATGTAGAAAATAGTAAAAATAAAGAATAACCCTTGAATGATTAGGTGTTCTAAAACTTTTGACAGGTCGTGTGTACAGAAACTACACGTACAGCAACATATAGTATCTAATTGCCAAGCTACAGAGAAATAAGACACCAAAATGTGGAAAGCTAAGCGTCTTTATTGTCTAGAGAAATGCTAGTGAAAGATGATACACATTTGCATAATCGCTAGCCTTATAACCTTTGGTATACGAGGGGAAAATGCAGCCTGATCACTAGAAATATAATTAGATTTCGGACATTTGAAAAGGTCCAGAGAACGTTGATATTCTGCGTTTTTCACGCAATGGCATCAGTTGGATTTCATTTCGCGGTTATCCCTTGTCCTGACAGTCGATACAAATCTTCGCCACTTTCACTTGCTTGACACAAACACGTCGCTTGCAGGTGTCTTGGGTTATGTTATTTTGTTCATCTAGGCCACCTGGCGCTGTCTCATCCCCAGGAGCTGTGCGCAGTTGGCTGCTGCCTTGGCTCTCGTATGTCTCTCAAATAGCCCGTATGCTACACTCGCGATGAAGTCTCTCCTGGGCCATGGTGTTGTTTACGCACTGCTTGAACAACACGTGTGCGTTGATAGCAGCCAAGTCGAGCATATTGCAGAAAAACAGCAACAGGCCAGCTGCAGGTGTCTCCGTTCACAGAGTACAGCCATCTGATCCAAAACATCCACACCAACCTACGGAACCGAATAGAGTAGAAAACATTAGGATTATTTTCCCATAGGAAAAACAACGAGTGTTATACAGAAGAGCATAACGCATTGCACAAGTTGATATATATATATATACAGTGAGCTCCATAATTCATTGGACAGTGACAATTTTTTTGTTATTTTGGTTTCTGTACTCTAGCACTTTGAGTTTGAAAGGATACAATGACAATGAGGGTGAAGTGCAGACTGTCAGCTTTAATTTGAGGGTATATTCATACATATCGGATGAACCGTTTAGAAATTATAGAAGCTTTTGTACATGGTCCCCCCCTTTTTCGGGCATCAAAAAACATTGGACAGTTTAACATAATGTAGAATAAAGTAATCATTGTTAATATTTGGTCGCATATCCTTTGCATGCAATGAACTGCTTGAAGTCTGCGATGCATTGACATCACCAGACGCTGGTATCTTCCCTGGTGATGCTCTGCCAGGCCTGTACTGCAGCCATCTTCAGTTCCTGCTTATTTTGGGGACTTATTGCCTTCAGTCTCCTCTCAGCATGTAAAATGCATGTTCAATTGGATTCAGATTCTGGTGATTGACTCGGCCAGTCAAGGATTTTCCACTTTTTGGCCATCAAAAACCCCTTTGTTGCTCTAGCAGTATGTTTAGGGTCATTGTCTTGTTGCATGATGAAGTGCCGTCCAATGAGTTTGGAGGGCATTTGGTTTTATCTGAGCAGATAAAATATTTCTATAGACTTCAGAATTCATTGTTCTACTTCTGTCTACAGTCACATCATCGATGAAGACAAGTGAGCCTGTTCCACTGGCAGCCATACAGGCCCAAGCCATAACACCCCCTCCACCATGTTTCACGGATGAGGTGGGTATGCTTTGGATCATGGGCATTTCTTTTTTTTTCTCCACACTTTCCTCTTTCCATCACTCTGGTACATGTTAATATTTGTCTCATCTGTCCACAATACTTTTTTCCAGAACTCTTGGGGCTCTTTTAGGTGCTTTTTAGCAAACTGTAATCTGGCCTTTCTGTTCTTCAGGCTTATCAGTGGTTTGCATCTTGTAGTGTACCCTCTGTAGTCCTGCTGGTGTAGTCTTCTACGTATGGTAGACTTTGACACATCTACACCTGCATCCAGGAGAGTGTTTTTGATATGTTGGGCTGTTGTCAGGGGGGTTTTCTTCACCATAGAGAGTATTCTCCGGTCATCCACTACAGTGGTCTTCCTCGGTCTACCGGGTCTTTTGACATAATTGAGTTCACCGGTTGTTTTTTTTTTCTTGTTAATGATGAACCAAACTGTTGACTTGGGCATGGGCCAGGGTTTTTGCAATGTTCCTGATTGATTGATTTTCATTTCTGAGCCTTATGACGGCCAGCTTCATTTGCATCGACACTGCTGCTTCCTCATGTTGTCACACCACAACAACAACCTCCAAAGGCAATAGCAAAGTCTAGAATCAATGCTATTCATCAACAGCTCTCCTGCATTCACTAACGACACAAATGAATACACCCTGCCATAACGACACACATCTGTGAAGCCAAATTTAACAAATACTTGTAGTACCTTAAAATGGGGGGGACCATGTATAAAATGTGCTATCATTTCTAAACAGTTTCATCCGATATATATGAAAATACCCCCAAATTAAAGCTGACAGTCTGCACTTCAACCTCATTGTCATTGTATCCTTTCAAACTCAAAGTGCTAGAGTACAGAACCAAAATAACAAAAAAATTGTCACTGTCCCCAATGAAATTATGGAGCTCACTGTATATATATATATATATATATATATATATATATTATTATATATATATATATATATGGCGATGCGTATTATGTAATATTGACATACCATTGATTTGATTTATTAGGATCCCCATTAGCCGTCGTTTGGTTGTAGTGCGTAATAGTATCTGTTTTTCTCTTTGTGTCCATGGCAACTGTCGGATGCGTGATGCTCATGACATAAACGTTATTTCTTGCCTTGCGTTGGTACAGTGTGAGTGTTGTCTTGTCATGCTTCAGCAACGTAGTGGAGTACAACAGCTGTGCAGGTGCCTTATTTTGCGCAGAGGGAAGGAGCTTCCATCTCGCTTTGTTCCTGGTGCCGACTAGCCTTATTTTATTTGCAAGCGACTTGTTCGTCAATGACGGTCACGATCGTCGTAATAAGTGGACCAAGGCGCAGCGTGATATGCGTACATCTTTTAGTGCGTACTTTGCACACTACAACAACAAAACAAAACGTGAAGTCCTCGGTCATAAAACACAAACCTACACGGAACAAGATCCCACAAATGACAAGTGCACAACAGGCTGCCTAAGCATGGTTCCCCAATCAGAGACAACAAGACACAGCTGCCTCCGATTGGGAACCACCCCGGCCAACACAGAAACACACGATCTAGAAAAGAACACATAGAAATCGAAACAAAGACACTACACATATAAACTAACACCCTGGCTCAACATACAAGAGTCCCCAGAGCCAGGGCGTGACAATGACAGTGAAGTGAATAAATTGCCCATGGTCTTCTCCCCTTCACCAACGGAAGGTTCCACAAGCCTCATCACCACATTCTCCGACACTCTCTCACCTGCTGACCGATGTGGATATTTTCCCAAAACGGTGCCGTCCCTTCCTTTCACCTGCTTAGAGCGTACCGTTCTGGGTTCGAAGGTGTAGGCTCAGGCTGAGGCTCAGAATCAGAAGAATAATCATCAGAGATGTCATGACTCATTTCTTCCCCACCATCTGAGTCCTTTTCATTCAGATCTTGTGGCAACACTAACGCAGCATGTGCATCAATTTGTCTTGGTCTTCTTGCCATTGTAAATTACGCAACGCTCTCACTGTGTACTCCAAGTATGCCAGAGTAGACTGATAAGACTGCTGGGATTTGGTGGACTGATACAGAGTACATACCACTGAGATCATAATTTGAATATACCAATAAAATAGAATGGCCCGCCCTGTTCTTCATTCACAATTGGTGATTACATAATAATGCATTATCCGCTCCCCCTCGCTCATCAACTCACCCCTTCTCAACCTTTCTCTCCCCATCATACTTTATTTACTTAATTTATTTCATGTGTGAAATTAGTTTTGGTTTAGTTTAGGTTCAGTTTCGAGGCAATTATTGGCCACTGCACCTTCTACTATCGGAAGAATTAGCGGAACAGGCCCTACTGTCAGGAGAATGAGCGGAACATGCCCTACTGTCAGGAGAATGAGCGGAACAGGCCCTACTGTAGGAGAATTAGTGGAACAGGCCTTACTGTTGGGAGATTGAGCGGAACAGGCCCTACTGTCAGGAGAATTAGTGGAACAGGCCCTACTGTCCGGAGAATTAGTGGAACAGGCCCTACTGTCAGGAGAATTAGTGGAACAGGCCCTACTGTCAGGAGAATGAGCGGAACAGGCCCTACTGTTGGGAGAATGAGCGGAACAGGCCCTACTGTTGGGAGAATTAGCGGAACAGGCCCTACTGTCAGGAGAATTAGCGGAACAGGCCCTACTGTTGGGAGAATTAGCGGAACAGGCCCTACTGTTGGGAGAATTAGTGGAACAGGCCCTACTGTCAGGAGAATGAGCGGAACAGGCCCTACTGTCAGGGAGAATGAGCGGAACAGGCCCTACTGTTGGGAGAATTAGTGGAACAGGCCCTACTGTCAGGAGAATGAGCGGAACAGGCCCTACTGTCAGGAGAATGAGCGGAACAGGCCTTACTGTTGGGAGAATTAGCAGAACAGGCCCTACTGTTGGGAGAATGAGGGGAACAGGCCCTACTGTCAGGAGATTTAGTGGAACAGGCCCTACTGTCAGGAGAATGAGCGGAACAGGCCCTACTGATGGGAGAATGAGCGGAACAGGCCCTACTGTTGGGAGAATGAGCGGAACAGGCCCTACTGTCAAGAGAATGAGCGAACAGGCCCTACTGTTGGGAGAATTCGCGGAACAGGCCCTACTGCTGGGAGAATTAGCGGAACAGGCCCTACTATCGGGAGAATTAGCGGAACAGGCCCTACTGTTGGGAGAATTAGTGGAACAGGCCCTACTGTCAGGAGAATGAGGAGAACAGGCCCTACTGTCAGGAGAAGGAGCAGAACAGGCCCTACTGTCAGGAGAATGAGCGGAACAGGACCCTACTGTTGGGAGAATGAGCGGAACAGGCCCTACTGTTGGGAGAATTAGCGGAACAGGCCCTACTGTTAGGAGAATTAGTGGAACAGGCCCTACTGATGGGAGAATTAGCGGAACAGGCCCTACTGTCAGGAGAATGAGCGGAACAGGCCCATCTGTCAGGAGAATGAGCGGAACATGCCCTACTGTCAGGAGAATGAGCGGAACAGGCCCTATTGTCAGGAGAATTAGTAGAACAGGCCTTACTGTTGGGAGATTGAGCAGAACAGGCCCTACTGTCAGGAGAATTAGCGGAACAGGCCCTACTGTTGGGAGAATGAGCGGAACAGGCCCTACTGTCAGGAGAATTAGTGAAACAGGCCCTACTGTCAGGAGAATTAGTGGAACAGGCCCTTCTCTCAGGAGAATGAGCGGAACAGGCCCTACTGTTGGGAGAATGAGCGGAACAGGCCTTACTGTTGGGAGAATTTGTGGAACAGGCCCTACTGTCAGGAGAATTAGCGAACAGGCCCTACTGTTGGGAGAATTCGCGGAACAGGCCCTACTGCTGGGAGAATTAGCGGAACAGGCCCAACTGTTAGGAGAATTAGTGGAACAGGCCCTACTGTCAGGAGAGTGAGGAGAACAGGCCATACTGTCAGGAGAAGGAGCGGAACAGACCCTACTGTTGGGAGAATGATCGGAACAGGCGCTACTGTTGGGAGAATTAGCGGAACAGGCCCTACTGTTAGGAGAATTAGTGGACAGGCCCTACTGATGGGAGAATTAGCGAAACAGGCCCTACTGTCAGGAGAAATGAATGAGCGGAACAGGCCCTACTGTCAGGAGAATGAGCGGAACATGCCCTACTGTCAGGAGAATTAGTGGAACAGGCCCTACTGTCAGGAGAATTAGCGGAACAGGCCCTACTGTTGGGAGAATTAGCGGAACAGGACTTACTGTCAGGAGAATTAGCGGAACAGGCCCTACTGTTGGGAGATTTAGCGGAACAGGCCCTACTGTTGGGCGAATTAGTGGAACAGGCCCTACTGTCAGGAGAATGAGCGGAACAGGCCATACTGTCAGGAGAATGAGCGGAACAGGCCCTACTGGGGAGAATTGGGAACAGGCCCTATGTCAGGAGAATGAGCGAACAGGCCCTACTGTCAGGAGAATGAGCGGAACAGGCCCCTACTGTCAGGAGAAATGAGCGGAACAGGCCCTACTGTTGGGAGAATGAGCGGAACACTGTTGGGAGAATGAGCGGAACAGGCCCTACTGTTTGGGGAGAATTTAGTGGAACAGGCCCTACTGTCAGGAGAATGAGCGGAACAGGCCCTTATCTTGGGAGAATGAGCGGAACAGGCCCTACTGCTGGGAGAATTAGCGGAACAGGCCCAACTGTTAGGAGAATTAGTGGAACAGGCCCTACTGTCAGGAGAAACAAGAGTGAGAGAGAACAGGCCATACTGTCAGGAGAAGGAGCGGAACAGTCCCTACTGTTGGGAGAATGATCGGAACAGGCGCTACTGTTGGGAGAATTAGCGGAACAGGCCCTACTGTTAGGAGAATTAGTGGAACAGGCCCTACTGATGGGAGAATTAGCGAAACAGGCCCTACTGTCAGGAGAATGAGCGGAACAGGCCCTACTGTCAGGAGAATGAGCGGAACATGCCCTACTGTCAGGGAGAATTAGTGGAACAGGCCCTACTGTCAGGAGAATTAGCGGAACAGGCCCTACTGTTGGGAGAATTAGCGGAACAGGACCTACTGTCAGGGAGAATTAGCGGAACAGGCCCTACTGTTGGGAGATTTAGCGGAACAGGCCCTACTGTTGGGCGAATTAGTGGAACAGGCCCTACTGTCAGGAGAATGAGCGAAACAGGCCATACTGTCAGGAGAATGAGCGGAACAGGCCCTACTGTTGGGAGAATTAGTGGAACAGGCCCTACTGTCAGGAGAATGAGCAGAACAGGCCCTACTGTCCAGGAGAATGAGGAGAATTAGGAACAGGCCCTACTGTTGGGAGAATTAGCAGGAACAGGCCCCCTACTGTTGGGAGAATGAGCGGAACAGGCCCTACTGTTAGGAGATTTAAGTTGTGGAACAGGCCCTACTGTCAGGAGAATGAGCGGAACACAGGCCCTGTTTATCTTGGGAGAATGAGCGGAACAGGCCCCCTACTGTTGGGAGAATGTCCCTACTGTCAGGAGAATGAGCGGAACGGAACAGGCCCTACTGTCAGGAGAATGAGCGGAACAGGCCCTACTGTCAGGAGAATGAGCGGAACAGGCCCTACTGTCAGGAGAATGAACACCCTACTGAAGTGAAACAATTAGTGGCCCTACTGTCAGGAGAATTAGTGGAACAGGCCCTACTCTCAGGAGAATGAGCGGAACAGACCCAACTGTTGGGAGAATTAGTGGAACAGGCCCTACTGTTGGGAGAATTAGTGCAACAGCCCTACTGTCAGGAGAATGAGCGGAGGGTCAAGAAAGCGGAACAGGCCCTACTGTTGGGAGAATGAGCGGAACAGGCCCTACTGTTGGGAGGAGCGGAACAGGCAGGCCTACTGTTGAGGAGAAATGAGCCGGAACAGGCCCTACTGTCAGGAGAATGAGCGGAACAGGCCCTACTGTCAGGAGAATGAGCGGAACAGGCCCTACTGTCAGGAAATTAGCGGAACAGGCCCTACTGTCAGGAGAATGAGGGAGAACTGTTTGGGAGAATTAGCGGAACAGGCCTTAGCGGAAGCGGAACAGGCCCTACTGTCAGGAGAATTTAGTGCAACAGGCCCTACTGTCAGGAGAAAGGAGAGGCAACAAGGGGAAGACCATTCAAATAAGACATGCCCTCCTAAAACTGGTTATAACTCCATTTCTGTCTGTGATATTACAATTCTAACAGCGGCAGTGTGTTATATAGACGTATTTAGGAAAAGTCAACAACGGAAGGGGAAATGACTATATATGGCAGAATAATAAAATAAATACATTCATGAGCAGTGAAAATGACTGCTTTAGCAGTTCTATTGTTCAGAGCAAGGCCCTACTGATGGGAGAATTAGCGGAACAGGCCCTACTTTCAGGAGAATGAGCGGAACAGGCCCATCTGTCAGGAGAATGAGCGGAACATGCCCTACTGTCAGGAGAATGAGCGGAACAGGCCCTACTGTCAGGAGAATTAGTGGAACAGGCCCTACTGTTGGGAGATTGAGCAGAACAGGCCCTACTGTCAGGAGAATTAGCGGAACAGGCCCTACTGTTGGGAGAATGAGTGGAACAGGCCCTACTGTCAGGAGAATTAGTGAAACAGGCCCTACTGTCAGGAGAGAATTAGTGGAACAGGCCCTACTGTCAGGAGAATGAGCGAACAGGGACGAATACTGTTGGGAGAATGAGCGTGAAC
The DNA here is from genome assembly GCA_036851935.1 of Coregonus suidteri. NCBI lineage: Eukaryota > Metazoa > Chordata > Actinopteri > Salmoniformes > Salmonidae > Coregonus > Coregonus suidteri. The sequence continues at coordinate 4,546,253 of CM072221.1, forward strand.
AGGCCTTACTGTTGGGAGAATTTTGTGGAACAGGCCTACTGTCAGGAGAATTAGCGAACAGGCCCTACTGTTGGGAGAATTCGGAACATGGCCCTACTGCGGAACAGGCCCTACTGCTGGGAGAATTAGCGGAACAGGCCCAACTGTTAGGAGAATTAGTGGAACAGGCCCTACTGTCAGGAGAAATGAGCGGAACAGGCCCTACTGTCAGGAGAATTAGTGGAACAGGCCCTACTGTCAGGAGAATGAGCGGAACAGGCCCTACTGTCAGGAGAATTAGCGGAACAGGCCCTACTGTCAGGAGAATGAGCGGAACAGGCCCTACTGTTGGGAGAATGAGCGGAACAGGCCCTACTGTTGGGAGAATTAGCAGGCCCTACTGTTAGGAGAATTAGTGGACAGGCCCTACTGATGGGAGAATTAGTGCAACAGGCCCTACTGTCAGGAGAAGGAGAGGCAAAGGGGAAGACCATTCAAATAAGGACATGCCCTCCTAAAACTGGTTATAACTCCATTTCTGTCTGTGATATTACAATTCTAACAGCGGCAGTGTGTTATATAGACGTATTTAGGAAAAGTCAACAACGGAAGGGGAAATGACTATATATGGCAGAATAATAAAATAAATACATTCAATACAGTGAAAATGACTGCTTTAGCAGTTCTATTGTTCAGAGCAAGGTGTGCTGCTCTGTTTTGAGCCAGCTGTAGCTTTGCTGGGTCTTTCTTTGCTGCACTTGACCACATTACCAGACAGTAATCAAGATGGGACAAGACCAGAGCAATTACCAATTAGTAAAATAGATTTTTGTGTAAAAAACACAGAACATCTCTTCACAACAACTTTGTCAATATGACTTGACCATGATAATTGACCATCCAATGTTACACCTAGGAGTTTAGCTTCCTCAACTCGCTCAATGGTCACACCAAAGATGTTTTATAACTAAACCAAGATAGTCCACAGCCTGTCTTTTCCAATGAGAAGAAATTAGTCATAGTGGGCAGAACAAGCACGGAGGTGGGCAGAGCCAAGCACGAGATAGCAAGATCCTATTGGCCCATTCTAGCATGCATCTGCATATTTTCTTTAGGGAACGCCTACTCTGTGAAGTGTGCAATAACTCAATTCGCCCTTTGCACTCCTTCTAAACAATATGATTTTAAAAAACTCTGGCAAAGGGTAAAGTTAACTAAACTTAGTCCACTCTGTTCATAACATATTTTAGTTTTGGGAACAGAAAACTGTATTGAAATCAAATGTTTAATCGATGAGAAAATGTGCAGAATATCGGCCAAAATCCATCTCCTTCAATCTTCTCCCACTTGCCGGCCATTATGCTTCCTCTCACTACCATATTTGTTAGTGAGCGGAAACGCTAAGCGGGTGCTTCGTATTTACACATCCGGTGAAATATCTGGCTCATTGTTCTCATCTGTGGTCACACCCTTTATGCACAACTCCAGTTGAGGTTTAGAGGTCTTAGAGAATGTTTCGAACCAAACATAATGCTTTTTTTAGTTTTGGATGTATTTATGACCAGTTTATTATTAATCTCCCCGTTCTGATACTGACTGTAACTCCTTTAGAATTTCAGTGACCTCACTGACTTTGGGCGCTGACATGTAGAGTGTGGAACCATCCGCATACATAGTCATTCTAGCTTTGTGTAAGACCAGGTGCAAATCATTTGTAAAAATAGAGAAGAGTAACGGCCCAAAGCAACTGCCCTGAGGGACACCACACTGTACATATCTGATGTTAAAGAAGCTTCCTTTGAAGAATACTCTCTGGGTTCTATTGGATAAATCAAATCAAATCAAATTTTATTTGTCACATACACGTGTTTAGCAGATGTTATTGCGGGTGTAGCGAAATGCTTGTGCTTCTAGCTCCGACAGTGCAGTAATATCTAACAAGTAATATCTAACAATTTCACAACGTGTACCTAATACACACAAAACTAGTAAGGAATGGAATTAAGAATATATACTATATATGGAGCAGCAATGACAGAGCGGCATGGACTAAGATACAGTAGAATATTATAGAATACATTATATGCATATGAGATGAGTAATGCAAGATATGTCAACATTATTAAAAGTGACTAGTGTTCCATTTCTTAAAGTGGCCAGTGATTTCAAATAGGCAGCAGCAGCCTCTAATGTGCTAGTGATGGCTATTTAACAGTCTGACATACACCTGCTCATAGAAATGGAAACCAACACACACACACACACACACACACACACACACACACACACACACACACACACACACACACACACAGACTCTTTGACTGATGAGGGTAAGGTCACTGTAAGCTTCAAGGTCTTGAATGTTAAATGGATAGAAATACTGGAATAACTCTCCAACCATGTGATGGCAGGTGATGCAATGCCATAACAAGTTAGTTTTTTTAAAATAACAAGTGATGATCAATAACATCAAAGGCTGCACTGAAATCTAACAATGTAGCTCCAACTACCATCTTTATCATCCATTTATGGTATTTGTAAGAGCGTACCTGATGGTAATAGCGCTGACCATTGCCCCTAGAGGCCGTGTGTTAAAGTAATATCCTGTCGTCCTGCTTACCTGGTCGGACGTCGAATTTTGGCAGTGGATCTGGAGCAACCTGTCTGGTGTGTGTGTGTGTGTG
>CM072221.1:4553918-4616418 GCA_036851935.1 Coregonus suidteri
TGTGAAATTGAGGGCATCTAGTTTAGATTGTAGGTTGGCCGGTGTGTTAAACATATCCCAGTTTAGGTCACCAAGCAGTACAAATTCTGAGGATAGATGTGGAACAATCAGTTCACATATGGTGTCCAGGGCACAGCTCGGGGCTGAGGGGGGTCTGTAGCAAGCGACAACAGTGAGAGACTTATTTCTGGAAAGGTGGATTTTTAGAAGTAGAAGCTCAAACTGTTTGGGCACAGACCTGGATAGTACGATAGAGCTCTGCAGGCTATCTCTACAGTACATTGCAACCCTACCCCCTTTGGCAGTTCTATCGAGACGGAAAATGTTGTAGTTGGGGATGGACATTTCTGAATTTTTGGTGGCCTTCCTAAGCCAGGATTCAGACACTGCTAGAACATCAGGGTTGGCGGAGTGTGCTAACGCAGTGAATAACTCAAACTTAGGAAGGAGGCTTCTGATATTTACGTGCAGAAAACCAAGACTTTTACGGTTACAGAAGTCAACAAATGATAGCTCCTGGGGAGTAGGAGTGATACTGGGGCTGCAGGGCCTGGGTTAGCCTCTACATCACCAGAGGAACAGAGGAGGACTAGAATAAGGATACGACTAAAGGCTTTAAGAACTGGTCTTCTAGTGCGTTGGGTACATAGAATAAAGGGGGGCAGTTCTCCGGGCGTTGTAGAAAAGATTCAGGGCATTATGTACAGAAAAGGATATGGAAGGATATGAGTACAGTTCAGGTAACCCTAAGCGTTGGGTAACAATGAAAGAGATAGCGTCACTGGAGGCACCCGATTGAGCCGGTCTCGGCGTGTATGGGGGGTGGAACAAAGGAACTATTTGAGGCAGTTTGAGAGGGACTAGGGGTTCTACAGTGAAATTGTATAATAAGAACTAACCCAAACAGCAATAGGCAAGGCATAATTGACATGGGAGAGAGGCATAAAGCAGTCACAGGTGTTATTAGAGAGAGCTAAGACAACAACTGGAAATAGCGATAACGTTTGGGCTAAGGCTAAACAGAATAAACAGGACAGGGTACCGTGTAAAGGAACAGTCCAGCAGGCATCAGCTGTGCAGCTGAGTGATCATAAGGTCCAGTGAACAGCAATATGTGAGTCCGAGAGCAGTTCAAATTGGTGCTTCAGCACAGCTAGCAGGGAGCACAGTTGTAGTTTGCGTGTGCTAGCGGGCCGGGGCTGGCAGATGGATCTTCGTGGGTCGTCGCAACGGGAAGCCTGTTGAAACCACATCAGACTATTTCGTCGGCAGACCAGTCGTGTTGGATCGGCGGGGCTCAGTGTCAACACTAGGAGGTCCCGTCCGGTTGACAGAGAGGTAGATAGCCGGGAGATGGGCCTGAGGCTAGCTCAAGGCTAACTGGTGCTTGCTATAGGGCAATGGTAATCAGCCAACAACAGGTTGCAGCTAGCTAGCTGGTTGCGATGATCCGGCGCTAGGGTCCAGTGATTCCGGCAGAAAGTCCAATAAGCTCTGGGTCGATAGCACGCTGGGTCGATAGCACGCTGTGCAGACTGGCCGACGAATTGTCCAGGCTAGAGCTAGAGCTGGCTGGTGGATAGTGTAGGCCACGGACAGTGGTGAAGACGCTAACGGTGACTAATAGTAAGTAGCCATTCAGTTGCAGCTACACTATTTTCAGCTTACGGTTCTTGATGAAAGTTATAAAGAAATAATAGAATCCTTTCCACGTTGGGTGAGGCGGGTTGCAGGAAAGTATATTTAGTTAAAGAATGAAAAGTAAAAATTGAGAAATATATACAAAATAGACAAAAAAACAAGAAACGGGATATTTACACAGGGACAATGAATAAAAGCGACCGCACTGCTACGCCATCTTGGAAAAAAAAAAAAAAAAACACTTTGCTAGCTAGCCAATGTTGGTTTAAACAGACACGTGTAGATTAAATTGTAAACCAAATGTGAGAAGCCTGCAGGTCTCCTACCGAAATGTATGCAGATAAAAAACGGTTAGAGAAAAAACAAATCCAAACACCCGATTTCAGTCCTCTCGACCTAACAAAAATACCCTTTACAGAGCCAACCAGTGACCGGTTTTCGGAAGTGGACAGCAGCGTCACACATTTGTTGAATAAAATTATATTAGAATTTACTTTGATATTTTGGAAAGTTGGTCCTAATGTTGCCCTTTTGACTCCAATGATACATAATATAATAATAATAATAAAGCCATTTAGCAGACGCTTTTATCCAAAGAGACTTACAGTCATTTGTGCATACATTTTTACGTATGGGTGGTCCCGGGGATCGAACCCACTACCCTGGCGTTACAAGCGCCGTGCTCTACCAATTGAGCTACAGAGGACCACAGAGGACTACATTGCAGTTATTCAACGTCCATTTTGATTAACTGAGGACGATGATTTGGTGAAGTGTGAAACGGTTTTGGAAAACCTTGAACACTCAAATTAATAGTCATCCGAAATAACTTTACAAACACAAAATATACACTTTATGTTAGCTTTGAAAGTGAGGATTATTAACAGTTGGAGAGAGTTTCGGGACTTTTGTACACATTGGGCATGGTGTGTTACATAGTATGCATGAGAACCCAAGCCCTATAGGACTTGTGTGAATGAGAGCAAATAGATAGCTATCTGCACTCAGGCATGTCTAAAGGCTGTGTAGGCAGGTTATAGAGATCATTAAAGGAATTAGAAATATAATCTATACATTTAGCAGACACTCTTATCCAGAGCGACTTACAGTTAGTGCATACATTATTATTTTTCAAACCCCCCGCGGGAATCGAACCCACAACCCTGGCGTTGCACTCTCCACTATAGAGATCTATAGTTTACATGTATGATTTAAGTGTTCTATTTAATTATGTGTTATATAGATATAACCTCTGCTCCTCCTCTCCTCTCTCCCAGACTCCCTGCAGTTCTCTCTCCACGGTCTCTGAAGAGGAGGTTCTCCCTGAGCAGCAGCACTGTGTAAAGCAGGAGTGGAGCCCCAGTCTGGGGCAGGAGGACCCCGAGCCCACACAGATTAAAGGGGAACAGGAGGAACTCAGGACCAGTCAGGAGGAAAGAGCAGCTTCAAGGCTCTTTGATACCAAAGACTCCATATTCACGGTCCTTCCTGTGTGAAACGTGAATGGGATCAGGAAGCCATGCTAGCTGAATACCCAAAACACTCAGTCGACTGAAATTGTCGAAACTACAGTCTTTCGTGTGTTTTTAAATGAGCGTTTAATGGCGTCTGCTGTTGTGGATATTTTCGGGGCAGTTGAGAAAACGGGTAGTGGAGTACCAGGAGGAGAGATGATCGGCTACGGAGACTGCTGCGGATCACACCAGAGATAAAACTGTGTAGAATAGGTTTGTATGTACAGTGAGGGAAAAAAGTATTTGATCCCCTGCTGATTTTGTACGTTTGCCCACTGACAAAGACATGATAGGTCTATAATTTTAATGGTAGGTTTATTTGAACAGTGAGAGACAGAATAACAAAAAAATCCAGAAAAAAAACGCATGTCAAAAATGTTATAAATTGATTTTAATGAGGGAAATAAGTATTGAACCCCCCTCTGCAAAACATGACTTAGTACTTGGGTGGCAAAACCCTTGTTGACAATCACAGAGGTCAGACGTTTCTGTGTTGGCCACCAGTTTACACACACATCTCAGGAGGGATTTTGTTCCACTCCTCTTTCAGATCTCCAAGTCATATTAAGGTTTCGAGGCTGACGTTTGGCAACTCGAAAACCTTCAGCTCCCTCCACAGATTTTCTATGGGATTAAGGTCTGGAGACTGGCTAGGCCACTCCAGGACCTTAATGTGCCTCTTCTTGAGCCACTCCTTTGTTGCCTTGGCCGTGTGTTTTTAGGTCATTGTCAATGCTGGAATACCCATCCACGGGACCCATTTTCAATGCCCTGGTTGAGGGAAGGAGGTTCTCACCCAAGATTTGCGGTACATGGCCCCCGTCCATCGTCCCTTTGATGCGGTGAAGTTGTCCTGTCCCTTATTAGCAGAAAACACCCCCAAAGCATAATGTTTCCACCTCCATGTTTGACAGTGGGGATGGTGTTCTTGGGGTCATAGGCAGCATTCCTCCTCCTCCAAACACGGCGATTTCAGTTGAGCCAAAGAGCTTGATTTTGGTCTCATCTGACCACAAAACACTTTCACCCAGTTTCTCCTCTGAATCATTCAGATGTTCATTGGCAAACTTCAGACGGGCCTGTATATGTGCTTTCTTGAGCAGGGGGACCTTTGCGGGCGCTGCAGGATTTCAGTCCTTCCGGCGTAGTGTGTTACCAATTGTTTTCTTGGTGACTATGGTCCCAGCTGCCTTGAGATCATTGAACAAGATCCTCCCGTGTAGTTTCTGGGCTGATTCCTCACCGTTCTCCATGATCATTGCAACCACACGAGGTGAGATCTTGCATGGAGCCCCAGGGCCGAGGGAGATTGACAGTTATTTTGTGTTTCTTCCATTTGCGAATAATCGCACAACTGTTGTCACCTTCTCACCAAGTTGCTTGGCAATGGTCTTGTAGCCCATTTCCAGCCTTGTGTAGGTCTACAATCTTGTCCCTGACATCCTTGGAGAGCTCTTTGGGTCTTGGCCATGGTGGAGAGTTTGGAATCTGATTGATTGATTGCTTCTGTGGACAGGTGTCTTTTATACAGGTAACAAGCTGCGATTAGGAGCACTCCCTTAAGAGTGTGCTCCTAATCTCATGCTCGTTACCTGTATTAAAAGACACCTGGGAGCCAGAAATCTTTCTGATTGAGAGGGGGGTCAAATAATTATTTCCCTCATTAAAATACAAATCAAATTTATAACACATTTTTTTGCTGCTGTGTTTTTCTGGATTTTTTTGTTGTTATTCTGTCTCTCACTGTTCAAAATAAACTTACCATTAAAATTATAGACTGATCCATTTCTTTGTCAGTGGGCAAAACATACAAAATCAGCAGGGGAGATCAAATACTTTTTTCCCTCACTGTATATCATTAGAGGTCCATGCAGCAAATTGACATTTAAAATCAGAGATTTATAATTCACACAATATAGTTCAAGTGTTCTATTGGATTCTGCGGGTTAATAACTCTGCTCCTCCTCTCCTTCTCTCCAGGACCCCCTGCATTCTCTCTCTCTCTGAACGAGGCAGTGTTACGTTCCCCCAGTTTCTATGTAACGAGTTGTGTATTTACGTGTAGGTGATTTCAGTGGCGGTATTTCTGGCATGTTTGGTTCAAAAAACATTTTGTTTGGAATCATTAGTTCCTGTATCCAATTCCCCAAGCTATGGTAAGCCCTTGCTCAAGCATAGACAGATTTTTGCTTGTATGTTAATGGGTTTTCCTGAATTTCCCCAACTGTGCAGCTATGTTGTTTACAAAAACCATTGATGTTTGGAGAGCTGATAATGTCCTGTTAGTTTTTTCCCCACGCCCCTCGGTCAGGACGGCAGCTGTCTCCAATACATTACCGTACACTGTTTGTCCTCCTGAGGCTTGAGCTGGGGCGCCCTCCCCTATCAAGCCCCAGTTGGTGCTCAGAGCAGGGGTAGCATGTAAAAAAAGGGGAGCTAATTGCTTTGAGAGGGTGTAGCGGCAAGACATGTTGGTTATATGCTAAGAGTTGACGTGTAGTGTTGGGTATCATGCTAACACAGTGTCAAACTAGTTGTTTTGTTAGCTAACTGACAACCAATTATACTATTTGTTGGTTACAGGATTGGTGTGGAACAGTCAGAGTTTCTATGAATGTCCTGAGGGCAATCGTAGTTGGATCTGCGGTGCTCCGGTCACACGCGGGCCGGGGCTAGCAGATCCCGTCCGGTTGTACAGAGAGGTAGATAGCCGGGAGTGTCAACACTGGCCTGGTTGAGAGAGAGTGAGATATCTCCTGAGGCTAGCTCAAGGTTAACTGGTGCTTGCTAAGGGGCAAATGGTAATTAAAGCCACCCGACAACAGCCATTCGGTTGCCTAGCTAGCTAGTTGCGATGATCCGGCGCTAGGGTCCCAGTGATTCCGGCAGAAAGTCTGATATGCTCTGGGTCGATGGCACGCTGTGCAGACTGGCCGACAAATTGTCCAGGCTAGAGCTAGAGCTGGCTGGTGGGTATTGGCAGGCCACGGCCACATGGTGAAGACGCTAACGGTGGCTAATAGCAAGTAGCCATTCGGTTGCAGCTAGAGACTAGTTTCATCTTAAGGTTCTTGATAAAAAGAAAATAAAGAAATAATAGAATCCTTTCCACGTTGGGTGAGGCGGGTTTTTTTTGCAGGAAAGTTATATTTAGTTAAAGAATGAAAGTAAAAAAAAGTAAAATTGAGAAATGTATACAAAATAGACAAAAAAAAACTAAAAAAACAGCTATTTACACAAGGACTATACTACAGAAAACAGGACCGCACTGCTACGCCATCTTGTTACCGTGGTGATACGCTTTAATGTATGTGTCACTGTCTTCATCTGCATTCGTTTAATCAGATATGGTTCTTCTGTTCTTTCGTTCTTTCCGCCCTCCCTTTTATCTTCTATCCCATCCCTCTCTCTCTCTCCCTCCCCCCCCTCCCTCTCTCACCTTCATCCCTCCCCCTCCCTCTCTCTCCCCCTCCCTCTCTCCCCATCCCTCTCTCTCTCCCCATCCCTCTCTCTCTCCCACCTCCCTCTCTCCTCTCCCCCCCTCCCTCCAACCTCTCCCTCTCCCCCTCGCTCTCCCCATCCCTCTCTCTCTCTCTCATCCCCTCCCCCTCTCTCCCCCTCCCTCTCTCCCCATCCCTCTCTCTCTCTCCCCCTCCCTCTCTCTCTCCCCCTCCCTCTCCCTCTCTCCCCCTCCCTCTCTCTCTCCCCCTCCCTCTCTCTCCCCCCTCCCCCCCTTCTCTCCCCATCCCTCTCTCTCTCCCCATCCCTTCTCTCTCTCCCCCCTCCCTCTCTCACCTCCTCTCTCCCCCTCTCTCCCCATCCCCTCTCTCTCTCCCCTCCTCTCTCTCTCCCCCTCCTCTCTCTCTCCATCCCCATCCCTCTCTCTCTCCCCCTCCCCCCTCTCCCCCCCCCTCCCTCTCTCTCTCTCCCTCCCTCTCCTCTCCCCCCCCCCTCCCCCTCTCTCCCCCTCTCTCTCTCTCTCTCCCCTCCCTCTTCTCTTCTCCCATCCCGTTCTCCCCCTCCCCCTCTCTCCCCATCCCTCTCTCTCTCCCCCTCCCTCTCCTCTCCCTTCCCCCTCTCTCCCCATCCCTCTCTCTCTCTCCCCCATCCCTCTCTCTCTCCCTCCCCTCTCTCTCCCCCCTCCCCCTCTCTCCCCCATCCCTTCTCTAAATCCTATTTTCCCTAACCACTAACCCTAAACCTAACCAGTTGGTCAAAAAATGTTTTGGTTTACTATTCTTGTGGGGACTTTTGGTCCCCACAAGTATGGTTAAACACACACAGTCACACACACACACACACACAGTCACACACACACAGTCACACACAGTCACACACACACACACACACTCACACACTCACTCAGATGCATAGACGGATGCACGCATACACACTCACACACACACACACACACTTCTACCACTCCCTATATTCTGTAACTTGTCAACAAGACGAGTCTTGGTTAAAAACTAGTTTTCAAGAGACTGCTGCTTCTGTTACTTCAGTTCCCAGTTCCTCTCTTCCCTCTCTCTCCTCTCTCTTCCCTTTCTCTCTCCTCTCTCTATCCGTTCTCTTCTCTCTCTTTCCTCTCTTCCCCCTCTCTTCCCTCTTTCTTCCCTCTCTTCCCTCTCTTCCCTCTTTTCCCTCTCTTCCCTCTCTCTTCCCGCTTTCTTCCCTCTCTCTTCCCTCTCTCTTCCCTCTCTCTTCCCTCTCTCTTCCCTCTCTTCCCTCACTCTTCCCACTCTTCCCTCACTCTTCCCTCTTTCTTCCCTCTCTCTTCCCTCTCTCTTCCCTCTCTCTTCCCTCTCTCTTCCCTCTCTTCCCTCACTCTTCCCACTCTTCCTTCTCTCTTCCCTCTCTTCCCTCTCTTCTCTCTCTTCCCTCTCTCTTCCCTCTCTCTTCCCTCTCTCTTCCCTCTCCTCCCTCTCTTCCCTCTCTTCCCTCACTCTTCCCACTCTTCCTTCTCTCTTCCCTCTCTTCCCTCTCTTCTCTCTCTTCCCTCTCTCTTCCCTCTCTCTTCCCTCTCTCTTCCCTCTCTCTTCCCTCTCTCTTCCCTCTCTCTTCCCTCTCTCTTCCTCTCTCTCCATTCTCTTCTCTCTCTTTCCTCTCTCCCCTCTCTCCTTAGCTCCAGACATGCCCTTCTCTCTCTCTATCTATCTCTCTCTCATCTCTCATCTTCTCCCTGACTCCTCCTTGACTTTAACTCTAACTCGTGCATGTGTGTGTGTGTGTATATGTGTGTGAGAGATTTGTCAGATTTGTCAGTGGTTTGTGCTACACTGCCTTAAGGAGTGGGAGATGGAGGAAGAGAGGAAGAGACAGAGACGAGGGGAGAGAAAAACATGTCATTACACTCATGGCTCTTGGCTCTCATAACACTCTGCTTCTCTGTGTGTGTGTGAATTAAATAGCCTCCTGTATAGCTAATTAGACAGCAGATAGAAAAAAAACAATTGATGACAAGAAAGTGAGAGCGAGGGAAGGAGAGGGAGAGAGAGGAAGGAAGGAAAGCGAAGGAGAAAGGGTGGGAGGGAGGGAGCGGGGAGGCAGGGAGGGAAGACGGGGGTAGAGAGAGAGGAGGGAGGGACAAGGAGGGGGGAGAGAGGGATGGAGGGGGAGGGAGGAAGAGTGAGAGTCAGGGAGGGAGGGAGGGAGGGAGGGAGGGAGGGAGGGAGGGAGGGAGGGAGGGAGGGAGGGGGAGGGAGGGAGGCTCAGAACACATTATCTATGGCAAATTAGCAAAGAGGGACAGTACATTTAAAAAAGTGTTGACTTTGTGTGTTCATCCAACCTCTCTTTTATTAGTGCCTGTCCCTCTGAGGGAGAGAGAGAGAGAGAGAGAGAGAGAGAGAGAGAGAGAGAGAGAGAGAGAGAGAGAGAGAGAGAGAGAGAGAGAGAGAGAGAGAGAGAGAGAGAGAGAGAGAGAGAGAGAGAGAGAGAGCTGAATAGATTTGTAATAATTTGACTAGACTGGCAAAGGAAGGAGTGAGATGGAGTGGACAGAAAGGGAAAGCTTCCAATTTGGAATTATCCCTCTTTCCCAAACTCTCTCCCTCCCTCCATTTCAATGTAAAAATAAGCTTTTTACAATTTCATGCACATGCCCATCGCTACTTGAAATTACTCCAGGGCTGTGTTCCAAATCCACATGGCTCCGGCCAAATGCCACGGCCACTAACATTTCTGCAGCGATAGATTTAGCAGTGGAATTCAATTCAGTATGAGTCATCAGGCAAGTTCCAAATGGCACCCTATCCCAGATATACAGTGCATTCGGAAAGTATTCAGACACCTTCACTTTTTCCACATTTTGTTACGTTACAGCCTTATTTTAAAAATGATTAAAATGTTTTTTTTCCCCCTAATCAATCAACACAAAATACCCCATAATGACAAAGCAAAAACATTTGTTTTTTGCAAATGTATAAAAAATAAATAAAAAAAGGAAATATCACATTTAGATAATTATTCAGACCCTTTACTCAGTTGAAGCACCTTTGGCAGCGATTACAGCCTCGAGTCTTCTTGGGTATAAACGCTACAAGCTTGGCACACCTGTATTTGGGGAGTTTCTCCAATTTATCTCTGCAGATCCTCTCTAGCTCTATCTGTCACGGATTCTGCCGAGGCTGCTCCTCCTCCTTGCTCGGGCAGGCTTCGGCGTTCGTCGTCCCCGGAGTACTAGCTACTGCCGATCGATGTTTCGGTGTTTGTCTTGTTTTGTCTTGATTAGTACACCTGTTGTCTATTATGTTTGATTGTTTAGCCTATAATTTCTCTTGTCTCACGTTTGGCATTTGTGTGTTATTGTTGTATATCATGTCGATGTTCGGCCTTGCTAATTTTCCATATTACGCATATGGTGTTTTTTCCCTCCAGTTGTGGAGACGTTTGTTTTGTGCTTTACATTGAGTAAAGTAGTCAACCTGATTCTCTGTGTCCTGCGTCTGACTTCTCTCGCCGCGTACACATCACCTTCTGACAGACAGAATAACACACCACCATGGAGTCAGCCAGACCCATCGTTCCATCTCCGGAGTCCAGTGGGATTCGGCTCTCGCTCCCGAGGGCTTATGATGGCACCGCGGCCGGGTGTCCCAGGGATTCCTGCTCCAAGTAGAGCTCTACCTGGCAACCATTCACCCGGCGCCCAAGTAGAACTCGGATACGAGAGCGTTTCCGCCCTCATCTCCTGTCTGTCCGGCAAGGCACTGGAGTGGGCCAACGCCGAGTGGAGGGGAATAGACGCCGCCACCGTCAGTTATGCGGAGTTCTCCCGCCGCTTCAGGGCGGTTTTCGATCATCCCCCAGAGGGGAAAGTGGCGGGGGAGCGTCTGTTCCACCTCAGACAGGGGAGGAGGAGCGCGCAGGAGTTCGCACTGGATTTCCGGACTCTGGCGGCCAATGCGGGATGGAATGAGAGGGCCCTCATCGATCACTATAGGTGCAGCCTACGGGAGGACGTTCGCCGAGAGTTGGCCTGCAGGGACACCAACTTAAGCTTCGATCACCTTCTGACACTATCAGGTTGGATGGGGAGTGTCCCTGCATAGCTATATTCAGGTCTCTCCAGAGATTTTCGATCAGGTTCAAGTCCGGGATCTGGCTGGGCCACTCAAGGACATTCAGAGACTGGTCCCGAAGCCACTCCTGCGTTGTCTTGGCTGTGTGCTTAGGATCGTTGTAATGTTGAAAGGTGAACCTTCGCCCCAGTCTGAGTTCCTGAGCGCTCTGGAGCAGGTTTTCATCAAGGATCTCTCTGTATTTTGCTCCGTTCATCTTTCCCTCGATCCTGACTAGTCTCCCAGTCCCTGCCGCTGAAAAACATCCCCACAGCATGATGCTGCCACAACCATGCTTCACCGTAGGGAAGGTGCCAGGTTTCCTCCAGACGTGACGCTTGGCATTCAGGCCAATGAGTTCAATCTTGGTTTCATCAGACCAGAGAATCTTTTTTCTCATGGTCTGAGAGAGTCTTTAGGTGCCTTTTGGCAAACTCCAAGCGGGCTGTCATGTGCCTTTTGTGCTGAGGAGTGGCCCTTCCGTCTGGCCACTCTACCATAAAGGCCTGATTAGTGGAGTGCTGCAGAGATGGTTGTCCTTCTGGAAGTTTCTCCCATCGCCACAGAGGAACTCTGGAGCTCTGTCAGAGTGACCATTGGGTTCTTGGTCACCTCCTTGACCAAGGCCCTTCTCCACTGATTGCTCAGTTTGGCCCGGGCGGCCAGCTCTAGGAAGAGTCTTGGTGGTTCCAAACTTCTTCCATTTAAGAATGATGGAGGCCACTGTGTTCTTGGGGACTTTCAATGCTGCAGACATTTTTTGGTACCCTTCCCCAGATCTGTGCTCCTGTTTCAGAGCTCTACAAACAATTCCTTCGACCTCATGGCTTGGTTTTTGCTCTGACATACACTGTAAACTGTGGGACCTTATATAGACAGGTGTGTGTCTTTCCAAATCATGTCCAATCAATTGAATTTACCGCAGGTGGACTCCAATCAAGTTGTAGAAACATCTCAAGGCTGATCAATGGAAACAGGATGCACCTGGGCTCAATTTGAGTCTCATCGCAAAGGGTCTGAATACTTATGTAAATAAGGTATTTACTTATTTACTTAAAAAAAATTGAATATACATTTGCTAAAATTTCTAAAAACCTGTTTTCGCTTTGTCATTATGGGGTATTGTGTGTAGATTGATGAGGAAAAACATTTTTTAAAATCCGTTTTAGAATAAGGCTGTAACTTTTAAAAAATGGAAAAAAGGGAAGGAGTCTGAATACTTTCCAAATGCACTGTACATGTAGTGCACTACGTTTGACCAATAGGGATATATATGGAATAGGGTGCCATTTGGGACGCAGGCCTGGAGGAGCTTATCATATTTATTTTATTTAATTTCAGTTCACAATTTATCTCGGCATATTTCTCCCATCTCTTGTCCCTCTGTCTGTGTTCCCCTCTCTGTCTCTACCTTTCTATTCCTCTCTCTCTCCATTCCTCCCTTTTCTGTTAATCAGCAAGTCCAACTCCACTTCTTATCCTCAATGTCTCTACGCATATTTTTCCTCTTCCACTCACCTCTCCCTCCATCACTATTCCTCTGTCTCCACTCACCTCTCCCTCCACTATTCCTCCATCACTCATTCCTCTCCCTCCATCACTCACCTCTGTCCCCACTCATCTATCCCTCCACACTATTCCTCTGTCTCCACTCACCTCTCCCTCCATCACTATTCCTCTGTCACCTCTCACCTCTCCCTCCATCCATCACTATTCCTCTGTCTCCACTCACCTCTCCCTCTCCCTCCATCACTATTCCTCTGTCTCCACTCACCTCTCCCTCCATCACTATTCCTCTGTCTCCACTCACCTCTCCCTCCATCACTATTCCTCTGTCTCCACTCACCTCTCCCTCTCCCTCCATCACTATTCCTCTGTCTCCACTCACCTCTCCCTCCATCACTATTCCTCTGTCTCCACTCACCTCTCCCTCACTCACTTATTCCTCCATCACTCACCTCTCCCTCCATCATCACTATTCCTCTCTCCACTCACTCACCTCTCCCTCTCCCTCCATCACTATTCCTCTGTCTCCACTCACCTCTCCCTCTCCCTCCATCACTATTCCTCTGTCTCCACTCACCTCTCCCTCCATCACTATACCTCTGTCTCCACTCACCTCTCCCTCCCCTCCATCACTATTCCTCTGTCTCCACTCACCTCTCCCTCCATCACTATCCTCTGTCTCCACTCACCTCTCCCTCTCCCTCCATCACTATTCCTCTGTCTCCACTCACCTCTCCCTCCATCACTATTCCTCTGTCTCCACTCACCTCTCCTCTCACTCCTCTGTCTCCACTATCCATCACTCTGTCTCCCACTCACCTCTCCCTCCCTCCATCACTATTCCTCTGTCACTCACCTCACCCTCCATCCTATTCTCTGTCTCCACTCCCTCATCATATTCCTCTGTCTCCACTCACCTCTCCCTCTCCCTCCATCACTATTCCTCTGTCTCCACTCACCTCTCCCTCTCCCTCCATCACTATTCCTCTGTCTCCATCCCTCAAACATGGAACTCCTCTGACTCTTCATTCCTCCAGTCAGCATTCTTATGTTTTCCTTTCTCCATCACTAATTCTCTCACCTTCCAACATTACAACGACCCTAAGCACACAGCCAAGACAACGCAGGAGTGGCTTCGGGACCAGTCTCTGAATGTCCTTGAGTGGCCCAGCCAGAGCCCGGACTTGAACACGATCGAACATCTCTGGAGAGACCTGAAAATAGCTGTGCAGTGACACACCAACCTGATAGAGGTTGAGAGGATCTGCAGAGATAAATGGGAGAAACTCCCCAAATACAGGTGTGCCAAGCTTGTAGCGTTTATACCCAAGAAGACTCAAGGCTGTAATCGCTGCCAAAGGTGCTTTAACTGAGTAAAGGGTCTGAATAATTATCTAAATGTCATATTTCCTTTATTTTTATTTTTAATACATTTGCAAAAAACTAATGTTTTTGCTTTGTCATTATGGGGTATTTTTTGTTGATTGATTAGGGGGGGGGAAACAATTTAATCATTTTTTAAATAAGGCTGTAACGTAACAAAATGTGGAAAAAGTGAAGGTGTCTGAATACTTTCCGAATGCACTGTATATCTGGGATAGGGTGCCATTTGGAACTTGCCTGATGACTCATACTGAATTGAATTCCACTGCTAAATCTATCGCTGCAGAAATGTTAGTGGCCGTGGCGTTTGGCCGGAGCCATGTGGATTTGGAACCCAGCCCTGGAGTAATTTCAAGTAGCGATGGGCATGTGCATGAAATTGTAAAAAGCTTATTTTTACATTGAAATGGAGGGAGGGAGAGAGTTTGGGAAAGAGGGATAATTCCAAATTGGAAGCTTTCCCTTTTTGTCCACTCCATCTCACTCCTTCCTTTGCCAGTCTAGTCAAATTATTACAAATCTATTCAGTTCCCTCACACCCTCTCTCTCTCTCCTCTGCACCCTCTCCTCGCTCCATCTGTCTCTCTCTCTCTCTCTCTCTCTCTCTCTCTCTCTCTCTCTCTCTCTCTCTCTCTCTCTCTCTCTCTCTCTCTCTCTCTCTCTCTCTCTCTCCCCATTTGTTCCTGTTGGATCTGGATCAAGTCGATATGTCAGCCATTACTCCGTTCTATCGTGCTGTGCTTTGGGCATGGAAAAATACTATCTGTTCACAGAGGTTTCACTGCCAGGAGCATGGATAATGGAAGAGCCACTGTTTCACAACCCACTCATCCAGACCAGAGTGTTGACCTCTGCCAGCTTGCGGGCCAGGCTTGTGAGAGCGGGGTTCACTAAGTTGGGTGACCTGCAAGAAGGGGCTGGGTGGAAATCTGCCAGAGTAATGGCGGAGGCTTCCTCCAAGTCCACCGACATTCTTTTCATGCCACTTTGATACAAAATGATTTTCGTAGCAGGTTAGTAGAGCATTTTCGCTAACATTAACCCTTTTCC
Source organism: Coregonus suidteri (assembly GCA_036851935.1). Classification (NCBI taxonomy): domain Eukaryota; kingdom Metazoa; phylum Chordata; class Actinopteri; order Salmoniformes; family Salmonidae; genus Coregonus; species Coregonus suidteri. Next base: position 4,568,575 of record CM072221.1, read on the forward strand.
TAATCTTAACCTCAGTTTCCTAAACTGCTACATTAATTATCCTAATCCTAAATTCTCCTAACCTGCTACGAAAAAAAGTCACTTTAGTATCGAAGTGGTGTGAAAAGAGTGTTTACCAAAGTCCACCAGGCTGCTGCAGCAGGTGGTGTAAGGATCCATGCTGCAGCAGGTGGTGTAAGTGTCCATGCTGCAGCAGGTGGTGTAAGGATCCATGCTGCAGCAGGTGGTGTAAGGATCCATGCTGCAGCAGGTGGTGTAAGGATCCATGCTGCAGCAGGTGGTGTAAGTGTCCATGTTGCAGCAGGTGGTGTAAGGATCCATGCTGCAGCAGGTGGTGTAAGGATCCATGCTCCAGCAGGTGGTGTAAGGATCCATGCTGCAGCAGGTGGTGTAAGGATCCATGCTGCAGCAGGTGGTGTAAGGATCCATGCTCCAGCAGGTGGTGTAAGGATCCATGCTGCAGCAGGTGGTGTAAGTGTCCATGCTGCAGCAGGTGGTGTAAGGATCCATGCTCCAGCAGGTGGTGTAAGGATCCATGCTGCAGCAGGTGGTGTAAGGATCCATGCTCCAGCAGGTGGTGTAAGGATCCATGCTGCAGCAGGTGGTGTAAGGATCCATGCTCCAGCAGGTGGTGTAAGGATCCATGCTGCAGCAGGTGGTGTAAGGATCCATGCTGCAGCAGGTGGTGTAAGGATCCATGCCGCAGCAGGTGGTGTAAGGATCCATGCTCCAGCAGGTGGTGTAAGGATCCATGCTGCAGCAGGTGGTGTAAGGATCCATGCTCCAGCAGGTGGTGTAAGGATCCATGCTGCAGCAGGTGGTGTAAGGATCCATGCTCCAGCAGGTGGTGTAAGGATCCATGCTGCAGCAGGTGGTGTAAGGATCCATGCTGCAGCAGGTGGTGTAAGGATCCATGCTGCAGCAGGTGGTGTAAGGATCCATGCTGCAGCAGGTGGTGTAAGGATCCATGCTGCAGCAGGTGGTGTAAGGATCCATGCCGCAGCAGGTGGTGTAAGTGTCCATGTTGCAGCAGGTGGTGTAAGGATCCATGCCGCAGCAGGTGGTGTAAGGATCCATGCTGCAGCAGGTGGTGTAAGGATCCATGCTGCAGCAGGTGGTGTAAGGATCCATGCTGCAGCAGGTGGTGTAAGTGTCCATGCTGCAGCAGGTGGTGTAAGGATCCATGCTGCAGCAGGTGGTGTAAGGATCCATGCTCCAGCAGGTGGTGTAAGGATCCATGCTCCAGCAGGTGGTGTAAAGATGATCCATGCTCCAGCAGGTGGTGTAAGGATCCATGCTGCAGCAGGTGGTGTATGGATCCATGCTGCAGCAGTGGTGTAAGGATCCATGCTTCAGCAGGTGGTGTAAGGATCCATGCTGCAGCAGGTGGTGTTTTTTTCCATGCTGCAGCAGGTGGTGTAAGGATCCATGCTGAGCAGGTGGTGTAAGGATCCATGCTGCAGCAGGTGGTGTAAGGATCCATGCTGCAGCAGGTGGTGTAAGGATCCATGCTGCAGCAGGTGGTGTAGGATCCATGCTCCAGCAGGTGGTGTAAGTGTCCATGCTGCAGCAGGTGGTGTAAGGATCCATGCTGCAGCAGGTGGTGTAAGGATCCATGCTGCAGCAGGTGGTGTAAGGATCCATGCTGCAGCAGGTGGTGTAAGTGTCCATGCTGCAGCAGGTGGTGTAAGGATCCATGCTGCAGCAGGTGGTGTAAGGATCCATGCTGCAGCAGGTGGTGTAAGGATCCATGCTGCAGCAGGTGGTGTAAGGATCCATGCCGCAGCAGGTGGTGTAAGGATCCATGCTGCAGCAGGTGGTGTAGGTGTCCATGCTGCAGCAGGTGGTGTAAGGATCCATGCTGCAGCAGGTGGTGTAAGGATCCATGCTGCAGCAGGTGGTGTAAGGATCCATGCTGCAGCAGGTGGTGTAAGGATCCATGCTGCAGCAGGTGGTGTAAGGATCCATGCTCCAGCAGGTGGTGTAAGGATAATAATGCAGCAGGTGGTGTAAGGATCCATGCGACCAGCAGGTGGTGTAAGGATCCATGCTGCAGCAGGTGGTGTAAGTGTCCCATGCTGAACAGCAGGTGGGCGGATCCATGCCGTGCAGCAGGCTGGTGTAAGGATCCATGCTCCAGCAGGTGGTGTAAGGATCCATGCTGCAGCAGGTGGTGTAAGGATCCATGCTCCAGCAGGTGGTGTAAGGATCCATGCTGCAGCAGGTGGTGTAAGTGTCCATGCTGCAGCAGGTGGTGTAAGGATCCATGCTCCAGCAGGTGGTGTAAGGATCCATGCTGCAGCAGGTGGTGTAAGTGTCCATGCTGCAGCAGGTGGTGTAAGGATCCATGCTGCAGCAGGTGGTGTAAGGATCCATGCTTCAGCAGGTGGTATAAGGATCCATGCTGCAGCAGGTGGTGTAAGGATCCATGCTGCAGCAGGTGGTGTAAGGATCCATGCTGCAGCAGGTGGTGTATGTATGCACTCACTAACTGTAAGTTGCTCTGGATAAGAGCGTCTGCTAAATGACTAAAATGGAGAACAGGCTTGGAACCTCTACCCCTGGCAATATGACTGGTAAACTCATGGGTACACTTGCAATGGCTGCCTGGTATAGTGATGCAATCATTTCCATGGTAATGTAGAATGTTCATTCAAATGATGCTAACTGATACTCAGAGTCGATATTCACATCATTAGAAGGAATTCTCCTCGAACACGCCCACAAATTGGTGGAAAACAAACATTCTTTCCCTTTGACCCGCATTGTAAAAGAGCCAATTTCGTCATAGATTTTTTGTTATACAGATTTTTTTTTTTTTTAAATGCACAGAAGTTGGTTCGCAATGCTCCTATGTAGGGAAACAGAGCCTGCGAGAAGAGCCCTGTGGCTTCAGGCTACTCGGCGTGAGAGAGTGGGAAATGTAGCTCTGTGTGTGGAAAACATTTAATCACAGGTAAGACTGTCACGGAATCAGCCGAGGCTGCTCCTCCTCCTTGCTCGGGCAGGCTTCGGCGTTCGTCGTCCCCGGAGCACTAGCTGCTACCGATCTATGTTTCTTTGTTTGACTTGTTTTGTCTTGATTGTGTACACCTGTTTCCTATTATGTTGTATTGTATTCCATATATAACCCTCTGTCGTTCATTGTGTGTTGTGTGTGATTGTTTTCGTCATTCGGCAGTTGCTATTGTGCGGGTTATTCCCCTGCCTGTTTGGAGGTTGTTTTGTACTCTGGTTACTTTGTTAGTAAAAGTACATTTCCAGTAGTTCGGTGTCCTGCGTTTGACTTCGCCTACCGCATTCACGTCGCACATGACAGAATCACACACCACTGACATGGAGTCAGCAGGAGCAGCGGTGCCAGCTGGATCAATGGAGGCACGCGTCGAACACCAAGCGGCCATGATCCAGGCTCTCGGCACCGCCATGGAACGGGTAGTGAACACCATTGAGCGATGGGAGAGAGGAGGTCTACCTATACCCCCTCCAATGATACCACCACCATCGGCGATGCCCATCGCTTCACCTCCGGGATCCAGTGGGATTCGGCTCTCGCTCCCGAGGGCTTATGATGGCACAGCGGCCGGGTGCCAGGGTTTCCTACTCCAGGTTGAACTCTACCTAGCAACCATTCACCCGGCGCCCTCGGGATACGAGAGCGTGTCCGCCCTCATCTCCTGTCTGTCCGGCAAGGCGCTGGAGTGGGCCAACGCCGATTGGGGTGGGGTAGACGACGCTACGGTCAACTATGCGGAGTTCACCCACCGCTTCCGGGCAGTATTCGATCATCCACCAGAGGGTAAAGCGGCGGGTGAGCGTCTATTCCACCTTAGACAGGGGAGGAGGAGCGCGCAGGAGTTCGCGCTGGACTTCCGGACGCTGGCTGCCAACGCGGACGCTGGAGGGCTCATCGACCACTATAGGGATGAATGAGGAGGGTCCCTCATCGACCCTCAGCTTTGATGTCAACTGAGGGATGTCTATGTGCATCGCCTGGAATGTTTGGCCCGCAGTTGGCTACGTCCGGATTCGGGGCCGTCCATTCCATCCCCCTGCCAGCTTTCCGAGCCGACCCCTATGGAGCTCGGGGGTGCTGGTGCTAGGGAGACCAGGAGGGAGACCAGGAGGGAGGCTGTCCCCTGCACCAACTGTGGCCGCAGAGGACACACTGCTGGTCGGTGCTGGGGAGGGTCTCCTAGGAATCGAGGCAGTGGGCGACGCACTGATGAGTCATTCCAGGTGAGTAGGCGCCCAACTCACCCAGAGCTCTCTGTTGCTCATATGTGTATTAAAGTGGTGTTTCCCGAGGTTTCTCCTCACTCCCAGCATAAGGCGCTAGTAGATTCAGGCGCAGCTGGGAATTTTATTGATCGCCAGTTCACCTATAAGTTAGGGATTCCTATCGTACCTGTTGATGTGCCCTTCCCTATCCATGCCAAAGATAGCCGCCCTTTGGGGTCAGGATTGATTAGGGATGTCACGGCGCCTCTCCGGATGAAAACGCAGGAGGGCCATGAGGAGATATTACGTTTGTATTTGATTGATTCTCCTGCGTTTCCCATGGTGTTGGGGCTTCCCTGGTTAATATCTCATGACCCCAACATTTCATGGCAACAGAGAGCTCTCAAGGGATGGTCTGATCAGTGTACTGGCGGTGTGTAGGGGGAAATGACGTTTGCTCCGGGCTAGGGTCATCGGGTATTGGTCACATGACTGCCTTAGTGGGTGGTGGCCTAAGCGAAGGACGTGTTCCTCCTGCTCGGGGGCCCAGTGTAAGGCGCCTAGTTTACAACCCCTACCCGTTCCACAACGGCCGTGGTCTCACCTATCGGTGGACTTTGTCACGGACCTTCCCCCCTCCCAGGGGAACACTACGATCTTGGTCGTTGTGGATCGGTTTTCTAAGGCCTGCTGTCTCATTCCCCTGCCAGGTCTCCCTACAGCCCTACAAACTGCTGAGGCCCTGTTTACACACGTCTTCCGGCACTACGGGGTGCCTGAGGATATAGTGTCTGATCGGGGTCCCCAGTTCACCTCTAGAGTCTGGAGGACGTTCATGGAACGCTTGGGGGTCTCGATTAGCCTTACCTCAGGTTTTCACCCCGAGAGTAATGGGCAGGTGGAGAGAGTAAACCAGGATGTGGGTAGGTTTCTGAGGTCCTATTTCCAGGACCAGCAGGGGGAGTGGTCGGGATATATCCCATGGGCAGAGACAGCCCAGAACTCACTCCGCCATTTGTCCACTAACCTTACGCCTTTCCAGTGTGTGCTAGGTTATCAGCCGGTCCTGGCACCTTGGCATCAGAGCCAGACCGAAGCCCCTGCGGTGGCAACTGGGACTATGTGGCTCATGCAATAGAATGTATCTTTTGCAATGTCAGTTGAGTTGATTCGACAAATCACAGTACAGATAGATGGGACGTTACCACAGCCACAAAGTCATAAATCCTGCCTATTTTGACAATTTATCTTCTTAAAATGTGATTTTAACCCATAAGAGTCTAAACCCTGGAAAGGGGGGGGTTCTACTAAGCTATATGGAATTGTTTTAAGAAGGTCATACCAAGGATCATTTAGCTGTTTGATTTAGAATTTTAAGACCACCTGAAGTATCAAAAAAATATAAAAAATTACTTGATGAAAATGATTTTGGGCCTTACTGTGATAAGCCCATACAAATGCATTGAATAACAGATTCACTACATGAAACAACAGATAGTCCTCCAAAAAATCTAAAGGAAGTTGTCTGTCCTATATCTGAGAGATAAGAAAGGTCAGGAAAAATGTGTTATTTGTTTTTACATTATTTAACCCCATATTTTCGGCACTAAACAGTCTCCATATATGTTTTCAACTGATACCGGAGGACCTTGTAACACGTCTTGTGAGGCCTGTGGGCGTCCAAGAGCAGAACAACCAATATGTGAGAAAAAAAAAGTGTGTTACGTGTAAAAGTCGTCTGTCCTCGGTTGCAACACTCACTACCGAGTTCCAAACTGCGTCTGGAAGCAATGTCAGCACAAGAACTGTTCGTCGGGAGCTTCATGAAATGGGATTCTGTGTCCGAGCAGCCACACACAAGCCTAAAATCACAATGAGCAATGCCAAGCGTCAGCTGGAGTGGTGTAAGGCTTGCCGCCATTGGACTCTGGAGCAGTGGAAACGGGTTCTCTGGAGTGATGAATCACGCTTCACCATCTGGCAGTCTGTAGAACAAATCTGGGATTAGCGGATGCCAGGAGAACGCTACCTGCCCGAACGCATGGTACCAACTGTAAAGTTTGGTGGAGGAGCATACAATGACATTACAGACATTTCGGTGCTTCCTTCTTTGTTGCCAAAAGTTTGGGGAAGGTCCTTTCCTGTTTCAGAATGACAATGCCACCATGCACAAAGCGAGGTCCCATACAGAAATGGTTTGTCGAGATCGGTGTGGAAGAACTTAACCGGCCTGCACAGAGCCCTGACAACCCCATCAAACCCCTTGAATTGGAATGCCGACTGTGAGCCAGGCCTAATCGCCCAACATCAGTGCCAGACCTCACTAATGCTCTTGTGGCTGAATGGAAGCAAGTCCCCGCAGCAATGTTCCAACATCTAGTGGAAAGCCTTCCCAGAAGAGTGGAGGCTGTTATAGCAGCAAAGGGGGGATCAACTCCATGATTTTGGAATGAGATGTTCGACGAGCAGTTGTCCACATTATTTTGGTCATGTATTGAAGAGCTACCTTAAACTGACATATTTTTAGTGGGATTTTTGTATTAGGCTAATTAGATCGTGCATTTTTAGACAGAGAAAGAGGAGAGAAACAGACAGAGAGATATGAGAGAAACAGACAGAGAGAGAGAGAAAGACAGAGAGAGGAGAGAGAAACAGACAGAGAGAGAGAGAGAGAGGGGGGGGAGAAACAGACACAGAGAGAGGGGAGAAACACAGAGACAGGAGATAAACAGACAAAGACAGAGGAGAGAAAGAGACAGAGAGAGAGGAGAGTAGTCAAAGAGAGAGAGAGAGAGAGAGAGAGAGAGAGAGATACGAGGAGAGAGAGAGAGAGAGAGAGAGAGAGAGAGAGAGAGAGAGAGAGAGAGAGAGAGAGAGAGAGAGAGAGAGAGAGAGAGAGAGAGAGAGAGAGGAGCGAAACCGACAGAGAGAGGAGAGGAGAGAGAGACAACGCTGTACATAGCAAGTAATATAACATTTGAAATGTCTATATTCTTTAAAATATTTTGTAATGTTTACTAATGTTTCCCTTGGTTTTTTCCCTTTTGATTATTGTCTATTCCATTTGCTTTGGAATGTAAACATTTGTTTCCCATGCCAATAAAGCCATTTTATTTGAATTGAACTGAACTGACAGAAAGAGGAGTGTAGTCAAAGAGAGAGAGAGAGAATAGAGAGAGATACGAGAGAAAGTGAGACAGAGAGAGAGAGAGAGAGAGAGAGAGAGAGAGAGAGAGAGAGAGAGAGAGAGAGAGAGATAGCGAGAGAGACAGACAGAGAGAGAGACAGAGACTGAGAGAGAGACAGAGAGAGAGAGAGAGAGTGAGACAGAGACAGAGAGAGAGAGAGAGAGTCAGAGACAGAAACAGAGAAAGAGAAACAGAGCGAGAGAGAGAGAGAGAGAGAGAGAGAGAGAGAGAGAGAGAGAGGAGAGAGAGAGAGAGAGAGAGAGAGAGAGAGAGAGAGAGAGAGAAGAGAGCCCCACAGAGAGAGGAGAGAGAGACCCCAGGAGAGACACAAACAACAACAACAACAACAACAACATGCAACACCAATTAGACCCAACCAAATCATGAGAAAACAAATAGATAATTTATTGACACATTGGAAATAACAAACAAAAAAACAGCGCAAACAAGAATGCTATTTGGCCCTAAACAGAGAGTACACAGTGGCAGAATACCTGACCACTGTGACTGACTCAAACCATTTTGAATAGGAGGTTGACGACATCCGATCCTCGTTTGTTAAGTCAAATGACACTGCTGGTCCTGCTCACACTGCCCTACCCTATGCTTTGACTTCTTTCTCCCCTCTCTCTCCAGATAAAATCTTGCGACTTGTGACGGCCGGCCGCCCAACAACCTGCCCGCTTGACCCTATCCCCCTCCTCTCTTCTCCAGACCATCTCCGGTGACCTTCTCCCTTACCTCACCTCGCTGATCAACTCATCCTTGACCGCTGGCTATGTCCCTTCCGTCTTCAAGGAGCGAGAGCGAGAGTTGCACCCCTCTCTCAAAAAAACAACACTCGATCCTTCTGATGTCAACAACTACAGACCAGTATCCCTTCTTTCTTTTCTCTCCAAAACTATTGAGCGTGCCGTCTTTAGCCAACTCTCTTGCTATCTCTCTCAGAATGACCTTCTTGATCCAAACCAGTCAGGTTTCAGGACTGGTCATTCAACTGAGACTGCTCTTCTCTGTGTCACGGAGGCTCTCCGCACTGCTAAAGCTAACTCTCACTCCCTCTGCTCTTGTCCTTCTAGACCTGTCTGCTGCCTTTGATACTGTGAACCATCAGATCCTCCTCTCCACCCTCTCCGAGCTGGGCATCTCCGGGCGCGGCTCACTCTTGGATTGCGTCCTACCTGACCGGTCGCTCCTACCAAGTGGCATGGCGAGAAGCTGTCTCCGCACCACGTGCTCTCACCACTGGTGTCCCCCAGGGCTCAGTTCTAGGCCCTCTCCTATTCTACTCTCGCTATACACCAAGTCACTTGGCTCTGTCATATCCTCACATGGCCTCTCTTATCATTGCTACGCAGATGACACACAACTACTCTTCTCCTTTCCCCCTTCTGATAACCAGATGGCGAATCGCATCTCTGCATGTCTGGGCAGACATATCAGTATGGATGACGGATCACCACCTCAAGCTGAAAGCCTTGGCAAGACCATGGTGCTTGCCTACGGAGCTGTGAGGGGAACGACACCTCCGTACCTTCAGGCTCTGATCAGACCCTACACCCAAACGAGGGCATTGTGTTCATCCACCTCTGGCCTGCTAGCCCCCTACCTCTGCGGAAGCACAGTTCCCGCTCAGCCACCCCAGTCAAAACTGTTGCGCTGCTCTGGCACCCCAATGGTGGAACAAGCTCCTTCACGACGCCAGGACAGCAGAGTCACTCACCACCTTCCGGAGACATTTGAAAACCCCACCTCTTTAAGGAACACCTGGATAGGATAAAGTAATCCTTCTACCCCCCCCCCCCCCCCCCCCCCCCCTGGAAAAAAAAAAAAAAAAAAAAAATCAAAAAAAAAAAGTCTTTGGTTGTCCCACTGGCTATAAGGTGAATGCACCAATTTGTAAGTCGCTCTGGATAAGAGCGTCTGCTAAATGACGTAAATGTAAATGTAAATGTAAAGTCACTCTGGTTAAATGTCAGCTAAATGACTAAAATGTAAAGGTTTGGGATAAGCTTAAAACAAAAATATAAAGAACAACTTTATATTGCTGGATTCAGACTTGCATCCTTTGGGATAAGATGATTATGCCCGTCCAGCGAAACCTTCTTGAAGGTATCATTGCTCACTGTTGCCCCTTGTGGCCGGTTTCCACGTCATCTCCTGACATCCTCATCCCTATATTGTATCACAGGTGACCTTGACTTGCAAAGAGAATAAGTTTCACAGGTTTGTGACCACACATACCAGGAAATCCATCGACCAATCAAAGGATAGCATCGTGAGGTCATTAGCACACACAGGCAGAATGACACAACACACTAATTACAAGTCAATGACAGACCAGTGGGTTCTAACTTTCACCCGTGATACAAGTCAGAATTCGAAGGTCCATCCATGTCGATGACATGGAAACTGGCCACCAGGGGGCAACAGTGTTTTTAGTCCCATCCTTCAGCTACCCTCAACCCCTCCCATCTAGCTCTGAAGACCATCCTGTTTTAGATTGGTATTAGCCATATATTTTTCAACTGTGCTGTGATGTTTCACAAAAGTTCTCAACCTTTCTATTCTCATAGTTTGTACAGATTGTAAATTAAAGATAAATATTTTTGCTAAGAGTATTATTACATTATTGATCGATTGACTATGACTTTTCAGATCACCCAGCAGTGCTATTTGCAGAGTTAACTCCAGGTAAATGTTGCAATTCTTCAGCCATTCCTGAACCTACCTAAACTTAACCTTAAAAACAAACTTCAAAATTTGACATTTGAAAAACATTGATGAACGTCTAACTTGAGACTGTGATTGCTAGTTGAAACACACACACACACAACACACACACACACACACACACACACACACACACACACACACACACACACCACACACACACACACACACACACACACAACACACACACACACACACACACACACAGTACTATAAACTATAAAATTCATGACCTTATATATCAATGTTAGTTGTTTTGGCATGTAGACTTAGCTTGGGGGGGTGTTCGAAAAAAATTGTGAAATTGAGGGACAATGTGAGTGTGCGTGCATATGTGTGTGTGTGTGTGTGTGTGTGCGTGTGTGTGTGTGTGTGTGTGTGTGTGTGTGTGTGTGTGTGTGTGTGTGCATGTGTGTGTGTGTGTGTGTGTGTGCGTGTGTGTGCGTGTGCGTGCGTGTGCGTGTGTGTGTGTGTGTGTGTGTGTGTGTGTGTGTGTGTGTGTGTGTGTGTGTGTGTGTGTGTGTGTGTGTGTGTGTGTGTGTGTGTGTGTGTGTGTGTGGTGTGTGCGTCCAGGGTAGTGGCAGTGCGTAGCGTGGCGTTTGCAACGCCAGGGTTGCGGGTTCGTGTGTGTGGGCAGGGGAGAACATTCTATATATATGTATCCGTCACACCCCTATCATAAAGACAAATACTAAACCACTCGATATCATAAATACAAATAATGTATCTTTCTCTCTCTTTGTTCACTCCTACTTTTATCGATTCTGTCTCTCTCTCTCTCAAATCTGTCATCTCTCAGTCCATCTCGCAATATTCCACCATCCCATTTCTCTCTCTCTCTCTCTCTCTCTCTCTCTCTCTCTCTCTCTCTCTCTCTCTCTCTCTCTCTCTCTCTCTCTCTCTCTCTGTGTCTCTCTCTCTCTCTCTCTCTCTCTCTCTCTCTCTCTCTCTCTCTCTCTCTCTCTCTCTCTCTCTCTCTCTCTCTCTCTGTCTCGCTCTCCCTCTCTCTCTCTCTCTGAATTCATTTCTATTCAAATGTCTTTATTGGCATGGGAAACATATGTTTACATTGCCAAGGCAAGTGAAATTGCCTGGAAATAAACAAGGAAAAAAAACCTATTAGAAACTAAAAGAAAACATTACACTCACAAAATATATATTTCAAATGTTATAATATTGGGTATGTACAGCATTTTAACAATGTGCAAATAGTTGTAATATGAAAGGGAAAATAAAGAAACTTATAAATATAGGTTGTATTTGTATATTATGGGAATTTCTCTTGATAAGTGTGTGAATTGGATAATTTCTGTCCCGCTAAGCATTCACAATGTAACGAGCAGAAAGTTTATGGAGTAAAAAGTACATACTTTTCTTTAGGAATGTAGTGAAGGAAAAGTTAATGGTGTCAAAAAATATAAACAGTAAAGTAAAGTACACAAAAATGACTTAAGTAGTACTTTACTTTACACCACTGATCCTTTTAGTCTTTCTGAGATTTACTGTCAGGGCCCAGGTCTGTCAGGGCCCAGGTCTGACAGAATCTGTGCAGAACATCTAGGTGCTGCTGTAGGCCCTCCATGGTTGGTGACAGAAGCACCAGATCATCAGCAAACAGTAGACATTTGACTTCAGATTCTAGTAGGGTGAGGCCGGGTGCTGCAGACTGTTCTAGTGCCCTAGCCAATTCGTTGATATATGTGACCGACCGGCTCAAATCGGTCTTATGTAGCAAAATTTGAAATTTTTGTTTTTACATAAAAGACTCAGAGCTACAAAATGGTATATAAAAAAACTACAGTTGAGGAACAATGGGAAAGTAATTTTGCTTTCAAAGTTGATAAACTTGTAAACTCACTTTTGAGAAAATGGCCTTTCAATCTTTTGGTACTGTTACAGCATCGTTCACACCCTCTTCAATCAATCAATCACATTTATTTATAAAGCCCTTTTTACACCAGCAGATGTCACAAAGTGCTATACAGAAAACCAGCCTAAAAACCCCAAACAGCAAGCAATGCAGATGTAGAAGCATGGTGGCTAGGAAAAACTCCCTAGAAAGGCAGGAACCTAGGAAGAAACCTAGAGAGGAACCAGGCTCTGAGGGGTGGCCAGTCCCCTTCTGGCTGTGCCGGGTGGAGATTATAACAGTACATGGCCATTAAGGCCAGGTATTTCTCCAAGATGTTCAAACATTCATAGATGACCAGCAAGGTCAAATGATAATCACAGTGGTTGTAGAGGTTGCAACAGGTCAGTACATCAGGAGTAAATGTCACTTGGCTTTTCATAGCCGGGAATTTAGATGTTGAAATAGCAGGTGCAGTAGAGAGAGAGAGTTGAAAACAGCAGGTCTGGGACAAGGTAGCACGTCCGGTGAACAGGTCAGGGTTCCATAGCCGCAGGCAGAAGAGTGGAAACTGGAGCAGCAGCACGACCAGGTGGACTGGGGACAGCCAGGAGTCATCAGGTCAGGTAGTCCTGAGGCATGGTCCTAGGGCTCAGTTCCTCCGGGAGGGAGGGAGAGAAAGATAATTAGAGGGAGCATACTTAAATTCACACAGGAGGCAAGATAAGACAGGAGAATAACACCAGATATGAACAGACTGACCCTAGCCCCCCGGTACATAGAATATTGCAGCATAGATACTGGAGGCTGAGACGGGGGGGTGTCGGGAGACACTGTGGCCCCGTCTGACGATACCCCACCCATCTTTAGACCCACCCATCTCTTTAAGGGTTGAGCCGAGCGTTATGTACTAACAACAGAAGTCAAAGCGAACTTGCTCGGTACTTCCAGACACAAATGACAGAACAGCTCAATGAACATTACTCGCCCTAGAAGAACTGGTTAGGCTGTTATGTTATCCAGAGTATTGGGGACTGCTACTGTGCTGTCAGATTGTCTGTTCGTGAATTCAAAACGTGTCGCTCTCGGAGCGTTCAGAGCGCACACCGGACGCTCTGTCCGATGAGTAGGGTTGATCCGAACAGTCTGACCACACAACGGCAGTCAAGCATCCAAGCTAACTGGCAAACATTGACTAGCTTGCTAGCTACTTCCAGACACATAAGGAGAGACCACCTCACTCTGACCATTTTACTCGCCCTAGCAGAGCTGGTTAGGCTGTTTTCATGTTATCCAAAACATTGGTGACTGTAACTGTGCTGCTGGCAACAATTTAATTCTGCTTTTTTGCCGACATTTACTGACACCAGCCATTTTCAACGGGTGTTGAGAGTTTGTAAATTCATCAGTTATTCTGCACTCTGGCACACTCAGACGAGAGTGCTCTGAAATCGGAGTAGATGGCCAGACTGAATTTACGAACCCACCCGAAATGGTTACTTGCATATTGGAGTCTTTTGTTAAGACATGTAGCTAGCTAGCTAGGTAAACAATGAACCATAATCCCAACTCATGACGTTACTACCCTGCATGAATCTGCAGGTAGCTAACCAACCAGGTTCAATATTAGCTAGCTAAGATGGGGCTATAACTAGCCAAGCAAATGGTGCTTTCTGTCAAAATTAGAAATGTGTAATATCTGAAAATGTAGCTAGCTAGACTATCTTACCCGTATACATGGATGGACGCGTCTCCTGTCGGATGCCATGGTTGCCCTTAGTTTGAAGATGTAATGTAATCCGGAGGTGTTTTCTCCATCTCCTTAGCTATCATACTCGAATTCCACTGATTTCAAAACTCGGTCCTCCAGAATGTGGAGAGCACTTATGCAGTTTTAATACACAATAAAAAAAAATGTAAAGCCGCGTTAGACAGGATTACCATACTGACCAGCTCAAATAGACAGAAGCATGCTATATAGCAGACCAATCCAAACTCATCTCTCGGCATGTCCAGCCCACTCATTATCTCAGCCAATCATGGCTAGTGGTAAGGTTGCTGTCTTTTTCTTTGGCTAAACCAACTAGGCTCGTGATTTAACATTTTGTATTCGTATTTACAGATGGCATACAAGTTTGTTATTAAGGCACATGAAAGTTCATATGTTCCAGAAGGCATTTCTGCCAAAAAACGCATTTTGATTTTTTTTTAAAAAGTTTACGTTCAAACAGCTCTCCTGTGAAGTAGTGACCCGCGACATCAGCCTAGTTTCCTGAAACGGGTCACCTATATGTTGAAGAGGGTGGGGCTCAAGCTGCATCCCTGTCTCACCCCCCGGCCCTGTGGAAAGAAATTGTTTTGTTTTTTGCCAATTTTAACTGCACACTTGTTGTTTGGGTACATGGATTTTATAATGTCGTATGTTTTCCCCCCAACGCTGCTTTCCATCTATTTATATACATGGCAGACCCTCATGCCAAATTGAGTCAAAATATTTTTTTTGAAATCAACAAAGCATGAGAAGACTTTTGCTTTGCAAAATGAGTGTGCAGGGTGAATACGTGGTCTGTCATATGGTAATTTGGTAAAAAGCCAATTTCACATTTGCTCAGGACATTGATTTCACTGAGGAAATGTAGAAGTCTGCTGTTAATGATAATGCAGAAGATTTTTCCAAGGTTGCTGTTGATGCACATCCCACGGTAGTTATTGGGGTTGAATTTGTCTCCACTTTTGTGGATTGGGGTGATCAGTCATTGGTTCCAAGTATTGGGGACGATGCCAGAGCTGAGGATGAAATGAAAGAGTTTAAGTATAGCCAATTGCAATTTGTTGTCTGTATATTTCATCATTTCATTTAGGATACCATCAACACCACAGGCCTTTTGGGGTTGAAGGGTTTATATTTTGTCCTGTAGTTCATTCAATGTAATTGGAGAATCCAGTGGGTTCTGTTAGTCTTTAATAGTTGATTCTAAAAACATAAAATGTAAAACATACTGTGTCCATAATAAGTATATAGGTTATAGGTTAAGAACTTTTGTGAAATAACATAGTTTGAAAGTTATGGCATATAGAAGCAAACCGGATGGACATTATGAAAATGATCGGAGAGGTTGTGGGTAGAGGAAGTTCAGGAGTAAAAACAAACAAAATAGAACTATTGTAAAATGGACTGTGTCCATCAAATGTATATAGTATGTATGAGCTGGAAGTAGAAGCCTAAGCGTTGTTGTTCACTAGTTTACTCCAATTAGGGGAGGGGTGGTGGGGTTGGAAAGTAATAAATATTAGTTTTTTGTTTAAATACACATATCCTTAAAAAAACTAAAAACAAATATTTATTATGTATGTATGTATGTGTTTGTATGTATATCTATATCTATCTATCTATCTATCTATCTATCTATCTATCTATCTATCTATCTATCTATCTATCTATCTATCTATCTATCTATCTATATATATATTTGAGAGAAAAAATTAATATGGGGGATTGGAAGTGATGCAGACAATTACAATCTATCTGCAATATTAAAGCTGATCTACAGTGGGGAAAAAAAGTATTTAGTCAGCCACCAATTGTGCAAGTTCTCCCAATTAAAAATATGAGAGAGGCCTGTAATTTTCATCATAGGTACACGTCAACTATGACAGACAAATTGAGAAGAAAAAAACCAGGAAATGACATTGTAGGATTTTTAATGAATTTATTTGCAAATTATGGTGGAAAATAAGTATTTGGTCACCTACAAACAAGCAAGATTTCTGGATCTCACAGATCTGTAACTTCTTCTTTAAGAGGCTCCTCTGTCCTCCACTCGTTACCTGTATTAATGGCACCTGTTTGAACTTGTTATCAGTATAAAAGACACCTGTCCACAACCTCAAACAGTCACACTCCAAACTCCACTATGGCCAAGACCAAAGAGCTGTCAAAGGACACCAGAAACAAAATTGTAGACCTGCACCAGGCTGGGAAGACTGAATCTGCAATAGGTAAGGAGCTTGGTTTGAATAAATCAACTGTGGGAGCAATTATTAGGAAATGGAAGACTACATACAAGACCACTGATAATCTCCCTCGATCTGGGGCTCCACGCAAGATCTCACCCCGTGGGGTCAAAATGATCACAAGAACGGTGAGCAAAAATCCCAGAACCACACGGGGGGACCTAGTGAATGACCTGCAGAGAGCTGGGACCAAAGTAACAAAGCCTACCATCAGTAACACACTACGCCGCCAGGGACTCAAATCCTGCAGTGCGAGACGTGTCCCCCTGCTTAAGCCAGTACATGTCCAGGCCCGTCTGAAGTTTGCTAGAGTGCATTTGGATGATCCAGAAGAGGATTGGTAAAAACTCAACTCGTCATGTTTGGAGGACAAAGAATGCTGAGTTGCATCCAAAGAACACCATACCTACTGTGAAGCATGGGGTGGAAACATCATGCTTTGGGGCTGTTTTTCTGCAAAGGGACCAGAACGACTGAATGGGGCCATGTATCGTGAGATTTTGAGTGAAAACCTCCTTCCATCAGCAAGGGCATTAAAGATGAAAATGTGGCTGGGTCTTTCAGCATGACAATGATCCCAAAGCCACCGCCCGGGGCAACGAAGGAGTGGCTTCGTAAGAAGCATTTCAAGGTCCTGAGTGGCCTAGCCAGTCTCCAGATCTCAAACCCCATAGAAAAATCTTTGGAGGGAGTTGAAAGTCTGTGTTGCCCAGCGACAGCCCCAAAAACATCACTGCTCTAGAGGAGATCTGCATGGAGGAATGGGCCAAAATACCAGCAACAGTGTGTGAAAACCTTGTGAAGACTTACAGAAAACGTTTGACCTGTGTCATTGCCAACAAAGGGTATATAAAAAAATATTGAGAAACTTTTGTTATTGACCAAATACTTATTTTCCACCATAATTTGCAAATAAATTCAGTAAAAATCCTACAATGTGATTTTCTGGATTTTTTTTTCTAATTTTGTCTGTCATAGTTGACGTGTACCTATGATGAAAATTACAGGCCTCTCTCATCTTTTTAAGTGGGAGAACTTGCACAATTGGTGGCTGACTAACTACTTATTTTCCCAACTGTAGCTCTTCATGCTGTTGTTTGTTTAGTGTGTTCCAATTTTCCCTGAAGTGGTTAGAGTGTATGGATTCTTCAATTACAATCAGCTGATTTCTGACATGCTGTTCCTTTTTTCTTTATTTCTCTACTGTTTTAGGGTTTTACCATAGCGAAGGCTCAGGTTTTCTTGGTCTCTGTGTTTTTGGTTGGATAGGTTCCTCAATTCCTTTCTCAAATTGTCTATTTAACATTTTTAGTTTTGATAGGGAGGTCAAATATACTATTTAGGCTTTGTACTGCCAAGTTTACACCTTCATTATTGCAGTGAAACATTTTGTACAGGAGGTTGTCTAAAATCTGTCAAGGGATTGAACATTCTTTTATTACTGTTGTTGTCAGTTTCCACAAACCGTTAGGTTTCCTTCCATCTATAGCATGTCTTAATAGTATGCAGTTTGGTTGGATTTGATGCCTCATGATTGAGTACTGCTCTGTTCAAAGTAGACTGTGATTTTGCTGTGGTCTGATAGGGGTGTCAGTGCCGGACTCCGACCGCGCCAACGAAACACACAACAGGGGAGGGACGGGTGGGCAGGCCACGGCCGGGACCGCCGACGCACACCACTGGCTGGTGTGGGGATCAGGCACGGGCCGTGCTGCACGACGTACGCACACACTGGCTGGTGTGGGGGAGAACGTGAAGACGCTCTGAGAGACTCTGGGTTGAGGTCAGTGATAAAGTAATCTACAGTACTGCTACCAAGTGATGTGCTGTAGGTGTACCTACCGTAAGAGTCACCTCGAAGCCTACCATTGACTATGTACATACCCAGTGTGCGACAGAGCTGCAGCAGTCGTGACCCGTTTATGTTGGTTATGTTGTCGTAGTTGTGCCTAGGGGGGCATATGGGGGAGGGAATGCTGTCACCTCCAGGTAGGTGTTTGTCCCCCTGTGTGCGCAGCTTGGAAGGTTCTTGTCCATTTAGGTCGCCACAGACTAGTACATGTCCCTGGGTCTGGAAATGGTTGATCTCCCCCTCTAGGATGGAGTAGCTGTCTTCATTAAAGTATGGGGATTCTAGTGGGGGGATATAGGTAGCACACAGGAGGAAATCTTTCTCTGTTGAGATTATTTCCTCATTTATTTCTAACCAAATGTAAAATATTCCTGTTTTTATTAATTTAATAGAGTGGGTTATGTCTGCTCCATACCAAATTAGCATACCCCTTGAGGGTTTTCCCTGTTTCACACCTGGTAGTTTGGTGGATGGGACTACCAGCTCTCTGTAACCTAGAGGGCAACCAGTGGGTCCGTCTCCTCAGTACCTGTTTCTTGCAGGATGGCAATGTTTGTATTTCCAATTTCTTTGGTGAATTCCGGGTCCTTGCTCTTTAGTCCAAAGGCAGATGACCTCAGACCTTGTATATTCCAGGATGAGATGTGTTCCATAGTGTCTAGTGTTGTTTATGTATGGTTTAGGCTCAGACCATAGATACAGATCTTTAACATGGATATATACATATATCCCTCTATCTTTCTCCCCTCCTCCCTCCCTCCCTCCCCTCTCCTCCCTCCCTCCCTCTATCTCCCTCCCTCCCTCCCTCCTCCCTCCCTCCCTCAGGGAGAAGGATTGAGATGAAGTAGTAAAAGGTTTAGACTCGGACCGTCAGAGGTCAGAGGTCAGAGGTGTGAGCAGAGCAGTGTGAGCAAAGGAGTGGGGGGTTGGGCCTGTTGCTCTGCTCACGGCCTGAGCATATGTCATGTTGAGATCCTCGTTGTGGGGCTTGGGGGCATGGGATGGGGGCAGAAGGGGCATAAGACTGATCTGGGGGGGGGGTGGCTAGGGTTTGTTTTGGGGGGGAGGGGTCGACTGGTTGGGGTGGGTATGTGGCTGGTGGTGCTGTGGTCTGGGTGTAGGTCCTCTTGGTGTAGGTCCTCTCCTCTTGGTGTAGGTCCTCTTGGTGTAGGTCCTCTTGGTGTAGGTCCTCTCCTCTTGGTGTAGGTCCTCTTGGTGTAGGTCCTCTTGGTGCAGGTCCTCTGGTGGTGGTGTAGGTCCTAGGTCCTCCGGGAGGGGGTCCTCTCCTCTTGGTGTAGGTCTCGCAGGTTCTGGTGCAGGCAGGGGGGGGCTCGCAGTTCTCCATTTTTCTCTGTTGCTCCTGTGGAGGGCTGCGGTTGAGGGTGACGTCCTTCAGGGACCTGGTAAACGTTGGGACTGCTGCCTTGTAGAGGTGGACCTGGTCATAAAGTCCAGATTGGGGTGGTGGGACAAGTAGACATTAGGTTTTGTGGCTTAGTCCCTGGAAGTGCTATATGGTGGCAGGGTGAAAGTATTTTCATGGTAGCAGGGTGGAGATAACCACTTGTGCGTTGGGGAAAAGTGGAAGAGCCTTTTTCAATCACTCTCTTAATTTCTGTGACCACCCTTTTCCTGCTCGGCTCTCAGGTCGTTTGTGCCTGTGTGTATTATGATGTGGCTGGGGGACCCTAGTCGGTGCTCTGTGCCTGTGTGTATTATGATGTGGCTGGGGGACCCTAGTCGGTGCTCTGTGCCTGTGTGTATTATGATGTGGCTGGGGGACCCTAGTCGGGGCTCTGACAGCAGCTCCAGGGCGCACCGGGTGTTCGGACACCAGACTTTCATATTTACTTGAGTCATTTTCTATTAAGGTATCTTTACTTTTACTCAAGTATGAAAATTGGGTACTTTTCCACCACTGCTCTCTCTCTCCTCTCTCTCTCTCCCCTCTCTCTCCTCTCTCTCTCTCTCAATACAATTCTCTCTCTCTCCCTCTCTCTCTCTCTCTCTCTCTCTCTCTCTTCTCACTCCTCTCTCTCTCTCTCTCTCTCACTCCTCTCTCTCTCTCTCTCTCTCTCTCTCTCTCTCTCCTCTCTCTCTCTCTCTCTCTCTCTTCTCACTCCTCTCTCTCTCTCTGTCTCTCTCTGTCTCAGTCTCTCTCTCTCTCTCTCTCTCTCTCTCTCTCTCTCTCTCTCTCTCTCTCTCTCTCTCTCTCTCTGTCCTCACTCCTCTCTCTCTCTTTCTCTCTCTCTGTCTCTCTCTGTCTCTCTCTGTCTCAGTCTCACTCTCTCTCTCCCTCTCTTTATGTCTCTCTCTCTCTCTCTCTCTCTCTCTCTCTCTCTCAATTCAATTTCAATTGAAGGGCTTTATTGGCATGGGAAACATATGTTAACATTGTGAGTGAAGTAGATAGTAAACAAATAAATATTAACAGTAAACATTACATTCAGAAGTTCCAAAAGAATAAAGATATTTCAAAATGTCATTATGTATATATACAGTGTTGTAACAATGTGCAAATAGTACAAATGGGAAAACAAATAAACATAAATATGGGTTGTATTTACAATGGTGTTTGTTCTTCACTGGTTGCCCTTTTCTTGTGGAAACAGGTCATAAATCTTGCTGCTGTGATGGCACACTGTGGTATTTCACCCAATAAATATGGGAGTTGATCAAAATTGGTGGTAGGTCTTTGTGGGTCTTTGTAATCTGAGGGAAGTATGTGTCTCTAATATGGTCATACATTTGGCAGGAGGTTAGGAAGTGCAGCTCAGTTTCCACCTCATTTTGTGTTACGGAGGAGTGTTCGGATACAGGTATCCTGTATGTGTATTTGTTTTCCCTCTTCTTCAGCCCTAATCACAGGTGTCCCTTGTGTTCCTGATTGGTGGTCGTTGGGGTGTCCCACCTGTCCCGACATCCGTTCGTCTGCTGATTGCTGAGGTGGACCAATCAGTGGACATTCCTCCGTATTGCCCCGCCTGTTTCTGGTTTTACATTACCATATCAAATCCCCTGGTTTTAAAAGACAGTTAGTTGTGTTTTCTGACAGAGACAATTTTTCTTTGTGAGTATGGATACCGTGGTGTCTTGTTTTTTGTGTACTCACTTGTTTGCTGTCTAGTCCATATTGGACCTATGTTGTTTGTTTGTGCCTGGGGAAAGGGGGATTTAGCAAGTTGCCCTTGGGCGTACATTACCTGTAGGAAAACCTTGTCTAAACACACTAGTTAGACCTGAGCGGACCACCCACTGTATTTTTGTACGGTTAGCAGTAAGCTCAGTGGTTCTTGAGGCAGGCAAGATCAGTTTAGGGGTTTTTGACTTTATTGTTTCATTCCTTGGGTCCTGCTCAGCCCCTTTTCCCCAAACCGTTTTACCGTGTGTTTATAATAAACATTTAGTGTTTGACAGAAGCTTTTTGGTTGTCTGCGTATTTTTTGCATATGGTTGTCGGTGTTATTTTTGTTATATTCTAATTCGCATGAGTTATGTTACGGGTCTCTTTTCCATTCACCCTAGACTTTTAAAGCCACAGGGTTCGTAACATAACGTGGGGGCTCGTCCGTGATATCTCATTGATACCCATGCCACTCAACGATATTATAACCGCGATCGATAAAAGACAGTACTGTGCAGTCGTCTTCATTGACGTGGCCAAGGCTTTCGACTCTGTCAATCACCGCATTCTTATTTGTCACGGTTTCGGCCGAGGCGGCCCCTCCTCCTTGTTCGGGCAGGTTTCGGCGGTCGTCGTCTCCGGAGTACTAGCTGCCACCGTTCTATGTTTCTTGTTTGATTGGTTTTGTCTGTTTGTCACACCTGTTTTGTGTTATGTCTCATTAAGCACCCTATTTAGTTCCTTGTTGTTAGTTAGGTGTTGTGTGTAATTGTTCCTTGTCGTGTTGCTGCGCTACCTGTATTTTGGTGCGCTATTTTGTAGCTTACCTCCTTGTTTTGTATTTAGGAGAAGATTACGCACTTGTTTAGTGCGCCCGTTTTGTGTACGCCTGTGCGCGCTTTTCTCGCCTCCGGGCTGGTTTTGGATTATTGTTGTGTGATCTACTAAAGTATTTTGTTGGACTTTACTTCTGCGTCCTGCGCCTGATTCCACACCACACCTACCTACAGCAACTCGTGACAGAATTACACACCACATATGGAATCAGCAGGAGCACCCACCGATGGCATGGAGGAGCGTCTTCGTGGTCAAGAGGATCGAATCAACCAGATCGGGCACGCCTTGGACCGCGTCATGAACACCCTCCATCGATGGGAGACCAGCGGGGTACCCACACCCCCACCTATCGCACCATCACCATCGGACAGCCCGCCCCGTCCAACTACCGGAACCCAGTGGGATTCGGCTCTCGCTCCCGAGGGCGTACGACGGCACCGCTGCCGGGTGTCAGGGGTTCCTATTACAAGTGGAGCTCTACCTTGCCACTATACACCCGGCGCCCTCGGGATACGAGAGCGTTTCCGCCCTCATCTCCTGTCTCACGGCAAGGCGTTGGAGTGGGCCAACGCCGAATGGAGGGGAATAGACGCCGCCACAGTCACCTATGCGGAGTTCTCCCGCCGCTTCCGTGCTGTCTTCGACCATCCACCAGAGGGGAAGGCGGCGGGGGGAGCGTCTATTCTACCTCCGACAGGGGATGAGGAGCGCTCAAGAGTTTGCGCTGGAGTTCCGGACTCTAGCGGCAGATGCAGGGGTGGAATGAGAGGGCCCTCATAGACCACTTTAGATGTAGCCTTCGGGAGGACGTCCGCAGAGAGTTAGCGTGCAGGGATACTACACTAACATTTGACCAGTTGGTGGACATGGCCATTCGGCTGGACACCCTGCTCGCGACCCCGGACGTCCCAGGTGGGGGCCTCCCATTCCACCCTCCAGCGCCCCCGAGCCGAGCCCGATGGAGCTTGGAGGTGCTGGCGCTAGAGGGAGGAGAGGAAGGAGCCCGAGGGGGGCAGTCTCCTGCACCAACTGTGGCCGCGGAGGGCACACCGCGGCTAGGTGCTGGGGAGGGTCTCCTGGTGAGGGAGATGGCAGGTCACACATTGGGGAGTCCTCCCAGGTGAGTAGGCGCCCTACTTACCCAGAGCTTTTGTCGTACACATTACATTACCTGTTAGTTTCCCACAGGTTGCACCTCGTTCCCAGCATAAGGCGCTAGTCGATTCAGGCGCAGCTGGGAATTTTGTAGATTGTAAATTCTGTGTTAAGTTAGGGATTCCCCTCCTTCCAGTCGATAAGCCCTTCCCTGTACATGCCTTAGATAGTCGTCCGTTAGGATCTGGGTTGATTAGGGAGGTCACGGCGCCACTTAGGATGATGACGCAGGGGGGTCATGAGGAGACGATTCAACTCTATCTGATCGACTCTCCTGCGTATCCGGTGGTACTGGGGCTTCCCTGGTTGATTACCCATGATCCTACGATTTCGTGGCGAGAGAGAAAGGCTCTTAAAGGGTGGTCTGCTCAGTGTGAGGGGCTATGTCTGGGTGTTTCCGTAGGGGCGACCTCGGTGGAGAGCCCGAACCAGATGCCAGCACTGCACATTCCGCCTGAGTATGAGGATTTGGCACTCGTGTTTAGTAAGACCAGAGCGGCACGGTTGCCGCCTCATAGACAGGGGGATTGTGCGATAGACCTCCAGACAGGAGCTGCGCTCCCGCGGAGCCATGTGTATCCTTTGTCACAGGAGGAGAAAAGGGCAATGGAGACTTACATTGCCGAGTCTCTGAGACAGGGATACATACGGCCCTCCACTTCTCCCGCGTCCTCGAGCTTCTTTTTTGTGAAGAAAAAGGATGGAGGTTTGCGTCCGTGTATTGATTACCGCGGTCTCAATCAGGTGACTGTGAAATATAGTTATCCACTCCCGCTGATTGCGACCATGACGGAGTCATTACACGGGGCACGGTTCTTCACAAAATTGGACCTCAGGAGCGCAAATAACTGGTGCGCATTAGGGAGGGCGATGAGTGGAAGACAGCATTTAGTACTACCTCCGGCCATTACGAGTATCTCGTCATGCCATATGGGTTAATGAATGCTCCATCAGTCTTCCAATCGTTTGTAGATGAGATTTTCCGGGACATGCAGGCGCAGGGAGTAGTGGTGTACATAGATGACATTCTTGTGTACAGTTCTACTCGGGCCGAGCATGTAGCCCTGGTGCGCAGGGTATTGAGGAGACTGTTGGAGCATGACCTGTATGTCAAAGCCGAGAAATGTCTGTTCTTTCAGGAGTCAGTCTCCTTCTTGGGTTACCAGTTGTCTGCGTCAGGGGTGAGAATGGAGGTGGACCGAGTGTCTGCCGTGCGTAATTGGCAAACCCCAACTACGGTTAAAGAGGTGCAGCGGTTTCTTGGGTTTTGCGAATTACTACCGGAGGTTTATCCGGGGTTTTGGACAGGTGGCAGCTCCCATAACGTCTCTCCTGAAGGGGGGTCCGGTGCGCTTGCAGTGGTCGGCTGAGGCGGACAGGGCCTTTGGGAGACTGAAGGACCTGTTTACCTCGGCTCCAGTGCTGGCGCACCCGGATCCCGCTTTACCCTTCCAAGTAGAGGTGGACGCATCTGAGGCCGGTATCGGGGCAGTTCTTTCACAACGGTCCGGCACACCACCTAAGCTCCGGCCCCTGTGCTTTTTATTCTAAGAAGCTCAGTCCGGCGGAACGGAATTATGACGTAGGGGACAGGGAGCTGTTAGCCGTAGTACAGGCCCTCAAAGGTGTGGAGGCATTGGCTTGAGGGGGCTCAACACCCTTTCCTCATTCTGACCGACCACCGTAACCTGGAATACATTCGGGCAGCTAGGAGACTGAATCCTCGCCAGGCTCGATGGACTATGTTTCTCGCCCGGTTTGTGTTCAAGATCACTTACATCCCTGGGTCCCAGAACGGGAAGGCAGATGCCCTGTCCCGGCGGTATGGCATGACACGGAGGAGAGGTGCGTGGAGCCCATTCCCATACTACCGGAGTCTTGTCTGGTGGCACCGGTGGTGTGGGGAGGTCGATGCGGATATCGAGCGGGCATTACGCACCGACCCTAGCCCTCCACAGTGTCCGGTGGGTCGGACGTACGTCCCGCTCGAGGTCCGGGATCGGCTGATTTATTGGGCTCACACGTCACCCTCCTCTGGACATCCAGGTATTGGCCGGACAGTGCACTGCCTTAGTACGAAGTACTGGTGGCCAACGTTAGCCAGGGATGTGAGGGTTTATGTCTCCTCCTGCTCAGTGTGTGCCCAGTGTAAGGCGCCCAGACACTTGCCCAGGGGTAAATTACAACCCCTGCCCGTTCCACAACGACCCTGGTCTCACCTCTCGGCAGGATTTTGTTACCGACCTTCCCCTCCTCACAAGGGGAATACCACCATCCTGGTCGTTGTGGATCGGTTCTCGAAGGCCTGTCGTCTCCTTCCCATGCCGGGTCTTCCTACTGCCCTACAGACCGCTGAGGCTCTATTTACTCACGTCTTCCGGCATTACGGGGTACCCGAGGATATAGTGTCCGATCGAGGCCCCCAGTTTACCTCCAGAGTCTGGAGAGCCTTTTATGGAACGGTTGGGGGTCTCGGTGAGCCTTACCTCGGGTTACCACCCGGAGAGTAATGGGCAGGTCGAACGAGTCAACCAGGATGTGGGTAGGGTTTCTGAGGTCATATTGTCAGGGCCGGCCGGAGGAGTGGGCGAGATATGTGCCCTGGGCCGAGATGGCACAGAACTCTCTCCGCCACTCCTCCAGTAGACTAACCCCTTTTCCAGTGCGTGTTAGGGTACCAGCCGGTTCTGGCACCTTGGCATGAGAGCCAGATCGAGGCCCCTGCTGTGGATGAGTGGGTGCGGTGCTCGGAGGAGACGTGGAACGCTGCACACGTCCATCTGCAGCGAGCCATCCGTCGACAGAAGACGAGCGCCGACCTACACCGCAGTGAGGGGCCAGTGTACGCACCTGGAGATCGAGTCTGGCTCTCAACCAGAAACCTGCCCCTCCGCCTGCCCTGCCGGAAGCTGGGTCGGCGGTTTGTGGGGCCTTTTTAAAGTCCTGAGGAGATTGAACGAGTTGTGTTACAGGTTACAACTGCCCATTGATTACACAATAATATTAACCCCTCGTTCCATGTGTCTCTCCTCAGGCCGGTGGTAGCTGGTCCACTCCAGGACTTTGAGATTGAGGAGACTCCTCCGCCCCCGTTGGACATCGAGGGGGCTCCGGCGTACACTGTTCGGACCATCCTGGATTCGAGACGCCGGATGGGGGGTCTCCAATATCTCGTGGAGTGGGAGGGGTACGGTCCGGAGGAGCGGTGCTGGGTGCCGAGGAGGGACATTCTGGATCCGTCCCTGCTGACCGAATTCCATCGTGGTCATCCTACGCGCCCTGCTCCGCGTCCTCCTGGTCGTCCCCGAGGCCGGGGGCGGCGCACGGCTGGAGCCGCGCGTCAAGGGGGGGGTACTGTCACGGTTTCGGCCGAGGCGGCCCCTCCTCCTTGTTTGGGCAGGTTTCGGCGGTCGTCATCTCCGGAGTACTAGCTGCCACCGTTCTATGTTTCTTGTTTGATTGGTTTTGTCTGTTTGTCACACCTGTTTTGTGTTATGTCTCATTAAGCACCCTATTTAGTTCCTTGTTGTTAGTTAGGTGTTGTGTGTAATTGTTCCTTGTCGTGTTGCTGTGCTACCTGTATTTTGGTGCGCTATTTTGTAGCTTACCTCCTTGTTTTGTATTTAGGAGAAGATTACGCACTTGTTTAGTGCGCCCGTTTTGTGTACGCCTGTGCGCGCTTTTCTCGCCTCCGGGCTGGTTTTGGATTATTGTTGTGTGATCTACTAAAGTATTTTGTTGGACTTTACTTCTGCGTCCTGCGCCTGATTCCACACCACACCTACCTACAGCAACTCGTGACATTATTGGCAGACTAAATAGCCTTGTTTTCTAAAATGACTGCCTCGCCTGGTTCAACAACTACTTCTCAGATAGAGTTCAATGTGTCAAATCGGAGGGCCTGTTGTCTGGACCTCTGGCAGTCTCTATGGGGGTGCCACAGGGTTCAATTCTCGGGCCGACTCTATTCTCTGTGTATATCAATGATGTCGCTCTTGCTGCTGGTGATTCTCAGATCCACCTCTACGCAGACGACACCATTTTGTATACATATGGCCCTTCATTGGACACTGTGTTAACAAACCTCCAAACGAGCTTCCATGCCATAAAACACTCCTTCCGTAGCCTCCAACTGCTCTTAAACGCTAGTAAAACTAAATGCATGCTCTTCAATCGAACGCTGCTTGCACCCGCCCGCCCGATTTGAATCACTACTCTTGGCGGGTCTGACTTAGAATATGTGGACAACTACAAATACCTAGGTGTCTGGTTAGACCGTAAACTCTCCTTCCAGACTCACATTAAGCATCTCCAATCCAAAGTTAAATCTAGAATTGGCTTCCTATTTCACAACAAAGCCTCCTTCACTCATGCTGCCAAACATGCCCTCGTAAAACTGACTATCCTACCGATCCTTGACTTCGGCGATGTCATTTACAAAATAGCCTCCAACACTCTACTCAGCAAATTGGATGTAGTCTATCACAGTGCCATCCGTTTTGTCACCAAAGCCCCATATACTACCCACCATGTGACCTGTACGCTCTCGTTGGCTGGCCCTCACTACATATTCATCGCCAAACCCACTGGCTCCAGGTCATCTATAAATCACTGCTAGGCAAATCCCTGCCTTATCTTAGCTCATTGGTCACCATAGCAACACCCACCCGTAGTATGCGCTCCAACAGGTATATCTCACTGGTCATCCCCAAAGCCAACACCTCCTTTGGCCGCCTTTCCTTCCAGTTCTCTGCTGCCAATGACTGAACGAACTGCAAAAATCTCTGAAGCTGGAGACTCTTATCTCCCTCACTAACTTTAAGCATCAGTTGTCAGAGCAGCTTACCGATCACTGCACCAGTACACAGCCCATCTGTAATTAGCCCACCCAACTACCTCATCCCCATATTGTTATTTATTTTGCTCATTTGCACCCCAGTATCTCTATTTGCACATCATCTTCTGCACATCTATCACTCCAGTGTTAATACTAAATTATAATTATTTTGCACTATGGCCTATTTATTGCCTTACCTCCATAACTTACTACATTTGCACACACTGTATATAGATTTTCTATTGTGTTTTTGACTGTATGTTTTGTTTACCCCATATGTAACTCTGTGTTGTTGTTTTTATCGCACTGCTTTGCTTTATCTTGGCCAGGTCGCAGTTGTAAATGAGAACTTGTTCTCAACTGGCTTATCTGGTTAAATAAAGGTTCAGTGTGGCAGCTGTGACTCGCTGGTTTCGCAGTATTCGTTGGCTCGTGTTGCGTAAGCTAGAGGCAGAACGGAAGAGAGGGCACAAATCAGGCGAGAAAAGTTGGAGACGCGTAAGATGGAACTGGAGACACGTAGACTTGATCAAGAACTGGAGATGCGTAAAATGGAACTGGAGGCAGAGACAGCGAGGTTAGTCTCTGCTCATGCTATGTCTGTGTCGTCTGCTACTTTTGATATTAGTAGTACTTAGTACCTGTGTTTAGGGAGTCAGAGGTTGATTCCTATTTCAGTGTTTTTGAACGTATTGCGGTAGCATTGAAATGGCCCGAAGAGGTATGGTGCCTATTACTTCAGTGTAAATTAACAGGTAAAGCCCAAGAGGTTCTGTCAGCACTACCTCTTGAAGACAGCTTGAATTATGACGTGGTCAAAGCTACTGTTCTTCGTGCCTATGTGCTTGTTCCTGAGGCATATCAACAGAGATTTAGGTCTCATAAAAAGGCTTCTACTCAGACTTATGTGGAGTTTGCCAGAGACAAAGGAAATCTGTTTGACAAATGGCACACTGCTAGTAAGGTAACTGATTTTAAGTCTCACTGTCGTTAATCTTGTTAGAAGTGTCTGTAAAATGGCAGACGAACGTTTGTAGTTGAAACGAACAGGTATCCTCACTGTAAGTGTCTGTAGGCAGGCTTTGTGGATGGCTCGTACGGAGAGCAGGGCCGCGGAGTTGCTAACTCTTAGCCCTAGTCGACCAGCAGTACATCCAGCACGCCCGAAAGATGTGCGTCACTGTTTCTATTGTCATAAGGTGGGACATATGGTTAATGATTGCTTCATGCTAAAACGCAAACAGGGGATGCCTCTGCACGCCAGGCCGCCAACGAGTGTTGGGCTGATTCGTACGGTTGCCAGAATCAAAACAGATGCCTCATAGTAAATAGGGTTTGAAAGTCCCAGTCCCAGATCGCAGTTATGAACCGTTCATTTCTGAGGGGTTTCTTTCCATATCAGATGACGAAGCGTCTCAGCGTCCGGTTAGAATCCTCAGAGATACTGGTGCGGCGCAGTCGTTCATACTATCTGATGTGTTGCCCTTGTCCAATAATACATATTGTGGTTCCAGTGTGTTAGTACAAGGAATTGAAATGGGATTCGTCCCAGTGCCATTGCACTTTGTGAACGTACACTCTGAGTTAGTCAGTGGATTGTTCAGAGTTGGAGTACGTCCTATGTTGCCAGTAAAAGTTGTGACATTTATAATGGGCAACGATATTGCCGGAGGAAAGGTGATACCCGTATTGGAGGTATTAGATGAAAGTGACCAGTCTCTCTCCGAGGAGCTGGCACAGAGTTATCCAGATGTGTTCCCCGCTTGTGCTGTCACACGTGCTCAAGCACGACAAGTGGGTGACGTGATAGATTTGTCGAACACGATTCTATTCAGAGAGTGTGACCCCAGAGGATAGCTTGTGTGCTACCTCTGGTAAGCTGGTGCGGTCTGACCAACAGCCCAGGGATAGGGAGAAGTATGTGGAACTTGTTGCTGATGCAATGCAGTTACCAGTCACTTGTGAGCAGCTGATCGCTAACCTGAAGGTTGACATTAGCCTGGCTAAATGTTTTTCTAGTGTTGTCTCAGAGGAGGAGCTAAAGAAGAAAAACATAGCATACGTCATTGACGGTAATCTCCTCATGCGCAAATGGACATCCCATGTTGATGCTGGTGGAGATTGGAATGCTGTTTACCAAATAGTGATTCCTACAGCCTTTCGACAAAATGTTTTATCCCTCGCTCATGATCACCAGTGGTCCGGACATCTGGGAGTCACCAAGACTTATGATCGGGTTTTGCGGAAAAAAATTGGCCCGGTTTAAAACAAGATGTGGCTCAATTCTGTCGGACATGCCACACCTGTCAGGTAACTGGGAAACCGAATCAGGTTATTCCTCCCGCTCCTCTTTGTCCCATACCTGTCATAGGTGAACCATTTGAACATGTGATGGTTGATTGTGTTGGACCATTACTGAAGACAAAAGCTGTTAACCAGTTTCTGTTGACAGTTATGTGTGTGGCCACCAGATTCCCAGAGGCCATTCCTCTGCGAAGGATTAATGCTCTGGTGGTGAGTAAAGCTTTGATCAAATTCTTCTCAACTTTTGGGTTACGTTACCTAAGGTGGTACAAACTAATCATGGTACGAATTTCCTTTCTAAGCTTTTCAAACAAGTATTAAAATCCTTGTCAGTTACACACCGTGTGTCAAGCGCATATCACCCAGAGTCTCAGGGTGCGCTTGAACGTTGGTATCAGACACTGAAGTCTATGCTCCGTAAATATTGTTTGGAATCTGAGAAGGATTGGGATGAGGGAGTTCCTCTAGTTTTGTTTGCTGTCCGTGAGACAGTACAGGAATCCCTAGGGTTCAGCCCAGCTGAACTGGTGTTTGGACACACAGTGAGAGGACCTATGAAAGTCCTTAAGGATCCGTTTTTATCACAATAGTTATGTGCGAAAGAAAATGTGTTGGACTACATTAGTCACTTTCGTGAGCGCCTACATGGTGCCTGTTCCTCACAGAGACGTATGAAACGGCACTATGACAACCAGGCTGTTTCTCGTTCGCTGCAGCCAGGTGACCAAGTTCTTGTATTGTTGCCTGTGCCAGGAGCGTCATTGTCAGCACGTTTCTCTGGTCCTTATGTAATTGAAAAGAAACTCAGTGAAACTGATTACGTGATACAGACTCCCGATAGAAAACGCCAATCTCATGTGTGCCACATTAACATGTTGAAGACATACCACACCAGACCCGTCACCCAGATAGACGGTACAGAGAAACTGGCCGAGACGGCTGTCTCTATTGCTGCTGTGGCTGTAGTGGGAGGTCATGTTAATGATGTGGACGGAGATGGTTTGGAGTTGCGTAATACTCAGCAGCAGTGTGCTAGATTGCCCAATTCAGAGATGCTGCTGTCTCTCCCGTCAAGCCTGATTCATTTAACGGACGGACAGCCAGATGATATTGTGAGACTATTACACAGCTTTCCATGTCTTTTTAATGATGTTCCTACACGCACAAATGTGTTAGAACATGACATTAATGTTGGAAACGCTGCACCTATCAAGCAACATGCTTATCGTGTCAATGTCTCTAAGAGAAAGATAATGAGGGATGA
Organism: Coregonus suidteri; assembly: GCA_036851935.1. Taxonomy (NCBI): domain Eukaryota; kingdom Metazoa; phylum Chordata; class Actinopteri; order Salmoniformes; family Salmonidae; genus Coregonus; species Coregonus suidteri. Next base: position 4,599,953 of record CM072221.1, read on the forward strand.
GGTCGGTTATTTGCTGGAGAATAACCTGGCTATGCCAAGTTCAAGTCCTTGGAGTTCTCCGTGCATTCTGGTTCCCAAACCTGATGGGACATTCAGGTTATGTACGGACTATCGAAAGGTAAATTCTGTCACAGTGCCCGACTCGTCCCTGTTACCCAGACTGGATGACTGTATTGACACTGTGGGTGCTGCTACTTATGTAACCAAACTAGATCTTCTAAAAGGTTACTGGCAGGTGCCGTTAACCTCACGTGCCTCCGACATCTCTGCCTTTGTGACCCCAGATCACTTCCTACAATATGCTGTCATGGCATTTGGGATGCGGAACGCACCAGCCACTTTCCAACGCCTGGTTAACACGGGGTTCGTAACATAACATTTATAAAAATTGGGTTTGTTTTCAAATTCTTTGTGGATCTGTGTAATCTGAGGGAAATATGTGTCTCTAATATGGTCATACATTTTTGGCAGGAGGTTAGGAAGTGCAACTCAGTTTCCACCTCATTTTGTCTGCCTACGGCGGCCTTTCTCAATAGCAAGGCTATGCTCACTGAGTCTGTACATAGTTTTCCTTAAATTAGGTTCAGTCACAGTGGTCAGGTATTCTGCCACTGTGTACTCTCTGTTCAGGGCCAAATAGCATTCTAGTTTGCTCCGTTTTTTTGTTAATTCTTTCCAATGTGTCAAGTAATTCTCTTTTTATTTTCTCGCTTCCTTTTAAGTGGTTATAGAATTTAACGTCTCTTTTCTGGATTTTGATCATTATCGGGTATCGGCCTAATTCTGCTCTGCATGCATTATTTTGTGTTTTTCGTTGTACACAGAGGATATTTTTGCAGAATTCTGCATGCGGAGTCTCAATTTGGTGTTAGTCCCATTTTGTGAACTCGCTGTCTCTGTCTCTCTGTCTCTCTCTGTCTCTCTCTGTCTCTCTGTCTCTCTCCAATTTCAATTGAAGGGCTTTATTGGCATGGGAAACATATGTTAACATTGCCAAAACAAGTGAAGTAGATAGTAAACAAATAAATATTAACAGTAAACATTACACTCAGAAGTTCCAAAAGAATAAAGATATTTCAAATGTCATATTATGTCTATTGACAGTTTTGTAACAATCTCCTCTCTCTCTCTCTCTCTCTCTCTCTCTCTCTCTCTCTCTCTCTCTCTCTCTCTCTCTCTCTCTCTCTCTCTCTCTCTCTCTCTCTCTCTCCTCTCTCTCTCTCTCTCTCTCTCTCTCTCTCTCTGTTAACATCTCAAAAGTGAAATAAACTCTCTCTCTCTTTATACTCTCTCTCTCAGAAAATCTCTCTCTCTCTCTCTCTCTCTCTCTCTACTCTCTCTAGCTCTCCTACCCTAACCTTAACCCTCTCTCTCTCTCTCCTCTCTCTCTCTCTCTCCCTCTCTCTCTCTCTCTCTCCTAACCTAACCCTAGCTCCTAACCCTAACCTTAACCCTAACCCTAACCCTAGCTCCTAACCCTTACCCTAAACCTAACCCTAGCTCCTAACCCTAGCTCCTAACCCTAGCTCCTAACCCTAAAACTAACCCTAAAACTAACAACTAAAACTAACCCTAGCTCCTAACCCTAACCATTAACGTATTTCTAACCCTAACACTAATTCTAACCTTAACCCTAAACCCCCTAGAAATAGCATTTGGAGTGGGGACTAACAAAATGTCCCCAGTTGGTCAAATTTGTGTTTGTTTAAATACGTCCACACCACACACGCTGACACACACACACACACACACACACACACACACACACACATACATCTCTCCATCCCTCCTCTCACCAGGTCCATCTCTCCATCCCTCCTCTTCCATCTCTCCATCCCTCCTCTTCCCTCTCTCCATCCCTCCTCTTCCATCTCTCTCTCCATCCCTCCTCTTCCCTCTCTCCATCCCTCCTCTTCCATCTCTCCATCCCTCCTCTTCCCTCTCTCCATCCCTCCTCTTCCATCTCTCCATCCCTCCTCTTCCCTCTCTTCATCCCTCCTCTTCCCTCTCTCCATTCCTCCTCTTCCCTCTCTTCATCCCTCCTCTTCCCTCTCTCCATCCCTCCTCTTCCATCTCTCCATCCCTCCTCTTCCCTCTCTCCATCCCTCCTCTTCCATCTCTCCATCCCTCCTCTTCCCTCTCTCCATCCATCTCCTCTTCCATCTCTCCATCCCTCTCTTCCATCTCTCCATCCATCTCCTCTTCCCTCTCTCCATCCATCTCCTCTTCCATCTCTCCATCCCTCCTCTTCCCTCTCTTCATCCCTCCTCTTCCCTCTCTTCATCCCTCCTCTTCCCTCTCTTCATCACATCCTTCATTCAGGACTCTGGGGCTCTTTACCTTCCTTCCTTCCTCATCTCTCTTCCTCTCCTCTCTTCTCTCCATCCCTTCATTTGTTCTCAACCTCTTCAGATCCTCTCCTCCCTCCTCTCCCCTCCCCTCCCCTCTGTATTTGTATTTGTATTTATTATGGATCCCCATTAGTTCCTGCCAAGGCAGCAGCTACTCTTCCTGGGGTCCAGCAAAATTAAGGCAGTTATACATTTTAAAAACATGACAATACATTCATAACAGATTTCACAACATATTAAGTGTGTGCCCTCAGGCCCCTACTCTACTACCACATATCTACAGTACAAAATCCATGTGTACATGTTATACATTTACATTTTAGTCATTTAGCAGACGCTCTTATCCAGAGCGACTTACAGTTAGTGAATACATCTTTTTTTTTTTTTTTTTTTATACTGGCCCCCCCGTGGGAATCGAACCCACAACCCTGGCGTTGCAAACGCCATGCTCTATCAACTGAGCTACATCCCTGCCGGCCATTCCCTCCCCTACCCTGGACGACGCTGGGCCATTGTGCGCCGCCCATGAGTCTCCCGGTCGCGACCATTCCAGGACTTCCGCCGGCTGCGACAGAGCCTGGATTCGAACCAGGATCTCTAGTGACACAATTAGCACTGCGTTTGCAGTGCCTTAGACCACTGCGCCACTCAGGAGCTCATACAAGCACGTTATCATGTGTTTGTATGCATGTGTCTATGTTTGTGTTGCTTCACAGTCCCCGCTGTTCCATAGGATGTATTTTTATCTGTTTTTTAAATCTAGTTTTACTACTTGCATCAGCTACTTGATGTGGAATAGAGTTCCATGTAGTCATGGCTCTATGTAGTACTGTGCGCCTCCCATAGTCTGTTCTTGACTTGGGGACTGTGAAGAGACCTCTGGTGGCATGTCTTGTGAGGTATGCATGGGTGTCCGAACTGTGTACCAGTAGTTCAAACAGACAGCTCGGTGCATTCAACTTGTCAATACCTCTCACAAATACAAATAGTGATGAAGTCAATCTCTCCTCCACTTTGAGCCAGGAGAAATTGACATGAATATTATTAATGTTAGCTCTCTGCCCCCTTCGGAGAACAGAAAGAAGCTTTTGTACATTTAAGGGCCTGCCGTGCTGCCCTGTTCTGAGCCAACTGCAATTTTCCTAAGTCCCTTTTTGTGGCATCTGACCACACGACTGAACAGTAGTCCAGGTGCAACAAAACTAGGGCCTGTAGGACCTGCCTTGTTGATAGTGCTGATAACAATGCAGAGCAGCGCTTTATTATAGACAGACTTCTCCCCATCTTAGATACTGTTGTATCAATATGTTTTGACCATGACAGTTTACAATCCAGGGTTACTCCAAGCAAATTAGTCTCCTCAACTTGCTCAATTTCCACATTATTCATTACAAGATTTAGTGGAGGTTTAGTGAATGATTTGTCCCTAATACAATGCTTTTAGGTTTTGAAATATTTAGGAAGAACTTATGCCACCCACTCTGAAACTAACTGCAGCTCTTTGTTAAGTGTTGCAGTCATTTCAGTCACTGTGGTAGCTGACATGTATAGTGTTGAGTCATCAGCATACATAGACACTCTGGCTTTACTCAAAGCCAGTGGCATGTCGTTAGTAAAGATTGAAAAAGTAAGGGGCCTAGACAGCTGCCCTGGGGAATTCCTGATTCTACCTGGATTTTGTTGGAGAGGCATCCATTAAAGAACACCCTCTGTGTTCTGTTAGACAGGTAACTCTTTATCCACAATATATCAGGGGGTGTAAAGCCATAACAAGTTTTTCCAGCAACAGACTGATCGATAATGTCAATAGCCGCACTGAAGTCTAACAAAACAGCCCTCACAATCTTTTTATCATCAATTTCTCTCAGCCAATCATCAGTCATTTGTGTAAGTGCTGTGCTTGTTGAATGTCCTTCTCTATAAGCGTGCTGAAAGTCTGTTGTCAATTTGTTTACTGTAAAATAGCATTTTATCTGGTCAAACACCATTTTTCCCTAAAGTTACTAACGGTTGGTAACAGGCTGATTGGTCGGCTATTTGAGCCAGTAAAGGGGGCTTTACTATTCTTAGGTAGTGGAATGAATTTTGCTTCCCTCCAAGCCTGGGGGCACACACATTCTAGTAGGCTTAAATGGAAAATATGGCAAATAGGAGTGGCAATATCGTCCGCTATTATCCTCAGTAATTTTCCATCCAAGTTGTCAGACCCCGGTGGCTTGTCATTGTTGATCGACAATAATACTTTTTAAATCTCTTCCACAATTACTTTACGGAATTCAAAATTACAATGCTTGTCTTTCATAATTTGGTCAGATATACTTGGATGTTTAGTGTCAGCGTTTGTTGCTGGCATGTCATGCCTAAGTATGCTAATCTTGCCAATGAAAAAATCATTAAAGTAATTGGCAATATCAGTGGGTTTTGTGATGAATGAGCTATCTGATTCAATTAATGATGGAGCTGATTTTGCCTTTTTGCCCAACATTTCATTTAAGGTGCTCCAAAGCTTTTTACTATCATTCTTTATGTCATTTATCTTTGTTTCATAGTGTAGTTTCTTCTTCTTTTTATTCAGTTTAGTCACATGATTTCTCAATTTGCAGTACTTTTTCAGTCGGTTGTACAGCCAGCCCTATTTGCCATCCCTTTTGCCTCACCCCTCTCAACCATACAATTTTTAAATTCCTCATCAATCCACGGGGATACTTTTTTTTTTTTACAGTTATTTTCTTATTAGTAACTGGGATAAGCAATTTCATAATTTTGTCAAGTGCAGCGTCTGGTTGCTCATCATTAACAACATAGGACTCACTACAAAACCCCTTATATGACCTCTTATACACAATATTAGGCCCAGCCTTTGGAACTTTGGTTTTCCTAGATATGGCTACTATATTGTGATCACTAGATCCGATGGATTTGGATACTGCTTTCAAACAAATTTCTGCAGCATTAGTAAAGATATGATCAATACATGTTGATGATTTCATTCCTGTACTGTTTGTAACTACCCTGGTAGGTTGATTGATAACCTGAACCAGGTTGAAGGCACTATTTACAGTTTGAAGCTTTCTCTTGAGTGGGCAGCCTGATGAAAGCCAGTCAATAATTAAATCACCCAGAAAGTATACCTCTCTATTGATATCACATATATTATCAAGCATTTCACGTGTTATCCAGATACTGACTGTTAGCACTTGGTGGTCTATAGCAGCTTCCCACCAGAATGGGCTTTAGGTGAGGCAGATGAACCTGTAGCCATATTACTTCAACAGTTTTTAACATGAGATCCTCTCTAAGCTTTACAGGAATGTGATTCTGAATATAGACTGCAACACCGCCCCCGTTGGCATTTCTGTATTTTCTGTAAATGTTGTAACCTTTTATTGCTACCACTGTATCATCAAAGGTATTATCTAAGTGAGTTTCAGAGATTGTCAGAATATTAATGTGATCTGTTACTAGCAAATTATTAAATTATCTTAAGCTACACACTTTAACGTGGGCTATTTTTGACACTTTTCTGGGATGCTTGATTACTTTTCTTGCTTTACTGGGAATCTTAGCAGAGGTAGACATACTCAGGTTATTTTTATTAGTGCAGGGTGAGCTGTACACAGTGGACTTCCTACTAGGGCACACCACCTCAGTGCTAACAGTATTACTCTGGTTCATAGGCATATGATTACTGCTGTCGGATCAGCAGAGGCATTCCGGGCAGTAAGAGGGGAATAAATTAGGTTATTTACATTGTGTCTTCCAACGCCCCTAGGATAATGTACATTTGCTGAAGCATTATGAGAACTCAGCGACGCAATGGTAGGGATTAAATGAGCTGGTCTTGGGTAAGTCATTGTCTCAACACAGCCTTATAATGCTGTGAAAGGATACAGGAACCCAAATGATTTGGGTGGATCCCATCCTCCTTATAATACGAGCTTTGTTTCCAGAAGGTATCACAATTGTCAATAAATGTTACACCCACAGAGCTGCAGTAGCCAGTTATGGAGGGCTAAAAGTCTGCTGAACCGTTCAATGCCACGATTTAGGGAGGGCAGAGGGACAGATATTATGGGACATTTGTTGGTGTCACGTAGAGACCCAATCAGTTCTTTCAAATCCATCTTCAGCTGTTCTGAGCTGCCCTTCATAATGTCATTTGACCCCACATGAACCATGACAGTATCAGCCCCCGGTGACTGACTCACAGCCTCAGGAACCAACCTGGTGATATCCGGAACTTTTGCCCCAGGAAAACACAAAGTCTTTGCCCCAGGTACAGATATATTCCTCACCATCGAACTCTCTATCACAATCGCCAGAAAGATCCGGCCTCTGCCGTGTCTCGAAGCAGATTGCGAGGCCAGAGCCACAGAACTCACCTGAGAAGAGGGCTGCTGAGACGCTCTGATCCAGAGAGCACCGCCCCAGCGGAGGGGGGGCGCGGTGGTCCAGGCTGTGCCAAGGCAGTTGATTGACAGGGAGAGGTAGCTGGAGGGGCATCCACAGCCATGAAGGGTACACCCAAGCCCCTGGCAGAGGACGGCTGGTACAGGGGCTCAAAGCGATTTGAAAGTCTTAAGTCCAGAGGCGTGGGAAGAAGGCAGGCACGCCGAGAAAGATTATTCTCCTTCTTTCTGGTTCCGACCCGCCTCCATTTACTCTCACCTGGAGTGGAACATTTTCTGGTTCAAGCTAGTAGAGGGGTGCAGTGGAGGAAATTGATCATAGTCCAGGAAGGTCCCATTATGATCCTCTTGGATGTTTTGATAGGAAGCATTTAAAAGATGCCGATAGTCTCATAGAATCCTTATTCAGTTCAAGGTGCTTGGCCAAATGTTTTATTTCTTCATGAAGAGTAATAATCCTATCTTTACCTGCATCAAGTCCAATACATTTATCCCTCATCTCTCCACCTCCACCTCATCCTTCAATCACAGGTCATCATCGGCTAAACCCATCATCTCCCTCCTCCGTTCCCTCACCAGCTCAATCATTCATCCCTCTCTCCTCTATAACATCTCTCCATCCCTCTCTCCTCTCTTAACTTCATCCCTGTAAAAAAATTTGTTTTTTCATAGAGAGCGATTGGACCAGATCATTTCCACAGGGATGTTGTTTTTACATGTCTATGAGGACCTTTGGGATATGAGTAATGTTTAAAATCAAATCAAATCAAATTGTATTTTACACATGCGCCGAATACAACAGGTGTAGATCTTATAGTGAAATGCCTTCTTACAAGCCCTTAACCAACAATGCAGTTTTAAGAAAAGTAATTTAAAAAAAAAAGTGTTAAGTAAAAAATCTAAATAGCAAATAATTAAAGAGCAGAGTAAAATAAAATAACAGTAGGGAGGCTATATACAGGGGGTACCGGTACAGAGTCAATGTGCTGGGGCACCGGTTAGTCGAGGTAATTGAGGTAATATGTAGATGTGGGTAGAGTTAAAATGACTATGCATAGATGATAAACAGAGTAGCAGCAGCGTAAAAGAGGGGGTGGGGGGGGCAATGCAAATAGTCCGGGTAGCCATGATTAGCTGTTCAGGAGTCTTATGGATTAGGGGTAGAAGCTGTTAAGAAGCCTTTTGGACCTAGACTTGGCACTCCGGTACCGCTTGCCGTGCGGTAGCAGAGAGAACAGTCTATGACTAGGGTGGCTGGAGTCTTTGACCATTTTTAGGGCCTTCCTCTGACGCCGCCTGGTATAGAGGTCCTGGATGGCAGGAAGCTTGGCACCAGTGATGTACTGGGCCGTACGCACTACACTCTGTAGTGCCTTGCAGTCGGAGGCTGAGCAGTTGCCATACCAGGCGGTAATGCAACCAGTCAGGATGCTCTCGATGGTGCAGCTGTAGAATTTTTTGAGGATCTGAGGACCCATGCCAAATCTTTTCAGTCTCCTGAGGGGGAATAGGCTTTGTTGTACCCTCTTCACGACTGTCTTGGTGTGTTTGGATCATGATAGTTTGTTGGTGATGTGGACACCAAGGAACTTGAAGCTCTCAACCTGTTCCACTACATCCCGTCGATGAGAATGGGGGCGTGCTCTGTCTTCTTTTTTTTTCCTGTAGTCCACAATCATCTCCTTTGTCTTGATCACGTTGAGGGAGAGGTTATTATCCTGGCACTACACAGCTAGGTCTCGGACCTCCTCCCTACAGGCTGTCTCTCATCGTTGTCGGTGATCATCGTTGTCGGCAAACTTAATGATGGTGTTGGAGTCGTGCCTGGCCATGCAGTCATGGGTGAACAGGGAGTACAGAAGGGGACTGAGCACACACCCCTGAGGGACCCCTGTGTTGAGGATCAGCGTGACAGATGTATTGTTACCTACCCTTACCACCTGGGGGTGGCCCGTCAGGAAGTCCAGGATCCAGTTACAGAGGGAGGTGTTTAGTCCCAGGGTCCTTAGCTTAGTGATGAGCTTTGAGGGCACTATGGTGTTGAACGCTGAGCTGTAGTCAATTAATAGCATTCTCACGTAGGTGTTCATCTTGTCCAGGTGGGAAAGGGCCTTTCAAAGCACTTCATGGCTACAGATGTGAGTTTTACGTGTCGGTAGTCATTTAGGCAGGTTATCTTAGTGTTCTTGGGCACAGGGACTATGGTGGTCTGCTTGAAACATGTTGGTATTACAGACTCCGTCAGGGACATGTTGAAAATGTCAGTGAAGACACTTGCCAGTTGGTCAGCGCATGCTCGGAGTACACGTCCTGGTAATCCGTCTGGCCCTGCGGCCTTGTGAATGTTGACCTGCTTAAAAGTCTTACTCACATCGGTTACGGAGAGTGTGATCACATAGTCATCCGGAACAGCTGATGCTCTCATGCATGCCTCAGTGTTGCTTGCCTCGAAGCGAGCATAGAAGTGATTTAGCTCATCTGGTAGGCTTGTGTCACTGGGCAGCTCGCGGTTGTGCTTCCCTTTGTAGTCTGTAATAGTTTGCAAGCCCTGCCACATCTGACGAGCGTCAGAGCCGGTGTAGTACGATTCAATCTTAGTCCTGTATTGACTCTTTGCCTGTTTGATGGTTCGTCGGAGGGCATAGAAGGATTTCTTATAAGCGTCCGGGTTAGAGTCCCGCTCCTTGAAAGCGGCAGCTCTACCCTTTAGCTCAGTGCGGATGTTGCCTGTAATCCATGGCTTCTGGTTGAGGTATGTACGTACGGTCACTGTGGGGACGACATCATTGACGCACTTATTGATGAAGCCAGTGACTGATGTGGTGTACCCCTCAATGCTATCGGAAGAATCCCGGAACATATTCCAGTCTGTGCTAGCAAAACAGTCCTGTAGCTTAGCATCTGCGTCATCTGACCACTTCCTTATTAACCGAGTCACTGGTGCTTCCTGCTTTAGTTTTTGCTTATAAGCAGGAATCAAGGAGGATAGAGTTATGGTCAGATTTGCCAATTGGAGGGCGAGGAAGAGCTTTTTATGCGTCTCTGTGTGTGGAGTAAAGGTGGTGTAGAGTTTTTTCCCTCTGGTTGCACATTTAACATGCTGGTAGAAATGAGGCAAAACAGATGTAAGTTTCCCTGCATTAAAGTCCCCCGGCCACCAGGAGCGCCACCTCTGGATGAGCGCTTTCCTGTTTACTTATGGCCTTATACAGCTCATTGAGTGCAATCTTAGTGCCAGCATCGGTTTATGGAGCAAATGAACCATAGGTGATCGTGATCGATTTCTCACATGCACACACACACACACACACACACACACACACACACACACACACACACACACACACACACACACACATACTCTCTTTCTCTCTGATTATGTTTTGTGAGGTGTGTAATGCCTCAATGATCCTCAGAGAGAGAGAGAGATCTATTATTAATGTCTAAACCAGACAGAGTAGCCGCTCACAGAGTTATGGATGGATTTCTCCACAACCCCATGCTGATACACGTGAAGCATCTCCCATCCTCCTTCCTCTCCTCCTCATCCTTCTTCCTTCCATCCTCCTTCCTCTCCTCCTCATCCTCCTTCCTCCCATCCTCCTTCCTCTCCTCCTCATCCTTCTTCCTTCCATCCTCCCCTCCCTTTATCTTTAGCCAGCAGTAGTAACCCACCTCCGAAAAACAAAAAGCGGAGCATCAACTAGGGAGAGACTAAGGGGACTTTTCTGACCAGCATCCCTTTGATATCCCGACAGGCCAAAATCTATAACTGACCCTTACCTTAACCTTAACCAAACCCCCTAACCATAACTTGAACCAATTTAAACTAAATTAAATATGGGTTCACATCGGCCACGTCCCCTTAGTTTTCCCCCATGGACCATGATGGACATCCAAGAGGGAGGTGAGGCCTCCTACCGGCTTGACCAGAGGTCTGTCTGTCTCTGACACAAGGGTCCAGGAGTGATCTCCACCACCTACAAACACACAAATTAAATTTGAGACTAGAAAAAAGCTAATTCAACAGGGCTTAAAGAGCAGAGAGAGAGAGAGAGAGAGAGAGAGAGAGAGAGAGAGAGAGAGAGAGAGAGAGAGAGAGAGAGAGAGAGAGAGAGAGAGAGAGAGAGAGAGAGAGAGAGAGAGAGAGAGAATTTTAGCAGGTAACTGAGACGAGCCCAAACTTGCCCTGTAGACACTAATTAATCTCCTAATGTCCCCAGACACACACCCCCACACAGCTGTTTGCAGCCGAGTTAAATTCCAACTATAATATCGACATTCTCGCCATTTAGAAATTCACCTATAATGAGGCAGAATAACGACGATTATATACCAACTCTCTCATACACACACACCTCAAGTTCCTATAACACATAATCAATCAGTTAATCAATAGTTAGACAGGCCCTCTGGTAGCCCCATCGGGAATTTATTTATTTTATTTTTTATTTCCCCTTTATTTAACCAGGTAAACCAGTTGAGAACAAGTTCTCATTTACAACTGCGACCTGGCCAAGATAAAACAAAACAAAGTCAAAAATACAATCCAAGCCTTGAGAAGTTCCATGCCAGAAATCAGTTAAAGATGGGGTCCGAACCCGGTGTAAGTCAGTGATGCCTGTCAACATGTCAAACCAATCAAATGCCTTGCTACCTCACAAAATGTTAATACAGACCTGCATATTATTGACCTAAAGGTTAGCTGTGTTAGCCCAGTCGCTAGCTTATCCAGGGTCAGTGACACGTAGAGTAACCCTGTACTGTCTATCTATGGGAACAACCGCAATCAGTTCGCCACACAGCTAAAATGAATTAAATGAACCTGATGAAATGTAACCTGTAATTCTGCAGCCTAATTGGATCCTTATTTTCATCCTGTACCTAAATTACACTAATTAATTAAAAATAAATTAAAAATATTAAATTAAATTTAAATTTAAATAATTAAAAATAGAGTTGCACTAAATCATTTTATATGTTATCACTATATGTTATCACTTAAAAGAACAAAATCTAAAAAAAATAATTTTAATCAAAATTTAAAAAGGTACAAAATCTGGTATGTGGTTTGCCTCATATACATTGTCTACTGGTATCATTTTAAATTGAGAACAATGGTTAACAGTCATTCAGTCACTGACTGACTGACTGATTGACTGATTGACTGACTGACTGACTGACTGACTGACTGATTTAATTACTGTCTAACTGATTTACTGACTGACTGACTGATTGAGTTGATATGTTGATTGACTGAATGATTGATTGATTAGTGGTTGACACATGTAAACAATGTGTGAGTTTAGCTATTCTCTGCTTCAGATGACCGATGCCCATAATCCCAGTGATGCCATCACACTGTAGGCCTCTGACTGGTGATTCACGCCATATGAAAGGTTGCTGGTTCTAATCCCCGAGCCGACTAGGTGAAAAATCTGTCGATGTGCCCTTGAGCAAGGCACTTAACCCTAATTGCTCCTGTATGTCGCTCTGGATAAGAGCGTCTGCTAAATGACTAAAATGTACCGTATTTTCCGCACTATAAGGCGCACCGGAGTATAAGCCGCAGCAGCTAAATTGAATGATATTGAATGATGTGTACATATATAAGCCGCACTGGACTATAAGCTGCAGGTGTTTTAATGTTTAATTACCATATGTAAGGGTTCGTGCACAGAGGGGATTGTCGGGAAAGAGACAAACTGTCTCGCTCTCGTAATGTCTGTCTGTCTTGCTCTCGTTCTGTCTCTCTCGTACCACTCTCGGTTCCACTTTTACTTTTGCGCGCTACCTGTCCCACTCTTTTCCGGCCTCCAGCTTTTCCTGCTGGAGCCCGCCGCTTAAAGGTGGGGGGGCACGGACCGGTCATAGAGCCCATAGAGTTAAAGTTGGTGGACTGTAACCTGTAAAATCCATAGATTTAGGAGGTCTTCTAGTGGCCGTTAGCTGTAAAAATCCATAGATTAGCCGCACCGTTATATAAACCGCAGGGTCGAAAAATATGAAAAAAGGCGTGGCTTATAGTCCGAAAATTACGGTAAATGTAAATGTAAATATGATAAGCTGCTAAATGGATTCACATAGCTGATATGGCAATCAAAAGAAAACAGATTATCGTACGACTAAGACAAAAAATAAAATGTTCATTTGAGACTGCAACACAGAAACATTAGAGACAGAACCCCTGAGTTACAGTAAAGCGTCACGTCTGGAGGAAACCTGGCACCATCCAACGGTGAACGGTGGTGGCAGCATCATGCTGGAGGAAACCTGGCACCATCCCTACGGTGAAGCACGGTGGTGGCAGCATCGTGCTGGAGGAAACCTGGCACCATCCCTACGGTGAAGCCGGTGGTGGCAGCATCATGCTGGAGGAAACCTGGCACCATCCCTACGGTGAAGCACGGTGGTGGCAGCATCATGCTGGAGGGAAACCTGGCACCATCCCTACGTGAAGCACGGTGGTGGCAGCATCATGCTGGAGGAAACCTGGCACCATCCCTACGGTGAAGCACGGTGGTGGCAGCATCATGCTGGAGAAAACCATCCCTACGGTGAAGCACGGTGGTGGCAGCATCATGCTGGAGGAAACCTGGCACCATCCCTACGGTGAAGCATGGTGGTGGCAGCATCATGCTGGAGGAAACCTGGCACCATCCCTACGGTGAAGCACGGTGGTGGCAGCATCATGCTGGAGGAAACCTGGCACCATACCTACGGTGAAGCACGGTGGTGGCAGCATCATGCTGTGGGGATGTTTTTCAGCGGCAGGGACTGGGAGACTAGTCAGGATCGAGGGAAAGATGAACTGAGAAAAGTACAGAGAGATCCTTGATCAAAACCTGCTCCAGAGCGCTCAGGACCTCATACTGGGGCGAAGGTTCACCTTCCAACAGACAACGACCCTAAGCACACGCCAAGAAACGCAGGTGTGGCTTCGGGACAGTCTCTGAAAGTCCTTGAGTGGCCCAGTCAGAGCCCGGACTTGAACCCGATCGAAAATCTCTGGAGAGACCTGTCCAACCTGACAGAGCTTGAGAGGATCTGCAGAGAAGAATGGGAGAAAAAAATAATAATAATTTGCCAAGCTCGTAGCATCATACCCGATAAGGCTCAAGGCTGTAATTGCTGCCAAAGGTGCTTCAACAAAGTACTGAGTAAAGGGTCTGAATACTTATGTTTTTATTTTTACAATTGAAGTCGGAAGTTTACATACCCCTTAGCCAAATACATTTAAACTCAGTTTTTCACAATTCCTGACATTTATTCCTAGTAGAAATTCCCTGTCTTAGATCAGTAAGGATCACCACTTTATTTTAAGAATGTGAAATGTCAGAATAATAGTAGAGAGAATGATTTATTTCAGCTTTTATTTCTTTCATCACATTCCCAGTGGGTCAGAAGTTTACATACACTCAATTAGTATTTGGTAGCATTGCCTTTAAATTGTTTAACTTGGGTCAAACGTTTTGGGTAGCCTTCCACAAGCTTCCCACAATAAGCTGGGTGAATTTTGGCCCATTCCTCCTGACAGAGCTGGTGTAACTGAGTCAGGTTTGTAGGCCTCCTTGCTCGCACACGCTTTTTCAGTTCTGCCCACACATTTTCTTTAGGATTGAGGTCAGGGCTTTGTGATGGCCACTCCAATACCTTGACTTTGTTGTCCTTAAGCCATTTTGCCACAACTTTGGAAGTATACTTGGGGTCATTGTCCATTTGGAAGACCCATTTGCGACCAAGCTTTAACTTCCTGACTGATGTCTTCAGATGTTGCTTCAATATATCCACATAATTTTCCTTCCTCATGATGCCATCTATTTTGTGAAGTGCACCAGTCCCTCCTTCAGCAAAGCACCCCCACAGCATAATGCTGCCACCCCCGTGCTTCACGGTTGGGATGGTGTTCTTCGGCTTGCAAGCGTCCCCCTTTTTCCTCCAAACATAACAATGGTCATTATGGCCAAACAGTTCTATTTTTGTTTCATCAGACCAGAGGACATTTTTCTAGAAAGTACGATCTTTGTCCCCATGTGCAGTTGCAAACTGTAATCTGGCTTTTTTATGGCGGTTTTGGAGTAGTGGCTTCTTCCTTGCTGAGTGGCCTTTCTGGTTATGTCGATATAGGACTCGTTTTACTGTGGATATACAGTGGGGGAAAAAAGTATTTAGTCAGCCACCAATTGTGCAAGTTCTCCCACTTAAAAAGATGAGAGAGGCCTGTAATTTTCATCATAGGTACACGTCAACTATGACAGACAAAATTAGATATTTTTTCCTGAAAATCACATTGTAGGATTTTTAATCAATTTATTTGCAAATTATGGTGGAAAATAAGTATTTGGTCAATAACAAAAGTTTCTCAATACTTTGTTATATACACTTTGTTTGGCAATGACACAGGTCAAACGTTTTCTGTAAGTCTTCACAAGGTTTTCACACACTGTTGCTGGTATTTTGGCCCATTCCTCCATGCAGATCTCCTCTAGAGCAGTGATGTTTTTGGGGCTGTCGCTGGGCAACACGGACTTTCAACTCTCTCCAAAGATTTTCTATGGGGTTGAGATCTGGAGACTGGCTAGGCCACTCCAGGACCTTGAAATGCTTCTTACGAAGCCACTCCTTCGTTGCCCGGGCGGTGTGTTTGGGATCATTGTCATGCTGAAAGACCCAGCCACATTTCATCTTCAATGCCCTTGCTGATGGAAGGAGGTTTTCACTCAAAATCTCACGATACATGGCCCCATTCATTCTTTCCTTTACATGGATCAGTCGTCCTGGTCCCTTTGCAGAAAAACAGCCCCAAAGCATGATGTTTCCACCCCCATGCTTTACAGTAGGTATGGTGTTCTATGGATGCAACTCAGCATTCTTTTGTCCTCCAAACACGACGAGTTGAGTTTTTACCAAAAAGTTATATTTTGGTTTCATCTGACCATATGACATTCTCCCAATCCTCTTCTGGATCATCCAAATGCACTCTAGCAAACTTCAGACGGAAAATTACAGGCTTCTCTCATCTTTTTAAGTGGGAGAACTTGCACAATTGGTGGCTGACTAAATACTTTTTTTCCCACTGTAGATACTTTTGTACCTGTTTCCTCCAGCATCTTCACAAGGTCCTTTGCTGTTGTTCTGGGATTGATTTGCACTTTTCGCACCAAAGTACGTTAATCTCTAGGAGACAGAATGCATCTCCTTCCTGAGTTGTATTACTCCCAAGGATGAACCCAGACTTGTGATCCCATAAACCATTTTTCTTTCTGTTTTTCCCATACCTGAGCGGTTGACGGCTGATCCCATAGTGTTATACTTGTGTACTGCGTGATCAGATAATGTGTTTTTGATAACCAGACTTGTGTACTCTTTTGTTGATGTCAAGCACAGATGAATGTTTGAAGGTAAGCCTTGAAATACACATATTTTCCTGGAATTTTCCATGTGGTTTAAAGGCACAGTCAACTTAGTGTGTGTAAACTTCTGACCCCACTGGAATTGTGATACAGTGAATTATAAGTGAAATAATCTCTCTGTAAACAATTGTTGGAAAAATTACTTGTGTCATGCACAAAGTAGATGTCCTAACCGACTTGCCAAAACTATAGATTGTTAACAAGAAATTTGTGGAGTGGTTGAAAAACGAGTTTTAATGACTCCAACCTATGTGTATTTGCAAAAAAATGTATACAAAACAGTTTTTGCTTTG